>CM053582.1:195550088-195566472 GCA_028627135.1 Pseudochirops cupreus | reverse complement strand
TCTGTCTGTCTGTCTCTGGAATTCTTGCTTATGTACACACCTCAGCCAATCCCCTTCTTCCACATGAGCAGGGGCTCAGCCAATCCCCTTCTTCCACATCAACAGGGGCTCAGCCAATCCCCTTCTTCCACATCAACAAGGGAATTCATGCCTTCTTAACAGTGGGACAGCGTTTGCACCTTCCACACTTAGCACTTAGTACTAAGTGCTAAGTATCCTGCTAAACTGATTACTATTACAATAGCCCAGTTCCATTGGCCAGCTCTCATGTTGAGCTAAACTTCAAAAGGGAAAATTAGAAGAAAATTACTGGCTCCACAGAGCCAGTGTTTGGTGAGATCAGGCTAGAGCGATGCCCTTTAGGGACCAAGTAGCCAGCTACAGCTATGGGTAAAGAACATTGACAGTGATGGGACTGATCATGTTCTTTACATGTTGTTATCCAGACTGGTCCTTTTCTACAGCATCAGAATTTTCTTTGACTTATATGACCAAGTGGCAATAGAGAAGCACAACTCATATTATTCAAAGAAAAGGGAAAGGGGGAGTGTACAACAATGTACATGTGCTTGAGTACATGAAAACATCAGGGACAATACAGACAATTTGCACTAGTCCACAAACATTTACTAAGCACTTACTTATTGCCATAAATTATATTAAGTGCTGAGTGGGAATACAACAAACATCAAAGCAAGAACACACTGTGTGTGTGTGTGTGTGTGTGTGTGTGTGTGTGTGCGCGCGCCTGTTCACAAAGGATATATTTCTGTCTGTACTTATGGGAACACACACAGAGATACTGTAATGAGAATGGGAATTTGAAGATCTTCCCTGCCCTTAATAGGCCTAGGGGGGAGTTTGAAGACCTCCCCTGCTTTGAAAGTAAACTCGAATAGGCTGAAGGTAATCACATAGAGACTGTGATGGAGGGAATTTGCTAAAGGGTGCAGCAGAGCCCACAGGAAGCTTCCCCTCGGTGAAGATAAATTCTGCCCCCGATAGGCTGAATGTGGTCACATGGAGCCTGTGGTGGGAGAAGTTTGCTGAAGGAAAGCAGAGCCCACAGGAAGCTGGTCAGTGCTAGTCAGACAATGGGAGAGAAAGGAGCTCAGGCAAGGAGATAGAGAAGTTTGTGAGTAAATATTGATCTTGTATTGGTTTGTGGGAAGGCTGAAGGATGCTTGTGGCTCTCAGTGTTATTATGGCTTCTTATTATCTTTGATACTAGGATGGAATAGGCTTACTGGTTTTGGGATTGGGTTTTCTGGTGTTTAAATCCTTCAGTTCTATCCTGTATCTGGAGAGTTTGGCATATTTTGCGATCGAATGTCATACAATACTCATAGTCACGGTCTTTATCATGATTGTGGACACTGTAAATATTGCATTGGTGCTACAGATACACGTATGCAAAGAGAAACATCTGCATGGTAAATCCCTTGTTCCTGAACTGGAAAAACGAAAGTCTTATTCAAGTGACACCTGGCTAAAAGACTGCACAGATCTTGCCCTGGAACCTCTAAGAGCTTGCTAGCTTTAGCCGTGAATCTAGAATAGGAGGCTAGTCCAGATGGGACTTGGTAAAACAGCCCACCTACTCAAAGGTCATGTAGTCTGAAGTATACCAGGGCAAGCAACCCAACTGATGAATACCATCTTCTTTCAGATACTTCCTTAGAAATGCTCTTGCTAGAGCATGGAAGTATTTAAGACGTGCAGGCAGGCCCTTCAAACCACTCTTTCTAAAATAGAAAACAGACACCCACAACCTGGGGAAGTCAATAGGTCCTCCCTGAGGTCGATGAGAGTAGGAAAAAGGATTTCATGACCCAGAAACTGAAGGTGGCTACCAGATTCAGTCCCAGAGGTTGAGGTAAGAGTGAAAGTTGGGGCCAGACATGATAGCACAGGCCTGCAATCACTGCTCCTGAAGGGATTCTAAGATTGATGAGTTGTTTGAGATGAGAAGTTCTGAGCTGCAATGTGACTGAAGCAAATAGGAAGTTGGAATTAAGTCTGGTATCAGTATAATGAGGCCCAGAGGAGTGAGGGGCAGGGCTGGCACCAGGCTACCTAAGAAGAAGTAAAATTCCCCAGGTCAGAAATGGATAGAATTCAGCAGTGAGGTAGGACCCATAAGTGTAGCTATATTTCCAACCTGAGAGAGATAAGAAGAGATAGAGAGAAAGGGAGAGACAGAGACAGAGAAAGAGAGACAGGGAGAGACACTGAGAGACAGAGAGAGAGATATTTGGGGAGGCTGTGATCTCACTTCAAACATGAGAGGATTTAACAACATTAATTTACAAGAAAATTAACTGCCAGCTCCCACAGCCTACTCCAGAGCTCCATTCGAAAGTATTAGAGAAGATTTGAGGACACATGTTCTCCCCCATTGGACTATTTCCAATTTTGTTCAGTTGAAGGTATGTGAAAATCAAAGCCACCAACTCCCTTGTAGTCATAAATAAGTCATACTACCAGACTTCATGACAGTAGTGATGGTGTCTTATCCAGACATTGTATGTACCCCAGCAAAAGCACTGTCTTTTGCAAACTAAAGCAAAGATCTGACCATGCTGCCATCCCCAATCAAAAAACTCCAATGGCTCTGTATTACTTCTAGGATAAAATATAAATTTCTCTATTTGGCATTGAGAGCACCTCACAACCTAGACCCATCCTTTGTGTTTGTAATGTTCATGGGATTTAAGACTTTTCCCTCCTCCCCCTTTAATAGGCCTCTAGTGGAGCCCTTTAAGGGAAGCTTGCTTAGGGGAGGCTTGCTTGTAGAAAGGCTTTCACACCTTTTTGCTAATTTCTAATTAGGCACTGAACATGAGAGTTGTGATGCCTTCTTACTCTGAGAAGTGTATATATACTCTGAGTTGGTATTTTGCTTCAGGGGCTCACTTATGAGAAGGATCTTGTGATTCCCTGGTTGAGATTCTGAGTGGTCCTATGTTCAGAACTCCCCAACTGCTCAAATGTAAAGGCTCTCTTGATCCAGGGACGTATGTAAAGTGTATAATTGATTCAGGCAGTTAGAGCCCTGTCTGTTGGTCTTTATTTCTCTGCTTGTATTTTCTCTGAAGTTCAGGGTACTGAATTTAATTTTAAAAGGTTATTGACCCCTTAAACAGCTATCTTTGCTAGTAAAGCAGATCTAAGAACCTGTGCTAGCAACCATCCTGGTTGCCACTACAATGCTCTACCTCTTTACACATTACACCATTCTGTGTACTCCATGGATCAACCAAACTGTCCTTACTGTGTGTTGCTCATCTCTTGTTTTTGAAGAGCACTAATAATATAATGGTGTAATGATTGACTTGTACATGAATTGGATTTAGGTTGCACAAAGGGTTGCACAAAGTCATTAGACGCACTCTCTCTTCCAGAGTCATCAAAGTCCAGTGGCAAGACAAAAGTCCTGTTGTCTGGTGATGCCCTGGGATGCAGTGGATGACCTCGATGTCTTTGATGCCTGAGTTCTAAGTGCTCCATAGCACCTGTTTTCACTGCCTTCATTGAAATAATTTGTTCTTGTCTAACCATTCCACCAGGGCAAGTCTTCACGTGCTTAGGGTAGACATCCCCCTCATTCACCAATGGGCTTGAGGCCTGTCAGTTACCCTCAACCTGGTTTAGCCCATCTCCTGAGATGGTTTTACCAGAGTATGGCTGTTGGCTGTACTTCGCACTTAACATTCCATGTCTTGTCTGTGCTCTGAATAGGCTCTTTCCTTACCTGTAAAACACTTCCTCCTCACCTTTACCTCATGAAAACCTTGGTCATAATTTAAGCATTCCTTTCTTCACAAGATCTTTCCTGGTCCTCCCAGTGGCTAGTGCCTACCCCTCAAAGGTTACTTTGTATCTATTTCATATGTGTCAATTAGCACATATAGGCACAGGTGCTGTCTCCCAACATTAGAAAGTTAAGTTCTAAAGGACAAATTTTTTCTTTGTATTCCCGGGACCTAGTAGAGTATCTGATACCCAGTAAGCACTTAAAAATTGCTCAGTGAGAATTGATTACAAGCAATGAATAAATGTGTTTGGAAGAATGCTGACTACTTGAACCAAGCAAGAAAAGGCCTGGACTGTCCTAAGCAAAACTACTGTGGTCATAGCCCATGGAAAAGAGAAGAGGATCTGAGAAATGGGCAATGGCAAGAGGAGAGGCATATCATCCATAACTAGGGCAGTGATAGTCCCACTCTTTTCTGTACATCTAAAGTATTGTGTTTGGTTCTGGACATCACAGTCTGAGAAGAACAAGAGAATGTCATGAAGAGGGTAGCTAGACTGGTGAAGGATCTCAACATCACAAGAGGACTAGCTGAAAGAACTGAACGTGTCTAGCTCAAAAAAGAGTCAGGGGAGCTGTCTCTGAGTACATGATAGGCTTCCTCCATGAAAGAAGTGTTAGGCTAATTGTGTGTGGGCCCATTGGGCAGGATGAGAAACAATGTCCAGAAAATACAGAAGCACCCAGTTGAGGCCCACTTCCTAACAATGAGCACTGCCCAAAAGGGAAAATGTATGCCACAGAAAGGAAAGATTTCCCCAACCCTGGAAGTCTTCAGGCAAAGCCTGGAAGATCACTTGTTACTTGTTATTATTCTGTGTCTCTGAGGGAATCATCCTTTAGGAATGGGTTTTAACGAGATGGCCTTTAAGCTCCCTTCCAACACTGAAATTCTGTGACTTGGAGAAAATAGCTGAGGCTCTCTGTCCTTCTATCCTCTCTGAGGTCAGCAACTGTGGCATGTGGCCACAGCAGGCTTTGGAGAAGAAATTGTCCTGAGTTCTCTGCTTCCATTCCCTGGGCCAGCCTAATGAAAATCAGGCAATGAGCCCAGGGCTTAAAGTAAGAAGGGGTGTGGGGGTGAGGGAAGTAGGATGGTTCATGTGTCATTTCATTTGGAGAAGTCAGGACAGCATAGTTTCAACACAGCCTCTGCCTGTCTACTCAAAGGTGGCAGAAAGGCTTAGGTCCTTGTCTCCACCTCAGATACTCACACAAATACACACTCTATTCTTGTCCCCCTCATTTCAGATTTCAGGCATTCCTCAAATTCTGCCTTACTTTTTTCAATGAGCCAAAAAGGAATATGATGCACTCAGCTTTTCTACTCAGTATGTTTTGTGTTCAATTTTCAATAAACTTCTGTTGTTGGGAGATGCAGGACCTCTGAAGATGTATGTTCTCTGAGTCTCACAGTGCACAGATGAAGAGATGGAGTGGGACTGGATGAGGTGGAAAATGAAGGGACTGGGCAAAGGTAGGCAGGACCAAGCCAACATCAGATCAAATTTTGCAACCAAGTGATTTTTTTAAAAACAACTTATTGCAGTGCTATTTGTGCTCTAAGTAAAATGTTCTCTAGTCATCTTTTTCCAGTGGTTTCTGAGATCCTCATACTGTGGTTTCCCTGGGTATTGCCATCCAGGGCCCTTGGGACTAGATTCTAGTTAAGCAGAAAGCAGCTCCTCCTGGCACTACATTTGCACTTTGCATGGCCCATGAACTCCACTTCAGGAAGAAACATGGGTACACAGCCAGTCCAAGACTCTTGGCCTCCTGACCTGGAAGGAAGGGCTTGGGTCTAGGACAAACTGAAGGTTCTGCCATTTGTACTTTGGCTGAATTCAAGTCTTTCTGGCCAACACTGATCTTTGCTCGTTGGGAGGAGGATCAAGAAGATTCCTGGGTTATAGACAAAGGGCTTTCTTCAGGCCCTAGGAATCTCTTCTCATTGCAAACAGGGGATTTTTGTGTTTAAGAATGGGGAATTGAGGAAACTACTTTCAGGGAGAAGAGAAGCTTAGCTCAAAGCACCTTCCCTTAGAGTTTTCCTGTTTCTGGTTTTGCCCACACACTGCTTTATAGGTGAGTGGGAAATTCCAAAAGTCCAATCTGATGTGCAACATTCCAAATGGACACTCAGACTCTCTTGAACCTGGAGCAGGGACACCAGCCTCAGGGGGTAGCAAAATTTTTGACTGGGAGGCTGTTTTTTTTTTTCTTTTCTTTTCTTCAAAGACCCCTAAAGGAAGACAGAGATCATCAGGATCAGTTCCTTCCCGAGATCATTTCAGAGTAGGGTTAGGACCATAGTGGAATGAGTAGAAAGGAAGGGGCAGGAAGAGAAACTGACTCCTCTTCCCTTTGCCCCACTTAGAGTGTCTAAATCCCATTGCGAAAGTTGCTCTGAATGGACTTTCCAATTGTCACGAGAAGCCTCCTTGTTCCTGGCTGATCCCGAACTATGTTTGTCTCCAGAGAAGCCAGATTTGGGCCCTTTCTGTTTTCCCAGTAGACAGAGCCTGGGGACAGAGGGGCTTTCTGTCCCTCACAGGAGACTCATTAGCAGTCCTCAGATGATTTTCTCACGGGAAGAAGCCCTTTGGCCTTCTCAAGAGCAGACCCTGAGCACCATATTCTCCCCTCTCCGGGCTTTCCGTATGTTATTCTCATTGGGATTTGTGTTTTTAATATAGTCTGGATCTTCTTTTTTTTTCTGTTCTCACAAGCCAAGACCTGTGACATATTTGCACAGTCATCCCATTTTGGATGGGGAGTCATAGCTTCAATGGTACTGGTGGGGAAGGAGGCTGACGTCCCAAGGTTTTGGAGTACTAGACTTTAAGGTCAGGTTTTAACTCTAGAATGACAGACACAGCATGGAAAAGTAGATAGAAAGTAAGCCTTGAAGTCAAGAAGATCTGTGTTCAAGTCCCGACTTTGAATACGTACTGACAATGTGATCTTGGGTAGGCACATTTCTGCGGCTCTAAGTTACAGAGAAAGCACCAACATACATTGGTAGAGAGAGTTTTCTTACCTGGAAGTAACCTATACCAATGAAATCAGGGTTTCGGTCCCTTCTACTATACCTATCATCACCTTATATAGGATAAAGGCATTTAAGCCAAGCTTTCCGGAATCATGAACCTGGAATTATGCCACTGAAACCTAAATAGCAACACTGAGAGATCCGGGTCTCTCCTGGGTGGAGTGTAACATCAGGAGCATTAGACTGAATCAGAATACCTAGGCCCTAGTCCTAGCTCTTCTTTTAGCTGGAAAGTTTGGGGCCAGGCATTTCACTTTTCTAGACCTCAGTTCCCTCATGTGTAAAATGAAGGGGTTGTTAAAATCAAGACATACCCTAAGGTCTTTTCCAGTTCTAACTTTCTGTGGTTCCAGTTCATGTTTAGATCCACTGGTGGGAGAGGGGGAGGTATATTGAATTTCTTTCTCCCCTTGAAGACTTTCCCCATGTAACTTCAAGGGAATCTGCTGCATCTCCACTGGAGAGGAGAGGTACAGACTCTAGACAAATACAGATACAGAGAGACAGTAACCCAAAGGAGAAAGCAACTTCAAGTTTGCTCTCTGAGGACCCAATCCACAAGGGCAGTACAGATTTCGGGAGTAATCTAAATGAGGAGCTATATTTACAGTGGAGCCAACAGTTGGATGTCTGGGTCACATGAGCAACAAGATGCAAACTAGACATTTTCTCTAATCCCCACAATTTTTCAAACCACTCCAAAACAGAAATTGCACACCAAGCAATTTCAGCTGTATCTATGATCTAAGAACCTAGAATCCAAAAGAAGGTGAAAAAAAACAAAACCCAGAACCCAGCTGATTGACTCTGAACTCACTCAACACCCCTCCCCCACCTCTCTTGCTGTCAGCAGCAAGGTTGCACTAGCAAGCCCAAGGACATGACATAGCTTACATCAAAATCCAGTCCTATACTTTGGTCCCTTGTCTCCTTCTTTCCAGGGCCATGAAGACCCAGGAAGTTTGCTCAAACCTTGACAGCCATCTTGGCCACAGTCCTTCAGTAGCAAAAGTCTACTGGGGCAGGTTGCACAACCAGCATTATAAGCTCTGGACTACCAGTGTCAGGCCAGAGAACTAAGGAACAGAGGGAGTGCAACAGATGACCAGGACAGGACACTGCACATGGGAGAGACTGTTGAGCACTCCAGCAAGCCCAAAGGGAAGAGTCCAGGGGCCAGTTCTAACCATCCAAAAGTTACTTAGGTAGAGACCTACACTGGCAAATCATGAATTGCCCAGTTTAGGAGGAGGCTGACAAGCTTTGAGATCCAGCTCCCACAATCAGAGGGGAGAGTGTCAGGCAGTGAATAAGGAAACTAAGATGGGAAAGAACCATTAAAAGTACCAAAGATTTCAGCAAGAAGAAAATGCAAAGACCTTGAATATAAACAGATAAATTAAAAGAAAAAGTAATAATAATAAAAGGAAATATGGCCCTCAGACCTGGTAAATGAGTTCAAGTGTCTATAAGCATGTAAAAGAAAAAAAACACTTGATGAATCAAAGGACCCTATAGAATTTGAGGAGTAGGTGGAACTATAATATGCTATTCCTGAAAACAAAGAATTATGAGAGCAGAATTTATGTCCTGCACCAAAAAAGAAAAATAGAAAAACTTCTATTTGTAATGGCAAGCCTTACCAAAGAAACAAAAAAGACAATACACAGAAGTGAAGGAAAATCTAGAAGAAAAGCAAAAAGCAATGACATTAAAAGAAAATATCTCATTATACAAGCAAAACGTATTGAACATGAAGACAAGATGAGCAGAAAACCTAAGCATCACAGGCCTCCCAGAAGAATGCAATAGGAGAAAAATCTTAATGCTATAATGAAGAAAATGATAGAAAAGAAGTACCCAGAACTTCTAAACCTACAAAATGGACTTCCAATTCAAAGAATTCATGGATTACCTCCAGGGGAAAAAAAAAAGGAATAGGAGTATCAGGGACGAGGGGAAGATAGCCAGCCATAACAAGGCCACCTTATAAAAAGATTAAAGGAACAAAAGGACCATAATGCCATGTTTACAGCAAAAGAAGAAACTTGAAACTGAAAAGCTTCTGCACAGACAACATTAATGCATCTCTGCCAAGAAGGGAAGTGGTCAAATGGGGGGAAAAAATCTTTACATCAAATTTATCTGATAAGGATTTGGTATTCAAGATATATAAATATATATGTGTGTATACGTATACATATATACATATATATGACTAATATGTGTGTTTAATATGAATAATTATGACTAATATGTGTATATTACTAATATATGACCCAGGACATAAATGGTCAAAGGATATGAATGAATATTTTTCAAAAGAATTATAAAGTATTCACAACTATATAAAAATGCTTTGAATCATTAATAATAAGAAAAATGCAGATAAAAATAACCCTGAGGTTACTCATACCCTACAAATGAATAAAAATGACCAAAAAATGATAGTAGTCAATATTGGAGGTATTTTGGAAAGACAGGCATACTAATACATTGTTGGTGGAACTGTGAAATGGTACAACCTTTTCGGAAAGCAATTTGGAGTTATGCAAATAAGATGAATAAATTGTCTATTTCCATAGAACTAGAGACTCTCTTATTCCTCTGAGGAAGCCATTGATAAGAAAAAAGTTCCCATGTACTCCAAAATATTTATAGCAACATTTTTCTGCGGAAGCTAAAAATTGGAAACAAATTAGATGCCCATCGATTGGATGATGGCTAAACAAAATAGTGGTACATAAATGTAATGGAATAATTCTGTGCTATAAGAAATGATATGTGTGATGAATATATAGAAGAATGGAAAGATGTATAAGAACTAATGTAGAGTGGAGCAAGCAGAGCCAAGAAAAAATATACCCAGTAATTACAACATTGTAAATGGAAACAACAACACACCCAAAAAAAAAATCAAAAGAAAATGCAACAAAATTATAAAGAGCAGATGGGATTCAAATGAAGAAATATGAGAAGATACCCCCAACCCACTCCTTCATGGAAGTGTGAGGTCCACAGGTATTAAACATTGTACATGTTTTCTGACTTTTTCAATGTATCAATCAGTTGTGCTGACTTTTTTTCTTTTTCCTCTCCAAAAAAAAAATACTATTTGTCACATGGGATGGCTCTCTGGGAGGGAGAGGAAAAGAGATACATAGGATATTATGGTGATGTAAAAAACAGAAAATATCAGTAAAAAAAACTTATTAAAGAAAATGGAGGCAAAGATCTGCATCTTTACAACTTCCACCTAATGTGTCTTGTTGCGCTCTCTGGGGTCAAGCAGACCAAATCTAATCCCTCTTCCCCCAACAGCCTCACTATAAGTAGAAACCAAGCCTTTGTCATTTTTTGTGTGCCCAGATGAACTCAGTTTGGTATGTAAGTTAGTGCTGAATAATCCTCTTTCTCATCTGGGGCACCTGTGTGTATATATCGTACAATCTCAGACTCAATGAAAATAAGGCATCAGTTTCCCTGGGTTGATTGAACCCAGTCCTTCAACTTCAGCCTTGGTGAGGCTGCAGTGAGGGCTCAGCTGCAACCTGGACCATGGAGTGTCTCCAGCCCATCCAGATGGTTCAATACACAATATTATTTTTTTCACATGACATCCTGGGACTGTCTAATGCCAAAGAAAACAACTGTCCAGAACTCCCTGCTTCACAGAGAGTGAGCTCCACATCCCACAATATCCTGGTTCCTTATAACCAGTGAAACAAGGAGAAGTCTGACTGAAAGAGGAATGGACACATCATAGAGTCATAATATTTGAGGGCTATAAAGGACCTTAGAGGTTATCCAGTCCAATCCTTTGATTTTACAGTGGGCATTTGGAGCACTGTGCTGTGGCACCCCAGCTGTTTGTGTATGGGGGAGGGGGCTGCTCTCACACATGTCTGGCATTAATCATGTTAGTGCATCATGAAGCACGACAATGAGACATTTACAATAACCCCCTCAGAGAGCAGCTGATTTCCTAATCAAACTGAAGAGGCAGTTCCAACGCATATCCTCAAGGAATAACGGCTGACAGGCTGACTGGGAGCTGCTTCCACAGAGGCCTCTCCCACATGCCTTATGAATGGTTATCTCTAAAGGCGATTAAGAAGGAAAACAGCTCCCTTTGCAATAAACTGCAAATGGGTCACTGAGGTAGTGAGATACCCCAGATCCAAGAAACCCTCAGAACAGCTGATAGCTCATTTCAAAGTAGATGATTCTCCCCTTTTCCCATCTCTTCTTTCCCCCTTATTGTTTTTGGCAGAAGCATGGGAGAGTCCTCCAGGTCCAGCATGTTGAAAGTGGAACAGAGAGAAAATTGTTCTCATCTGAATAAATAGTCAGCTGTTGTCAGAGGCTAATATCCACCCATTGTGACTTCCTCAGTCCAGTCATTTCAGGGTTAGGCCACAGTGAGCACTTAGGCTCAGCCCAGTCCCATCAGAGCTGCTCTGGGCTGGGTTGTCAGTGATGGACTTGTTCCTATGTCTTTGGGATGAACACGGAGCCAGGAGTCAGAGCTTGGAATTGGAAAGAATGGGGAGATAAAATTTGAACTTTATTCCTGATCTTAATCTATTTTTCCTCTATAGCAAGAACTAGCCTTGCAGATAACACCAGGGAAAAAATGAGTGTCACTGTTCCAACACCCCAAGTACTCTATACAAGGACAGCAAACCATGAACAGAAACACTACAGCATCAAGCCTTGGAAAATTCATCTGCTATGGCCCTAGAGGGGTCTAATACAGTGTTATAACCACCTAGATTCTCTGTCCCTCATCCTCGGAATGTGCCCAATATATTTTTGAGGACCCACCCTCATCCTATCTGGGGCTCAAATAGTCCTACCTGAGTTACAACTGCTACAGCTGTGAACTGGCACTTGGAAGACCTCAGTTTCCATCTTACTTCTTCCACTTACTGGCTAGGTGGCCTTGATCAAGTCACTCAACTCCTCTAGGCCTGAGGTTGCTTCTAACACTAACACTCTAAAAACAGCTAGGTGGCAGCTTGGTGGTACAATGGATAGAGCACTGGATATAGAGTCAAGAAGACCTGAGTTCAAATCCAGCCTCAGACACTTTCTAGCTGTATGATCCTGGGCAAATCACTTCACCTCAGTTTGCTTACATTTCCTCATATGCAAAATAGAGATAAAATAGCACCTATCTCTTAGGGTTGTTGTGAGGGTCAAATGAGATAATATATGTAATACTGCCTCTGAGTATCATAGAGTATAGGAGATTTGGGTGAAGAGAATGACTGTACCTTTGAAATGAAAGAAACACTTTTATAGGGATCTCTTAGAACTGATAAGTTCCAGTTCCAAGTGCATGCCATGGTTCAAACCAATACCTGAAAGAACTTATGGGCTCAGCTATTGTGGCTGACTCAGTGTGGTTGAGATGATAAAACCACAACAGGAAAAACTATAATTAAGGCAGAATGTAGTAAGTGATATAAGAAAATGACAAGTGGGCTCGAAGAAATTTTAGTAACTAATTATAATAGCTAACAGTTGATCCTCAACATTCAGATGTTTAATTTTCAAGATTTCAAGCAGTTGGTTATTTTATTAGTAACCTGATTTTCACTTTCGGATTGACAACGACATACATTCACAGCTATGCACAGCAGAGAAAAAAAATGAGAAGTTTATGGAGTGGTTAGTATCCTAGTAGCTGTTTCACTTGTCTTTTTTCACCCTCCTGTTGTAGAGTAAAGAATTACCCATGGATTTGGAGTGTTGGAGATGATATAGAGACTTCACCAATCTCAGGTCTTCTGACTAACATCCCAGCAACCTCTTCCTTGGTTTTCAGAGGGCTGCCAAGGTAGAGATGTTTACAGCAGTATAATACTGTCTGAAATGGATTTTGTTGATGTTGTTGTTGGGATGGTAGCACAGAAAATTACAGAATTCTAGGGAATTACTAGTGAAAAAAACTATTTTGCATGTTAATTTTATTTTGTGTACTGTGTTTTATGGGTTATTTCATGGTTACTGTGTTAGGAAAAGTACATATCATCAGAATTAAATTTTTGTTATAAAGAATTATATGCAGAAAAGTGTATTTTCAGCAATCTATGGTGAAGGATTATCATTTTTGGTGTCATGAGAACATAATTCCCTATTTCCCATAGGTTCCATGTATCAACATGTGAGTTTTTGACTTCACACCTTTCCAGGAACATTATTCTCATGAAAGTTGAGGATTTATTGTATGTGTGAAGCACTGTGATAAGCACTGGGGATACAGAAAGAGGCAAAAGATAGTCCCTGCCCTCAAGGAACCCACAATCTAAAATGACAAGCAAAAAGGGTCTATGCAAAATAAAAAGGAAATAACTAACAGAGGAAAGGCAGTAGAATTAAGAGGGGCTAAGAAAGACTTCCCGTAGAAGATGGGATTGTAATTAGGATTTAAAGGAAATCAAGGAAGCCAGTAGGCAATCTGACACTTGTGCTTTTGGGCCAGGGCCTTTGCATCCATAAACTTACAATGTACTATCTCCTAACAAGATTGTAAATTACTTGAGGTCAGAAAACATTTCTCATTTATCTCCATATAGACTCTAATGTCCAGCACAGTTCCTTATATAGAGTAAATGCTCAATAAATATTGTTAGATTCTAGAATTTAGAACCAGAAAGGACATTAACAATTGTCCAAACCAACTCCCTTATTTTTTAAATGAAGAAACTGAGGCCCAGAGGAGAGGTGATTAAGCCAAGGTCACATAGTAAGGATGGAGGTCTTCTGACTCCAAGTCTAGCCCTGTTTGTTTTATATCCCACTAAGATAAGTAGATAGAAAAGAGAAAAGATGAAAGCAGGAAAAAAAGGAAGAAAAATAAACCCATCTCAGAAATGACATTATGTAATCCCAGGCTCTACTCCATGCTGCCCCCCATTGACCTCCACCACTGACCCAGTTATCAAAGGGACTGAAAGGCCGTGTCTCAGTAATTACCAGCAATATGGCATCCTAGGGTCTTCCTGTTCCACTGAATAATAGTCATGGTTCTCAACATACTCCCTTAGGAGCCTAGAATACAGGTTCAAAAGGAAGAAATCAAGATAGATATAAAATACTTTTTTTCCCCTACAAAGAAAAACATCCAAGTAACTAAGGAGTTAGACAGTGATGTGCTTGTACTGGGTGTGCTTTTGGATGCCTACAAAGGAAAGGGAATGAGTCCAGCACACACCATACCACTTAAACCCAGAGATAAGAGGAAGGACAGTGATAAATTAGGATTACTTGGGATGTCTTCCAAGAGGAGGGGGGCTACCTGGTATATAGTTTTATTCATTTTTTCCCCATATCCTGCTATATCTCAGAAGAATCTTAACCCTTGGTGAAGGGAAAAGACAGTAGTTAGGACAAAGGGCTAGAAGGTAGGACTCCCAGATCTACTTCAGGTTGCATTTCATGAACTGCTATTTCAGTTCTGCCCCACACCCCTATAAATAGGAGTGTAACCAGTGCTTATTCAGTATCTGGTGTAGTGACCACAGAGTCACCAGTTATCAATTAGTGAGACTTTCAAGAAATCATAGAATATTATAGAAAACACCTAAAATCCAAAAACGTTTACTTTACAGATGGGGAAACTGAGACCCAGAGGGGTCAAGTGACTCGTTCAAGATCACACGCCTTAGCAAATGGCAGAATCAGGACTAAAAACCCTAAAAACCCCTGACTTTTGACTTCATTATGACAAATCAAAATGCCTGGGCCCAATGGGAATGAGTTGAGATGAATATACAGTTCCAACTACAGCCAATCAATCCTCCTCCCTCCTAATCTCACCCCCAGGCCCATATGCTCCACATCAGAGTTGGAGAAGGATGCCAACGAGCCTTGCTCTCATACGGAATGACTCTGAAGCTCGCGTCTGAAGTACTCATTCCAACTGGAATCCTCCTGCCAACTCAAACAGAGCAGGCTGACCAGAAAACATTTGTTTTGCCTTTCCTGTTTGCAGATTCACGCTGCAGAAGTCTAGGAGGATCTAACACAATGACATTGTTCTTACAGGGCAACTTTTTCTCCCCAGAGTTGAAGATTGGCCTTCCCCTCTTCTCCCTACGGCCGCCCTCAGACTCCTGCTCACACTCTTCCAGGAAGCAAAGTTAGAAGTCACAAGAGAAGTAGTTACTTCTTTTCTACTCTTGGGCACTGAGCAGAACAAAGTTTTCTCCTTCTTACACTACTTGCTAACAAGTGTGTGTGCCAAGTATAAGTATCCATGAAAGAAACTGCTTACTAACAAATAGAATAATCTCAAAATAGGATGAGCTGCCTGGGAGGTGGTAAGTTCTCCCCTCACTTGAAGTCATCAAGCAAAAGTTGAAATGATCATTTGAAGATGATGCCAAGATTTGTGTTCAGATAAAGGTGAAAACAGATGATATTCAAGGTCCCTTCTAATAGGAACCTCCCATGACTCTGTGGGTCTCATTCTGGAGATAAACGGAATTAGCATTTCTGCTGACTTTACAGAATATCTTAAAGAAAGTAGCCTGAAGATCATCAAGACTTAAGTGAATGTTATTGCTCTTGTTTTTCTAAAATTATTTTCCTAACCTTTTATTCCTGTGACTGGATACCACATCGCAACCACCACCGCCACCAGAAAAACAACTCTGCAAATTCATTTTCCTCTTGTGCTCTTAAAGTAGTCCCCCATTAAAAGCTGAAAGTGAAGAGTGGTAGGGAGGGATGGCAGGAAGAAAGGAAGACAATGCAAAGAGGAATGAAGAGTGGGCTAATTCCTACCGTGTAGAGCCCTACAGTTGGCCTCTGTCATCGGCCTATTGAACTCAGCCCCCAGCTATTCATTTATGAAATGGAGCCTACCAATCGACCTCAGCTCAATAAAGGCAAAGTGTGTGGCATAGTAGGAAAAACCCTGGGCTGGGGTAAGAAATCTTTGTTCTAGTCCTGCCATCAATTAATAACCCGTCTGACCTTGGAGGACTCGTTTAACCTCTCAAGGCCTTGATTTCTTCATCTGTAAAATAAGGCTATTAATACTCTCACAGAGTTGTTATAAGAATTAAGTAAGACAATACATATAAAGTACTTTGTAAATTTTAATGTGCTACACACATTTTAGCTAGTATTATTGTCAAGGCAGTTAGTATTAAAAATCTTACAGAGCAAGGATTATATGAAAATGATTTCAAAGAACTGAGAATGTTTAGCCCAAAGAAAAGAAGTCTGGCAGGGGTGGTTGACATCATTACTATTTTCAAATATTTGAAGCCAGTAAGTGCCTCAGGCAGGTCTCAAACTCGGGACTTCCTGACTTCAAATATAAGAATCTGTCCACTACCTCAAGTTACCTCAACTTGATATAAAAGGGGGAAAAAAGGAGAGAAGGATGGAGGATAAATAGAAGGAAGGAAGGAAGGAAGGAAGGAAGGAAGGAAGGAAGGAAAGAAGGAAGGAAGAAAGGAAGGAAGGAAGAAAGGAGGGAAGGAAGGAAGGAAGGA
>CM053582.1:195507737-195549588 GCA_028627135.1 Pseudochirops cupreus | reverse complement strand
AGAAGTTACAAACAAACGGAAAAACAGATCATCAGACGACCATTACATCAGTTACCTATTCAGTTACCAGAGAGGGAAGCACCAACATCTGGGTTTTTCACAGCCAGGGGGCTCAACGGCTGCCCAGAGTCTCGTCTGGCCAAACCACACAACTCTTCTCAAAGTGAGCCCCCAAACCAAAACCTCACATCAGGGCGTATATATAGCCTTCTCCTGGCTTGGAGAATGTCGCAGCCCTCTAGACCCACTGCCCAATCACAAAGCTACAAGGCACAGGCATTCCTGGAAAACAAGCCTGGCGCCACAGGCTCCACGTGACCACATTCAGCCTATTAGGGAACAGAGTATACTTTCAAACATCCAGGGGTCCTCAGAGTCACGTAGCCACTTTAGCAAAGGGCCTAGGGGCAGGGAAGATCTTCAGATTCCCATAACACTGCCCCCTCTTCTTTCTCCCTTCAAGCCCCTAATTTTACCCTTAGTCCAATAAATTAAAAGTATGAATTATGAGGATTTTCCTATAACAATGCAACTTTGTTCCAACAGTGTTATCTAATAGAGGTTGCTTATCAAGTGACAAGTAAGGATGGTTTGTGAGTCCTACCATTTTCCTAGTTATCCATGCTAGAAACATGAACCAATTTTCATTTATTCTTTTTTTTCCCGTCTTCTATGTTAAATCCCTGAATCTTAACTTTTCTTTCAAATGTAAGTCACATTTGTTTATTTCTATCCTTCTATCACTTAGGCTAGCCTAGATTCTCATCAGCTGTGACCTAGATTACTTGGACAGTTTCCTATTTTCTTTGCCTTTTGACCAGCGGTTCTCAACCTTCCTAATGTTGCCACCCTTTAATTCTTGTATGTGGGCATATCTGCATGTGGGTGGAACCACCTGGAGACGGATGGAGGAGCAATGTCTCGGTTCCTAAGACCATAGGAAATACATGTTTTCCGATGGCCTTAGGCGACCCCTGTGAAAGGGTCGTTCGACCCCCAAAGGGGTTGCGACCCACAGGTTGAGAACCACTGCCT
This sequence comes from Pseudochirops cupreus, assembly GCA_028627135.1. Lineage (NCBI taxonomy): Eukaryota > Metazoa > Chordata > Mammalia > Diprotodontia > Pseudocheiridae > Pseudochirops > Pseudochirops cupreus. The sequence goes on along the minus strand of CM053582.1, from coordinate 195,548,553 downwards.
TAGACTCTATCTCTGAAGATCTATTCTGCAAAAAGCCGTCAAAATAATTGATGCAAAGCATCACTTAAAACAATGTGAACGCTCTGCTGATGAACCTGCAGTAGCTCCCCACTGCTAAAAACTGACCCCAGTAGCTCTTGGCGGATGACCCGGCTGCCAAAGATGGCAAAGGAGTCTCTTTGGTGTGGAGGCCAATTACTTGCTCTCTTCCCTGATCCCATTTTGAAAACCCCTCTTGCTCATGAGGCAGTAACCAGTGTGCTCAACTTCCTCATCTCGAAGGGTTATGGACTTGTAGCCCCCAGGATGATGTTCAAATGTTTCAAGTCGACATTTGGAATTCTCTCTAATATGAGCCCATATTACCCCCCAAACATTACTTCACACTCTTCCACTGTGTGAACTTCTTTGTCTAATTAGGCCATCTCACTTTCTTAACACAGGTTCTTTCCCAGCCCATGGACATTCTCTCTCATGGACGTTCTCTCTCTCTCCTCCCCCCTACTCCCTTCAAGGTCTTTCTTAGGTTTCATCTCTCGTTGAAGGCCTTCCCTGACTGCTTTAGCTGAAACCTATTATCATCGCCTGTTCATTCTGATATATAAGCAAATACCAGCTTGCATTGTTAGTTAGCTATTTTGTGTGTCTGCTTTTGTGGATTACAAACTACTAGAAACTCTTTTGGGGACATCGAAGTGGCACACTGGATAGAGGGCTGGGCCTGGAATCAGGAAGCCTCATCTTCAACTGTGACACTTACTAACTGTGAATTGTTGTTTTTCACTCATACCCAACACTTTGAGATCTTCTTTGGGGTTTTCTTAGCAGAGATATGGGGAGTGGTTTGCCAATTCCTTCTCTAGTTCATTTTACAAATGAGGAAACTGAGGTAAATAGGGTTTAGTGACTTGTCCAAGGTCACACAGCTAGTAAGTGTTTGAGGCCAGATTTGAATTTAGAAAGACGAGTTTTCTTGACTGTAGCCCAGGTATTCTAGCTGCCCTACTAGTTGTGTGACTGTGGGAAAGTCACTTAACCCTGTTTGCCTCAGTTTCCTCATCTGTAAAATGAGCTAGAGAAGGAAATGGAAAACCACTCCAAGAAAACCACAGAAGCGGTCACAGAAGAGTCAGACTCCCCTGAAAAATGACTGAACAGCAAAAATTACAAAGAAACTTTATTTCTTTTGTATTCTGCTCACCTTTAAACTACCATGCTGAGAGATGGGCTTGCAATGAGCAGATTTAGGTCTAAATTTTATCTAAACTTTGTATTTCTCCCAGGTTAGTGTGGGGGGTCAGGGGGTAGGGCTAGAGAATGTGCTCCTCCAGGTAAACTTGAGTCAGAATCTCAAGGCCTTAGTTACATCTTCGGATTTCTGTTTATTTGCCTGAATATAGGTGACTGAATAGCAATCCTGAGACAGACGTTTTCAGCTTTGAAGGCAAATTTGGGAGTTTAAGAAGTTGGAAGCTCCTGGATTGGTTCATCTGTCAATGTTGGCTGCAATGTGGGAGATATTCCCTGTAGTTAATCCAGTGCTTCTCAGGGGAGAATATATGACCACTTCCAGGAGAACAGATCCAAGCCATGGGCTGACTTACCAGAAGACATGGACCTGGAAGGAGTTGTTTGGGTAGTGCATAGCCAAGGAGAGGGTAACTACCTAATAGCTGCATGGGACTTTCCATGTTTCTAGTGTTTAAACATCAGCTTCCCAGAAAAGTATGATAGGAGTTACTATATTGTATTCTATGTCTCTGATGGCATGCTTATGAATTTTTGTGTTTTAAGCATTGCCTTTGTAGCAGAGGAAATAAATAACTGTTCTATGCTTCATCTATCTTGTATATTGGGTACCTTTCTACTTTTGGGGAGATCCTAGACATGAGCCAAACCTAAGCTTTAAGTGAATTTTCCAGGGGCTCTATGGGAGAATGGAGCCAAAGAGTATTTGTTAGAAAGAGTCTACTCCTTCTCTTTAGAGGCCAGGCTTCTCCAAGATTGAACTCAGTATGTAGGAGCCTAGAACTCAGGCCTTCAATGTGAGGAGGCACTCCAGTCCCAGTGGACCAGCAGCTGGTGTATTGCTACATAAAAATGAAGAGAAAACTGAAGGGAATCCAGTGGTCATCTTTTGCTCTAGATAGAATTACTCCTTGTTCATTCATTCATTCATTCATTCATTCAATCAACATTTATTAAGTTCTACGTGCAAAGCACTGTGCTAACTGTCCAGGGAGAAACAGATAAATAGGACAAATAACTCTCTGGACCTCAGAGAATTTACAGTCTAGTAGAGAGGATAACACATGAGTGTAGATGAATGCTATTCAGTTAGAAAATCCATAGGCTGTGTTGGCATCTATTTCCTGGGTCTAGCAGGACTTCAGAGAGTCAGGGAGAGGACTGCCCCCTGAAAAACAGAGATACAGAGTGAGTTAGCTGGTGAAAGAGATGGAGAGCTCAAGGGGAGGCTTTTTCTAAATTCTTGTTTCTGGGAAGGTATAATGTGAAGAGTGGGACTCATATAAACTTCTGTGGCTCTAACCTGCTGCTTCAGAGAAGGAGGGATTTCCCCAGTGCTGGCAAAAGTCATCTGTGTGCTGAGTGAAGCACCTGATGGGGCAATCTTCTCTGGTTCTTGTGGACAACTGAGCTGAGACTCAGATGATCTCTTTTTTATGACTCTTGCATTGGGTCCAGGAACACAACAATTTCCATCCTTGCCAGCATGAGTCCTGGTCCCTGGGTTCACTACCAAATGTAGTAACAACCTTCCTTCTGACAGGCAGCTGTCATCACTCCATGAGCTACTCTTGCTCAGCTTGTTATCAGAAAACAAGCCTATTCCAGAGAAAGGTGAGCAAGTGACTTGGGGGTTTAGGGGTTGAGAAGGAAGGATAATTTGCCCATCCCAGCTATCCTCTCTTTCACTGTGCTTACTCAGGGGTTAGCCTTCCCCATTGTTTAATGTGTGGTCTAGAGAAAATAACTCTGGACTGAAAGTTTAAGAGTAACAGAATCTAGTCTAGGCTTCCATTAACTACTTGGGTGATGGAGAGAAAGCCATTTAATTTCCTTCTGGATCAGTTTCTTCATCTGTAAAAACATGAATAATAAAAGCTGCCATATCTACTACTTTCCAGGATTGTTGTGAGGCTCAAATCAATAAAATTATACTTTAAAAACTTCAAAAAATTACACAAAAGCACAGTCAAATTCTTGTTGCCTGAGAAATTTCTCCGTTCTCTGTCAGGGCTGTGTAGAAATGTGTCTTAGGGGAACACCTTGTTCCCATGGCCCAGGCAAGGCTGTACATTGCAACAAGCAAGACCTAGCCACAGGCACATCGGGGATGCTTACTCAGTAATGTGAATCCCAAGGGCAGCACTAGTATTTGTCACCCTGGGGAAAATGTCTGATTTTTAGATATTTCTGAGAAGGATACTACAGTCCAGACTGAACCGTAGACATTCTATAAAGTTACTTTTCTGCAAAACTCTTCAATAGCTCCCTAATGCTACTGAATAAAGTAAAAATCCCTTAGCTTAGCATTTCAGGGCTCTCTATGATCCAGTGCCTCCCTACCTTTCTGACCTTGTCTTTCACACACTCTATGTTCTAGGCTACTCACCATAACCCATACAGTTACTTTGTTTCTTCCTCTGCTTGGTGCAGTTTTTCCTATAACTGGAATATTGTCCCTCTTTCCTCATTCCATCTCATTTCTTTCCATTGTAATTTCATTCATTCTTTAATCCCTACATAAAAAAAAGAAGAAAAAAAAGAAAACCCATAAAGGAAGTAGATTAAAAAAAGCTATATCGGATAAAGCAGGAGGATCAAAGAGAGTGTAGGATCACTGTTTCAGTTGGGTGGGATAACAGGGGAGGCAGCTCCATGTTGTCTTGTTTCCTCTGCCCAAGAGAGTGAGCTCTGGACTAGAAAAGACAGGACTAAAATGACTAAGAGGGAGAAGATACCCAGGATGTGTAGGGTGATAGTAAAAGAGTATCTGGCTGCTCTCGATGAATTCAAGTCATTTGACGCAGAAGAACTTCTTCCCAAGATGTTGAAAGAACTGGCTTATGTGATTGCTAAGCCCTTTTCGATGATCTTTGGTGTGGAGAAGAAAGGTATCATAGAACTGGAGAAGGGCAAGTATCGTCTTAATTTTCCAAAAAAGAGGAATAGAATGGAGTCTGCAAACTCTTAAGTTAGAGAACTTGACTTCAATTTACAGCAAAATTCTTGAACATGTCATTTAGGATGGCTCGTGATGTCCACAAAAGGAAGCAATAATCACAAAGAATCAGCATAGCTCCATCCAGAACAAAGTGTGCCAGGCTAACCTCATGTTTTTTTTTTGACAAGTTTACTAGACCAGTAGATCAGAGGAATGAAGGCTATACCTGGATTTTACCTGGATTTTAGTAAAGTACTTATAAGTGGACAAATGGAGAGATAGTAGAGTTAATTGTTATTGTTGCTTTCTGTTGTATCTGATTCTTCATGCATCTGACCTCATTTGGGGTATTCTTGGCAAAGATACTGGAGTGGTTTGCCATTTCCTTCTCTAGCTCATTTTACAGATGAGAAAACTGAGGCAAATGGGGTTAAGCGACTTACCAAGGGCCACACAGCTAGTAAGTGTCTGAAGCTGAATTTGAACTTGTCTCCCTGACTCCAGGCCCAGCGCTTTATGCACTGTGCCACCTAGCAACCCTTTGAGGAGTTATAGGGTATCTTATAAAGTATTTCATATACTATACTTGTAGAGTACATTTATTATTCCTATTTTACAGATGAGGAAATGGAGGCTACAAGAGAGTAAGTGACTTGTCCAAGATCACACAGCTAATAAGTCTCTGAGGTAGGGTTTATACTCAAGTCTTCTGACTCCAAGTCCCACACTCTATTTACTGCCCTACCTAGCTCCCTAGTCAAATACACACCTGAATAAGATTCCCTGCTCCAACATCCCCATCAAGTGGTCATCCAGTCTTTGCTGGGAGATTGACAGGAAGGGGAGGAAATGCCTTTCATGGATCCTTCCCTAGCTCTTCCAGCTCTCATTGACTTCTCTCCCTCTGAGCTCAAGCCCTGCTTAGAGCTGGGACCACATGGTTCTGCACTTAATTACATTCTGCTTTGTTTTGTTTATGAGTTGTTTTATGTGTGTTGGTCTCATCTTCCTAACAGTATCACATGATCCTTAAGAGCTGGGACTGCATGGTAGACTCCTCTAAACTGCCCTGATAGGACCTACCACAGTGCAGAAGACATACTCACTAGCTTTAGTTAGTTGAAATAGACCAAATCTATTGATCCCAATTTGTGGCCAAATTGGACAGAGGTTCTTTGGGTGTATACACTCCAGAAAGTCTTTCAGGGTTCCATTCAACCAGCTGTTGTTTGTCCCTGGATGGTGCTGAGGTTTGTACAGTTGTATGAATGTGATCCTCCATTTAAGAAGGGTTCCCATGCCAGCCATCTCTTCATTTCCCACAAGGCTGTAACTTTTCTGGACTTCTCTATTTTGCTCCAGAAACCTCTTTTTCTTGGAAGATCACTTCAGTCCTGGAACTCACGAACTAACATTTATAAAGTACCCTCTTATTCTTGTAGGTCCTTCCCTCTAAGGGTTAGCCAGTGAAGAAACATTTATTAAGGAGCTACTATGTTCTAGGCTCCTTGTTTGTGTAATGGTGAGTATCTATCCAGGGCTGTTATGATGGATAGCCAGGGGGCAGCTAGGTGGCTCGGTGGACAGAGTGCTGGCCCTGGACTCAGAAAGTCCTGAGTTCAAACCTGACCTCAGACACTTACCAGTTGTGTGACCCTGGACAAATCATTTAATCTCTGTTCCCCTTCATTTACTGGAGAAGGAAATGGCAAACCACTCCAGTATCTTTGCCAAGAAAACCCCATGGACAGAATTAGTGTGCTATGTTCCATGGGGTCACTATAGTAACAGAGAAGGTAGGAGTAGGGAAGGTTCAGGGGAAAGATAATGAATTTGATTTTAAACATGTTGAGTTTAAGATGATGTCTACTGGACATCAAGATGTCTGGAGGGTAGAGGGTAGAGGGCTCCTCCCAGAACCTCCATCCAAAGAAGGCATCCAGATCAGTCTTCTCTTCATTTCCCACCAGACGGGGCTCCTCTGGACTTTTCCATCTCCCTCCTGGGCCAAGCGCCTTCTTTTCCCTACCACCCAACTCTTTCCACCTTCCTTTTGTGTGTCGTCTTCTGCATTAAAATGTAAACTGACAGAGGACAGGGACTCTTTCTTTTGGACTGTATTTGTCTAGTGCTTAGCAAAGTTCCTAGCATATAGCGAATGCTTAAAAATGTTTGTTGCCTGACTGATTGCCTATGTAAATGGAAGGAAAGGGGACAGGGTGGAAAGCATAGAGGTATCTGTTATTCACGTTGTCCCAACATGTACTATCCTCCAAACCCCTTATTCTAAGATGTCTGACAAAGGGCTTGCTAGCACAGTGGGCTGGAGAAACTCCTATAATGGCCTTAGAATTTACGAAGTACTTTTCTCATAACAACCTTGTGAAGTAGATAGGGCAAATATCATTGTCCCTATTTTATTAATGCTTTATTTTATTGATAAGATCTGGAGAGATTAAACAACTTATTATCAGAAGATTTAGAGTTGGAAGAGACCTTGGAGACAATTTATTCCAAACTTCTAACTTTAAAGGTGAGGACACAGGTCCAGACATGGGAATAACTTGTCCAGGGTCACACAGGTAGTAACATAACTTAAGATTTGAACCCTGGTCCTCTGACTTTAAATCTAGTGCTTCTTTCAAGATTATGCAGTTTTATTAATGCCAGAGTCAAGACATGAACAGGGCTCTTGACTGAAAATTAGTCTTGCCTCAATGCCTTTCGAAAATGAATAGATGGTTGGAAGGTTTATACACTAAAGGGTTGTTGTGAGAGGTTTACCAGAAGTGTCCTTCTGGGGCTCAGGTTGCTATGGAGAAGGATCAACCTCTTCTTTCCCCAAGATCCATCTCCATTCTGGGGTCATCCACAGGCTACAATATGGCCCCATGCTTGTCGGGTAAGGAGCTGTGCAGGTGTCCAAGAGGATGAAGGCGGGAATATGGTGGCCTCCAGCCAATCTTCCTAAGCAGGAAATTGTTGGGAGGAGAGGCAGGAGGTAAGGAGGGGGATGGAGAGGGAACATGCAGCATTTTACACAGACCTCTGACAGGGCAAAAGGGAGAGAGAGACTTGAGCAGAACCAGATGGTGCTGTATCAATTCCACAAATGATGACTGATTCCTCAGTGCCAGAGAGTGTAGGGCTGGAAAGTAAAGGAAGGGATGAGGTGCCTGAGCTAGAGGAGGCCATAAGCCCTCAGCTCCAGGAAAGGATGGACCCCAGAGGTAGACAGAGCATTAGCCTGGGAGCAATCTTGCTTTTCTTTGTTCTTTGTTAGTAGAGGTGAGTGAGAAGTAAAGGCTACCACTTGGATGCTGGAACTTTTTTTTTCAGCGCTCGCTCTAGGTAAGTTTACTTTAGGTGAATCAATTTTTTCATCTGTGAAATGGGAGCAGGAATACTATACTAGATAGTCACAATGTCATAGGATCAAAAACAGGATCACAGGTATAAAGCCAGAAGGGACCACAGAGGCCATGTAGTCCAGATTTTTCAGTTTTACCTGTAACACTGTCTACTTTGGTCTCTCCTGTCTGGAAGGCTACTTAGATTGGATCTCACCCCTCCCCCGGGTTCTCCTGAACTCCTATGGGGTCTGGGGTGTCTAAGCTCTTTGTAAATGTCTCCAGTACCAACTGATGGTGTTCCTCCAAGTGTTTGGAACCTGTACCCTGGTTCCACTTAGTCACTAAAGGTCAGATTAACAAAGAAACTATCTCAAAAGCTAATCACAAATATACAAATTTATTCCCCCATTAAGTGGGAGGCATAATCCTTCTCCCTCACCTCACACCACCTCAGCCTCTTGGAGGTGAAGGGGTTTGAATCTCAATCACCAGAACACCTCTAAACTTCTCTGCCAGGCTAACTGGCTACAACATCCTGCCGGCAACCCTGGCTCCAAGGAACCCATGGCTAGAAGTTCTGAGTCTAGTGGGGCTCACCACCTGCACCTAAAAGTGAGGACAAATCCAACAAAACAGAAACAAACACCCCCAGACGCCTTCCTTTGAACCCAGGGTAAAAGAGAGGGGGATCAGGGGAAGGAAGACCTTCTCCTCTCTCCCCTTCAGTTTTGGGTGACTGTGCTGGGGGTGAACTGTGAGCATTATTGTGCGAGCCAGAAAGAAAGCGTCAGAAAGAGACTCACTGTCACCAGATTTAAAGATACCACCTGATTTGGTTACTTCTTGTTGTCTTTGTCCCCTGGCAGATGCAAAAGTGACTGCAACCACCCATGGATGTGGTAGGGGACACAGAAGCCTCCTGTGAGGCAGCCTGGGAATGCTCCAAAGGCAATATATACAGATGAGGAAACTGAGGCTCAGAGAGATTAAGGAAATTGTCACACAGGTGGCAGTGAACAGAGATGGGATTTAAACCTAGATTTTCTGACTCCAAAGCCAGTGTTTTTCCCACTATATCACACAATCTCAAAAGTGCCTTCCAGCTCTATGGTACAAGGGATTTAAAGCTTCAAGGGGTCTTAGAGATAATTCATCCAACTTTTTCACTTTATATATGAGAAAATTGAGGCCCAATAAGGTGGAATCCCTTGCTCCAAATCTTATGGGAAATCCTATGATTTCAAAATCAGTGTTATTTTAACTGCATCCTGTTGTCTCCACGAGACTCTATCCAATTGCTTGAGATATTTGGAATTTCCTCAGAGTAACTTGATGGATTCTGGAAACCTAGAAATAACAGGTAAAGAGCTCCTTTGACTTTCCTTTTTTTCTTTTTTCTTTTGGAGGGGGGGCAGGCAGGGCAATTGGGTTTAAGTGACTTACCCAAGGTCACACAACTAGTAAGTGTTAAGTGTCTCAGGCTGGATTTGAATTCAAGTTCTCCTGACTCCAGGGTCGGTGCTCTATTCACTGCGTCCAGCACCTTGACTTTCCTGTAGTACTTCTAGTAGCCTATCAAGAAGGAGCAGGTAGAAGCTAGTACAGCCAGTGTTAGTAATCACTGTTCTCCTGTATCTGAGAGGGGTATTAGAGCTAGAATCAGATTCATCTACCTTGGATTGAATATTGGCAGTGCAGGAGTATGATGCTCCTTTTTCGTAGTTTGGAATTTAAAAAATAATCATCCTTCCTGGTGGTTCTCAAGGGAATAGTTCATTTAACCTGATCAGTTTAGTTCCCTACCATCAAATACTGGTTACACAAAAACAAGTACAGATAAGCAAACACATTAATCCAAGCAAACAGAAAACACAAATTACAGAAATTATACAGATTAAAGTAGGTGATAGAATATAAAAGAGTAAATGAGCTCTTTCACCCAGGAAGCAAGATAAAATCTTAGCTTATCCCAGAAAAGAACAGTCTCTCCAGTGAAGTCTGCTCTTGGCACTTTCTGAGATGTGCAGGTTTGGAGAGTCAAGGAACCCATTGAGGGTCTGGCTTTCCTATGTGTCTATGGCTCTGGGGCTTGACTTTTTCTATCCCTCATCCTCTAACGTGTCTTCTTTCCACACTTAAGTGGCTTCACAGGCCCAGAGAACTCTAAATCAGTCAGTAAGTAGTCACCTCTTCCTCCAAACAGACAGTATAGAATATCCCAGAGCTGTCCTTCAAGGAATTGTCCCACCTGTCTGGGGCTGGGTGTAGGGTGGGAATGTTACATAAACATAAATGCAGATTGTGGTGTTGTAGATAGAGAGTTGGCCTTAGGGTCAGGAAGAAAAGGATTCAAATCCTGCTTCTGATACATACTGGCTCTGACCCGGGCTAGGTCACTTAAAATTCTCAGTATTCTAGATATTTCTTTAAGATTAGAAATTACACAGGAGTCTCCTTCCCTCCTCTATAGCTAAAGGGAGTTTCCCTGGTGAAATCATGGGTGAGGTTCCTATTCTCATATAATAAAAGTTGCGAGCAACGTGCTATGTAAACTTTTTTGGGGGAGGGGTCATAACTAATTGTGAGAGGGGGCTCATGGAAAACTCTAGAAGAGGTGGCATTTAGTGGATAGATGAATAGGAAGAAAAAAAAGATGTGCTAATAGAATGGTGAGGGTTTTCTGGGCAGGAAAGCTGGAAAGCATGGAGCATGTAAGTAAGACAGTTAATAGTATGATTTGGCTCAAGTGTGATGTACATGGACTGGAGTAGGAGATAAAGCCAGATAGACAAAGTGATCCAGGTTGTAGAGTATTCAATGCCGGGAAAAGAAATTTTATCTTCATTTGGTAAATTATAGGCAATCACTGAAGGACTTTGAACATGAGTGTTGCAACAAATCCATCAGGAAGCAGGGTGAACAATGGATTGGAGAAGGCACAGAATAGAGACAGGAAGATGAATTAAGAAATCATTATAATAGTAGTAATGAAAGCCCATACCGGGATGATAACAATGGGAATAGAAAAGGAGGGATGCATCTGAGAGATACAAAGGTAGGTTTCCCCAGAACTAGGAAACTGGATCTGAGAGGTGAAGAAAGGAAAAAATTAAAAATGCCATCAAAGTTTCTGAGCATTGGAGGTTATATACATGGGAATGAGAAGTCAGAAGGAAGATCAGGTGTGTGCATTTTGGTCATCTTTAATTTGAGGGGCCATCAGAGGAGACAGATAAGGAGTTGTTCGAGAAGTGGGGGAAGAACTAGGAGAATTGAGTGTTTCGGAGACCAGCAGAGAGAGTGATTAAAGTCATTCAGAGAGAAGAGGAAAGAGTTATACAATATTAACAAAGAGATCTTTGGATTTCATCATGAGGTCATTGACCTTTGAGAGAACAGTTTCAATAGTGTTAGGGAAGGGAGGCATATTGCAGTGGCTTGAGGGGAGAGAAGATGGTGAGGAAGTGAATTGGTTGAACATAAACACTTGTTTTCAAGAACTTTGGTCATGAATGGGAGAAAAGAGTCAATAACTAGTGTTTATAAAATTCCTACTATGTTCCTGGCAGTGTGTATCTTGGAATATAAAGAAAGAGATGGGATAATAGTTGAATGAAGGGAACTGAAGGATCAAGCAAGTATTTTTTTGAGATTGGGTAGAATAATATGGAAAGGAGCTATTGCAGAGAAAGAAATGAAAATGCTTGAGGTAGAGAGGATGCTTGCTATAACAGGAAAGGAGGGACTGGGAGCAAAAGCACAGTGAAAGGAATCAGCCTTAACAAGGAGGGATGATACTTCTTCCCTTCAGATAGGAGGGAAAGAATGGAGAATAAGTGCTGCTGCTGCTGAGAAGGTCTGATGAGTGAAGGGATGGATTTCCAGTTAGTCGGTCTTCTCAGTGAATTAGGAGACTGTCATGCACTAAAGGTATGAGGGCAAGAGTGCAGTTCTGGCATGTAAGGAGAGAGAAAAAGGTTTCAAACAGCTGCTTTGTTGAATAAGATAGTAAGAATAATCTAGTAGGACAGCAGAACAGTAGGGAGTTTCTAGCTGAGGTTATACTTCATAAATTTAAAGAAGATGAAATCAGCTATTTTATGACTTTCTCTTTGCTCAGCAGCCTTAAACTAGGAATGAGAGATTATATTATTGGGGCTACTTAGGTTTAAAGATCAGTAAACTTGGAGTGGTGGAAGTTCTAGTGAAGAAAGACTTACAGATTGATTGTTCAAAAAGGAGAGACATAAACATAATGGAATTTTTGTTTTGTTTTGTTTTTGGTTTCCTTTCATTAATTCACATTATTTGGGACTTAGGGCAACAACCTCTTGCAACTCTTGGTTAACTAAAAGCCTGTCCTCTATTAATAGGAACCTCACTTAACTAAAATCTGTTCCATGAACAGTAGAACATGGTCTGTGAAATCCCTCCCATCTCCAAGATTCCACATTCTGTAATTCTGTGAAGAGGGATAAGCATTCTAAGGTGCCTCGGTGAGAGGTTCCAGTGCTCCTTCTTCATGTGGAAGAGTATATATCTCAATATAGGGTCTTCTAAAAATCATGTCTTTGGACTGATTGATCTCTAAAGATTCATCAGCTGTCATTTCATATGATTTGAACCAGGAAACCCTGCCCTCTTTAGTCAGGGAGTACAGGAGATGGAGGGCTATGTCTGGGATTAAACATCAAGGGGTGCTGACTCCATCATGACATGGATGAACAGGTTAATATTATCTTGCTCATGGTGGAAAGTAGAGAAAGAGAGGAGGAAAAGAAGAAAGATCACTGAGGTTTCTGGCTACAGGATAGATCGGACCGAAGAAGACTATGACCTTTACTTGGGAGTCTTCTACTCTTCTCCATCCCTTTTATATTTCTTAACCCATTTTTAACACATGCTAGTTGTGCGATCTTGGGAAAGTCATGCAACCTTTCCCTCCCCCCCCCCCGAACCTCAGTGTGGTCATCTGTAAAATGGGAGTAATAATGCCTAAAATACAACCTCAATTTAGAATGTGGTTGTGAGGTTCAAACGGGACAAATGCTATATGCAAAGCACTTAGCAAACCTTCAAGGTCTGTGCGAGAGGCGCCCTGGCGTTGTGGCAGGGTGGGCAGAGCTAGGTCCCAGTCTTGCCTCTGCATGCTGTTCGTGTGAGCCCGTATGAATCTCTAAGATCATAAATTACACCGAAGCTTCGGGCTTACATGGGCAGAATGAATTTCCCTATCTGTGAGTTCCTTATATCAATAAGCTTTTAGGTTCGGTTCCTCTCCTAAAACTTTATATATATAAACTGTCATTATTATTATGTGGCTTTGCAGGGAATGTCTTTATGCATGAGACCACTGGTCCAATTGAATGTTTCAGTGTGTCAATATTGTTTCTCTGGGTAAGACGAGTTCTTCTTTCCCACCCTTTGTCTGGGATATTAAGACCTTTTCAGGGAAAGTCCTTAAGCAGATTTTTGTTGTTTAATTATTTTTCAGTTGTGTCTGACTCTTTGTGATACCATTTGGGGTTTTCTTGGCAAAGATACTAGAGCGGTTTGCCATTTCCTTCTCCAACTCATTTTACAGATGAGGAACTGAGGCAAACAGGGTTAAGTGACTTGTCCAGAGTTGTACAGCTGGTAAGTGTCTGAGGCCAGATTTGAACTCAGAAAGAGGAATCTTCTTGATTCCAGGGTCAGCACTCTGTCCATTGTGCCACCTAGCTACACCCAGAGCACATTAGGCATTATCACCCAATAGCTATTTAGAAAAGAAGACTAAGGTTCTTTTGCACACCTTAATTTCCTTCCAATCACTCTGTTTCCACAGGAGGGTGACCTGAGTTAACTTTTTTTTTATTATAAACTCAAAGCCAGTGAGTACCAAGGTCTAGACTAGAGTCTAATACTGAGTGTTATCAGAAGGCAAGCAATTAGCTTCAGGAGGATCTGGGAGCAGGTGTGGAAAAGAAAGATAAAGGGTGCCAGGGAAAGCTAGCTGAGATCCCAAGCACTTGGGTGTGAGGGTTCCTGGGAAGAACCCCAGCCACCAAGGTCAGAGTGGGACTACTTGCAAGATTAATTCGGTGATAAAGTTTTTTGCATTTCCCTGAACTGAGTTTGCAGATAAGAGATAAGTAGTGGCATTGACCAGGTTTATATGTCTGCAGGGGTAAGGAAGGAGTCAGATCATGGTAGGAAAGCTCTTTTAATTGAGAGTGGAATGACAGCTAAGTGTCCTGTGACAGGATAAAGTTTGACAATAAGCCTTGTCCAAGCAAGTCCACAAGGGCTTATTGCTATGATTGTGCCCAATTATTTGTGGGGGAGGAAAGAGAGGGGAGGGAGTATGAGACTATGTTCATAATTATGGTTAAAACATGCAGTCTGTTGTTTAGACCCTGGGGGAAAGGGTCTGAGCATGGGCCATGACTCACCATCCTGAGATAAGGAAGTCATTGAAGCCAGCAACTGAAGATGAGGAAAGGTAGCCAATATTCTCGGGCCCCAGGGTGTGTCTGTTCAGCCCCACCAAGCAGTGGGACAATGGAGTTTCAGAAGGAGACAGTCTGGTCTAGGTTGAGAGATCATGTGTTGAATAGTGAGGAGACCAAGGCCCAGAAAGCCTTTTGGCCCCAGGACATGAGACACGAATCGGGCATAGGCAGAAGAAGCAATTTCATCATCAAGGACTAAGCTGTATGGGAAAATCATGGAGTCACAGATTTAGAGCTGGAGGGAACCTTTTCAATCATCTAGTCCACCCTCTCCCTTTATTTTCAGATGAGGAAAATTAAGGTCTTAGAAAGGTTAAATGACTTCCCTGAGGTCACGCAGAGTAAATTTGGATTTGAAACCAGACCCTATGATCTCAAATCTAGGCTAGTGAAATTTACTTTAGGTGGACCAGACACAATAGAGGGCTTAGTGAAATTAAGATGAGGGAGAGTAGCTTCTAATGGACTAATGGGGATGTTTGGACAAGTGAAACGTGTTTTCCCAAGAGAGATGGCAAGTGAAGAGCTCGTTCTTATTTAGTTGTTTCAGTCATGTCAGACTCTTTATGACCCCATTTGGGGTTTTCTTGGCAGAGAAACTGGAATGGTTTGCCATTTCCTTCTCCAGCTCACTTTACAGATGAGGGAACTGAGGCAGATAGGGTTAAGTGACTTGCCTAGGGTCACACAGCTAGTAAATGTCTGAGGCAGGATTTGAGCACATGAAGGTGAGTCTTACTGATTCCAAACCAGGTGCTCTAACCGTCGAGCAACCTAGCTGCCCTTATCAAGGTATAGAGTGGGTTAGAATAAAGATAAAACCCATAAGAGCTTTGCAACATTCAATTCCACAAATTCAACAAACAATTAAGTGCCTTCCTTCTATGTTCAAAGCAATATGTTGGGTTCTTATTACGAAGGAACTTACATTCTTCAATACTGCAATATTTCAGTAGATGTCTTATCTCATTAATATGTTTCCTTTCAAATATATACTTCCCTCTTTCACTTATCTTGAGACTAGATCCCTCAGTGTCTTCAAGAACGTGTTGCTTCCAGTATGGCCTCCCCTAAGTATACTTGATGTGGTCCAGCTGTTCTTTCTATCTTTGTTTGCCTTAGTACCATCTCCACTTCCTCATGTAGCACATTGGGGATGATCCAAATGTGGTGTTTCCACTCTCACTGATGGAGAAAAGAGTTTGTTATAGAAATCTAGACTAAGCTTTTCTATTTTCTGTCTTTTTGTTGTCCTTCCAGTTTCATCCGTATACTCTTGGTATGACCAGGCTTTGTTGGGTCTTGTGCCAAGTTTTCTGCAACTTATTTTTCCTCTCGTTGCTTTTTGTTGTTTTATGAGGCAATATAACTCACAATCTCCTAACATTCTCCTCCATAAGATTTTATATAGGCATTTATATTCTAAACTGATGCTCCCTTGGATGCCAATATCTCTCTGCTTGGCAAGGAGATCAAGTGTTTGCTGGCTAATGTGGTTTCTAGGCTTTTCTGGTCTTTTCCTTTTGAGAACTGGTTTAAGTAGATTAAATTTTCTTGGGATACAGTGAGATGTGACATCTCTTCTTTTACCTACTGCACTTAAAAAAAACCTGCAATAGCTTATTAAAATAGATTAGAGTTGGTTTAATTTCTGCTTTTTCTTATTATTTTCATTTTTCTTCTAATTTGGCATTGACTTTGGTCTTTTCTCTAAAAACTAGTGGTCTAACTATATAGAGACAACTAATTCCTAAATGACTCCCACACTGGTAATGAGTACATTTCCTTTGTGTTAAATATAATCAATTTTATTTTTTGGGTGACAGTGTTCTTCCATACCTAACATCTGATTTCTAGGGCTTGGAGTTCTCTCTTGTTTCTTACTCCTGAACCATTTTTTTCCAACATTTTTCTATTTGCCATCATCCCCTTTGCATTGAAGTTATTGAGTATTAAAGTATGTGTTGCTTTAATAGTAATAAAAGTAGCTTACAGTCTATTAGGAGGAATATGGTTAGGGACAGAGGAAAGATCCATAAAAAGTGCTCTAAGAAAATTGGAGAAAAGAAAGAATATGTTTGCTGGGGATGGAATGGGAGAGGAGAGGATTAGGGAAGGCTATGAAGGAGATGTTACCTGATCTGAGTCTCAGAAGAAGAGAAGCATTTTAATAGATAGGGATGAGCAGGAACACATTCTGGGTATGGAGTATGGCCTATACACATACATGGAAGTGGGTAACAGCAGGTTGAGACCAGGAATAGCTGAGTTTCATTTGGCTGGAAAGGTATAGACAGAAGGGCCTTAAGCACCCTCCTACAGTGTTTTTATTTTATCCAATGGACTTTTGAGAGTCATGAGCGGTTTTTGAAGATGAGATCATACAGTTTGCTTGTTAAAATTATAGGATCACAGATTTAGACCTGTAAGGGACTTCAGAAATCATCTAGTCCAATTCTCTCATTTTACAGATGAGGAAACTAAGTCCTTGGGAGGTTGTGACTTGCCCAAGCTTGTACAAATAGTGAAGTTCAGAACTAAGGTTAGAAGCAAGGTCCTCTGATGCCAAATCCATCTCTTCTACCCTGTCCTTCCTTTGTAATGATTCCTCTGTAGCGAATTTTCCTCTTTTTCAAAATTTAAGAGGTTGTTTTGTTGTTATTGGTGAATAGGAGAAAGCAAAGAGTGGGACAGGAAGAAATCTTGTGAACTGTCTGCTGAAGGGACCTGTGTGGTATAGAACCCAGGAAAGTCAAAGGAAGCAGTTTCAGTGAAAGATGGAGGCAGCTGTTCTGGTTTTGGGTTGGGTGGAATGGAAATGAAGTGATAACTTGAGGAAAGGGGTGCTGAAGAAAGAGCATGTTTCAGATGCATTAGCACTCACTCCAGAGAGGACCTGAGTTCAGTTCCTATCTCTGACAATTACTACTTGTGTGTCTTTGGCCAAATCATCTAACTTCTCTGGGCTTCAATTTCCTCATCCATAAAATGATGGGACTGGACTAGATTGCCACAAAGGTCCCTTCCCCCTTCTGCTTCCCAATATCTCCTCTACAGACTAGTCAACTGTGGTCACCTTCTATACATCCTTGTGGTGTTGCCATGTTCTTCCTTCTTCCTTCTCCTTATCCTGCTGCTCTGTCTCCATCCCCCACCACACTAGTTATGGATCCATTAACCTTGATAAAACCAATTCTTTCATCGTTCTTGAATAAGATGTACCAACTTACTCACCTTTGGCCCCTTAATCACCCCTGTAAACTCTCCACACCAAAGTGTCACTCCCTTTTCTATGTTGGCTACTTTATTAGAATGTAAGCTTCTTGAAGGCAGGGATTATTTTTGCTTTTGTGTTTATATCCCCAAAGCTTAGACTTCTCATAATTCTTGGCACTTAGTAAAACCTTAAAAAATGCTTTTTCTTTCATTAATTTATTCATTTATTCATACTGTGAAGATGGGTCAGGCCCTCTGCTCACTGGGCTCAGGGTAGGTTGGTCTAGGATAGGCTAAGCTGGCTCTTGGAGTATGGGCCCAATTTGGATAGGCAGAGAGAGCTTCATGAAGAACTCCCACTAGAGGGAACAGGATGAACCAAGGACGTGTGAAAGAGGGAAAAGGTAAAGAGCTGGTTGGGCATGTTTAGTAATTAGGACTGGTCACATTTATCTGGTTCTTATTATGAAGAAGGAGGAGATTCTGCAAATACAAGGGGTAATTAGGGCAGGCATCGTAGATCAGCCTGAGAAACTTGGATTCCACTCTATATGCAATTGAAGGTTTCTGAGCATAGGAAAGACATGACCAGAACCCTAATTTAAGAAGATCAGCCTGGCTGCAGCACATATATAGAATGGATTGAGATGAGGGTCTTTTGTCAAGGCCCTCTGGGCACTCGTGGGAAACTTCATGCTCTTGTTCTTCAGTCATTTTCTATTCTTCAATAAAGCTAGCTAGGATGGATGAGAGGTGAGAGAAGAATGGCCTGGGAGCAATACTGGTTACTTCTCTTAGTGGTCAGTCCTTCAAAGAGTTATCCCAAAGCACTGGAGATAGAAACAGGTTTTCTGGGCCAGCATGGGTGCCAGCTGCTGGACTGAGGACAGCAGCCTGAGTCACTAGTATTGGTCTGGACCAGACAGTCAAATGGAGATGCCTGAAAGAGAGTAAGTGACTCAGTTGGGCTCCATTGTTTTCTGGGAAAGGAAGGGCCACTCAGCCTTAATAGCTGTATTCATCCAGCAGACAAAGGAACAGTTGGGGAGATGGTTGCTCGCTCCCTCTCTGACAAGCCTTCCCACATCCACAGGATGCTAAAGAGACAGAGGGTATTTAAACCTGCCTGGCTTCCGCCCAGCTTCTCACCCCAGGCTGAATTACCAACCTTATGCTTCTCTTTCATAGCAGGGACAAGCAGGGGAAGCTGGGATGGGGAAATGTGGGAGATCAGGCTCTGATCCCTTTACCAACAGAGAGAAAGGAAACAAACCTCACATTCCTGAGTGGCATTGAGGTGCTTTGGCTAAGGTTTCTTGGAAAGTATTAGCTGTCCCTGAAATAGCTACTGGGCTCTTTGAAACAGGCTGATAGAGAGCAGAGATTCCTAGCTCATCTGCTCTTCTCCCAAAATGTTAAATGGACTCTGTGGCTCCTGCAAAGCAAATGTAGCCTAACCGGTGCAGCTGCTGAGGGGGCTGGGGGATGAAGCACCTAGCATGGAATAAGAGAGGGGATAGGTCACATCTGGAATGCCAGATGTGCTCAGTTACTAGTGACACACTTTGGGCGCCAGTTGTATATTGGTGAAGTAGAAGGTGTTCAGGGGAGGGAGCAAAGGTGGGTGGGGACTTAACACTAGTCTCATGAAGAATGATAGAGGGAACTGAGTAAGTTCAGGATAGACATAGGGACTGGACTTGTTCTTTTATTAGTATAGGGAACTCTTGAATGAGGAATTTCCCCTTACCAATGTAGGTTGGTACCTTCTCTGCAACTTCTAGTGTTAGAGAGTACAGTGAATAGATTGCTAGGTCTGGAGTCAGAGAGAACTGAGTTCAAATCCAGCCTTAGACACATATTAGTTATGACCCTGGGCAAGTCACTAAACCTCTGTTTGCCTCAGTTTTCTCAAATGTAAAAGGAAGATAATAACAGCACCTACTCCACAGGGTTGTTATGAAAATTAAATGAGATTAAGTAAGATAATATTTGTAAAGTGCCTAGCATAGTGTCTGGAACTTAGTAGGTACAATGCTTATTCCTTTTCCCTTCTTTCTCTTCCCTTTCCCTTAGGGAGTTGCCTAGAGGTTAAGTGACTTGTTGAAAGTCACACAACCAATATATATCAGAGGCAGAATTTAAACCCTGATCTTCTAGGCTACGAGACTAACTCTCTATCTATCTACCATTTCATTTTTTTCCTCTCCATATATTCAGGCTCTGAATAGGTTTAGAGTGGTGAAAAAGAAGACTGGGTGTTGGGAGGCTGTGCATGAAGGATGGAGAACACAATGGGTCTCTTCAATCAGCTGAAGAATTATAACATGGAAGAAGGTTCCAGGGGATGGGGAACCTGTGGCCTCCAGGACACATGTGGCCCTGTAGGTCCTCAAGTGCAACCCTTTGACAAAAGACCCAGAATGGTCACATGTGGCCTTGAGGCTACAGGTTCTCCACCCCTGGTCACTTCAGACTTATTCTGTGTAACTCCAGAGAGCAAAACTGGAGGCAGATTTGAGCTCCGATGAAAAGAGAAGCTTTCCAACAATTAGAGCTGTCCAAAAATAGCCTTGTGAGATAATTAGTTCCTTATCTTTAGGGGTGTATAAGCAAAAGAGAGGCAACCAGAAGGAAGAGCTAAAAGTGCTGAGCTAAAATTGAAAAGAGGCAGATTTAAGCTTTGATGTAAGAAAAGTGCCTAACAGCTAGCCCAAGATGGAATGGACTGCCTTGGTTTACATTCACTGTATATCTTAAAAAAAAAAAAAGGCTGGATCATCACTTTTGGGATATATTATTTCTTTTTTCAGATATGGTTTGGAACAGATGGCCTCTAAGATCCCTTCTATTTCTAAAATTCTGTGAACCCTTTGCTGGGGATATGACAAAAGGGATTTGGGATTATGCTTGACTTCTTCTTCAGTCCCTTACAATTCTTGAAATCTTTAGTATTCTTTTTCCCCCCGCAAACTTTTCAAATTCCAGTGAGACTTTGGGTTGCCAGTCATCTACTTCACCCTCAATCTCATCTGTATTGTGGATCACAGCATCACTGAACCTCAGAGTTGGAAGAGTGCTCCAAGACCATCTAAAATGTACCTAAACACATACTCTTAAAAATATTGAGCCTTTGCTTAAAGATCTTTTGTGAGGGAGAACTCATTCCCTCACAAGAAACCCATTCCACTTTGGGGCATCTCTAGTTATTTGGACATTTTTTTTCTTCAAATTTAAATCTGCTTCTCTGCCACTTATACCCAATATTTTTAGTACTACTTTCTGAGAGGAGATGCAGAGTATTTTGCCCAACATAGCAAGGAAGAAGTTCTGAATGCAATCTGGTGATGTGATGTGTGTCATGGTGGTCACAAAAACGTGGTGTGGATATGTTGGGGATATAGAAGGCACAGCTAATTTGAGAACTCCCTGATGGTTCTTTTGTCGTTGAGGTCAAATGGCCTCATTGCCATAGTGCTGACAGGTACTGTGCAGTAAACACCCTGATGGAGCATTAAGGAACTTTATTTTCTTTCTGAATAGAGATGTGGCTCTTTGGTTTTATATCTTCCTAGCTCTAATGGATGATGAAGAAAATAGCAAACCACTTCAGTATCTCTGCCAAGAAAACCCCAGATGAGGTCACGAAGAGTCGGACACGAATTAAATGACTCAAAACAACAACCAGCTCTAATGGAAACCTCCAACTCCCACAATAATCATGTTTTTGAAGACAATAGAAGGAATTGGGCTTTGTTTCTGCCTAAAAGCCCTGAATTTCTCGTTGGTCTGTAGACTAACTCAAAGAGGGAGTATTCCAGTGCCTCCTTAACTCCTGTCACTGTGGTACTGGCATCAGAGGCCCTGGGTGGCAGCGTTCAGCCTCTGGGCCAAGATACACAATGAGATGCCTTCCAGCTGCCAAACAGCCAACTCTCTTGAGGCCAGCAGAGCCTGGTCAGCTATGCTGGAGGAGGGGGAGGGAATTCACAAGCAGAAGGGTATATTGGAAATTACTGTCAGGTACCTCATCAGAGCTGAGCTTTGATTTAGGATTACATAATCCTGCATTCCTAGTTGGCAAGGGCCTCAGGGGGCATCTAGGCCAACTGAGGCCCCACAGAGAAAAGTTACTTGTTCCAAGGAGTAAGTGGCAAAGTTCCACCCTGATTATTAACCTTTCTGGCTTCCTTTAAGTCCCAATTAAAATTCTACCTTCTACAAGGAACCTTTCCTAACCCCCCAATTCTAGCACTCTCTTTCTGTCAGTTACTTCCTATTTGTCCGGGGCACAGCTTTCTTTGTATATATTCATTTGTATGTTGTTTCTTTTATCCGATGGTATGTTCCTTTAGGGCAAGAACTGTCTTTTGCTTCTTTTTGTATCTCCAGCACTTGGCATGGGGCCTGGCACGTGGCAGATGTTTAATTTAAGTTTATCGAATTGAAAGCAGGGATTCAAATCCAGGTCTTTTGACACCAAATCTAGGATTCTTTGTTTTGCATCATGGGAACTTAGATTGGGTGAGAGGGAGGATTAGTAGGAATCCTGTATACTACATAGGTGCTATGTAAATGAATTATTTATTTTATGTCCATCTAACATAAAGGAGATATGGAGGTTCTGATAGGATTCAAGAAAAAAGTGGGACTCAGAAGGGCTTTTTAAACTCTCCTTCTCAGTCTACTAATCCACAAATGTTTCTTGGGCATACATTGTTTTCAGTGCTGTGGAAGGTACAAAACCTTTGCCCTCAAGGAGCTTACACTCTAGATGGAGAGACAAAGGAAATGGATACAAAAGAAAAAAATAATGACAAATATAAGGCAGTATATAACGTGTCCCTAAAATGGTGTTTATGAGAGTTTGGAGGAGAGGCATTTCTATGTGAGATGTCAGGGAAAACTTCCTGGAGGGAGTAAAGATTTGAGCTGGGCTTTAAAGGTCAGATAAGAGGAGGCTGTTTCAGGAAAGGTACGGACAAAAAGTCTTATGCAGTGTACAGAGACTAGTGAACAGAGTGGAGGATTTGTGTAGAGGAATGGTAGGGTTAGGGTCTGGAATTATAGATTAGAGCCAGATTCCAGAGAACCTTGAGTGCCAGATTAAGGAATTTAGGTGCTAGAGAGACAGTGCAATTTTATTTTATTTTTTTGGATACAATTAGAGGAAGATCTGGAAGTGAGTATGCAAAATTATACTGGAAAGTGGGAGACTGGGTAAGAAGGCCATTTACTATACAATCTGATAAAGAATTGAAAAGCTGCAGTGGGAATGGAATGATAGTGGCAGCTGTGAGATTAGGTGGGAAGTATGGGGGGGAGAGGAACATAGAGTCATAGACTTAGATCTGAAAGAGACGGCAGAGGGCATCTCGTCCAACCCCCTTGTTTTGCAAATGAGGAAACCAGAGGAGAACTGAAGTGACTTGCTCAAGGTCACGTAGATAGCAGGTGGCAGAAATGACATAAGTGCCTTGGTCCTCTGATTCCATGTCTAGGAGTTTCCTCTCTACCACACTGCCCCCTAGAAAGCAGGTGAAGGGAAGACAAGATCAAAAAGGGTTGCCCTTTGTCTAGTTGCCCTAAAGGGAAAATGGTGGGGATTTTTTTGGGTAGAGGGTGGTGTTGAGCGCCACCCAGCATCATTTCTAGAGGCATCATTGCTTCTGTATCCCTTCCTTTTTCTTTTCTCTTTTTCCCTTTGCTTGCCACCAAATCCATACACACTGAGGCAGTCAGGGGATGTGATGCTCAAAGTGTTTTGGGTGAGTCTGTCCCCTAAGCTTTTCTGGACAACTGTTGCTATAGACAACATTGCAGTGAATATAATCATTCGATTATTAAATCAAAGGGACTTGATTATCTGGGAAGGTGCTGAAAAGAGTAAGATTTTAAACAGGAGGATCAAAGCACCCTGGGCCTTGAGGAGGCAGGCCTCGTGCACGCGTCCGGAGTTTTAGGGAGAATAAAAAGTCCCAGTGTGGAATGGACAAAGGGAATCTTTTGTGCATTCACTGTGAGGGGACCACAGAGATTAGGGATGTTCTTTGCCTCCTGGGTTGGGGTGCTTTGCTAGTGGGCTCAGGCTTCTGCCCTCACGCCAGAGTCCAAGGCCCTTTATTCATGAGAATATGCAGAGGAGTTGAGGGATCTGCCAGGTAAAAGGAAAACAGAGGGACTTAAGTGACCCTAAACCGTCAAGATTCCCTGTGACTTCCAGGCCACTTCAGTCCATGGCAGTCCCACATTCCTTTGCATTCCTATGGCAGTTATTGTCTCTGCCATCCTTCCTAAGACTTGCTAAACAGAGTCATATTATTACTGACTTGTCCTAGTGCTTGGCATATCGTAGACACTTTATAACTATGTGTTGATTGTCTGTATTTTGTATTTTTCCAATTAGATTGTAAGGTCCTTGAAGGCAGAGACCATATGCAGAGTGGTTACATCACCAGACAAGGAGTTGAAAGACCTCATTCCAACATTTACTTGGTGTGTAGCTCTGAACAAACGATGTCAACTTTCTCAGCCAAGTTCCTTTATCTACAGGTGGGGATAATACACTACAGACCTCATGTGGTTACTTTAAGGATCAATGAGATAATGCATGTAAAGAGTTTTCTAAATGTGAAGTGCTCTCTCTATATGAGGGCTATTACGATGCACTTCTAATATCTCAAAGGGTCTGGCACAACCATAGCTTTAAAGTAGATGATTATCTCTTGAATTGAATGTCTGCTTTAATTCCTCCTGTGCTACCTAAGAAAAGCAAGGTTTTTGGCCTTCACTAATTTGATCAGGAATAATTTCATGATATACCTATGGTAGGCTGATCCTAGGGGCTTAGGCTATACCAGGGATGGGGAACCTGTGGCCTTGAGGCCTTTTGCAGCCTTTTGACTGAGTGCAAGTTTTGTAGAACAAATCCTTTTCAGGCTTTGTTCTGTGAAGTTTGGATTTAGTCAAAGGGCTGTACTTGGGGCCCTAGAGGGCCACATATGACCTTGAGGTTATACCCTCTCCCACCCAAAGTATACTGCTATTTAAAGCTACAAAGGAGGTGTTAAACATTCTACCTTTCTCCCCAACTTACCCCTCTTAGGCTAATGCCTTCTGGATAGTTTGAACAGAAGAAGAGGGCACAGTTCCACAGTGGACATTAAATTCATATTGGTAATTTATACTGGGCCTGGGATTGCCTGGATTTCTAGGTTCAAACCAAGGCAAAAAAAAAGACTTGTAGTGCTGGCTTTTAGGAAATGCTGACTAAGGTGTGGTACTGTCCATAACACAAGAACATCTTGGATGCTTGGAGTTTGTCTTCTCCATCATTTCTGCCTTCTGCCTGAGAATGTGAAACTACTTTATAAAGCTATTGATATAGAAGGTCTAGGGGGAGAGGGGACTGGACCAGCATTATAAGCCACAAGGAATAATAGAAACAGAGGTTCAGGGACTCCTGAAAGACTGCATGCTGAGCTTGGCAGAGCTGGGACTGAAACCCAGGCATCCTGGCTCCTAGCCCCAGGCCTAATGATAAGGCGCCACTCCCTCTTTGAGTATCCAGGGCTGGCCCCCTCTGGAGCCAAGACAGTGACATCAGTGCATCCTGTCTGCTCCCTGACTATTTGATGATGGCTCTTGAGACATGGTATCTGGGCAGCAGAGGGAGGAACTTCCCAGCTTGTGCTTCCCAGAAGTGGGTGATGGGAACTAGGCTTCCCCTGGAGACTTGAAGGAGGCACCAGAGTTGGAAATTGAGCTACAGACATGGGAGGGAAGAACCACTGAAGCGATGAAGGGGAACGGAGGGAATGATTTATGACGAAAACCTAGAGAAGCATAACTTGCCTGCCTGACCTCAGCACCAGCTGAGGGGCGTGGGAGAACATTCTACAAATATTTGAAAGGCAACAGTGCCAAAGAACTTGGTGGTTCAACCTGAAATGAAAGAAAGGGAGGGAGAGGAAAGTTGAGGGTCTTGATACTTTCCAAGATTAGTCAGGGTGAATTCCCCCTCCCCAAATACCCAGAAGACAAGCCCTTCCCTCTATTATATAGCTCAAGGGTGTAATGTGAAAAATAAAATAGAGAGCTCTGCGACCAGGGGAAGGACCAACCTACTCGGGAAGATAAGAGCAATGAAGCAACAGGCAACGAGAAGAAAAGAAACGGACTATTCTTGCTATTGCTTTCTGTGTCTAAATTTTTTGGAAATGCATATTTTCCTGAGGCTAGCTGGGCAGTGCAATGGATAGAGCACTGGGATGGGAATTAGGAAGACTCATCTTCATGAGTTTAAATCTGGCCTCAGACACTTAACTAGCTGAGTGACCCTGGGCAAGTCACTTAACTCCACTTGCCTCAAATTTCCACATCTGCAAAATGAGCTGGAGAAGGAAATGGCAAATTACTCCACTATGTTTGCCAAGAAAATCCCAAACAGAGTCATGAAGAGTGATAATGACTGAAATGAATGAACAACAACAACAATGTGTGTTAGATTTGGATTTAGAGGTGCCACTCATTACCTATATGTCTTTGAGTAAATCGTGCAATCTTTCAACCTCAGTTGCCTCAATGTCATATGAGAACATTGGATATGAAGATCTTTAGGTCCTTTCCAACATTAAATCTGATTTTATTGACAAATTTACACTGTGTGGGATAGAAGGAAGTAAATGTTTTGGTCACAGGGAAATGGCTAGATTTTAATGAAATGAGAAGTAGTGTGGGACCTTGGGCAAGTTTTCACCTCTTCTCCACTCAGTTTCCCCAACTTTAAAATAAGTAGGGTTAGAGTTAGAATGATTCTGTTGAATGTTATTCCCAGCTCCAACAGTTTATTCTAGAGCACAGATCATGCTTTTCCACAGCACAGCTTTGCTGTTAGGCCTACCCTCATCCCCTACACATCCAATAAAGTGTGGTTGTTTCCCCTTCTGGGCTTTCTGCTCTGTGCTCTTTCTCAGTCTGAAATGTCTTCTTGCCTCCTTAGAAAAGAAGCAAGCTAAATCCTAAATCTCTTTGGAAGTCTAGCTCGGACTCATGTCTTCCAGGAAGTCTGCCCTGAGTAACTTCACTAGATGGTGATCTTTCTCTTCAAATTCAAATTTCTTGACACTTGGTATCTATGGTTATAGAATCGGCTCTAACTTGTTACCAGGCAGCATGGATAGTCACTCTGGTCAGTCTCACATTTACTCTGGTGGTCTCACACGCCCCACTAGGGCAGAAATGCTAAGTAAACTCCTTGCTTTCTATGGTTTGTAGAGAGTAGGCCACCTTCTCCTTAGTCCTATCTTTTTCCATGGGCATGTGCAATTCTTTGTCTAGAAAAGGGACCTTAATCTCTCTTGTGTCATGGACCCCTTTGGTAATCTGGTGAAGTCTATCAATCCATTCTCAGAATTATGTTTTCAAATGCACTAAGTAAAATGCACATGCAGTTATCAAAACACTGGGGGAGAAAACCTCCCATAGATGCATAGACTCTAAGTTAAGTATTCCTGGTCTAGACTCTAGGGCAGGAGTTGGCAAACTATGGCCAGGGTCATATCCTGACTCCTTTTTTTGTATGGTTTGGGAACTAAGAATGGCTTTTAAATTTAAAAATAAAGTTTTGCTGTGTTTAAAAATGTGAAAGTTATTTTTAGCTTCCCATTAGACATAAATAGACAATGGTGGATCTGACTGTTGGGTCATGGACCATCCCTGCTCTGCCCACCCAGGGCTCTAAGGGCATATGGATTAGTGATTTATTGGCATAAGGCATTTGGTTCCCTATGAAAGAACACACACAGTAGAGTGGCTGCACACAGGCTCTTTGTACTTAGTATACAATTAATAAATAAACAATACTTTATAACAAAGAGACAATGAATAAGCATCTATTGATCACTACAGGGCAGCTAGGTGGTACAGTGGATAGAGCATTGAACCTAGAGTCAGGAGGACCTGAACTCAAATGAGACCTCAGACACTAGCTGTGTGACCTTGGGCAAGTCACTTGACACTTTGTCTCATTTTCTTCATCTGTAAGATGATCTGGAGAAGGAAAGGCAAGCTACTCTAGTATCTTGGCCAAGAAAACCCCAAATGGGGTCATGAAGAGTTGGACACAACAAATTGACTAACCAATAACGACTAACTGCTGTCAACTGTCTCTCTGAGAGCCCCAGAGATCCCTCCTGACTTGCTCAGGTTCACATTGCCATTATATTTGAGAGACAGCACTTGTACTCAGGTCTTTCCAACTTGGGAAATCTGGTCCAATTCTATATCTACTACACCAGCAATTTTTAAAGTGTGTGGTCTCCAAGACCCTTCCAGGGTGTTACTGAGGTCAAAACTATTTTTATAATAATACTAAGATATTTAAATTTCTAATACACAAAATATCAATAGATATTTACTCGTATAACCCACATAAACAAAAGCTCTTTGGAGGGGGGGTCCTTAAAAATGTTTAAGGGGTCTTGAGAGCAAAAAATTTGAAAACTGCTGTATAATACCATGATGCTTCTCTCTCTTCCACATTGGAAGGGCCTAATAAGTGCTTGTTGATTGATTTAAGGTGGCCCAATAGCAACCTCCATTTAATTGTGATAGGTTATCAAAAGATATGTAAAAGATCATCAACCCTTCCCTCCCTTCCTTACCTCCCCCCATAAGACAATGCATGTGTTTACTTAAATCCTGTACAAACTCCATGAAGTACTACTTGCTTAAAGTAAATTGCTGAGCTTGCTAAGAGTAATTAACATGAGTTGGGTCTACAATGAGAAAGCGTAAAAGGCAATGGGAGAAGACTAGAGTCAGAGCCAGGGAGATAGCTCCTACCAGTGACTTCTTTTCCCTCTCTCTGTGAGTGAAATTTCTCCATGAGGAAAGACAGTGTTGCTCCCCACCTCCCTCTGCAGGCTGGAGGAACCTCAAGTTTCCTCCAAGATGGTTTTGCTCTTGGTAACAAGATAAGCTCCAGACTCATTAAAAAACCCAGCCCAACTCTGTTCATTCTTATTCAATAGACTCCAGAGAATAACAGGAGGAGAATTCTTTTGCATTGTAGGGGTGGAGCATAACCCTTTTTGAATTTTGGTTTGGGACTCAGAAATCCTAGCTATGGCCAGGGCTTGCCAGCTGAGGATAAATCCCCAGCCAACATGCCATAGTAACCTGATCCAAGTAATTGTTACCCCCCTCCTCCTAATCATCTCCTTTTGCTCTGAATTCTCCCCCTCTGCACTGCCCTGTTCTCTCAGCCTCCCACAACTGGCCTCTTTGTCCTGGCAATCCCAATGCTTTCTGGGACTGATTGCGCCATTTTGGGGAGTAGATTTGTCTAGGGTAAAAAAAAAAAAAGGATTTGTCTAGGGTCAGTCTCTGGTTGTAGATTTTTCCTCATCCTAGCATTAGAAGTTCCTCACCTCCAAACTGTACTATTTATTTCTTCAATGAGATAATAAATGTGAAAAGACTTTTTCAAAAAGGAGCACAGATAATACACAAGATTAATCTGCTGTTCTGAGTGCCTGCTAAGTGAGAAGGGACAAAAGTGGGGATTGGGGTCTTTGATCTTTGCAGTGGCTGGAGCTGATCTTGCTGAAGAGAGGTTCATCAGATTGAACTTTAGAGCTTGAGGGTACCATCTGTACCATCAAGGTCATCTAGTTCAAGCCTGTCATCTTACAGTTGAGGCACCAAAATCAGAACTGTCTAGTGATTTGCCCAAGGTCACACATATTATCACAAGATTTGAATGTTGCTCATCTGGTTGATCTTTACATTGTACCATTCTGCTTCTTAATTCCAAATTTTTTGGTGGTTAGTGACTTTGTTTTTTAATGCAGTGACTGATAGTGAGCTCCTTGACAGCAGAGTGATCTTTTGCCTTTCTCAGGGTTTAGTACAGTGCCTCGCTGACTGACAGTTCCATTTCTATGGAACACAGTCATGTTGAGATAGGGGATAGCCCTCAGCTAAAGAAGTAGATGATGAACAAACTTGGTTCCCTTAGAAGCGGAACTGAACCTGAATTTATGAATCTTGAAACCCAAAGTTCAGGACAAGCTCATTGTAGTTTCCTATATCCTGAGAGTCTCCTTTTTTGGCTTCTTTGCCCTAGGAGGTAGGTCTTAAAGTGGGATAGAGACAGGAGGTAGAGAAAGGGATGTGGGCCTGGGAAGTGGAGAAGAAAGGATATGAACATTTTTCTGAAAGGAAGAAATACCCTAGGGCTAGGAGTGGGGGGTGGGGGGAAAGAAGCTAGCCACAGGGCAAGAAGGCTGAGGGAAAGAGGGCAGGAAGGCCTAGGATGTCTGCAGTCAATTGGTTGTGCACTGTAGGACCCATGGGACTGATGAATGATACACATTCATCCCAACTACCCTTTTAATAAATGGCAAACCCCCAGTGAAGGGGTCAGGTTTCTCCTCATGAGATTTACAGGGTATTGCCTTGGCTCTGGAACACAGTTATTGTGCAAAGCTGCGTGGATGAAATGGTTGGGAAAGGGAATGACAGGAAGAGACAGAAACAGAGAGGGGGGGAGGGAGAGAGAAAGAAACAGAGATAGAGAGAGAAACAGAGAGAAACAGAGAGGTAGGGGGAGAGAAGGGAAGAGAGGGAAGGAAGGACAGACAAAGGGGGGAAGAGAAGGAGGGAGGGGGACAGAGAAAGAGAAGAGTGAGAGGGGAAAGGAAAGAGAAAGGGAGGGAGGAAGAGAGGAAGAGAGAGGAGAAAGGGAGAGAGGAAGAGAGGGAGAGGGAGGAAGAGCAGGAAGGAGGAGTGAGAGAGGGAGAGAGAGAGAGGAAGAAGACAAAGAAGAAGAAGAAGGAGAATTAGAAAGAGAAAGAGGAGGAGAAAAGAAAGAAGACAAGAAAAGAAGTGTGAGTGTGTGTGTGTGTGTGTGTGTGTGTGTGTGTGTGTGCGTTTATTTTTATGGCCCTCTTTATTCTTTGACACATCAGAACCCCAGAGGTTTCCCAGGACCAGGAACCCTACAACGCCTAATAGAACATTAAATAGGGATTTTTACATGGAGGATGAATACCACAAACTACATTCAGGGTCAGCAGAAGCCTTGGATGAGTGGGGCAGGGATGACTGAGAAGACAGACTCTGGAGGATGTTGTGATGGGGATGAAAATGGGGGACACAGGACAGGGAGTGGGAAGGAGGTCACTTAGCCATCCAGTAGCTTCTTGCTTTGTTTTTACTGAGACCACATGGCCTATTAGGTATAGAGCTGAACTTGAAGTCAGGAAGACCTGAATTTAAATCTTGCTTCTGAAATATAATGGCTCCATGACCCCGGATAAATTATTCAACCTCTATGTGCTATGCAACTCTCCTATGGCTTTAAGTTACATAGCAGGTGTTGATCTGCACTGGTAAAGGGATATTCCACACTAGGAGTTCCTTATGTCAATGAAATCATAGGTCAGATCAAAACCCCAAACCAAAAAAGTTCTTGCTAAGTATACTGCAAATGCTCTATGTATCTTATAAATTTGGCATCCTAGAGCAAGCCTCCTTAGTTACAGGAGTTCTTATGATAGGAAAGATACTGTCTGGTGCCTCTTCTTTGTCCTACCTCCCCCCCTCACTTCCCCCTCCCCGAGTTTTTAGGAGCAGAGGCTCAGTGGTGTACACTTATTATGCATATACTTTTATAAGCCCTTGTTGCCTTTCTCTTAGGGGAGGATCAGGAAGGAATAATGAATGAAAAGAGACCATGCAAAGTAATAATTCACAATGATTTATTTACCAAGGCACAGACTCAGATGGCTGCCTCACTAAATAATCCAGTGACAGCTCCAGATGGCATCAGAGTGGGTATACTCCCGGCAGGTGAGAGTCAGAGGAAAAGAAGATTATCTAAAGGCTCAGTGTTTTCATTTGGAAACCACTTCAGTTCCGGTTTTCCTACATCACCCCATTTGTCCAGAAGTCGATGAGATCCGAAGGCCCATTTCCTTTGGCTCTTGCTGGAGTCCTGCAGCTGTCACCTGTCCAATGCCAAAAAGTGGCTTCCCTGGGCTCCTTCTTGGAGATGGAGTGGGATGAAGCACAAGGTTGCAGATATAAGGTAGAATGCAAAATGTCACCACATCTGGATCCATTTAAGAGATAAGATGGGAGAGCAACTCTTGCTCTGCTTTAGGCTTGGGAATCTGCATAACCCTAGGAGGGCACATGGATGGTAACACCTAATTCCCCCTTCTAATTCCTGCTGGGAGAGAAGTCCTGGCTGAAGCATCTCAGCTATGGAACTAATCACCAAGGGGAGGATCTCCACCACCTACTCTCTCAGGAGCTTAAACCAGGAACAGTTTTATCCTGTGACCTTGCTCAAGCTGATTTAGAATGTAGATATTTCTCCAGCTATGTGCCCTGGAACAGCAGGCTAAGTACTTTGGCAGAGTCGTATGAAGAAGGGAGTGGATGCCCAGTCAGGTTGTGCTACATACAGCCTCAGCCAAATCTCTTTCACTTTTTCCTTTAACCATCTCTGCTTTTCTCTTATCTTTACCCTTTACCCTTAAGTGCAAAAGAGAAAAGGAAGTATGTTGTTCTGACTGTATACTGGTCTGGGTTCAAATTCTGCTGGCAATACCACCTTGTTGGGTGGGGAAGTCCATTTGGGGACTTATTCCTTCTGTTTAATCAGAGATAATTAGAGCTGCCTACCCTGTTTGTCACAAGGACCATGGAGAGAAGGAACTGGGCAAGAGGAATACCTCTGGTATCCACCCATACCCTGTACTCCATTTCTACCTTCACCACCTATATGGTTTAGGGCCTTGTCATGTCAAATTACTGTTATAATATAATACTATGATATATTATATATGAAAATATATAATATAATAACCTTCTGAGTGGTTTCTCTGTCCCCTGACTTTTCTCTCTATAATCTATCAGTCAATAATGGGCAAATTAATTTTTATAATAAATAATTCTAGCTGTGCCATTCTTCTCTTTAAAGACCTTCACTAGCAACCTACATCAAACTGCTTGCCTTTTCAAAGAGAAGGGAGGATATGGAGGGAGGGAGAAAATTTGGAACTCAAAAATTTTTAAAAAAATATTAAAAATGGTTTTTACATGTAATTGGGGAAGAATAAAATATTAAAAATTAAAAGAAAATGAACAAACAACCATCAATAACTCTCTGTTGTTGATTGGATAAAATATAGACCAGCGTGCAAAGCTTTCAATAATCTGGTTCCAACCTACCTCCCCAGCCTTATCTTCCACCATTCCTTTTCATTCTCTTTACATTCTGGCCAAACGAAACTTGTCCTGCCTTTGCCAGCTCTCTGCATGTGTGCTGGTTATCCTCCACACCTTGGGCCTAATCCTTCCACATTTCTACCTACTGAAATCTTTCTCCTCCTTCAAGGCTCAACTTGAAACCTTCCCTGAATCTCTATAACTGAAAGGGATCCCTTCTACCTTGAATTTCCTTAAAGCACTTTTTTTCTGTATCTCTTCTTCATCTTCATCATAATCTATCTTATTATCAAATTTATTTTTGTATGTGTTATAGACTCCTTATTAGATTGTATGCTCCTGGAGGGGTGAACTATGCTGTGTTTTTGGTGTTGGTCCACCATGCCTAGAAGGCATTCCCACTTCACCATTGCCTCCCAGAGTCCTCCTCTTCCTTCAAGGTGTGTCCTGGAGTTGAGTCACCACCTCCTACAGGAAGCCTTTCCCGATCCCCTGAACTGCTAATGCTGTCTCTCCAAAACTGCCTGCTGCTTAACTTCTTCGTATTCATATTTTTAGTATTTATATTTGTTACAATAAATATTTATTATAATATATTTATTGTAATAAATATAATATATTTATTATCGATATATCCTATATTTATTCTGTATGTACTTATATTTGGTCCTGTTGATTCCCTAATGAAGGTATAAGCTCCTTGTGAGAACAGGGACTATTTCAGTAATAATTGCTAGCATTTTTATATTAAAGTTTGCCAAGTACTATACAGATGTTATCTCACTGGATCCTCACAACAACCCTATAGGGTTGCCTATAGGAGGTAGGTGCCTATAATTAATTATCACCCCCATTTTACAGGTGGGGAAACTGTTGGAGGATAAGTGCCTTGTCTATAGTCACACAGCTAGTAAGTGTCTAAGGCAGGATTTGAACTCGTCTTCCTAATTTCAAGTTCATTTCTTTATCCACTGAGCCAAATAACTATCTGTATTCCCAACACCTAGCACAATGTCTGGCCCATAGGAAGCACTTCATAAATAAATACTCATTAATTGTATCCCTAGTCATTTGCATGGCTCTTACAGAGCTAAATTCTTATGTAGTCAGTTCATTAATCGATTAATATCTATTTATGTTATCCACTGTACAAAAGTGGGGATACAAAAGAGAAATGGAACAGTTCCTATCCTCGAGAGGGACACAAACATTTATTAAATATCTACTTTATGTTAGGAGCTTTGCAAATGTTATCTCATTTCATCCTTAACAATTTAAGAAACTGCATATTCTAGGTGCTAAATTAGTGTTTGATGAATTGACTGACCTCCAGACCTGGTTTATGGTGGATAATTATGCTCCTTTAAAGCCTCAGAATCTGAGCTCTCTCTTCCGCCACAGGGATGGAGCAGTTTAGAGCCCTTGTGTTTGTTGGACCTCAATGAAGAGATGAAAGTTAACAGTCAGCATGTACTGCTGACCATGGAGCTGTCTAACCAAGATCGTGGCAAGGGGAAAGTTCACTTTTCTCCTTTCCCCTTTTCTAGGTAGCTGCCAGGCCATTGTTAGGACAACTTCCCCTGTTCTCATTCCAGACTATATTTCCTCTGCCTTCCTGAGTGGCGAGATACACCAGTGAGAAAAGAGATGTCCTGGCCTTGGAGCTTATCTCCCATGGGAGCAGATGCCAAGGTAAATATGTTGTTGGCTTAAAGTTAAGTGATACCCAAGCTCTCTCTCCCTGCCTATATTTCCTGCCCTCAGTTATTCACAGAGGCCCTTTATTTGCAGGAACAAGAGGCAGCATATTTTATTGGGAAGAATGCTGGTTTTGGAGTTGGATGACCTGAGTTTGACCCTCACATTTCCCTCTAGAATCAAATATAAAATCCTGTGTTTTGGCTTTCAAAGCCCTTCATCACCTGACCCTTCCTACCTTTCCTATCTTCTATCTCCTTATTCCCCTTCCATGTATTCTAAGACCCAGTGATACTGGTGGTCTTACTATCCCTTGCATGTGAAGCTCCAAACTCTTGATTCACAATTTCATTGGCTACCCATCACCACTGAAATGTTCTCTCTCTTCACCTCTGTCGTCTGGTTTATATGGCTTCCTTCAAATCTCAGCTAAAGTCTCTTTTCAGCAAGAAGCCTTTCCCAGTCCTCTTTAGTCTTCGTGCCTTCCCTCTGAGATTACCTGCCATTTATCCTGTGTATAACATGTACATACCTGGTTCTTTTTTTGTCTCTCTCATTAGGCTGTAAGCTTCTTGAATCCAGGGCCATTTTTTTTTTTGGATCTTTATTTGTGTCTCTAGTGCTTGGCAGAGTATCAAGAATATAATAGGCATTTAGTAGGTGCTTTTTGACTCTCACCTGGATATTTTCTTCCGTTGTGATTTCTAGACTTCTTAACTCTAATTTGGGTTTCTGATAAGAACTAAGTGGACTTGCTTTCTAATCCTGAAAGCATTTATTATGAAAACCAATGGTTGTATTCTGTTCTTGGGCTGATATTAGCAGAGGTGTTAGAAAGTTGGCAACTACGACAAGGATAACTAAACATGGTAGAAAGTAATAACAATTTAGTGCTTTAAATTTTGCAAAGCAAACATCTGTTTGCTTAACAGAGAAAATGTTATCCAATCCTCAGGACAACCCTGGAAGGTAGGTGTTATTATTATAATACTTGTACAGATGAGGAAACTAAGATGGAGAGAGGCTAAGTGAGGTTCGGAATCATACAGCTAGTAAATCTCCGAGGTAGGATTTGCACTCAGGTCTTTCTGTATCCATGTCCAGTGTTCCGCCTATCTGCCTACAATACAAGAGTATTGTCCAACTGTCACTGGAAAATGGCTTACATAGTATGTGTACATATATACATACGGCAACGAAAGCTGAATACTCTCTTGTTTGGGCTGACAGGCCCCAGGACCATCCTCAGCTGGGATTCTTGTGTTTTCAGCCTCTGGACTCTGGTCTACTCTTCTCCAAAAGCATAGGAAACTCTAGATTAGTTGGGATTCGAAGGTGTCACACAGGTCAGTGAGCTTTACCAGGCTCTTACAGAGCTAAATTCTTATGTAGTCAGTTCATTAATCGATTAATATCTATTTATGTTAGCTACTGTACAAAAGTGGGGATACAAAAGAGAAACGGAACAGTTCCTATCCTCGAGGGGGACACAAACATTTATTAAATATCTACTTTATGTTAGGAGCTTTGCAAATGTTATCTCATTTGATCCTTAACAATTTAAGAAACTAAAGATGACAGAAGTTAAGTGACTTACCCAGGGTCACACAGCTAGTAAATGTCTGGGGCTGGATTTGAACTCAGTTCTTCCTGACTCCAGGCCCAGGCTCTATCCACTACTCTATCAAGAAATTTACAAGGCAATATGGGTTTGGGACTGAAGTCAGAAGGAGGGAACACAACTATTTTTCAATTCAATTCAGTTCAATTCACCAATCTTGTTGGGTGTCCTAGATTTCTCTCCTTTCCCTTCTTTGTCACCTTGGGTATTCTCCTGCAACCAACATATTAAGGATATATTAAATACATATTATGTGCTTTATGAAGACAGAAGTGAAACAATCTCTACCATCAAGGAGCTTACACTCTATTGGGAGAGGTGATATGTACATATAAGTGTATATACATACATACATGTAATACAGGGTAATTTGGAGGAGGTTAGCTGAGGGAGGAGCAGAAAAGAAGGTCATGGAGAGGAGGCACTTGAGTTAAGCTTGATGGAAATGAGAGTTGCAAAGAGGCAGAGGGGAGGAGGAATTATCTCTTTCCTTGGAGGCTATGGCAACACCTGATTGGTCCTTTCAATCACTGGCTTCTCTCATTTGTTGACCTAGGATATGCCCTCCTTGTGGGATATCCTTATCAGGGCAATAGTGATTAGTGAGCTGAGTGACATTTTACAGATAATGAAACTGAGGCCCAGAAAGATGAAGTGATTTACCCAAACTCACAAACATAATTTCTTAATTAATTAAATTTAATAAATTAAATAAACCATAGATTTATAACTAAAAGGAAACTTAGAGGACATTGAGGCCAACCACCTTTTTTTAAAGCTTAATTGTATTTTTTTAACAAATGAAAATCTACCTTTTCTTCATTTTTTCTCTCCCTCCCCTCAACTGAAAAAGAAAGGGCAAAAAGAATTAAAATGCTTATAACAAATATGCAAAGTTAAAAAAAAAACAAAAAAGAAATGTTCTCATTGGCTATATAAAAAAAATACTCCAATCTGTACCCTGAGTCTATTTACCCCTCTCTCAGAAGACAAGTACCTCACTTGATAGCTGAGGAAACTGAAGAAGATAAAAGTTAAGTGACTTGCCCAGGGTGACACAGCTAGTACTCATCTGAGACAGAATTTGAACTCAGGTCTTCCTTACTCCAAGCCCAGCATTCTCTCCATCATGACACCTAGCTGCCTCAGATTCTGCCAAGGGCTCTGTGATAGCCGACATTTTGTTTAGCATTTTATTGAGCAATAGAGATACCTCTTTTCCAAGCCAACATGGCATCACCACGTGCTTCTCTGGTTTGACCTGTGATGTTCCTCAGAGCAAGAGGACACAGTGGTTGTGTTTTCACCTTTAGGTCCCCCATTCCCATCTCATGTCAATTAGAGGAGTCAGAGAGGAAAAGGGGTTGAGGTGAGATGCGTAAAGGTAATGGGATCCTGGGATGAGAAGAAATAAGGATGCATGCATGCATACATACATACATGTTTATATCCACATACCCATATACATGTGCTATGCACATATTCACATATGTGTATACACACACATAAAAACAAACATGCTTCTTCCTTTAGTGGATCAAAATGGAGATCATCTATAGAAACTACTAGGTTGCTGGACCACTGGGAGTTTGGCCCCAGTTTTCTGACTAAGTGTGGGTCCCCCTTTCCTGCCTGTTGCCTTGTTTTGACTCTGGGTCAAGGCTCTCTATGAATGTAGGAATGAGCTTTTTATGGAGTTCTTTGGCCTGGGACTTGTTGAAAATGTTGGCTCTGCTCCCTTGATATTGTTCAGCCCAGAACATGGTGTAAATCTGTCCAATTTTCCAATGTGGGTGGTGGGCAGCTGCATTCAGGGCTGTGCCATCCCTAGAACTTGGAGGTGCTGTACCAAGAAAACTGAGAAGTCAGCAGGTTTCAGGGCAGTTTGCTGTCTAAACTTGTTGGGTTGGAAGGATTGGGGAACTGTATCAAATTTAGCAAGTTTATCCTCAATCTGCTCCAATTTTCAAGCCTCTGAGGATTTCCCTCACATTTAACTTCGATTAATTGATTATATTTTATGAACAAATCATTGTTGAGTACCTACAATAGGCATTGTATCAGACATTATGGAAAATAGAGGATCAATATAAAACATGGCCTCTGCCCTCAAGTGCTACGATGTCTGGGGAGACAAGACCAACACACATGGAATGGTAGAGACTAGCACAAGACAACATACAATAAAGTGTTAATCTGTTTTATATGCCAGGCACTAACGATATTCAGAGAAAGAGAAAGGGAAAAGGCGAGCAGTCAATGACCAGCCAAGGAATATTTCATGGAGGAGGAGAAATCTTAGCTGGCCCTTGAAGGATAAGGTGAAATTTGACTAGATGGAGGGAAGGGAGGGCATTATAGGTGAGGGGAGCAACACGAGTGAAAGCATGGAGGTGGGATTGATAATGGTAATAACTCTCTTGAGCTGTGAGAGGCCAGGTATCTGATAACCAAGCAATGCTAGGTCCTTAAAGAGATGCCCGACAGACTTTGTTCCATTAAAGGGACATAATTACAGATTGATGCATGCATCTGATTTCAACTGAGGAAGATACCCAGTCTGGAGCTAGTGGGAAAATCAAATGACAAATAGCCCTCGGGAGCGTGAACTTGGCTCTTGCTGCCTTTTCACTTGCACTTTATGTAGGATATGTTTAGGAGAGATAACAACAAGCATTTGTGTAGTACTTGAAGGTTTGCAAAATAAAAAAAAAACAAAAAAGAAATTTCCTCATTGGCTATATAAAAAAAATACTCCAATCTGTACCCTGAGTCTATTTACCCCTCTCTCAGGAGACAAGCACCTCACTTTGTAGTTGAGGAAACTGAAGAAGATAAAGGTTAAGTGACTTATTTCATTTGATCCTTACAACCCTGTGAGGTAGGGACTATTATTATTATTCCCATTTTACAAATGGGGAAACTGAGGCTGAGAGAAGTTAAGTGACTTACGCAGGGTTACCAACTAGAAAGTGTCCATGGTAAGATTTGAACCCAGGTCTATCTGAACTCCAAGGTCAATGCCCTTACCCACTTTACCACCTAGCTACCTCAAGATAGAAGGCTTTCAGTGATTCATGCATTCATCCATCAGCTCAATCTGAGTCATTGCTACATTCATTAGTGCCTTTACTCAACTTCATCTGAATAGCCACTGAAAACTGGATTTCCAAGATTTTGCTTTCTTTGCTGTCTGGGAGGCTAGGGCAGATGCCGAAGGAAGGTCTTGATCTCGGAAGTTCGTGATGGGAACTTTGATTTCATGTTGCTTATGTTTGGTTTTTCCCTTTACCCCTGGAATTAAATGCTTTCTAAAAAAAACAACCTCAGTAAACAACTTTTAATAACGTATCAGGAAGGGAAGAAGCTTGTGGGTGGAGCCAGATTCAAGTGATTTGATTGTGGACAGAGATCATTCCTAAGACAGTGTTGCTAAAATGAATGAGTAAAGATGCACTGTGAGGAAAAGGCAGCTTGTGCTGGTATTCAGAATACCCTCTGTTGATGGCAATACATATTTTTTCCCCAAATGCTAGCTCTTCTCCCTCTTTCCTCTTCCTTGTCCCTCTTCCCTCCCCCCCTCTTCTTTCTCCCCTCTCCCTTTCTCCCTTGCAAGTAGGGATTATTTCATTCTTCTTTACTTAACATCCCTATCATCATGACTTTAGTTATACCTGGAACACAGTAGGTGCTTAATAAATACTTGTAGATTGATCCTAGGCAAGAGTCCCCCATTCTCAGAGGCCATGCAAATGGAGTGCATGTTCTGATGGATCCTACTAGCCTGGAAAAGATTTAAGTCTGGGCTTGGCAACAGATTGTCTGTTGTCTGAGTTTTCATTTTTGTCTTTGTAGCCTCAATACCTAGTAGTGTCTGGCACACAGTAGGTGTTTAATTGTTGATAGATTGATTGACCAATCTAGTTAAACTGGAGATGCTGATCACCAGGTCTGGGCAATGGATTTGGGAGCAACCCATGAAACATGGAGGGGTTATGGTAGACCATTGATGGGAGTAGCTGCACTGTCAAAGAAGGAATGGGGAAAGACAATATATTACTGGGCAAAAGTGAAAAGTATAGATTACCAGGCAGACCCAGTCCCTGCTGGGTAATCCTGTTTATAAGACCTAACTGGAATATCCTAGATCTTCAGAATTTTTGTGGATATTCCAGTGTACTTCATAAGCTAGATTTCTGTACTATAGGGTATTTTCCCCCTTTTCTTTTGGTGGAGAGAGGTAAGAGGAAGGGGAAGGTGTGAGTGCCTGGTTGTCTTTCTACTTCACTCTCCCCTTTCACCCTAGTTGGAACCAGTGGAATATGATCTGGAACAACCCCCCAGGAGGTCAGAAGTAATTTCCTGGTTTGATTCTTGTCCAGAGAGTGAACCCACAGGAGCTAAGAACCATTTCAGGCTTTGTCCAGGCATTGTATTCCTCTTGGAGAAGAGTCTGGGTGTCTAGTTCAATTTAGAATCATCCCCAAATGGACCCACACTTCTGGGGGCAGCATGGACTTGTCTTTGAGGAGAAAGATGTACTTCAGAATGACTTTACTTATGTCTATAGGTTGCTCATCTTGAAAATAAATAAATAAATAAAAAAACAAATATATTTTTTTTTTGGAGGGAGGAGGGCAGTGCAATTGGCGTTAAGTGACTTGGCCAAGGTCACACTACTGGTAAGTGTCAAGTATCTGAGGCTAGATTTGAACTCAGGTCTTCCTGACTCCAGGGCTGGTGCTCTATTCATCACTGTGCCACTTAGCTGCCCCTTGAAACAATATATTGTTAAGCTTTCGTACATGATCCGGCTCCTGAGGAAGATGGGAAGAGGGTGACACTCTCGCCTTCTTTCTTATCCTCCCCTCTCCTCTCTTCTCCCTTCCCCTCCCCTCCCCTCTCCCTCTCTCTCTCTCTCCCTCTCCTCTCCCCTTCCCTTCCCTCCTCCCCCCTCCTCTCCCCTCCCCTCCCTTCCCCTCCCCTCCCCTCCTCTCCTCTC
>CM053582.1:195482782-195507237 GCA_028627135.1 Pseudochirops cupreus | reverse complement strand
GTGTGTTGCAACAGCTGGAAAAATAAGAGAAAATACAAGGTCTTATGTGCGATCTGCAAATCTCTGGTGTTTGTTGTTGAAAATTATTTTTCCTCCTTTTCTGTGGATTTTAAACCCATGAAAAGTTAAAAAAACAAAACAAAGTTCACCTAATTTAGAAGCTATGTCCAAGGAGACAAGGGGGAGGGGAAGGGTAATGAAGGGAAGTCTGCTATTCTATATAGGAAAGAATAATGGAGTCAAGAGACCTAGGTTCTGAGTATATTGCCTTAGGGATGGCCGTTAATCTTTCCGGACTCCAGTTTCATCATCTGTAAATAAGGGTTGGATACGATGATATCCAGGATCCCTTAACACTCTGTATATGTGATTCTACATCTAAAAGCCTCTGCTGAAGACTGACTCTGCTGCCTTCTCATGGATGGCAAAGAAGTAACCCTGGCTTCTCCAAAGGATTCCCAATGAAGCACAAACTCTTGCTGGTCCTATAAAGTCTTTAAACTTGGACCAAGAGACAGACGCTCAGAATCTGTCTGAGGACAAATCCAGTCTTATTGGGAGATGCGCGTCAACAGAAGCTTTGGCCATTGAGTGGAGAATTCTTTTGGTCAAAGAACTCATGAGGGACAACATGCATTGATGGGAAGAACAGCACACCATTGAGTCTGTGGGGTTTTCATATTATAGAAGTGTATCTAATACAGAAGTATGAGTCAATGCAGAAGTAATTATCTCCTTTAGAGGCACAGAATTTTAGATTTGGAAGGAATATCAGTTAACTAACTTGAAAAAAAGGGTGTTCTCTGCAGCACTCTCAACAAGCAAACATCCTGATTTTGCTTAAAGACCTCCACTGAAGGAGAACTCACTACCTACCAAGGCAGTAGATGGCTAAGTGGAGGTGGTAAATCAAATTTACTTGAATTCTAATTTAGCCATTGACACTCAGACTAGCTGAATGACCCTGGGCAGGTCCCTTAATCCCTGTCTGGTTCAACATTCTCATAGGTAAAAGGAGAATACTTATAGCACCTACAGGATTGTCATGCGGGTAAAATGAGAGAATTTCTGCAAATGATTTGCCAGCCTTGAACTGATATATAAGTGTTGCTATAGCTATAGGTTTGCAAAACAATTTGCGTGTATCATCTCATTTGATCCTCACATCAAACCTGTGTAGTTGTTGTTGTTCAGTCATTTTTTCAATCATGTCCAGCTCTTAATGACCCCATTTGGGATTTTGTTAGCAAAGATACTGGAGTGGTTTTGCCATTTCCTTCCCCAGTTCATTTTACAGATGAGGAAACTGAGGCAAACCAGGGTAAGTGTCTTGCCCAGGGACACACAGCTTCTGGGTTACTCTACGGATCTTGTTTCTCATTTGATCCTCACTTTGATTCACTGTGACGTTTATTAATTGCCCCATGCTATTAAACCCATTTTTACAGATAAGGAAATTGGGGCCGAATGAGATTAAGTGCCTTGCCAAGGGTCACAAGGCTAGCAAGGTGTCTGAGGCAAGATTTCGACTCATGCCTTCTTAACTCCAAGTCCAGCACTCGATCCACTATGCCACCTGGCTACGCAACTGGAAACAACTTTACTCCTTCAGGTTGACCAGCTACATTAGCTGAATTCATAAATTCTTATGAAATGAAAGGAGCATTCAGGGTCACCTACACTAAACCATAATAGTATTGGTGAATTAACAAGAAAATTGCCCAACTCTCCCTGTCCCTTTATAGGATTTTTGGGATCACAGGACTAGAACTGGAAGGAACTTTTAAGGTCATCAAGTCCAATGCCCTCATTTTACAGCTGAAGACAATGAGACACAGAGATGCCAAGTGTGCCCAAGGCCACTCAAATATTAAGTGGCAAAGGCAGAATATGAACCATCTCTGACTCCAAGCACAGCACTCTTTCTGACACGCCACACTATGTCCTACAAATGAGTGAAGTATCATAGTCTCACAAGACCATATACTTAGAACTTTCAGAGACCTCAAAGATTAGTCCAACTCCCGCCTACATGCAATTATGGTATATGAAAGCTAAAAGTCATCCAAACTGGTGATACACTACATCTCTCTGTCTTTTGAAAGTACCACAACTAAACTACCCAGAGAAATATCTTAATTATACCCTGTCCTTTTGCATTCCTAGAGAAGAAATACATACATACACCCTTTCTTGACATCATGCTCTATCCTGAGAAATGAAACTATTAATGGGATTATCCCAAATTCAGGAAAGACTCTAGAATCAGAAGATTTGAGTCCATTTCTCTCTCTTTCTGAATCTTAGGATTTCTTTCTGCTATCCACTATTGTTTCAATGTTTCTTTCAGGCTCCTCTATTAAATAGGTAAATAGTGAGAAGGCTTTCAGATTGAGCCTTGGGCTAGGAAAGTTGTTGTTGGCCCCAGAGGTCAATTGAAAATCACCCTTCGGTTAACCACTCCAACTAGTCACCTCCTTGATAGCATCTCCTCATTAGGTCCATCTCATAAGCAAACACCCCCATCCTGAAATTTGGCATGGAAGAGAACAGAAACAGTAAAGGAACCCAAAAGTGAATGAGCCATGAAAACTAAAGACTCCTGTTGACCAACCTAGATGTATGACTCCTCCAGGTCTGTAGAATTAGGAAGCTGGTGCTATATACCTGGCCTATGGCCATGAAGTGGTCACTTCTGTACCAAGTTAATGTTCAAAGAACCTAAAAAGGCACAAATGCTGTAGCGCCAGCAGCAGCTTGGACCTGTGGGCCTCCTAAAAGCCTCTTTGAGGAGGGCATCAGCTGCCAGTCCATTAGTAAATGTGGAACAACATGCTCCCTTTGCAAAGCTCCCTTTTCCCTCAATGCTCTATTGTTCCTGAAGGTTTCACCACCATCCTCGTGACATTCTGAGTTTACTTGATAAGAGGTGGCCTCAAAATCTACTAGAGTTCAATTGTCCCTTCAATTAAAGCAGGTCTGTTGCACTTCCTGCAGACTTCAAAAGGGCACTGATTTGGGAATTAGACATCTGGAGCAGGATGACCTCAGCAAAGGAGGCTGAGCAAATTGACCTAATTTCAGGCTGTTAGTCAGTTTTTGTGGTCGGCAGTTTACTACTATTCCCCTTCTCTCCTCACTGATAAGGAAAAAATGAGAGGCAGATAGAGGATCAGCCTTCAATCAGGATAGACCTGGGTTCAGGTTTTGCCTCTGACACATACTATGTGACCGTGGTCATTTGAAGCCTTTGTGTCCCAAGCAATTCTCTAACACCATAAATTGGGGTCATGTATTTAGAGCTAGAAAGGTCCTTAGAGAGCATCAAGTCCAACTCTTTTATTTTGCAGATGATGAAAAGAGGTAAGTGACTTGCCCAGGGTCACATAGCTACTAAGAGTCTGAGGTAAGATTACAACTCAGGTCCTTCTGATTCTAAGTACAGCATTCTATGCACTGTCATACCGCTTCTCAGATGAACTGCAGATATATATTGGTGGAAAGAGTTTAAACCCTGGGAGTTACCCACATCAACAAAATCCCAGGATTGG
Organism: Pseudochirops cupreus; assembly: GCA_028627135.1. Lineage (NCBI taxonomy): Eukaryota > Metazoa > Chordata > Mammalia > Diprotodontia > Pseudocheiridae > Pseudochirops > Pseudochirops cupreus. The sequence continues at coordinate 195,503,686 of CM053582.1, read as the reverse complement.
ACCTTAAAAAAAAAGTACAAATAGTTAAGGTAATCCTATGGATGCACTCCAAATACAATACTCAAGTTCTCTATGGAGGAAGCCTCCCTCTCAAGGTAATAATTCCCCAGCTGTAAGCATCTCAATTTTTCCTCATGTAAAATAATATTTAGTCCTTCCCTGATATTTGAGGAATGCCCTAGGCTGAGTAAGATCCTGGTTGGAAGATGCCCATGACATCAACCACGCTAGCAAAATGCTGCTCTTCCTTAAGATTCCTAGGAGATTGCCATTGTCATGGCAACAGTGTTAGTAGGCAGTGCTGTTGCTGAGGCATTGACATCCTAGCATTCCCACTTGCTCTGTCTCCTCCCGTGTCTCTGTCTCTCTTCACATCCCTATGACCTTTTGAAATGCTCCACAGGTGACAGCTATACTCTACAGAATTTGCCCAGTGGAGCAGTATAAATCCAAGGTGTTTCTCTATGTCTGTAACCCCACTTCAGCTGATCCGAGAACTATTCCCCCACTCTAAACTTTGACTGAGCATCCTCCTTGTTTTGCTCCAGAGATGGCAGAACCTTGTTCTAGAATATGAAGCAAAAGCTGGGTCTCAGAGCCATTTCTAAGCTTCTTTCCAGGAAAGAAAATGTCCCATTCTACTTAAATAATCTTATCTTAGAAAAAGAAATCAGACAAGTTATAAACTCCAAAAAAAAATTTAAAAATTAACTAATACAAAATAAACAGTTTTTTTTAAATAGGTAAAGAAAAGGTGGTACCTAATACCTTCTGACACAAGTATAGTCTTGATATCTAAACCATTGAGAGTCAAAACAGAACAAAAATTATAGGCCAACTTCCCTGATAAATATTGATGCAAAAATTTTAAATAAAATACTAGCAAGGAGATTGCAGCAACATGTCACAAAGATCATACACTACAACTAGGCTGAATTTATGCCAGGGATGCAGGACAATTGACTATGTTCATCATCATCATCATAATAAATTATAATAAAACTAACAAAAATCATACGATTATTTCAATAGGTGCAGAAAAGGCTCTTGACAAAATACAATACCCATTCCTGTTCAAAAAAACACTAGAAGGTATAAGAATAAACAAAACTTTCATTAAAATGGCAACTAATACCTATCAAAAACCAAGAACCAGCATTATCTATAAAGAGAACAAGCTAGAGTTCCTTCCAATAAAATCAGTAGTGAAGCAAGGATGTCCATTATCACCATCACTATTCAATTTTGTACTGGAAATGATAGCTATAGAGATAAGGGAAGAAAAGGAAGTTAAAGAAATTTGCATAGGCAAAGAAGAAACAAAACCAACACTTTTTGCAAATAATACGGTGATTTTACTTTAAAAACCCTAGAGAGTCAACTAAAAAAGTAATTGAAACAATCAACAGTTTCAGCAAAGTTGCAGGATATGAAATAAACCCACACAAATCTTTCTATATCAACAAAATCCAACAGGAAGTGATAGAAAGAGAAATTCCATTTTTAATAACTTAAATTATACTTAGGAATCTACCTACCCATTGCTCATGTCCTAAGCCAATATGGTAAAAACAACAATGCTACCTAATAGTACCATACAACCAAACTACAAAAGGATTAATTTATAGAACTAGAAAAAATCATAAAATTCATTTGGAGGAACAAGAGGTCAAGAATATTAAAAGAAGTAATTTTTTAAATAGTAAAGAAGAGTGCCTAACAGTACCTAGTCTCAAACTACAAATACAAAGCTATAATTGTCAAAACCATTTGGTACTGGATAAAAAATAGAGAGATTGATCAGAAAATAGATGAGGCACACAATATACAGAAGCAAATTAGCACAGTAACCTAGTGTTTGATAAATCCAAAGAGCCCAACTATGGGGGAGAGAACCCACTATTTGACAAAAACTATGAGGAAAACAGGAAAATGGACTGGCAGAAGTAGGTGTAGACCAATATCTCCCGTTTTATACCAAAAGAAGTTCCAAAACAAGTTCCGTGATTTAGATATAAAAGTCGACATTATAAGCTAATTAGAAAACACAGAAGAAATTAAAAGAGAAGCAAGAAATTGGGGAAAAAATATTTGCAACAAGTTTCTCTGATAATGGTCTTGTTTCCAACATATAGAGAATGGAGTCAAATTTATAAAAATAAGAACCCTTGCCCAATTTATAAACAGTCAAAGGCTACGAATAAGCAGTTTCCAGAGGAAGAAGTCCAAATTATCAACAGCCACACGAAAAAAATAAATTCTCTGTCATTAATGGAGAAATGCAAATTAAAACAACTCTAAGGTACAACCTCACACAAATAAGATTGACTAGGTTAACAAAAAGGAAAATGACAAAAACTGAAAGGACTGTAGGAAACTGTTCTTTAATGCATTGTTGGCGTGTTGTGGACTGGTCCATTCATTCTGGAAAGCAATTTGAAACTGTACTCAAAAAAAACCTATTAAAATGTTCATATCATTTGACCCAAAGATAGTGCCACTAAGTCTATACCCCCAAAGAGATCAGAGGTAGAGGAATATGTAAAAGACTATCTATAACAGGTGGTAGTAAAAATTGGAAACTGAGAGAGAGCCTATCAGGTAGGGAATGACTGAACAAGTTATTATCGTGCTGTAAGAAACGATGAAGAGGATGGTTTCAGAAAAATCTGGGAAGACCTATATGAACTGATACAAAGTAAAGTGAACAGAACCAGAAGAACAATTTATATAATAACAATATTGTAAAGATTATCAACTGTGAAACTCAGTAATTCTGATCAATGCAATAATCCACCACAGTTCCAAAGGACTTGTGATAAAACATGGTCTCCACCTCCAGAAAGAAAAGTGACAGACTCAGAATGCAGATGAAAAACACACACACACACGCACGCACACACACACACACACACACACACACACACACACACACAGTGTGTGTGTGTGTGTGTGTGTGTGTGTGCGTGCGTGTGTGTGGATAGATAGATTTTTTCCTTCTTTCATTCTTTCCTTTTTTGGACATGACTGATTCAGAAATTTGCTTTGCATGACTATACATATCTGTAATGGGCTTTGTCTCTCTTGCTTTTTCCCAAGGACAGAGGAGTGAGAGAGGAAGAACTTGAAACTGAAAATAAAATACAAATTTTTTAAAAGAGAAGGTCCCATTCTTAGGAAGGTTTATGTAATTTTCAACTCCTTTTTCTGCTGTCCAATATCAACGTAATATGCATTACAAAAGTAGTTCTGATCCACAAAAGCCAAATTAGATTTTTCAGGACCCTTAAAAAAGTCTATGTGGAATATAAAACGGAATTGAACTGAAAAGAGAAAGCCAAAGGAGAACAGCAGCCCAACTCCCTTGAATCCATCAAATCAACAGAGGCTATTTGCAGACTTTAGAGGAGACTTGAGGTAAATAGGTGACTGAGACCCTAGGTTTCAACCCATGACTAAAAGGCAAGTGAGAGAGGTACAATCACCTGACACATGAGAAAGGGAACTTATGGTTTGCTGCTTTTAATTTCTTCATAGTTTTATACATGAAAATGATCTCTCCTGCCATCTGAAGCCAAGAGAGCAAGAACCTGAAATCATCTTCCATCTCCATGACTCATTTTGGGAACTTCTCTCCTTCAGGATCAATCTATGAGAGAGCTGGTCAGAAAGAGTTAAGAGATCTGATGCTCTCAAAGTTGTTTCCTAACTCAGCCAGAAATATGAGTGGGGCACTAACAGAGACACTGAGATCATCCAAGAGAAGATATGGGTCTTTGGGTTTGAAAGGCAATAAACCAGCCATGAAAAACTTTGGTCCTCACGCTTAGGCCTCAAAGAGAAACAGAAAGTAGACTAAGTAAAGAACTAAATGCCACCCTCTTTTCTATTCCCTCTGTATTTGTTTTCTTGGGGAATCTGGGTCTATGAGGAACTCTGAGGGCTCTTGTTAACAGGCACTTGTGCTTACTGAGCTGAGGAAGCTAGATGGTGCAGTGAGATGAGGGCTGAACTGTGACTGAGGAAAACCCAAGTTCAAGTCCAGCCTTGGACACTTACTGACTGTCATCCTAATTGTTAATTAACCTTTGTCTACCTCAAGCTCCTCATCTGTAAAATGGGGATAATTATAAAACCTCCCTGCCAGGGTTGTTGTAAGGATCAAATGAGATAATATTCATAAAGCACTTGGAAAACATTAAAGTGCCATACAGATGTTAGCTATTATTGTTGGATGAGATGGGGAACCAAAGGAAGATCATAAAATCAGGTAGTAAGAGCTAGCTAGAAAAAGGAGAGACATGACATTGGGAAGTACAAGTAGAAACAGAACAAATTTTGGAGCCAAATCACTTTGAAAACCATTTTGAACTCCAGTATGGAATTGGATTGGACATTTTCTGAAGCCAAGATTAGTTTAACCCCTTAATTAATATTTAATTCTGAAAAAACAAATGAGGGTGAATAAAATGCCAGTTTTGTACAAGTTGCCTATTTGAGCCAAAAGCCTGTTGACCTGGCAATAGAAAGAAGGTGATAGTCATTCGGTCACAAGAATTCGTTTGGTATATATCTTATTTGTACTTACATATGTACATGTTGCCTCCCCCAATAGAATCTAAGTTCCTTGAGAACAGAAACTATTTCATTTGTCTTTCTATGTCCAGCACCTAACAGAATAACTAGCACAAAACAAGTACTCAATAAATGCTTTTTATTCATTCATTCATTCATTTAATCATGTGAGAAGTATTTTTGTTTATTTACTGTCTGGGCTAGATACCATGAAGGATACAGGAAAAGTATAAAATACAGTTTCCTCTAAGTGCTTACATTCTTACTGGGGAAAGAAAACAAAATGTCACACAGTAAAGTTCTAAGTTAAATAAAATCACAAGCTAAACCCAGTAGGGACAAATAATGGCCTGAAAGGGAAAAGAGAAGTATAAAAAACTCGATATGACTGAAAAGAATCCCTCTCCCCCCACCCTCTCAACTGAGAACCTTGTCTCATACTTTCCTGAAAAAAATTGAAGCCCTTCTCAGGGAGCTCCCTCTTCTCCTCCCCCTTCATGTCATATTACTCAAATGTCTTCTGCCACCATCTTCTCCTTCCCCATCTTAAATGAAGAAATGGCACTTCTCCTTTCTAAGGCAAACCTCTCTGTATGCACTAGTGATCTCATTCCATCCCATTTCCTCCAGAAGATTGCTCCATCAATCATCCTCACTCTCTCACCCATCCTTAATTTCTCCCTGTCTACTGGCTGGCTCCCCACTGCCAACAATCATATTCATATCTTCCCCAACTTCAAAAACCCCTCGCTTGACCCCTTCGTTCCCATTGTCCTATATCTCTTCTGCTTTTTGTGGCTAAACTCCTTGAGAAAACACCACCAAAAAGTGCTTCCATTTTTCCTTTCACTTTCTTAATTCCACAATCTGGCTTCTGACTTCATCATTTACCTGAATCTGCTCTCTGCAGAGCTACCAATGACCTTTTGATTGCCACATCCAATGGTCTTTTCTCAGTCCTCATCTTTCTTGACATCTCTACAATCTTTGACACTTTTTAATCACCCTCTTCTCCTTAATGCTTTCTTCTAAATTCTCACTTGGTTCTCCTCCTATGTATCTGATCACTCCTTCTTAGGCTCCTTTGATGGCTCTTCATCCAGGTCATGCTCAATAAGTGTGAGCGTCCCACAGGTTTCTTTGTTGATCTGATTCTCTTCTCCATCAATACTATTTCACTGGTTGATCTCCTCAGCTCCAAAGGATTCAATGATAGTTCCTATGCTGATAATTCTCCAGTCTACTTATCCAGCCCTCGCCTCTCTGCTGCCTTTTAGTCTTGCATCTCTAACTGCCTATTAGATACCTCCAACTGGATGTCCCTTAGAAATCTTAAATTTAACAAGGGCAAAAATGAACTCACCTTTTCCCCTAAACGCTCCCCTCTTTCAAACTTCTTCATTGCTGTCAAATGCATCACTATTCTCCCAGGCCTCCAAGCTAGGGGTCATCCTTGACTCATCACTGTCTCTACATTCCCCCATCTCCAATATTTTGCCAAGGCCTGTCAATTTCACTTTTGAATCATCTCTTGAACATACCTCCTCTTCTTTGACACTGTTACAGAACCTCATCACTTCATGCCTCGATTATTGCGATAGCCTGCTGGTGGGTCTGCTTGCTTCAAGTCTCTCTCCACTCTAATCCATCCTCCATTCAGGTGTCAAAGTGATTTCCTGAAGCTCAGGTCTGATAATGTCACCCTCCTATTCAATAAAACAGCAGTTGCTTCCTATTCCCTCTAGGATCAAGTACAAAATCCTCTATTTGGCATTCAAAAGCCCTTCTTGACCTAGCTCCCCTCACCTTTCAAGTCTTCTTATACCTTGTAACACGCACACACACACACACATACACATACTTCCATCCAGTGACACCACCTTCCTTGCTGTTCCACAGATAAGATGTACCAAGTTGGCTCCACACAATTTCATTGGCTGTCCCCCATGCCTGCAATGTTCTCCCTCCTCATTTCTGCCTTCTGCATCCCCTGATGTCCTTCTATTACCAGCTAAAATCCCACGTTCTACAGAAAGCCTTTCCCAATCCCTCTTAATTCTAGTCTTCCCATTGCTGATTACTTCCAATTTATCCTGGCTCCATCTTTTTTGTAGAATAGTTGTTTGTGATTTATTTCCCCCATGGGATTGAGGGCAGGCACTCTGTTTTGCTTTTCTTTGTACCTCTACCATGTAGCACAGCGCCTGGCACATTGTGGGTGTTACTGTTTAGTTAATTAGTTCTATCTGACTCTTCATGACCCCACTTGGAGTTTTCTTAGCAGAGATACTAAAGCAGTTTGCCATTTCCTTCTCCAGCTCATTCAACAGATGAGGAAATTGAGGCAAACAGGGTTAAGTGACTTGCCCAGGGTCAGCTAGTAAGCGTCTGAGGCCACATTTGAACTCAGGTCCTCCTCACTCCAGGGCCAGCGCTCTATTCACTGTGCCACCTTGCTGCCCCAGGTTCTTTATTTTTGTTCTTGCTGTTTCTTCCATTGTCCTAAAAACTCCCACCCCCTCAGACAACTCCTCCCCCCTCCCACATCTCCATCATGTCTAAAGAAATATTTGCCTCTCATTTTCCCAATCCTATTACTGCCTTCCTATCAAGTCATTTTGAAATTCTCATTTATTTTCAATCGTTCCCCAACAATCCTCCTTTGTTCTTTCCTTTCCATCACATAATTTTTAATACTTTCTTTTGCCAAGGCAGTCTCTGCTCTATTCGTTTCTTCTGGATTTTTCTTTATTGGAATTTGCATTCAGAGCTCACTTCATTGCACTATTTTTTAATAACTAAGAAGCATCCCTACCAAAGGTATTTTATTACAGAAATAAGAGTAAATTTCCATTTCCCCTCCTCCATGGTTTTTGTTTTTTGGGGGGATGAGGGGGACACCTAGTAAATCACTTTCCCGATCATTTTGTTGCCAATGTGACTCAGAAAACAGTGTCTACTGATGTACTCAGTATAGCAACATTTTTCCACCATTACCAAGGTTAGAAAGGTCATTTACTTTTCAAACCCACCTAGTTATAGACTCAAGAAATGGCCCCAGTTTCATTAAATTTCTTAGGCTGAAGAGCAATGGATCAGGTGAGTAAGGAGGATCTTACTTACCTTATGTTGAAGGGGATTTAAATTCTACCTCAAACACAAGTTGTGTTAGCCTGGACAAATCACTCAACCTTTCTGAATTACCTCATTTTCACTGGGGGTGGAAGGCAGTAATTGAATCAAATAACCTCTAAGGTCCCTTCCAGCAATAAAACTGTAATCCTATCAAAGTACGGTTGGACCCAGGAAAACATGATGTTCTATTTCACAATTGGATGATCGGAACTCCATTCTCTGTGACACCACCAATCTACCTTATTCCCATGCCTACATTCTTTTGGGATGCCATGAAAGGATGGTATAGGAAATGAATCTCTATCCTCTATATATTATAAGCCTATAAAGGTTCTGCATTTACAAAGTTATCAGTAAAAAATGAGCTAACTCCTCTCCTTGACTAGGGTGATGGCAAGCATATCAACTGTTGGGAGGCAGGCAAAAATGAAAAAGATTAGATTAAAAGACAATTGACTTGAAATCTATTTTTTTTCATGGAGATTATCCCTCCCAATGAGTTTTCTATGGGAAAGCTAGAAAGACAGCTGTTTTTGGTTAAAGCCAAAAGTAGTTTCAAAAATAAATACACCCCCCCTATTATTGACCCACCCCTAAACTCTACTAATAGCTAACAGAATAGGCACCCAGACTTAAAAGTTGAATTGTTGAAAACCTGTACCATGGAGGATTCTTTCTCTCTCTTTTTAATTTCAAATGGTTTATTCATTTGAGGTCACCAACTAGTACAATGAAAACTTTCATGTCAGGCATAAGTCAAAGAAGGAACAGACAATAATGAGAGATTTTTCCAAGTACAAATAAATGAATTAGTATCATGGTTGAGGCTATGTGTGACAAATCGTTGATAGGAGCCCATGAAAGCCTTCCTCCTCCTTCCCCTACCCTCACAACTTCTTCTGTCCTTGACTCCTAGTTAAAGATTCAGAAGTGGTCCGTGTTTTGAAATAAATATGTAAGAAAGACCCTGACCCACTTAGGTTCCTGACTGGCCCACCCAGAAGATATAGAAATGTGCTATAAGGATTTTAAAAATTAGCTCAGGACCAGACATTCCAACCACGCCTCCCTCACACACTCCAATTCTTAGGACAAAGGGTAGTACAGCTTTCATGACTACCACACACAAATTCCATCATAACTAATCATTTCTGTCTCAAGAATAAAACATAGGGGGTGGCTAGGTAGCACAGTGAATAGAGTACTGGCCCTGGAGTCAGGAGGACCTGAGTTCAAATCTGGCCTCAGACACTGAACACTTACTAGCAGTGTGACTTTGGGCAAGTCACTTAACCCCAATTGCCCTGCCCTCCCCCCTCCAAAAAGTAAAGCGTGGCACTCATTGCTAGGTATACATCTTAATGAATTTTTTAAAAAAACAGAAATTTCCATAGTAGCAAAGTATTGGGGAGGGGGGGAGAGAGTAGATAACCACTGATCAGAGAATGGCTAACCAAATCATGCCACTTAAACGTAATGAAATATAATTTGCCTTAAGGAAAAAAAACGAATATGGAGATTACAGGGACACATGGGAATATTTATGTGAACCGGTACAAAGTGGAGAAAGCAAAACCAAGAAAACAAACTACACAATGACTACAGCAAAGGAAAGGGAAAGGACGGTCCAAACAAGACAAAACAAAAACCTGGGCGCTGTACAATCATAACGGACAAACGTACTCCCAAAGAAGACCAGTGAAAATACACCTCCCCGCTTTGCAGAGGTGGGGGACTATGAGTTTAATTCAGATAATTTACGGATGCATAAATATGTATATCAGGCCCCCATCTTTCCTCTAAGCTTCAATCAAACATCTCTATTGGACATTTCAGACAGGACATCCTAGAGAAACATCTTAAACTCAACATATCCAAAACTCTACTCAACTTCAAACCCTCCTGTTTCTCAAATTTTCCTATTTCTGTTGAAGTAAAAACCATCCTTCCTATCTCTTGGGTCAATAACTTATCAGTATCTGATTCCAGTCTCTCTCGGCAGATCGCACATCATTCACACACACACACACACACACACACACACACACACACACACACACACACACACACACACACACACACACACACTGTTCCACCTTAACCCACCTACTTGCTGTTCCCTATATTTGACATCTCATCTCCTGACTGTGTCTCTTACACTTTTGTATATACAGTTGTTGAGTTGTTTCACTTGTGTCTGACTCTCCATGACCCCATTCGGGGTTTTCTTGGCAAAGATACTGGAGTGGTTTGCCATTTCCTTCTCCAGCTCATTTTACAGATGAGGAACTAAGGCAAACAGGGTTAAGTGACTTGCCCAGGGTCACAGAGCTAGTGTCTGAGGTCAGATTTGAACTCAGGTCTTCCTGACTCCAGGCCCAGCACTCTATCCACTGAACCACCTAGCTGCCCTTTGTGTATGCAGAGGGTCCCCAAAATTTGGAATGCTTTCTAAGTACTTCTTAGAATTCTAGTTCTTCTTGAGGCTCACTTCAAGTGACAGATATCTCATCAAGAGGCATTTCTATTTCCTAAAGTTGTGAATACCTTCCCCCCACCCCGTAACTTTATACTTATTTTATATTTACTTACGTATGTACATATTGTGCCCCCACTCCACCTCAAAAGTAGAATTTAAGTTGCTAGAGAGCAAAAATTGTCTTGGTTCTTTTGACTTTGTATCTATGACACCTAGCACAATGCCTGCCATGAGGTAGGTATTTAATGACTGCTTGTTGTGTTGAATTGAAGTGAATTGAATCCAACTCAACATTTCAATGAGGGATAAGATGATCACCATCTGAACTGGTTGATTCAATTAGTTAGAACACAACAGGTGAATGAGGCCAGGTGAAAGCTTCCCATCCCTTCCCCTACCTCATGCCATTGTAGGTCTTTTAGTCTCACACAGAGAAAAATTCTATTCCTAGGCCATAGAATATGCTGCTGTCACCATCCATCCTTCTTAAATATGTGCGACAATGGAAGAAAGGTGGACAAAAGTACAGCTAACTCAATGTAAATTCATCACCATTAATATAGAAATAATTCCAAGCATCTTTCCTACTGACAGTGAGTTAATGGCATCTTCCTGAAGGTTAAAATACATTCTCATTAGTCCATTTTACAGATAAAAACACTCTGCAAAAAATTTACACCTGAGTTTTTAAACTACTTGTCCAGAATTGTAGCAACACTGAGTCTTGCCATACAATTTAATTCTAAACTGTTTCATTAATTAGTTTTCTTAAGGAAGTCCTATAGTGGACTTTCCAAAAAACTCGTCCATCAACAGCTAAGAGCAGATGTCTTAGCCAACCTCTCCTTTATGTAATCTGAGCATTTTCATGTGAGCTCTTAATCCATGTATTAACCCAGATCCAACTCTGCCATGTCTCTCCACAGGACCCATGCATGCAAATGCTGATTTCCACATACAAATGGAATGACCAAGCCTGCAAATGGAGGCCAGCTGACTAGGACCGCTCCTGGAGTGCATTGAGCTGAAATGCTCTCTGGCCTGCCAACAGAATGTACCACACTTAGCAATAATCATAAGGAACGTGCAGCTCTGTAGCCTCTGTGGTCGAAGATGGTGCTTCTGATGCTCTCGGCTAGGACCAGCAGGCTTTTTCACACAGCACACATGTGGAGATGTGAAGACAAGGCTCCTTTCGGATGGCAGCTGTAGCCGAAATTTGTGATGCCTGCTGCTATTTTCAGCTCGGCCTCTTGTAGTGACCCCTCACTCATAATGAGCCACATTTCCTCCCCTGGTTTCTGTCTTTGATTGCTGAACACCAGGCTGGTCTGTCTGCCACTATTGCTTCCCAAAATTTGTCTCTCTTTCTTGAAAGGGTTTCATATGACTCCCTGCTTAAAGTTGCCTGTTTCAGCTCACCAAACAGAAGCTGTTTGGGTAACCTGCTATTACCCCAGCTCCATATATGTCTAGTCTCAGGAAGTTCCTTGAGCAAGCCCCACTTTGACAACACTTAATTTTTTTTTTTGCACAAATTCAAATGTGCAGACTGCATTATATAGATAGGTTAAGATAAATTAAGGGATGGTTGTTTACTTTACGAAAGGATTCTTTGCCTCTAAAAACACTCTGCTGTGCAAAGATTCCTTTAAGTAGGGAGCCACCCTTCAGTATATAAATTGCTGTAATTGAACAAATATTTATTAAGTACCTACTACAAAGCACTAGATGTACTAGATGCTAGTCATACTAAAAGGAAAAATGATGCAATCACTACCCTCGAATACCTTCGAGTCAAATAGACAGGCTTGGTGAGAATGGGGGTAGAAAGGAGAGGTAGGAAATGGAATAATTACACAAATTACATATAGATTGTGAGAGGCAGCCTAACACCATGAAAGAGCCTCTGGAGTCAGAGGATCTGGGTTCAAAACCTGCCTCTGATGCTTACTACCTATGTAACCTTAACCTTTCTTATCTGTGTGACTGCGTTGGATCAAATGACCTCCAAGGTCCCCTTGAGCCCTAGATCATCGTTCTATGATATGGGCAAAGAAAAAGACTAGTCAATGTGCTTTAGGGGCAGCTAGGTGGTACAGTAGATAGAGTGCCAGGACTGATGTCAGGAAGACCCATCTTCCTGAGTTCAAATCTGGCCTCAGGCACTTTCTAGCTGTGTGACCCTGGGCAAGTCACTTAACCCTGTTTGCCTCAGTTGTTCACCTGTGAAAAATAAGCTAAAGAAGGAAAAGGCAAACCACTCCATTGTCTTTGCCAAGAAAACCCCACACAGGGTCACAAAGAATCAGACACAACATAAATGACTGCGCAACAGCAATGTGCTTTTGGAAATTCTAAGAAAGGAGAGAATGCTGTCATGGAAGAGGGGGCATCTGTTGATTGTTGTTCGTCCTTAGTTCTCAAAAAGGACCAATGGCATCTTGACTTGCAAGTGCATTGGATTTAAGTGAGGCAGGTCTGTGCAAAGTGTTCAACCTCACTCTCCACCAGAGTCATTTGGGGTCCAGTGGCAAGACATTGGTCAGATTGGCCAGGGCATCTGAGCTAAACCTTGAAGGAAGAGAAGGATTTCCACAATAGAGAAAGGAGAAAAGGAGTAAATTCCAGGGTTGGGAGATGGTTTCTACAAATGCAGGTTTGATTTCTAAAATGTATAGCATTTTGATATATATACAATATTTCTGGAATATAGTTTTAAAGCTCTTTAAACTGAATATACTCTGAGGAGAACCTCTTTGACATGTAGTACTCAACATGATTATAGGAAACTTCCTAAAGACTTTAAACAAACAAGCATTTGTTAAGTCATTAATGTGTTCGAGGCTCTCTGCTAAGCTCTCAGAAACAAAAGTAAAAAATAGTCCCTCCCCTTAAGAAGCTTACAATCTAAAGAGGAAACCATAAAGTTTCCTATTAAGTCATCAAGTGAGAGCAATTAAACCACCTTTGCTGAACTGACATCTCCTTTTTTCTTTTAAGGCTTGGACTCCAAAGAGGTTGGAATGGGCGCAAGCACAGCCCTGCCTGGGAGGGAGGGCAATGACTTATGACAGGGACTTTGTGCCCTATAGTTCTATCCTTCAAAAGACTCAGAAGGGCTGGTTCGAATCAAGGCCTAGGAAAGAGAGTCCCAAGCTAGGACCAGACTTCCAAATGTGTTAAAATTTCCCACCCCCACTTGCATCAAAGCTTGAAATGAGTTTTCTGCTTTTTACTGTGGACAAACATTCCCCCCAAAGGGAAAGTCTTTGATCTGCAGGGCAAGGCTCTCACAAGCAGGCAATCTTCAGAGAAGGAGGGATGGTGATGGAAAACTATGGCCAGGGGGGTGTTCAGTCTTCTCTTTTATCACCATCTCAAACAAATTTCAGATGCTTTCTTCATTCAAAGGAAAATACCTGCCTACTAAACAAAAATGGAATTTAATTAAGAGCCAAGCTACTGCCATTCAGCCCTAGCACCTTATCTCCTGGCACTATATCACTGACTCTAAGCTTTTAAATATATAAACATGGGATGTCCCATAACGTAACTGTTTGCAGTGACAACAATCCCCAGAACACCACAAAGAATACTATAACAAAGGCTTCAAAGACTGTTTTCCGAGAATCATAGAAGGATTTCCAGCACAGCACTGTTAAATGTCATACATACCCATACCAAAAAAAAAAAGTGGGGTGGGTGGGAATTAGGGCCTTGGGACTTTGGCTTGCTTTTTGTTTTTAGTTGCTTGAGTGGTTTTTGTTTGGTTTTTGTTATGTGAGTGTGATAGCAATATCTACTATGTAGGTTATACTAGTTTTTCCCTAAAAGGTAGTGGACCAATCCTTAAAATTTAATTGGCTTAGAGGGCTCAGGTTAAGAAATTTTTCTGGTAACCTAAGAACCAAAACTAGCCCATGAGGATGCAGGAGTGACTCTATCTCTCTGCCTTGCCCAACACACCAGCATGGCCAACACAGAGGCAGAGAAGCTGAATCCATCCTATATCCTTACTAAGTATCCTTTCCATGCTATTACCAAATAGATCTCCTTTTGTTAACTGTTGGTCTACAATGTTTCTTTTTGTTCTAATTCCAAACCTGAAGCATCACAAAGGCCCAAATCAGGCTTAGCCTACAACAGTATGGCAAGACAGATCATAGGTGTTAACTAAACAGTGTCATTATAATGTCCCTCTTCCCCTCTGACCTTTAGTTATCTGTAAGATGGAGTTGGGCTATATCTCTAAAGTCTCAGCTTTAAAAGTCTGCAATTCTACCAGGCTAATCCCTTAATTTCATGTGAGTTAGATAATGGTGGTTAGAAGGCTAAGGCATCTAGGTGACACAGTATATCCGACACATTGGACCTTAGATATGAAAGTAGAAGGGACCTCAGAGACTAGAACACTCATTTTGCAGATAAGGAAACTGAGTTCCAGGGAGGATGAGTCTTGCCCAAGGTCACCTTGGCAGCAACCATTAGAGATGAGATTTGAACCCATACCCTCTGATTTCAGAGTACATGTTCTTTTCCTCTGTACTACACAGCTGCCTCTGGCCCTTCCCTACTTCTATTCATATTGTACCATGCAATCTCAAATGAACTAATTCACTTTACCATCCAGTCATTCCTACCCACTCCCACCCCTTGGTGTCCATTTTTCAGAAGGGGTACAGCATTGTCAAGTGTCTTATTTTGATGTATTACCCAAAGATGCCTCATAATTCTAGAAAAGGATGAACAGAGCCAATGTTCTTACAAACACAATAGAGGAAAAGCAAAACTCTGACATCTGTAACTATAGAGATAGGGTGAATTGGGGCCACAGAGATAGGAAGGAAAACATGAAATCCCAGGGTTTAACAGGCAGGGCAACACTGATGGCTCCAACCAGTCCTTCCAAGCCTTATCTATGACAATTTGATTGGGCACAGTTGAAAGAGCAGAAAGGACTAGATGACCTCTGAAGTCCCTTCCAACTCCCAGCTTCTGTGATCATGAGTCAACAATGTGATGGGGCAGCCAAAACAGCTCATTCATTCTTAAGCCAAATTAAGAGAAGCATCAGGGTCCAGGATTAGGAAGGTAACAGTCCTGCTATATGGAATGTTGTGTTCATTTCTGGGAGCCACATCCTAAAATGTCGATGATAAATTGCAAAATATCCAAAGCAGGATAATAGGGAGGCCCTAAGTCATACCATATCATGGTAAAGTGAAGTATCTGAGAATATTTCACTGGGAAAAGAGCTATCCTCAAATATTTAGGATATTGCCTAGAAAATAATAATAGTCAACATTTACATGATACTTACTATGTATGAGGCACTGTGCTCATTCTTATCTCAGTTGGTCCTCACAACAACCCTGGGAGGTACGTGCTACTATTGTTTCCATTTTACAGTTGAGGAAACTGAGGCAGACAGTTTGTAACTTGCTCAATGTCACACAACTAGTGTAAGCATCTGAGGACAGATTTGAGCTCAGGTCCCCCTGGTTCCTTACTCTAGGTCTAGCATTCTATCCCTGGCTACACTGCCTGGCTACCTTTAAAAAGGAGCATCTGGCCCAGGAGAGCAGAGTTAGCAATAGGGGGTAAAAGTTACAAAGAAGTCAATTTCAGCTTTGATGTGAGAAAAACCTGCCCAATAATTGGGACTATCCAAAAATAAAATGGATTATGTGGGGAGATGGTAGTCTTCCAATCCCTTCCAACTCAGAGTCTGTAGCTCTCTGATTATGCCAATGAAAATTTTCCCCAAAAGGTAAAGAATTACTTTTCTAAATAAGTAGGCAGATTTGGCTCCAGCCAATGACTTGAGGGATTGAGGAAGGAGTGAGGAAGGGAGGAGAATACTTCAAAGAAGCCATTTCCACTGATCTTCTCTATACCCCTCCATTTACAACAGAACTAGACATGTTTCCTACATGTTGAACGCATACTAATTTTTAAATCATTTTTAAGAGACTTTAAAAAGCACAAGAAAAAGGGGGAAATAGTGTTCCAAGCATCAAGTCAACTAAATATCAATCTTTTAACTCAACTAAGTTTTTTTTTCATTCAAAATTAATTCCATTATAAAATGTATATTACCACAGAATGTTATTCCCAACGCCTTACTCCTCCCAGGACACTCCCTGTCCCCCTGCTGCTACCCATTTTGCTAACCTTGGAGAACACAAACATCTACCCACAGCAAGTGTACTCAGGACCTCCCTCCAAGCCAGAGCCAAGGGACAGTTGTGTGTGTCTCCAGTGACTACTGCCAAAACGGCAAGGAAAGATTCAGGAGAGGTCATTTTTGAAACTAGAATGCCAGATCACACACACACCATCTTTTTGATCTGATGTGGTTTCTGGCTTTCTGATAATCCTATCCCCCAGTTAATTCCAACTGGTGATTTCCTCTGCTCCTGTCTGAAGTTACCAGGTTGGTTGTTCTCTAGGAGACAGATATACAATTTCACCTAACTAATCCCAATTGGGTCCTCAAAATTCTTCCTATTTAGATTATGGGCAGGAGAAGGGAAAAACATTGGGTACCAGAGGACCTAGTTTCAAATCCCAGCTCAATTTACTGCCTACATGACCCAGGCAAATCACACCACCCAGGAATATGCTGGTAAATGTTTAACAAGGTGGGGCAGAAGACAGGGAAGAGATTGAATGCTGCCACACACTTTTAAATTTAATCTGAATTATTAACATTTTCTGAAGTCTATTTAATCAACAAAACAACGAATCACACCCTAACTTATAAATTACATAGTTCTGAAGTGTAAATGCTCACAATGAAAATTTGACAATCCAAGTCCTGTTAGAGCTGGCTCCAACACCCGATGACCACCTCTATACGCTTTAGTTTCCTTATCTGTAAAGGTTTCTTCTTATTCTGCCTATATATATATATATATAGAGAGAGAGAGAGAGAGAGAGAGAGAGAGAGAGAGAGATGTATATATATATATATATATATATATACTCTCCATGACTTTTACCACATTTCCCACAATGACTGTTCTAAAATGCCCCCCTTTTTTCTTTGAGGGGTTAGAGAGATCTTTGAACCTCAATACAATACTAAAACTATTCTCACCAAGGTTATCACCCCCAGCTCCAAAATATTTATTGGACTGGATATGGATAGAAATGTTCTCATAACTTTTTCCTCTTCTTACTAAAATATTTCTTTTTTTTTCTCTCTTCCCCTGGAGAACTCTTCAACACTGGAAAATCCATAAGTAAGAATGGAGGCCATAAAAAGCTATCTGATATGCTGATACCACAAGACCCAAAGCTATACCTAGACCTCTCAGGCCAGTTATGATCCTCCCCTATCAATGGTGACCAATTAAAGCTAAATGAAATGGCTCGGTATCCTCCACATGACATATCAGAAACCAAAGAGACCCAAACTATTTAGAAAATGTCTCTGTGGCTTTACAGAGTAGTTTTTCCACTTCTGTCATTTTCTATTCTAGACCCAAGGAGACAGAGTATTTTTCATCACAAATATTTTTCATTTGCTAAAGCAAAAGGAAAGAGATCTCTTGATCCAAATGGCAGGTAACAGGCAGAGTCTCCACTGCATTTCTTTCCCACACAAAGTCTCCGAGAAGGGCTGTAATTCTCTATATCAGTTTGGCCCTGTTCCATATATATGAGGCCCCTCTCCCTTCCAGCCTGGCCTCTCCCTCTTTAGAAGACCAGGTGCCAGTAGATAAGCTTCTGGAACCAGTTGGATTCTTTCTGGAAGCTGAGTTCCCACCAGCTTTGGGGAGCTTTCACACAACCCAAGGGGCCAGCATCCTCCTGTTCAGTTGGGGGAAGGAAATGTGATAATAAAGGAATGTGACTCTTGCTCACTGTCCTCCATGGGGGATAAATAGAACATAAAGAAAGAAGGAAACCAGAATGTAAGGCCAAGAAGCACCATGACTTAATAATAAACCCTTCTCTCTATGATGCTGAAACAAAAAATTGTGATAGAATCTATAGCTGATTTAAGTCCATTCATGTGGAAGAACCAGACCATGCTGCCCAGCCAATGATGGTCAGCTCCCCATTGAGGCTTAGTCTGAAGATGATGAAGTTGGGCCCTGGCTCTTGGGTCTCATTCTGTAATCTCTCTGCCCTGAAAGGTAGTTAAGAGAAGGAGAAAGCATGGTGAACTTGAAATGCTGATCCTGGAGTCACCTGTTCTGAGTTTGACTCCCCAGCCTGCCACTTACTACCTTGGGGGCACCTTGGGCACCTCTCTGGGTCTCACTTTCTTGAACTGTGAAAGGACGGGGTTGGATGAGATGACTTCTAAGGTCCCTTCCAGTTCTAGATCTATCTTCTCCCCACCCCAAATCCAGATTTCTAAGAGCTAAAACAGCGTAGTAGATTAAATACTATAATAAAACTGTCCAGGTAAAGCACTCAGGAGAATTTGAGAAGGGCTGGGCACCTCTGCTCTCCATATGGAAACTGATTTGGTTCCAGAAAGGAACCAAGAGGGTGGGTCTCAACTCAAGTGTTCTTCACAAGTATAAGGTATGGATCTATCAAGATAACTGAATCCCAGCTGGTCTTAACTATTGCCAAGAAGCTCATGTCCAAAGGGATCTCCTGAAGCCCACACAGTCGGTCTCTCACAAGGTGACTAGGTTTTAAGGGGAAGGAAATGTGAAATGGAGAAAGGCAAAAGAGCAAAGAGAAGAACAGAAACATCAATATGTTAATGTCTTTGAATCAGTGTGGCATAGTGGATAGAGGTAATGCCCTTGAAACCAGCAAGACCTGAGTTCAAGTCCTGCCTTTGACATGAACTGACTGTATGACCATAGGCAAGTCATTTAACTTCTCATTGTTCTAGACAAACTCTTGAAGACTATGTATTGCAGAGAACATGTGCTCCTGCATTTGTAGAGGAAGATTCCTCACCTGTGAGTTATCTATATCAATGAAATCACAGGTCCAGTCTCTATCCCTATCTCTACAAAGGCACAGCTAACTCTCTAGAATATGGATAATTAAAGAACTTCAGTTTTTAAAAAAATGAATTTTAAAAAGGTTTTAATCTTCCCACCAAAATTATTGCCCAAGCTGCTCAGATGGAACTTAAGTGAGTTTCACCTTCTCTCCCAGACTCTTCCAACATGTAAAGGTTCAAGAAGTATGGAAACAACCAAAAGACCATGAAGCAAGAAGTAAAGAGGAAAACCAAGTAGGTCAAAGAGGCCTCGATAATTCATATATGGAACCATTCTTTTCCCTGAATAATCAAGAACAGTTCTTTCAGAAAGGACAAGCTTTACCAGCTAGAGATAGGGCCAAAGCCAAATTCTGCAGTTCCAGTGAATCAGCACAAGTATTGTTCATATGCCAAAGAAACTCAGCTCCCTCATCTCAGGCCAAGTTCTCAAAATTCCCCCCTTGGACACTACCTCCATGTAGTAAACCCACAGATAGGTGGGTTCCTAGCCAACCAGAAGTATGACCACTGAAAGATAGAAGAGGTAGGTGAGTGCTTAGATCAGGCCTGCACAACCTGCAGCACACCAAAGGATTTGGGGTGACCCACAAAAACATCCTCTACATTTTTCACAGGCTGCCCAAAATCCTGTGGTTTGCCCACGGGCCACAGGTTGTGCAGGCCTGGCTTAGATCTCAAACATCAGTATGGGCTAGGATGTTTGTCTTGTTCCCTAACCAGAGAGAGAGAAAGAGAGAGACAGAGAAATAGAAAAAGACAGAAGCAGAGAGTAAAAGTCAGAGAAAGAGAAAGGGAGAGAGAGAGAGAGAGAGAGAGAGAGAGAGAGAGAGAGAGAGAGAGAGAGAAAGAGAGAGAGAGGGAGAGAGAAAGGAAGAGAGAGAGGGAGAGAGAGAGGGAGAGAATTAATGAATTCACTCCTTTAGTAGGGAGAAAGAATGAGAGAGGGAATCATAGACTATTAAAGGACAGAATAGGAACTGGCCCCTTGAGTGAAAAGTAGATTTGTAAGTAGATGATCGAACCTCTCTTTCCCAGGCTCTTTTCACTCAAACTGAGAATGGGATCAGAGAGCTACCACAACCAAGATTTTCAAAGATCTAACATGGTAGGAAAGAACCAGAGATATTGGAAAGGGGTTGGTATGGCAAGGAGATATGCTGTTTGTTTCCAAGAGCATCAAAAAAGGAAGTCTCCTTTGTTACTAGGGATTCAGAAGGGACAAAGGACAGGGACAAAGCAACTGTGGGGCCAGAGACAAAAGGAGAGCATTGTCTATAGAGGATCTTAATTAACTTTTGTTTATTTTTAGTTTACATCATTCGTTTCCACAAGATTTTGAGTTACAAATTTTCTTCCCATCTTTCCCCTACCCACCACCCCAAAATAGCGATCCCACTGTATACCCCCTCCCCCAATCTGCTCTCTCCTATATCCTCCCCCATCACCCCACTGACTTTCCAGTAGGGCGAGATGGATCTCCTTACCTCAGTGCCTGTATATCTTAATTCCCAGTTGCATGTAAATAATAATGATAATAATTATTATTATATATACATATATATATTTAACATTTTATTATAGAACTTTAAATTCTAGATTCTTTCCCTTCCTCCCTCGTCACCCACCCCCACTGGAAAGACAAGTAATTCAATACAGGCCGTACATGCATAGTTATGCAGAACATCTCCACAATGGACATATTGTGAAAGACTGACTGTATTTCCCT
>CM053582.1:195458291-195482282 GCA_028627135.1 Pseudochirops cupreus | reverse complement strand
AGTGCACATCTCCTGACTGGTCATGAAGTGGTCCATCCCAGGGCTCTTCCAAAGAGCATGCAGCTAAGGATACCTCCCTCCAAGACAGGGTTCTTACCTCTTTTTGTGTTGTGGACCCCATTTGTCAGTCTGGTGAAGTATATAAATCCCTTCTCAGAACAATGTTTCATCTTTCTTTATATCCATAGAGCTTAACACATAAATGTTTATTGAAATGGATAAAATAAAATTCATAAGATTACAAGGAAAATCAATTACATTGGAATAGTAATCAAAATATAATTTTTTAAAGTTCATAATCCCCAGTTGCTTGCTCTAGGAGGTTCAGTGTCCAGACTCTAGAACTCAACAGGCAGTGGAAAGCATACTGACTCTGGAGTCAAGACCTGAGTTCAAATCCCCACTCTGATACCTGGCTGGTGCTGTTGGGCAAGTCACTTAACTTCCCTAGGTCACAGTTTTCTCAATGGTATAATGAGAGAGGATGGGCAAGATCTAGATGGCTGTAATTCAGAATTACCCATGAAGTTACTCCCCAAACTGAGAAAATCTAATCTCAGGGTGTCACCTTTTTTGGCAACATGTAAGCACATAGGAAGGAAGGAAGGAAGGAAGGAAGGAAGGAAGGAAGGAAGGAAGGAGAGGAGGGAGGGAAAGAGAGAAGAAAGAAGGGAGGGAGGGATCTAGCAATAAAAACGTCATTGTTGTTGCTGTTGTTATTCCCAAAGACATTCCATCCTTAGAGCCCTAAGGGCTCTGTCCTTGGGATGCCTAAAGGTCCTGGTGTGTCTGTCTATATAGCCAGACTCACACATGTCCTAAGCTTATTGCTCAGCTTCAAGCATACCACCAGCTCTTAACCTCTTTAAGAGTTTTACTGGCTGTTTATTCTTCTAAGTATCTGCTTGGTTTAGGAAAACACAGCAACAGCTAAGGGACCAGAGTACGTCACCCTGTAGAGCCTCCCTTCTGGCTGGAAGGAAGGATTGCAAGAGCAAAGCTCATGGCTATAGGGGAGGTAAAGTAGATACAGTTAACCATTTGACCGGGAGGCCAGACACTACATGACGGAAGGGTAAGCAGTTTGTAAACAACAGTGAGGATGCTCCACCTTCACCATGACTTTTCTGAGAAGAATTTGAGGGCGGAAATAAACATCTCAGTCAGGAAAGTAACCGTGTCTCAAGTTTTCCTCTGAACTCCTCCTTCTCGGACAGACTCTCCTTAAATGGGCTAGACAAAGTGTTGTATCTCTATGATGAGGTACTTTGAACCAGAGGCCTGGAGTGTTGAATCTCTATGAAGAGATGCTTTGGATCAGAGGCCTGGAGCACTCAGTCCAACACTAGCAGAGGTTCTAAAGTTCAGCACTTACCCCTTCCACATGCCCCTCCCCATTGTTTTAATTTCCCAGAAGAATCTCAGTCTGGGTGTTCTGATAGGGGCCTGGTTTTCATTTTATGTGATAAAGAAAGCCAAGGACTGGAGCCATGTCCTGTCCCAGCTCCTACTTCTGCTGCCTCAAGCCTTTCTCTCCAGAATCCTCTCCCCACAATGTCTCTCTCCTTTTGCTTCCCTCCCTGAGCCCTTCTGGGCTACTCCCCATCATGTCCTCATGATCCCCTCTATCCCCCCAACCCCCAGCTGCTTACTCCTTCCCACACTACTGCAGACACCACTCCCTCTCAGGGATGTAAAAGAAACCAGCTACCCTGGAGGCCTAGAATCCCACCATTTGTTCTCTTGGCCACCACCAGTGGCCCATCAGCACCAACCAGGCCTCTCTGAAAATATCCCAGCATGTCCAAGACTGAGAATGACATTCAAAACCAGAGGCTTCTGCAGTCTGAAATCCTAAAAGGACCACACACAGACACAAATGCACACCCGGACACAAAGGCATCCATCCCCACCCTGGGCCTCACACAAACACCCACCCTACTACACCTCATACATTCGGTGATGCATGCAAGAATGCCCCTCTAAGGAACTGTCTGTTGTACCCACACCCCTCGATGTACACAACAGGAATAAACAAGCTGTGGACTTGATTGCTGTTGTTTCTCTAGTCAGCATAAACCTCACTTGGCCCATCTCTTCTACTATTTCCCTTTGCCAAAGAGAATGGAGACAGTAGAGACAGTTCTCACCTCTTAGCCATTTGACTCCACAGGAAGAGCTCTGGGGCAGCTCTTCTCTCCCCAAACAAAGGTTCTATGGGGCCCCATGTGGAAACCAACTTCAGCCCCCATCCCTACACCCCCATTCCCAACCCCAACTTGTTCTTGCTGAGCGTGAGGCCAGGAGAGCACAGCACATACCCACAGGCTGTATATAAACAGTCCTTTGGGGAGTCAGGTTGCAAAGCTCAGCATGGCAATGGGACAGTTTATTTGCTTGGGAAGGATGTTTATACATTGGAGCTTCCAGGATCACACTCCTGAAGTAACTGGAATTCAGAGTTCCACATTCCTGTCTCCTCAGACCCAGTTTTACTCCAGCCTTTGGTTCGTGCAACTTCAGAATTGAGGGTCGAGGGAAAGGAGAATACAGACTGAGGGTGGGGTCAACCAGGGCCAGGACAAATACAAGCCTGAGAACATTGCTGGGAAAAAGAAGAGTGGGGGATAAACATTTTATTCTATGTAAGTTTGCAGCAATGGTTCCTTGGCCCTTTAATGCTTCACGAGTTTCATGTACATGCTGAGAAGTGTTCATTCATTTGTTCAGTCCTTTGCACATCTTCTATAAGCAGAGCCCTATCCTAGGCACCATTGAAGGTATCCAAAGAAGACTGAACAATTGAACTGGACTGAATAGAGAGGTAAGACATAATGCATGTGTAAGAGAGTGAAGAGTGGAGCAATGAGGTTTTGGTGAGTAAATTGTGTATAACACCCGGATCCCTTTATGAGGTGCAAAGACCTCTCTGTTTGAGTCAAGAAAAGAACAAGACTGGATGAGCCAGTAAGCCTAGCCATTCCTCAGTGAGCTTTAAATAGCTAAGCAAAAAGCTACGAGTGGAAGAAACTCCTCTGGGGTGGGAAGAAGAAGGAATGTCTCTCTTCTCTTCTCCTCTCCTCTTCCCCCAACTCCTGCCCCTACCACATTAGCCAAGATCATTGAAAGGAAGCTACTAAACCAATAGGGGACACTGCATTTCTCAGGAAGCAAAGACAAACTCCAAACAGATAAGGATAAAAAGAAAGTTATCCAAAGGAAGAAATTAATTATGGAGAGGGACAGATCCTGTGAAATCAGCTGAGCAGCTGGTCCAGAAGAGACATTACATCCAAAGAGAGGTGCCAAGGGATTCTATGAAGAAAGAAAAAGAGACTCCCAGGCTTGTAATACCAGAAACATGACCTTCCTTCACCATATGTGCTACCATTGCATTGTAAGTCTGAGCCCACTCTTCCCATAGACTCTGTACATTTGGGAGAATGTGCTCCAGGTTTAGAGGGAAAACATTTCTTAATTACTGTTCTTACCATGACAGAATAGTAAATGTCTTTTCTAAGAACTAATTGTGTCTACTGAGTGATTATTAATAAGAAGTACACCAGTGGTATCTTGTGAACTATAGACTATTAGGAATACAGCCTCACAGGATTACCCACCTTGAACCTAAGGTAGCAGCTGTTCTGTAGGGACCCAAACACAAGTTCCTATGCAAGTTAGGAGAGAATCCCAGAGGTAGTACTATATACACACACATACATGAAAGGTCATGGAAATGCTTGTTTTGTTCCATGAATTAAAAATAAATAAGATTTTTAAAATAATAGTAATAATAATGCAAGATATCACTCAAATAGAACTGGATATAGAAAGCACTACAAGAATTCAGAGAGAAGGATTATTTTAGAATGAATCAATCAGAAAAGGTTCCAGGTATCCTAGCACAGTGCAATGGAAAGTGATATATTTGGCAGAACAAGGAGAGAACTCAGGCATCACCAGTTCTAGAAGTGGTCTGGTAGATGATGCCAATTTTAAAAGGTCCTAAGTTTCAGCATTAGGAGAAAGAAAAAGGGATTTCCTTGAGTAATTTTACTTCTTGGAAAAAAGAAGAGGACTGCCTACATAGCTCCCACACCTGAAAGTACAGAGAAGGGGTGCCCTGACTTTGGAAAGCAAGAGACCTGGCTTTCGCCTGTTAGAGTGAGTGATCCAGATACTGTAAATTCAGTGGGAAGGGGTGATGACTGTTGATCAGCCTCAATATGTGATTGCCTTATGAGGGTTTTTATGGGCTAATTGAGGGTTGGGGGGATGGGTCCCTGTAAGAACTTTGACTGCCTCATGTTTTCTATAGCTGTTTATGGGATTATCAGTCCTTTGCATCACCTACATTTTCTATGGGCTGAAATGAATGCCATTCTATATCCCTCCATAAAAAAAAAAAAAAGTGACGTACTTGGAGTTATGGTCCCTGAATTTGAATCTTAACTCAGCTCCTTGGCAGAGACTTTAAAGATCGTGTAGTACAACCCTGTTACTTTATAGATCAGAGAACAGATCTCCAGAAGAGTTAAATGACTAGGCAAGGCTCATACAGCTTAGAATCAAAGCTGGGACTAGAAAGTCCACCTTCCAGACCGTGGCAGTTCCCATTGTACCACCCTGCTGCCTCCTGATTGTCAGGTTCTCTTCTCCCAAATAAGCATAAAATTTTGCCTGTGTCTGTTTCTCCGCCTGTCGGTCAGCCCTTCAGCCTTTATCCATTCCCCTCCCCAAAAGAAGGGGACTCCCTCGTCTCAGCCCTAGAGATGAAACCTGAGTAAGCAGCTTCAAGTAGAAATGGGCTTTTTGCACAGGCCTGGGAGCCACGGTTGCCAGGAATAACACCGTTGTCTTGGGGGAGAACAGACTCTTGAATAATTAGCTCATTCCCCACCAGAGGAAAATGAGGCCAATACTGAGATACTTCAAAAGGGCCCTGCCAAAGCATCCAGGCCTAGGGTGGCTGGGGGAGAAGGGTGAGAATAGGGTGTTGCATATACAGAAAAATACACTGACAGCTCCCTTTCCCCAGGCCCTGCTCCCTGGATGTCTGCACCAGTTCTTCCCTGTTCTTTCCCCACCCCGGCCCCACTCCTGGGGTATACTCTGAGAAGGGCCAGAGGGTAGCAAGTGCAGCCACCACAGATCTTGGTTAGGAAACAGTTTATAAGCCTTTGGAAAAGCTGAGGTTGCTGGCAGCACCAGCACCATGTGGGGCTTGGCCTGAGCTCCCCTCAGCATAACTCCAAAGATTCAATCACCATCAAAACTGGGGAAAAGGGATAGGGGAAGCTTGTGGGGAAAAAAGGGCAAGGAAAAGCAGGTATCCCTCTCTGGAGATCCCGAGGACAGTAAAGAAGAAAGGATGTACCCTATTCCCATTCTATGACCCAGTGTCTCAGGCCAGTGACATTCACAGACACAACATGTTACAGTGAAAGGCCCCCTAGACTTGCTATCAAGAGACCTGAATTGGAGCCTAGGGTCCATTTATAAAGCAAGTCACTTTGCTTCAACTCAGAGGAGCCTTAGTCTTCTCCTCTGGGGTAATAACCCTCACACACCCTACTTCATAGTTCCTATGAGGGAAACATTTTATAAACATTAAAGCCCATTGAAATGGGATCAGCACCACCACCATCATCATCATTACTAACTTTATTGTTATTATAGTACAGCCCGAGTACCTGATGGAGCTGAAAACCAGAGAGTCTCTAAGTATCTTTTTGGGAGAAAGGGCTCCAAGAGGCTCTCTCATCCTCTTCACTGTCGCCAAGCAAAATAATCTGGGTAGGGAGCTAAAGGGAACAGGGAAAAATCCATGGAAATAGCTAAGCAGGCCCTATGGAATCTTTGTGGCATAATGAAGATGCTTCTGAAATTAGAGTCCTGAGTTCAGATCCTGATTCTGCTGCTTAATGCCTACGTAAACCTGGGAAGGTCCCTTAACCATTTGAAGCTTCAGTCTCCTCATCTGTAAAATGGGATGTTAGACTAGATGACGTCTGAGGTTCCTTTTAGCTCCGAATCTACTATTCTTTGAATCATCAATTCAGCATTCTCCAAATTTTTTTGATAGTTCAACCCATCAGTTAAAAAAGACATTTCTAACATGCACGCCAATGAGTGCATATTTATTTATGCATAAATTATGTATATGGATTTAAACTCAATTTACTTTGATACTTGGTTTTATTCAGCTGAAAAAGATACCTGAATATACAGATTCAAATAAAATACATTGTTGGGTATACTTTGTGATGCATGATATCCATTTTTCAGTCCCATTCACCAACTAACACAAAGGATCTTGATGACATTTGTTCAGTGAATCTGCATCTTCCTTGATATCAATCAATTATTCTGGAAAATTATCCTTTCTAACCTTCAATTGATAGTGAGATCTCTGGTTGATAAGTTATCCCAGGGGTCTGTGGTGATTTATAACCCCCACTTTGGAGATCAATTCAAAATGGTGGATCAGGCGGCACATTGACTTAGAAAACCACAAACTAATGTTATCTATGTTAGATTATATTTTTATTCATTTTGTTAAACATTTCCAAATTAGACTTTAATCTAATTCAGACCCAGTCGAGAAGTTTTGAGGCAAGCCAGGTAAAGCTTTATTAAGCTTTAATCGCTTAAAATCATACCAAGACTTTTGGAGCATGCTGGATAAAAGTGAATGACAGGCCTCCACAGAATCCTCAGGAATGCCTTAATGGAAAATACTTGGTTAGGCGTCCTACTCAAAACAGTCACAAGTCCTCCTTCCAGTTGAATTGCCCATTTTTATCCAGCATAGCTAGACAGATTTTTTTCCAAAGAGATAACTTTGTCTCTTTGAAGAAGTAGGGGTTAGGTATTATCTGCTGAGAACTTGGGCAGCAGGGAAGAGAGCAGCTCAGTTCAGAAACTACTTAAAGAAATGGCGTCATAAGAGAAGCACTGAGCATCTTTAGAGATGCTGGTGCTCCAAACGGATTGAAAAGATATAGATAAGAGTAGTCATATTAAAGAAAGGAAAGGAAAGATTATCCAAAAGTCTTTTAGTCTGGAACATCACACTACTGAATCTCCTGGGTCTTCTGTGTGGTTCCAGACTCAGCCTCAGTTTCCCTCATCGGCAAAATGGAGCCTTGCCTATCTTGCAGATAGAGTAAATAATGAATGCAAGTACTGATTGTACCTTGAGTATAGTAGGTACTTGGTAAATGTTTGTTAAAAATACATCATGTTATAGTAGGTAGATAGCTGGCCTCGAGTCAGGAAGACCTGCATTCAAATCTCAAAACTAAGACTTACTACTTATGTGACTCTAGGCAAATAGATGAATGTCTTTGGACCACAATTTCTTCATCTTTAAAATGAAGGGATTGGACTAAGCAATTTCCAAAGTTCCTTTAAGCTCTAGATCTATGAACCTATGATTACTTTCTAAAATTATATCCCTAAGTGGTTAATAGGACATAACTAATTCCCTTCCATTCTACTTCCCCCTCTCCTTCCAAGAGAGTTCACCAGGAGCTTCCTGCTCTCACACACACATTCCCCATCCCAGATCACTGGGATCACACTCTGCTCACCTTGCAGGTAGGGACTGGGAAAAGGTAGATCGACAGCCAGGGAAAAGGTAGAGAAAGTATGAAAAAGAAGAGACAGAGAAGAGGGATGTGTCCTCACTTAGCCTGCCCTCTGGGCCTCCCTTTGCCCTGGTGCCAGTCTGGGAAGCTTTCAAGGGATAGATTTCTAAGCAGTGTGTCGTTTTTCAAGATGTCCATCTAGGACAGGGCCAACTAGCAGGCTGTTATGATTTGGCTGAGCTGACTCATTGTCCGTGGCTACCCTCCTCACCCCCCCTCCCCATATAACACACACACAAACACACACACACACACACACACACACACACACAGTCTTCCTGATGAAAACTGAGAACCCCAGACTGTGAAGTGATTGCATCTCCCTGTCTGTGCAAAAGTAACAATGCCTCAAATCATAGCAAAAGTCTCAACCCTAGATGCACTCTGAGCTATGCTGGCTACCCTTTAGAGGTTATGAGCAAAAACAAACCAAATAGAAGAGAAAGACCAGGAGAACTTCATATACAATTACAGACACATCATATGTGTGATAACTAACTCCGATAGACTGGGCTCCCCTCAGCAATGCAAGGCTAGAAGACAGCTCCAAAAGACTCATGATGGAAAGGGATGTCCACATCCAGAGAAAGAACCACAGAGTCTGAATGCAGGTTGAAGCAAACTACTTGCTCTCTCTCTTTTGTGCTTTGTTTTATTTTGTTCCTTCTTTCTCATTGTTCACTCCATTGGCTATAATCCTTCTTTACAACCTGACTAATGTTCAGTGTGAAGGTATTTGTAGAACCTATATTTGACTGCATGCTGCCATGGGGAAAAGAGAGGGGAGGAGAGGAGGGGAAGAAATTTTGAAACACAACGGACTGAGGAACTGAATGTTGTAAAGTAAAAGTAAATAAATTTTAATTTTAAAAAAAGAAACATGGATGGGTACAGATTTGAGGGAAGAGTTGGTGTTTTCTGGTGGGGCATGTCAGATGTACATACAGAAGGATGAACAGCACTCTAAGAAACGGGGAAAGCCCTTGCTTGCTCAGAGAGCAAAATCAGACTCTCTCTGCCCAATAAGTGCCAGAGCTAAAACCAAGGCAAGGCAGCCGGGACTTCACCTCCAGGGAGCTGAATTTGGAAGTGACAATTTTATAATCCATTGACAGAACTGGAATCCTTCAGCAGCACAAAATTTCACACCTAATTCATAAGAATAATTAGTTAAAACAGGAAGCTACCAGATGTCTAGGTCAGCTCCTCTCCTCCACAACTTCCTCCTTCCCTTTCTTATCCTTGACTTGGGAATAATTGGTAGTATTTACCACAGGTGTAAAAATGTCTGATAATGGCTCCAACATTCATTTCTCTACCTAATTCCTCCCTCCCATCAAGGCTGCTTGGTAAAAGTCACTTATGTGAAACAGATAATTGTAATAGCAGGACAGTTGATCTTCTTACCCATCTAAGTATTGCAGTAGACTCTTCACTCAGGATTTCACCATCTTGGTTATGAGTTTGGAATGGAGCAGATCTGGAAATGATTCTGGTTAACCCAAGCCCACTCTGGGTCAGGGTAGTCTATCCTAAAGGACAGGCTGACATCTTAGACAGAATATCATAGAGCTAGCTACATAGGGAAGGGAATTAGTAGCCCATAGAAGGGAGATCAAAGGCCATCTGGCTAAACTCCCTCATTTTACTGATAGGCCCAGGGAGGTTTGGGTTTGCCCAAAATTTCAGTTAGTAAGCATCAGAGGTGGATTCTACTATGCCATGTTCAATGATTGCCTCTCCAGTAACTGGTACTTTTTGTACATTGTAAGAAGGGAAGGGAACAACAACAGATGCCTAGCTCCTGAAAGATACCTCAAAGCCTCAGATCAGTTAGTTTGATTTGTCCAGGCTGGCTCTGCCCCAGACCTTTCTGCTCTAAAGCAGATGCAAATGTCTGATCCCCCAGATTTCCAAGGAATCGATGCCTGCATCTCCACCCAGCTCCCCATCCTTATCCTCCAGCAATAGATCTGGTACAGAACCAGACAAGTCACTGGCAACAGCAGACCAACTAGGGTTCTCCAGGCCTTGGTCTCATTGTGAGGCCTCAGCTTAAGGCTAGTAAGAGAAGGAAATGCATTTGCTTTCTCAAGGAATTGGCAGGGAGTGTTTATTTCCCCCAGCTGTAGGGAAATCACCCAGGGCCTACCCTGTCCCCGGAAGAGCTTGACCACACGTCACTGGAAGCATCACAGCTCGATCTACCGCAGAGCACATGTTCATTCCCAAGAGCAGAGATGTTTTAATAGGACTAATTGGTGGCTGTAAATCCTCAGTTGGAGCCACAAAGAGGCTGCAGGGGATATGAGGCCACTTGGCTTGGGCTCTAGCCTGAGAACAAGGTGTGTGCTCCCCTGGGCCAGCACGCAGGGCACTGCCCCAGGCCACGGCAAGGAGTGACAGGACTTCTCCTGGTGCCAGCTCTGAGCTGAGGCTGCAGAGGGCTTGGCCCCACAAATTCCATAATGAGCTAAAAGCAAAGGGAACCAGATGCAGCCGGATCCAGCTGCTGAGATGATTGAGTCTTGCAAAATACAGCCGACCTGATTAGTGCAACAGTTTACAATGATCTTCATAGCCTCTGCCTTCTTCTCGCCATCCCATCTTCCTCTGACTCCTGACTCCATTTCTGGGAAAGTATCATCGAATTGAAGGCCTGGGCAGGAGGAGTTTGGAAGAGAGACAGACCCTAAAAGGTGACTAAGGAAACTAAGTCTGGGAAACTAAGGAAAGCACCAATCTGAATTGAGATTCTCCTAGAGTAACTTCTCTCTTTGGTTTGTTATCTTTCCCAGTTAGTAGTTTCCTTATTATTCAGCTCCCAGAGTGGACAGGCGGTATATTGGTAAATGTTTAACAACCAGCTCTAGGTGGAGGCAGGGGGAGGTAGAATGTATGGTAGGTCATACTTTTAAGTTTAATCTGCATGTTAATATTTTATCACTTTTTTAAGTTTAGGTATTCAACAAATAAAGCCCCAATTTGTAGCATTTGCCAATTTCCAAAGTGTAAATGCTCACACTGAAAATTTAACATTTGGGCTCTACCTCACTCCAGTCTAAAATGACTCCAGCACATCCTTGCCTTGCCATCTGTACCTCTCTTGCCATTCCCTTTGGCACCAGTGCAGCTGGGAAATGCCAGTGGTGAGCCATACACAGCTTTCTCTCCTTGCTATCCAAGCCAAAGCTCCTCTGTTCAGCTCTGAGTGTCTTATCTGAAGAAAGAGACCAAAAATGTAGAGAATACCCAAAAAAGGGCAACTAGCATGGAAAATGGCCCTGAGTCTATGCTGTATGAGGATGGGTTAAAGGAACTAATGATGTTTAGCCTCTCTGGAGAGGAGAGGGGAGAGGGGAGAGGGGAAGAGGGGAGAGGGGAAGACGGAAGAGGGGAGAGGGGAGAGGGGAAGACGGAAGAGGGGAGAGGGGAAGACGGAAGAGGGGAGAGGGGAAGACGGAAGAGGGGAGAGGGGAAGACGGAAGAGGGGAGAGGGGAAGACGGAAGAGGGGAGAGGGGAGAGGGGAGAGGGGAGAGGGGAAGAGGGGAAGAGGGGAAAAGGGAAGAGGGGAGAGGGGAGAGGGATTTGTTCTGTGAAGTTTGGATTCAGTCAAAAGACCTCAGTTGAGGACCTAGAGCAGTGGTTCTCAGCCTTACTAATGCCGAGACCCTTTAATACTTGTATGTGGGCGTATCTGCATGTGAGTGGACCTGCCTGGAGACGGATAGAGGAGCGGTGTCTCAGTTCCTAAGACCATTGGAAATATATGTTTTCCAATGGTCTTAGGCAACCCCTGTAACCCCTATGAAAGGGTCATTCAACCCCCAAAGGGGTCGCAACCCACAGGTTGAGAACCGCTGACCTAGAGGGTCACATGTGGCTTTGAGGCCAGAAGTTCCCTACCCCTGGCCTACACGATCCTCTGTAGCTAGATATTAGCACTATACAAACAAAAATCAGACAACTCCTGCCTTCAAGAGACATTCTCTCAGGTTCTACAACATGTACATGTATGAGTACATATTGTGTATAAGGCAGTTTCAGGCAAAGACACAGGCATTTGAAGGGATCACAAGGCAGTGCCTGAGCTGCCCTTGGAAGGAAGCTGGAGAGTGTAAGACAGAGGTGAGAAGGGAGTGCATACCAGATAGGGGAGATAGCCTGTGGAGACATGCAGAGATAGAAAGAAGATGATATGTCTGAGGAATAATGAGGCCATTTTGGATGGATGTAAAGGTAATCAACATATAAGCCTGGAAAGGTAGGTTGGAACTCAATTGTGAAGGTCTTTAAATGCCAGACAGAAGAATTTGTATATCCTCCTAAAGTAAAATGGAGTCACTAGAGCTTATGGAGCAGGAGAATGAGAAGTTTCTATCTGTACTTAAAGGATGTATCTTTGGCAGCTACGTGGAGGGTAGATTGAAAAAGGGAGGGACTGGAGGCAAGACCAATTAAGAGGCTTAACTCAATCTGGAAGCAAGCTTAAGGTGACAGAAGAATCCAAGAAGCCTACCCTGATGCCACTGTGATAGTCTGAGCCCACCCTCTCCAGTCCAACTCAACAAACACTTATTAAATTCCTACATTCCTACATTCTAGGTGCTTGGGATGCAAAAATAGATATGACACAGATCCTTTTCCTATGGACCTTGTTTTTAACAGTATTTTTTTTCCAATTAATTAAGTATAAAGACAAATTTTAACATTTATTTTAAAATTTTGAGTTCCAAATTTTCTTCCTCTCTCCATCCCTCTCTAAGACAGCAAGTAATTTTATATAGGTTAAATATGTATAATCACGTAAAACATGCTTCTTTATTAGTCATGTTGTACAAGAAGAAACAGACCAAAAGAACAGAACCACAAAATACAAAGTGAAAAAAGAATCTGCATTCAGACTCCACCAGTTCTTTCTCTGAACGTGAATAGCATTTTTCTTCAATGAGTCCTTTGGAATTGTCTTGGATCATTGTATTGCTGAAAAGCTAAGTCATTCACAGTTGATCACTATACAATGTGGCTCTAACTGTGTACTATGTTCTACTGGTTCTGCTCGCTTCACTTTGCATCAGTTCATGTAAGTCTTTGTGGGTTTTTTCTGAAATCTACCTGATCATATTTTCTTATAGCACAGCAGTATTCTACTACATTCATGTACCACGACTTGTTCAGCCATTCCCCAAATGATGAGCCTCACCTCAGTTTCCAATTCTTGGCCACCATAGAAAGAGCTGCTATAAATATTTTTGTACAAGTAGGACAAGAACTTTGTTGTTGAGTACAGAGACTCAGTCTGTAAACCTAAAGGTAAGTTCCTTTGATCAAAATCCTCCCTCCATCCCCTGCTCAATTCAAAGAAACAGCCTCTCCCTCTAAGTTTATCACTGGATCTAAAATCTTTCTCTCGGATAGGTCAATGCAGCAGTAGGTAGAAGTTGTACTGTCTAGCAGAACAAGTTGTGGCCTTGGGGTCAAAGGATTAGAAGTCAAATCTTGACTCTCTTCCTAACTACGTGAAGTTAGGACAGCTCATTTTTAAGGGCCTCAGTATCCTCAGTGGTAAAAAATAAAATAAAATAAGGAGATTGAGCACAATGACCTCTAAGGTCCTTCCAGCTTCACATCTATGGTCCTATGACATACGCAGAAAAAGAAACCACCTCTCTTCTTCCCCTCCTTCCCTCAGCCTCAGTGGTGCTGCTGCCCCAAAACCAGAATAGCACAGCCCAGCCAAAAGCAACCAAAATGAGCTGTCAGCCCAGCCAGGGAAGGACATGTTAAGTATAAAAGTAATTTTTTTTGACCACATACTTTGGAGTTACAACTGCACTTTAAAGAGAGTGTCAGATTGGTAGAGCTGGTCAAGGTCCAAGACAAATGTTTGATGTTTGTTTTTGAAACCAGGCCTCCAGAGTTTCAAACCCAGCAAACTTATTAGAGGAAAATGCTCCTTTGACAGGCATTCAAGGGCACAGCTTTCTACAGGAGAAGGTTTAGGGCCTTCTCTAATACCATATCAAAGAGAACCAAAGAAGACCTGCTGCCTGAGGTTACAGACAGATGAACAGGTGTAAGCATGATAAGCTCAGGCCCCGGGGCTACTAACAGGGTCAAAATATTTAACCCATGCAAAGCTCCTCTCTGACAGGCTTGATCCCAATTTAAAGAAAGACAAGACTGACCAAGTGAAGTGACTGGCCTAAGAGTTAGACAATAAAGAAATGGTAGCAATGGAAACAGGATTCAAGACCTTCTCTGCCATCCTCCCACCCCAATTCAGCTAAGAATTCCCTCCTCAGACTGTGAAGGTCATTTAAAGCACCTCATTAAACAAAATGAGGGTCTGTCTAACTAGACAACATGGCTGAATGAATCAACAATTAACAGCAAATATTGACTAAGAACCTACTCAATGTCCAGCATAGAACTAGATGCTGCTGGGGACGCAGAGAAGTCTTTGCCGTTAAAGAGATTCCAGTCTAACTGGGGAGACAAGACAGACACTCATGCTAAGTGACTTCCCTTACCTTCCCTGGTCTAGCTCTAGTTGGTATGATGGGAGTTCTGTTTTGGTTTGGTTTGCTGAGAGATTTGAGGAAAGGAGGGGTGAAGAGAGACTTGAAAAGGCCAAGTATATGGACTAATAATTGCAACTGAAGAGGGTAGGAATTTAAAGCTGTGGGGAGGGCAGTTAAATTCTATTTATTTAATAGCTGTCAAGACCTCCTTCCCAACTTTCCCCTTCCCCAGATCTCTTAGTTAACTAGTCAACTAGTCTTTATTAATCAGCTACTATATTCCAGGTGCTGTGATAAGTGCTAAAGATACGAAGAAAGGCCAAATAATAATAATAATAATAATAATTAAATAATTAATTGATTTTTTTAGAAAAACAAAAACAAAACACGTCCCTACTTACCCTCAAAAGAACTCCCAATCTAATGAGGAAAACAACATGAAAAAACCTATGCACAAATGAGATAATACACAGGATGAATTAGAGATAGTCTAAATTCAGGTCCTAAAATTGAAAATTTCAAAAAGCTTCTTAAAGAAGGAAGGACTTTACCTGAGACTTGAAGGATCTGTGACCAGTGAGTAGGATGATTCTGTGTTAGATTTTAAATGTATCTGATGGATGTTCATGTTTGGGGAAATAGACAAGTGCCAAAGATTAATACCAAGAATTAAATGCTATCAGAAGTTAAGATCACCCAGGGCTAAGGCAGACAAAGGAAACTCCCTGAAGGAGGTGAGCTCTAAGCTTGGACCTTGAAGAATGATTAAGATTTTAACAGGCAGAATCAAGCAGGGAAGAAGCAGGATCAAATATTAATCCTCAAAATATCAAATATCAAATATTATTCTCCTTGGAATTTAAAGCTCTCCACGACCTAGGCCCAACTTATCTGTCCAGTTGAGTACTTGCTCTAGGCTCCACTGCCTCTCTTAAAATGCTCATATGTTAAAGAGAGATAATAATGCTTTTTAAAATTATGTTACAGGATTGTTGTAAAGGGCAGATATCTATAAGCACTTTGAAAAGTGCAACAGCTCTCTATGATGCCGTTAGACTGGCCTTGCAAATTCCTCACAAATGATGTGCCACCTCTCCCATCTCTGAGTCTTGTTGTTAAGTCATTTTAGTCAGGTCCAAGGCTTCCTGACCCCATTTGGGGTTTTCTTGGCAAAGATACTGGGGTGGTTTGCCATTTTCCTCTCCAGCTCATTTGATAGATGAGAAACTGAGGCAAACAGGGTGAAGTGACTTGCCCAGAGTCACACAAATAGTTAAGTGTCTGAGGCCAGATTTGAACTTGGGATGATATGCCTTCCTGACTCCAAGACTGGAGCTCTATCCATGGTACCACCTAGCTGGTCCTTTAGCTGTCCACCATACCCGGAACATTCTCCTTCCTCATCTCTGCTTCTCAAAATCTCTGACATCTTTCAGGACTCAGTTCACTTTCTTTGGGAAGATTTCCCAGATCCCCCATGAGCTGTTAGAACCTTCCCCTCTAAGGTTAATTTCTGTCTACTCTGTATACATCTAGTATAAGCATTGTCCTTCTCATTAGAATATAAGCTCCTTAAAGGCAGGAACTGTCTTTACTTTTTCATTGTTTCCCTAGCACCTAGCACTACCTGTCCAAGTGAATATTTAATAGATCTTTTACAGATTGATTGACATCTTCCAAATAGATCATAAACTCTACCAGGACAAGAACCACATCTCGTCTAAATTTTAGATCTTCCCCAAAGCCTAGTATAGTGCTCTAGAAATAGTAGGTATTCAATAAATCCTTATTGACTGACCAATTTGTTGGTTGAAGGTATTGCCACAGTAGGAAAGGACTTGAATGATGATACAAAGGCAAAGTCATGAGGCAGATTGGTCTGATTGAAGAGAAGCATTCCTGTTTTTTGTAGAGGAAAAAATCTCTTTTCCAAGTCTCCCAGGTTTGTAATTTTATAATCCTTGTTTCTTCTTTCTCCACTTGCCTGTTACTATGGCAGGCTTCCAGATGAAACAAAAATTAAGTCCCTTTACAGGCAATACAATCTATACATTTTTTTTTAACTATAAATGAGTGGCATTGAGGACTCAGCTATCTACACAATTCTCCTACATATTATTAAAATGTCTAATCAAGAGACCTAATGTACTAAGCATCTGAGGATTTTATTACCACAAATGACTTTGCATGTAGGTGAGAAAAATCAGACATAAAAATAGTAAGCCTTATTCTCCTTCACCCATATTAAGATCATCTTACCACACACACACACACACACACACACACACACACACACACACACACACACACACACTATCTGCCCAAACCTCTAGCCCAGTGGTTCTCAACCTTCCCAATGCCGAGACCCTTTAATACTCGTATGTGGGCGTATCTGCATGTGGGCAGACCCTCCTGGAAACAGATAGAGGAGCAGTGTCTCGGTTCCTAAGACCATCGGAAATATGTGTTTTCAGATGGTCTTAGGTGGCCCCTGTGACCCCTATGAAAGGGTTGTTCAACCCCCAAAGGAGTCGCGACCCACAGGTTGAGAACCACTGCTCTAGCCCTACTTTAACCTTAATACTTAGACTATGTCCATTACATGCCTGGAAGATTTAAACGTTTTGAGCAGAAAAATTGGGGGAGATCCACAAATACAGTTCAAAAGCCACATGCTCCAGGAGAACTGGGATGGTCCTTTGAAAAGAGAATGTAGCTGCCAGAAGACTGGGATTTCAGTCCTACTTCTACCAATAATGTCATGTCATCTTAGGTAAATTATGTTATTTCTCTTAATTTTACTTATAATTTAATACCTGACATATATCAAGCTTTGACATTTGGAAAACACTTTACCTACATTCCCAGTTGAACCTCAAAATGCCACTGTGAGTCAGGTGCTACAAATATCACTATTACTACTTTACAGATACATAACGGTTGATAAATCACCTAACCTCCCTGGACCTCAAAATTCCCTCCTTAGCAAAATTAGGACATTTGGACTAGGTAGCTTCCAAGTCCTCATTCGGATCTAAATCTATGATCCCATCATCACAGAGAGGTGAATTGAGAGGTCCATGTATCACAGACCCTGGAAGCTGAGAAGTCCTCCTAACTCCAAACCTACTTTAAATCATTGCCACACTGCCTCTCAAAAACCTCATATGTAAAATGGAAATAATGCATATTTTATTAATTATTCTGAATGATCTTAATTAAGATCAGAATCTAAAAACACTTGGATATGTACAAAAGCATTCCAGAAACACAACCATTCTTTCACTCACTTGCTGGTCAACCTTAGACAATTGACTCCACCTGTCTGAGCTGCTATGTTCTCATCCATAAAATAGAGTCAGTTCAATCCAACAAAAATTCATTAAACACCAATAATAAAAATAACTGACATTTCTCTAGGACTTTACATACATCATCTTGTTTTAGCCTCATAACAACCCTATGTGGTAGATATTAAAGGAATTATTATCTCCTATTTTTACCAATGAGGAAACTGAGACTCAGAAAAATTAAGTGACCTACCCAGGATCACACATATTAGTATCAGAACCAGGATTTGAATCCATTTCCTCCAGACTCCCATACTCTATCCATTATGACACACCAGCTCTTATAAATATGTACTTAATTAGAAGAAGCTTTACAGGTTTTAAAACGCAAAAAAAACTAACATATATAAAAGCCCTTTGCAAACCTTAAAGAGTTATATAAACGCTGGCTATTATTATATATTGTTGTTGTTGTCTTCAACAGGGGTTGTTGGCAAACTATAGGTGCACGGTCTGTTTTTGTGTGGTGGATGACCAAACCCTACTTAGCTTGCTGACCATGCAAAAATAGGCAAAGAGGCAAGGCCAATTTGCCAACCCCAGGTCTACAACATCCCCAGTGAGTGGGCTTCCAGACAGCTCTTAAAAACCTTCTACCTCCTTGAGGCAGCAAATTCCATTTTTGGAGAACTCTAATTTTAAGGAAACTTTTTTCTTACATTAAGAGGAAATCAGCCTTCTTGCAACTTCCGTCCATTGTATTAAGTTGTATCCTCCACTGCCAAGTTTTAACACTTTATCCACATGATAATCCTTCAAATACTTGAAGACAATTATCATATACAATCCCCTCCTACCATCACCCCCAAGTCTTCTCTTCTCTAGGTTAAACATTCCTATTTCATTTTAAAAGTTCCTCTAATCACAGAACTTACAGTCTCCTCTCCTCTCCTCTGGACATACACCACACTTGTCAATGTCCCTTCTAAATTGGACACAATGGTCCAGACGGGATCTGACCAGGGCAGACCTAGTTCTCTATATGTATTAACACAGTCTAACACCACATTGGCTCTTTTGGCTCTGCATGGCAATGTGGATTCATGTTTGACTTGAAATCCACTAGCATCCACAAGTCTTCAATTGAATTGCTTTCTGACCATACCTTCCTTGTGTTAGACATATAGTTATTTCTTTAAACACAAGTAAAATACTTTACATTTATTTGTGTTGTCTCATTTTTGTTCATTTCAGTCCCTCATTCCAATGGACAAAAATCTTTAGGGATCCCAAATCTGTCATACAATATATTAGCAACTGTTCCTAGTTTTGTGTCATATTCAAACCCAATACATACACATGACATCTATGCTTTCCTATAAGCCATTAATTAAAATATTAAATAGAACAGGGCCAAGGAGAAAATACTCTAGTGTTCTGCTAGAGAGATCTCTCCCAAGGTTTTACACCAGTCCATTAACTAACATTCTTTGCATTTAGTCAGTCGACCAGTTATAAACCCACAAAGCTATATTAACAATAAACGATCTTGCCAGAAGGAACCTAGAAAGGACTGCCAAAGATTACAAAGCCTTGGGAAAGAAACCGAAGACCATAGAGGCCCAGGTGTTGTTTTCATCACTGCTGCCCATTGAAGGCAAGGAATGCAGAAGAGAAAAACTGATTAGGGAAGTGAACAGCTGGCTAAGAAGATGGTGTCTGAGAATGGAATTTGGATTTCTGGACCGCAACTTAAAACATAGGAATGACAGGCTCCTGGCCAGGGACAAAGTGCACCTAATAAAGGCTGGTAAGAATATATTTAAACTGAAAAAGGATGGGGGAGGGAGAAAATTGCCCGTGTATATCTACCAAGCTAAATACCAGATACTAGATATTAGATATTCTCTAGACACTGGAAAATAACTACAATGAAGAAATAAGAGCAGTTAGGAAGTTCATAGGAGACAAAAATCCAAGAAATGTCCATTCACAAATGCATAAAATTTAGGCAGCAAGCAAGAGGGAACTAGAAATTCTAACACAAAGGAACAACTGTAATCTGTAGACCTCGTGGGATAAAGCCCATGACTAGCATGTGCCTAAGGATAGACATTTCATTGTTTGGTCATTTCAGTTGTATCCATCTC
Source organism: Pseudochirops cupreus (assembly GCA_028627135.1). NCBI lineage: Eukaryota > Metazoa > Chordata > Mammalia > Diprotodontia > Pseudocheiridae > Pseudochirops > Pseudochirops cupreus. Next base: position 195,462,665 of record CM053582.1, on the reverse strand, counting down.
TTTGTGACCCACATTTGGGACTTTCTTGGCAAAGATACTAGAGTGGTTTGTCATTTCCTTTTCCAGTTCATTTTACAGATGAGAAACTGAGGCAAACAGGATTAAGTCTAGTCCAGAGTCACACAATTAGCAAGTGTTTGAGGCCAGATTTGAACTCAGAAAGATGAGTCTTCCTGACTGTAAGCCCTGCCTTCTGTCCACTGTACCACCTACTTGTCCTAAGGATAAACATACCTCTTTCAAAAGGAAGGCGTTAGGTTAAAAAAAAGAGGGGGGACATAGCATCGTACATGAAGACAATATGCACTAATTAGCACAAATGACTTTGCCTATAGGTGAAAAGCATGAGGCACAAAACATCAGGTAATTTCCTTACATCATTCATGTAAGGACATCCAAAAAATAGAAGCAGAAAATAGTGGATAACATTGGAGTGAATGGGAAGAGAAGGAAAAACTATTTTCCTGCCTAGGCTACCACAGAGTCCTTGAACAGAAAGACAAAGTAGATGAAGAATTCAGGAGATAAATAATAAAACCAGTACAGTGGGATAATAATAGTGGTGAGAGACTTTAGTTATCTCAAATATCTGCTGGAAACCCCTAAGCAGCTAATAATTTATTAACTTACCTTAATTATAATTTTATCTTTCAAAAAGTAGAGAAACAAATAAAGAGACATTCTATTCTGGATAAGTCCCTTCAACAAGAAGGAACTAGTTGTTGGGGTAGAAGTGACAGGAACCTTGTAGGAAAATTGCCACTCGCTCCAAGAGATTGTGATAGAGGAAAAGAAAGCTTGGCATAGTTCGACACACACCCTAGATTTGAGGGGAGCAGATTTCAAATAAAGTGATGGCTCTGGTCTCACTCTCCAGATGAAACAGGCTCTATCTTCTGGTTAGGGTTCTAGGGACATGCCTGAGGGGCTAAGGGCATCCTCTATATCAGTGGTTCTCAACTTTCCTAATGCGGAGACCCTTTAATACTCGTATGTGGGCATAGCTGCATGTGGGCAGACTCGCCTGGAGATGGATAGAGGAGTGGTGTCTCGGTTCCTAAGACCATGGGAAATAGGTGTGTTTTCCGATGGTCTTAGGTGACCCCTGTGACCCCTGTGAAAGGGTCGTTATTATCATCTCTAGACCTATTCCAATATCTTCCCTCCACCAGTGACTAATGCCCCAATTCCATTTATCCATTTAACATTCCTAATCTTGTGCATGGGAAAGTCAGTTTTTGAACCTAAGTGTAACACTTTACAAAATGTAAATTCAGAAGTGGGCACCCAAAATGTGGAAGTGTCTTTAGTCCATGCCATATGAAGATCAACTAAAGAAACTGAGAATATTTAGCACAAAGGAGAAAAAAAAATTGGGAAGTGAGGGTGAGTGGAGAAAACTAGATGCTTATTTTAAAGTCTCTGAAAGACTATCCTAAGGAAGTCATGCTCTCTTTGGCCCTAGTGGAAAGAATATCAATAATTAGCACTATCCCAAGTTAGCTAATAATTAGCACTATCCCAAAGTGGAATAAGCAGCCTTGGGAGGTTCCCCTTCATTGGACATCCCAACAACAACTGGTGATCAGTTGTTGGCTATATTGTCATGGGGATTCTTTTTCAGGTATGGATTTGACTAGCTGCCCACTGAGGTGGTTATTAGCTCTAAAAGTCTCCAACTCTGGGTTTATCATTCGTTCTCTATCTCTTTTCCATAAGGGTGGCATAGGAGACTTTGTCAAGTGCCTTTTCTGAAATCTAGATATGTTTGGTCTCCAACATTCCTCTGATCTTCTAGTCCAGTAATCCTGTTTTTTGAAAAGGAAATGAGAACAAACTATCATTTGCTCAAAATGCACCAATCCTAGTGCTTGGTGATAATCTTTGCCCTTTCTAAATGCTCAGAAACTATTTCTTTAATAATCCACTTTAGAACTGTTTTTCAGAAATTAAAGTCAAGCTCACAAGCTTACAGTTAAAGTGAGATGTAGGACATACAACAACTACTGATCTTCTAGACTGTAAAGGGATAAAGTAGCCTCCAGGTTGGTTGTGGAGGTTAGAAACTGGTCTGGGTATGGTTAAGGAAGGAATGTGGGCAGAGGGTAGTGAAGTAACCCTAAAGAATTTGAGTGGGGTTTTTTTTTTAGGTTTAGCATTTTTAGGTACTTGGAAGCTCATGAGTGGGAGGAGTTTGTGAATGGCGGAGAAGGCATGAACAGAAGAGAAAGAAAGAGAAGAGAGGAAATGAAAGGTAAGAAGAGGAGAGAGAGAGAGAGACAAGATTAGAGAGAGAGAGAGAGACAGAGAGAGACAGAGAGAGAGAGAGAGAGAGAGAGCCCAGGATATACAAGATTAAGAGTAACAAATTATGACACATTAATGTATTCCCCTCCTTCCCCCTTTGGAAAATCCATTTGCCTATCTGCTGTAGCACTTCCCTTGAAAGCCATGTTTGCTCACAGACAGTGGGACTCAGTAGCCCCAAGTCCAGGGCTCAGGACTCTAGCATGGTGAAGCTGCAAAGTGTGGGGGAAAGAATACATGGGAGTCAGTAGTTCTGGGGACCGTTCTGGCCTCTGGAGATGCAAAGATAAAAATGAAACAGACTCTTCTCTCAAGGAGTTTGCACTCTATCAGGAGAGACAAGAACATAAATAATTACATACAAAATTTAAGTGGGAGAAAGGGGGGGCATAAGCTTCCTCCCCAAAGTCTCATTCTGATGCTCTATCTGAAAGTGTCCTTGAATTCTCCAAGGCTCTGTCACTGGAGTATAAACTTCTTAAAGGTTCTACCAAACTGGGAAAGTTTCAGATAAGGTCCCTAAGACAAACTGCTTCTGGGGACCAATCTCACCTAAAAAGAGCAACAACAACAGCCAGCATTTATGTAGCTCTTTGAGGTTTGCAAAGCATTTTACATGTTATCTCATTAGATCTCACTATGAGTTAAGTGCTATTATTATCCCCATTTTACAGATGAGGAAACTGATGCTAAAAGCAGTTAAATGACTTACATAGGATCACACAACCAAGTAAATGTCTGAGGCAGGATTTGAACTCAGGTCTTCATGGTGCGCATCTGGTGCTCTATCCACCAAGACGCTTTGCTGCCAAAGAAGAAGCCAAAGACTCATAGACCATACACAAACTTTGGACCAATATAGCTTGCATGTTTTCCTCAAGAGGAGTGTTTGGAAGTGCTGAGAATGATGAATCCTGCATGTATCATAACAAACTAAATGTATTATACTTTAGTTACTGCTGTATGTCTTTGCCAAATCATGGGCTTGTGTCCAATCAGACCACTGACTTTTGAGAACAAAAATTAAAATGAATGTCCAATTGAAAATAACAATGAGAATGTGCACCCCAATACAAAGGGAACTGTTTATGTTAAGAATTGGGAAGTGGATTTCTTAAAAATAGAAATTAGCATTTCCTATAGAAGTTTAACCTATGTATGTCAATTGTCATAACAAGAAGACCAAAAAAAGCGTACAAACTACCTTAGCCAACAGATACTCATGTCCTTGACAAGTGGAAAGCTATGACAGCCAAAGACAACAAAGGTTTATAATTCGAACTCTGTTGTAAATATTACAGAGGAGGATGGAAGATTATAAGCAATATTAACTCAAAAAATAGTGAGAAGCAATGGGGGGAAAACAAATTACAGAAAGCTTGGCAAATGACCAAGTTAATCCGGATCATTCCAAGGATTTTTTAGGATAAAAGTAGGCGTTCGATTTGTGCTCTTTGGCCCCAGAGGATAGAACCAGAAGCAATGGGTTGAAGTTTAAAAAAAAAAAGGCAAATTTAGGCTTGGCATCAGGAAAAATTTCCCATTAATAAACTGTCCAAAAGTGAAATGTGGCTACCTCAAGAGATATTGAATTCCTCCTTCCTGGGCTCTTCAGGCAGAGTCTAGATACCCACTTGTCAGGTATGTTATGGTGTGCATTCCTTGGAATAGAAGGAACAGAAGGCCACTAAGGTTTCTTAAGACTCAAATTCTGAGAAAAATGTGAAAAAGAACAGTTAAAAATGGAAAATATTTGTCAAGATATCTGTAACAGGGGGCAGAGTCAAGACGGTGGAGTAAAAGATATCTATAACAAATTCTTTTTTCCCTCAATGAAAATTAAGCCACTACACATGTATGATAACATTACAGTCCCCAACATGTTGCTTGAGTACTTAGCAACAGCGTTCAGGAAAACAAAGATGGGAAGAGTGTAACAGCAAGCACCCCAGCACACCCAAGGCGGCTACTAGCACAGGTTCTTAGATCTGCTTTTCTAAAGGAAAGCAACTCAAAATGGGTTAACAATCTTACTTTAATTAATCAAATACCATTTACCTAGTTCAG
>CM053582.1:195400189-195449968 GCA_028627135.1 Pseudochirops cupreus | reverse complement strand
TTTTTTTGGTCCAATCCCTCTTTCAGGAGGATCTAGACTTTCTCCACTTCCATATTCTTACACTGTTCTCAACTCTTAAGGATTCTTCACTATGAGGCTATAGAAGCTAAAGATGATTTCCCTCCTCCACCCACAGCCCCAGATGAATACAATACTCTATAAAACTGGTGGCTTTGAGAGGAGAGGAATGTTTGGGGGACCATAAAGGAGAAGAGAAAATTGGGAGATTCCCTGAAGACTCCCTCTACATCCCTATCCCCCCCATGATGAAAATTACCTCACCATTATGGTATCTAATTATTTTCCCCTTTCCTTTAGGGTCTCCTTATCCTGCAAAGTTTTGACTTTGTTGGGTTTGGGTTTTGGGGTTTTTTTTTGTTTTTTTCCCATTACCAGTCAGAAAAGAAAAAGAAAGTGGGTTGCAAGCACCATGAAAACCTGCATTGTTCAGAGATGGTGCAAGAGCCCTCAGGGCCCCCTGAGGGTGCCAGGCTGCCAGTCTAGGCTCTTCCAGCAGCCTGCGGCCTCCTTTGAGGGAGTGCCACAGTACCTGAAGTTCTGCCCTGGAGATGCCCATTCTCCAGGTCTCTTTTTAACTGGGCTCCAATCCTTCCATGCCCAGCATGCTCTCCTCTCAGGTTCTCCCTCTTATCCCCCCCGCACCTGGGCACTGGAGGAGCCTGGCACGAGGTAGACTGTGAGTTTAGTACCACTCTGCTCAAGTGAGGGAGGGTGAGGAGAACCTCTCACCCCTGTTCAATAGTCCTTAGCTCCTGGATGTGAGCTGGGTCCTGAGGTGACCCCCCTGGCCAGTGCCCACCATGACAGCTGACCAGAATGCTGATGGCCCTAATGTGAGGGTGGGGAAAGTGAGGGGGCAGCAGAAAGAGCCTGATTCAGCATGGTCTCAGGGTGCAGAAATCCAACTCCTGGGGTTTCTGACGAAGGTTGCATTGGTCCCTGGCCAGCAGCCGTCCCCCATGACCTACACACCTCAGCGGCCGTCTCTTAAATCCCCTGCCACAGCTCTTGGAGCAGGGAGACCAGGCACCTGTCTCCCAAGTCGGACAGGGCTCCCCACAAGGCCTTGTCTCTGTTGGACGCTGGACTGTGTCACAGGCAGAAGCAGCAAGATGCCCTGGGGAGCCCCGGCAGTCCACCACACGTTTCTGCAGTCCACTCCCACAGCTTACAGAGCAGCTCCCCCAGCTGCCCACTACCCAACGAGCTGAAGGCCTGTTATCTGGTTGTTCCACCTGGTTAGAGAGGCTGAGGACACTGTTGTTGAGCACAGAAGATCCCCGGTTGTCCTTGCGATAGGCAGACTTGTCCTCCCTGGGTTCCTTAGGTAGGTAGAAAGAGTATCGGATGCGAGGTGGGGTCATCTTGCCAACAGAGAGTACCTCCACAGTCAAAGGCTCCAGGATGGGCCTTGATGCCTGCAACCTCTCTACTGCTGTGCTGGTCCCGCTGTAACGAACCAGACTGCCCTTCACCATCAGGTCCCGCTCCACAGCGGACACCACAAAGTGCCCATTGAGCAGGTACTTGCCTTGCCCATTCTTCAGGGCCAAGTAGTTGTCATCACTAATCAAGCCTTGGTAGCCTCGTTGACGAATGTCAATGCTTGAGGCTCCTGCTGGAATAGCCACCACAAAGTTATAGCCATGCCTGTGTGAGGAAAAAAAACAGAGGAGTTAAAGACAAGCTTTGATAGGGGGAGGGAGGATTCACAGAATCACTAAACTTGACTGTTGGAGGGGTTCTCAGCAGCCACCTAATTCAACCCATACATGGAAGAAATCTCCACTGTAATACACCTGACAATTGGTTTGTTCAGCTTCTGTTTAATTCAGGTTAATTCAGAAGAAAAAATTCAGACCTGTGCCACTTCACAGATTTGATCTCGTAGCCCATTCAGTCCAACCTATACCAGAACACTGTATCCAACAGGTAATCAAGCCTTTTCTTAAAGAGCTCCATTAAAGGATACCTAACACCCTAGTGGCAGCCACTTACAATTTTGGATAATTCTCATTCAAATTAAGTTTTGTTCATGACCAAAGTCAGCATGATATGGTGAATTCAGGAAGGTCTGGAATCAACTTCCGTCTCTGACACATATTATATATGGCAGGTCTCTGGCAACTCTAAACTATAAATTGCAGATAAGACATAAATTGCTGATTTGCACCGGTAGAGGCAATTTCTAACCAGGAGGTTTGCTCCATACCAGTGATATCATAAGTCTGAACAAAAGAAAAAAAATATTCATGGTATAATGAAAAGAATCTTGGACTGTGAATGAGGAGACCTGGGTTCAAAATCCAGCTCTGACACTTTGGAGTATAGGATTTAAAGCTCAGAGATTCCTGTGACCTTGGACAAGTCACTTAACCCCAATTGCCCTCCAAAAAAAAAAGCAAAAAAAAATATTATAAAGCTCAGAGATTACTTCTTGGCTATGTGATCATGGACAAGTCCCTCAGCCTTTCTGAGTCTCAATTCCTTCATCTCTAACCAGGATAGTAATATTTGTACCACCTACCTCATAGGGTTGTTGTAACAATCAAATGTAATAGTGTATAATTATAATTATTGAATTTTCATAGCTAAATTATGCCAGGGACCATCCTTGAGATAGATAATTTCCGTGCAGGTCACCGTAAGCTAAGTGTATTGGAACTCCTTATACCCCTTGTTTGTATTACTTGATACATATGTGACTTGGCCATGTTAGCTTCCTGAATACAGCAACCAAATGGCCTTCTCTCCCTTCAAGTATGCACCCAGAGAGTGCTCAGTCCAAAGGGCAATTGAGTCACCCTTCAGAGAGAATCAGAATGGACAGCTAGGGGTAGCCCTCTAAGGCCTAAGAGTCCCAAGTTCTCAGGATCGATGTATCCCTATGTCAACCATTGTGTACCCCCCCAAAAAAAGGGGAGACATTGTCCAAGAACAGACTTCTAACCAGACATGAACTTGAGAAAAGTAACTACTCTTGGCATCAGTGTGTTCACTTGAACACAGAAGGCAGGCCCTTTAGACTCTATAGGTTCCCAAAGTGGGTGATACTACCCACTGGGGGGCTCTGGGATGATCCAAGGGGACATAGTAGCCTCAGCAACTAGGGAACATTGAATAAAAATAAGGGGGCGGAAACATAAGGAAAGAAAAGAAGAGAAGAAAATTTTGCAAAACCGTTCATACATGTTTCATCTATTGTGTAACAAAGTTAAACTCATAGTGATTATATTAATTTCCAAATAAACACACAAAATGCAAGTTATAACCCATCAGTGGTCAAGTCCACTGACAGGTCTTAACAAGCAAGAGTTGACAGGCAAGCAAGTTACAAATTGTCAGAAAGTCCACCATGCATCAGCAGGAATATATGCACATAATGATTTGTTTCTAATATGATACTACATGGTTACAAGACACAATATCACATCATCAAAATTTCAATGCAGGAAAAAACCCACAAAGATACAATAAATTTTTAAGATGCATCATTTTCTAATATTTTTTTTTGAAATGACACAATTTCAAAGAAAAAACGTTAAAAGATTAAAGAAAGTAGATTTCCAGAAGGGCACTGAGTAATTTTTTTTTTAAAGGGGGCGGTAGGCCAAAGAAGTCTGGGAACCTCTGCCCTAGAGCTTTGGAGTCAATAGGCTCCATAAAGCCAGGATCTTGGAAGAAGCCTGGGCTTCAAGTGACTGTTTTCCAGGCAATGAAAATCCACACCCCTCGTTGGTCCCCACTCCAAAGCTACTCTTCTAGTTGATATCAATTCCCTTACCTCAGACTTACCCCCAACCTGAAGAAATGTCAGGAAGCCCAGGAGAAAGAGGGGAGCCTTTACAAGCCTTTACAAGCCTTTACAGAGCCTTTACACTCTGTCTGCCCTGTCATTATTATGTGCATGCTCATCTGATCTCGCATTGTTAAAGATCACGTCTTGTTTGGTTTTTGTTTGTTTTTTAATCACTCGAAGCGCCCACCATAATACTTGTGAAATTTATTTCAGAGATTTGGGGATAAGGGAAGCATTGTGCGCTTGTGTGTAGCAAAGTGTCTAGAGAGTGCTAGTCTTAGAATCTAGAAGATTTGAGTCCATAGCTCGCCTCAGACTTTGATAACTGTATGCCCTGGTCAAGTCGTTTAACTTCTTTCAGTGTCCTCATTTGTAATATGGGTATAATAATAGCACCTATCTCATAGGGCCATCTTGAGGTTCAAATGAGTGCTTTGTGCATTTTAAAGTGCTATTCAAATGCTAACTATTGTTATCATGGCTGGAGGTATTGGGCAGGGTCTGGAATCTGTCTCAGTCACTCCAGAGTTCCTTAATTCACAGACAGGGAATGGGAGGAGAGAGGGGGAACATGCTTTCCTTCTTTACCACCCCCACCAACAGCTGCTACCTTGCCAGGCCTAAAATTCACATGCTAGAGGGACTTTGGAAATCAGGCATATTCACGCATTCTTGGAGAGTGATGAATTGGTACAACTATTTTGAAAAGCAGTTTTGAAATATGTCCCCAAAGTTACTAAACTGCATACCCATTGCCCTTCTGATATCACAACTAGGCCTATACCCCAAAGAAATCGAAGAGGAAAAGATGTTATAAATACAATATTTATAGTAGCGAATTTGGTGGTAGCAAAGAACTGAAAACTAAGAGAGGCAAAAAGGGTACCCGTCAATTGGGGAACAAAGTATGATATGTAAATGTAATAGAACAATATGGCATAAGAAAGTATGAAGGAGACGATTTCAGAGAAACTTGGTAGGACTTGCATAAACTGATTCAAAATACAGTGAGCAGAACCAGGAGACCAATTCATGCTACAACAACATCATAAAAACAATTTTAAAAGATCTTAGATTTCTGTATCAATCATGAGTCTACAGGACTGATAATGAAGCAAGCTATCCTCCTCCTAACAGAAAGAGGTAATAAACTCAGGCTACAGAATACATTTTTGGACAAGGCCAATATGGGATTTTATTTTTTTTTGCTTGACTATGGATTTTTGTCATGAGGATTTTGTTGCTATTATTTTTCCCCCTGTGGGGCCATGGGATTTTGGAGGAAGAGAAAATAAATGTTCATTAAAATTTTTTTTAGAAAACTTTAAATTAGGATTGCCAATTATAGCTTTATGATATTTAAACAAACAAAAAACTCACATGGGTTTTGTGAAAAGTCCGGTGACCCTCTTGCAGCTCTTGTTGTCTCCCCCACACACGCCACATTTGTCGAATTTCTTCTTGGAGCCCAAGTTCCCATCACAGCCTGCCTTGATGCATTTGCCCTGGACACAAACTGAGGTGGAATCCGGAGTACATGGAGTACCATCCACCACCTATGGAATTCCCATGAGGAGGGAAAACAGGGAGAGGGAGAGAGAAAGATTTGGATGAGCTGGCACATTCCCTCAACTTTTCTCTATAAAAAGATACCCTTGTTGTGATCTTCCCCCTCACCTTGGGCGCAAGCACGTAGAAGTAGCCAGTGCCACTGGCTCGGCAGATGAGCTTGCATTTGTCCCGGGGCGAGACACCCGAATACTTGGGCACCCAGGTCATGGTGAGCGTGAGCCGATTGGTGCTGTGGTTGTAGCCATTGAAAGCCTCACACTGCTCCTCCCGGAAGCTCTTGCCAGAGACTGTGTGGGGGGAAGCAAACACAGGAGTCTCAGAAAGAGATCTGGATTGGATGGGAGGGCAGGCCAAGACTCCTGGGGGATTTTTAGCTATGAGAAACTCATTCTCTGTATTCAGCCTTGCCCATCATTCTCCCCCATTTGACAGAAAACTAAAACCGAGGCTGATATAAACTGCCTCAAAAGAATTTGGGAAAGAGATGAATTGGATTCCCCAGGGTCACTTTTCCAAATTCTCCAGGTCCAGATGCCACTAGAGTCCCCATGTTTACATCCAATGTGCTGGTTCTTTCCCACAATCTCTCTTCTACTGCAAGAATGTGGAAATCTTAGCACCCTTAACTAAGGGAGGTTCTGGCATTTCCCTCCCCAGAACTTTTAAAAGTAGGCCAGATTTGATGACTCATATGTAGTGGAAGAAGAGGGATAGTTTGCAAATGAAGGTGGTAAAAAGTAAAAGACATCTTTTTTTTTAATTTAAGTAGGCCAGAAACCCTACAGGCTCAGTATAGAAACCCTCTTCCCAGAGACAGAAGAAGGACTATAGGGTTGACATCCTGGATAGAGTAGTTTAATGCTTTAGAGGATGAGCATCCAGACTCAACTTCCACATTTCCAGGATAAAGATCCAGCTCCTGCTTCCTCCTTACCTGAGCTGGGGCATGGTTCCAGGTTACAGGATCGATACTTGACTCTCACTCCCTCACAATATTTGCCCCCATTGGCAGGTGCAGGGTTGCTACACTCCCGTCGAGCCAACTGCACACCTCCACCACAGGTCCGAGAGCAGGGGCCATAAGGTTCCCATTTGGCCCAAGAACCATCCACCTGCAAAGACCAAGAATGCTTAGTATCTGTGAAGTTGTCCTGACTCCACAGCCCACCAGTGCATTTACCCCGAAGTAAAGCAATATTAGTCTTTAGACTCCATTGGTTCAAAATCTCCCAGAATTCCCATGTGCTGGGCTGGAAGCAGGTGTCTGCTCAGGCCAACTCAAGTGGGATCATTAAATTTTCAGTGTGAATATTTGTGCCCCAAAAATCAGCAAATGCTACAAATCAGAGTTTCATGTATTGTTTTGTTGATTGTCTAGGTTTTAAAAAGTGATGGAGGGACAACTAGATGGCACAGTGGATAGAGCACCAGCCCTGGAATCAGGAGGACCCGAGTTCAAACTTGGCCTTAGACATTTACTAGCTGTGTGACCCTGGGCAAGTCACTTAACCCTGACTGCCTCCCAAAAAATGATGAAGAAAATGTCAATAATGCACGTTACACTTAAAAATACATCCTGTGTCCTTTTTTTTCCCAGAGAGTTAGGTGTTAAACATTTACCAACAACATCCCCAGCAAGAAGCTTTCTTTGCACTCTCTATAAAGAAAAAAGGTTTGGCTGAGCAAATTAAGAATGTAACCTTGGTAAATAACCTTTTAAAAACTAAAACCAACATCACATTCACAGGTTTGAATATAAACTGCTACTAGTTACATCATTTCCTGTCTTTCCTAATACTCTCCTTTTCTGCCATTAACATTAGTTTGCCTTAAAGTAAGTACCCATCAATTGGGAAATTGCTGAATAAATGGTGATATAAGAATATAATGGATGACTGTGCTGTAAGAACATTGCATGAAGAATTCAAGGAAACTTAGGAGGATTTGTATGAACTGATACAAAGTGAATTTAGTAGAGACAGAAGAACAATTTACACAATGACCACCACAAGGTAAAAGGAAACAACATTTAAACTCATTAGAACTCTGAAAAATGCAGTGACCAACAGAGACTGCAGTGAACTGTTGACAAAGCCAGCCTGACCCCTCTCAGCGGAGAAGTTGTGGACTACAGATGTCAGATGAGAAAGATACGCTGTCAGATAAGATCAACTTGTTGATTTATTCTGCATGGTTGTATTTTTATTCTCTTAGGCATGAAGAGTTATTAAGAAGTGACACTGATATAAAAGGAAAAAAAATAGTGTGACCTTATGAATCTAAAAGTACCTCTTTAAATATAATAGATGAAATATTTTAATTATAAATCTAAGTCAATCCAGCCTCCTCACTTCCCACTCTCTGGGTTAAGTTGCTAGATTGTGCTATATAGTATAATCTGCTAATGAAAGGGATTAGTGATACTGACAATATTCAACTTCCCACATTCCTAAAATCATTTCAACTTTGAGCTAGATTATGGAATGAGGGTTTGATTTTGTTTAGGGCCCAGAGAGAGATGGAACAATAAATTTAGCCTCCAAACCATGTTTTTCTGACATTTTAATATTTTAAAATGAATCTGCAGTCCCTGAGTACATACCATCTGACCAACATTGTGCCAGTCTGGAATGTAAAATATTGCAAAAATAAAAAGTAGCTGTGATTTCATCAGAATAGGGAAATCCTGGAATGAGATGGCTTTGCTCTTATGAAGATCACAACCCCTCTGTGACTTATAAGACAATATGTCCTATGGGATGATCTGAGGCACACAGAGGGATCAAGTGACTTGTCCAAAGTCACAGAGCTAGCAAGTATAAGATGCATGATTTAAAACTAGACTTCTTCCTAACTGTAAGCCCAGTACTCTTTCTACTATGCTGAGCTGTTTCTCTTTAGAGCTAGAAGAGACCTAATAGATCATAACATTCAACTTAAAGAAATTTCTTTTTTTTTTTTTGCTTTTTGGAGGACAGAGGGCAGGGCAATTGGGGTTAAGTGACTTGCCCAAGGTCACATAGCTAGTAAGTGTTAAGTGACTAAGGCTAGATTTGAACTCAGATCCTCCTGGCTCCAGGGCCAGCGCTCTATTCACTGTGCCACCTAGCCACCCCAAAGAAATTTTTTGAATAACATTTCTGATAAATGCTCCTAACCAATCAGCCACTCTCGAAGCCCTCCAGTGGGGGGGAGGGGATCCTGACACCTCAGAAACAACACATTCCCAAGGACTACAATGGAGTGAGGGGCACATATTTATCTGGCAACCTGGACTCCCACTCTAGCTCAGAGAAGGAGAAGCCAGAAGCAAGTTATCCTGGGAATGGAGGAGAGAGGAAGGGAGAAGTGAGGAAGAGGGTTGAGACTGAGCAGCACTAACACTTAGGAAGTATGTTCTTACATGTAGGTAAAATGTGCCTTTCAATGACATCTATTAGCTGTTTAACCCTACCCTTAGGGCCAAGCAAAACAACCCTAATCCCTCTTTCACATGACATCACTTTACACACCCAAAGAGAAAGGCTTAAATCTTTTTGTGAACTTATTCAACATATTTACTCTATTCTCCTTGTCCTTCGGTATATAAGCCTCTCACTCAGACTACAAGCCCCTAAGAGGGCAGGGCTATGTCCAACTTCCAGGCCAATACGAGTAACTGGCCACTAAGAGAATGTTGTTTTTGGTGAACAAACCTCACCCTCACATCAAACAGAGCCAAGTCCTCACTCAGTAACCCAGAGGGGTATTGTAACATGACAAAGAAGAGAGTGCATTCATTGTGGTGCCTCCCTTGAGGGTCATGAAGTCCTTTAACTAGCCAGACACATGAAGCAAATGAGGAGGTGATTTATAAACAAGGTGATGTTCTGATTTGAAAGGTTGGAGAGGGATCGAAAAGGGTGGAAGGGAATTTCAGGTCAGTAAAAATCAATCATGACCTTTGGTTCTAGGTTTAGCAAACCCACTGAGATTCATTCAGGTTTTTTACTCGTGGCTCAATTTAAGTTCCTGTCACCAGTAGCCTACTAGACTGGATGCTCCTTGAAGACAGAGGCACAGCTGGTACATTTCCGTACAGCACAGGACAAAACCTAGAAGAGTGCCCACCATCTAATAAGTCTTTAATAAGTATGTATTCATTCAATCATGAGTGAATAAGTGAATCCCAACTTGGTGACATTAATGGGAAAAGAGCCATCCCTGAAGGATGATAGGTCCAGCTTAAGGTTTACCAAGGTAGTAATAAAGGACACAGAAATATGGGGTCCTCACACCTACTCCCTCTGGAAGGGTCTTTCATCAAGTCTCTCAATAAAACCCACTAAGTTCCTTGACTTTCCTTCATGTCCTCTCTCTACTCTTTAAAAGTTAGGAAACAAATAGGGATATGGATAGAAAAACTGAGGTCCACTGAAAAAATACATTATCCCTGAGGTCATACAATGAATTAGTAGAAGAAATAGAATCTGGGTCAGCTGGTTCTTCCTAGACACCGGGTTGCTGCAGAAGGGAATTTACACTGGGAGAGAAGGGGGAAGAAAGAAGAAAGTTAAAAATGCACAGCAGAGAACAAAAGAAACTTACAAGGAAGCAAAGATGGACAGCTCTCAACACTATGCACAGTGTTTATTATATAGGCTTTCTTGAAATGGAAATTTATTGCTGTGTATTTTGGATCCTCTCTCAAGTTCTGCTGCGCATGTGGCAATGCTTTTTTTCCCTTATTTTGTATTATTTCAGTTTTAGTATTGTTTCTTTTTTCTTTTCATATTTTGTATTTAGGTTTAAAATAAAAAATTTAAAAATTAATTTTGAAAAAGGGAATTACAAAAGGCATTCCACCCTGCCCCCCACTCACTGGCAGCCCCAGCAAAGATGAGGCTATGTATGGTACTCACCCTGTACTTACTGATGTTATGCCTTTCCACACAAGCCCCTTTCAGGCAAAACTTGCCTTCTCCACACCCGGTGCCATCTGCCCAGGGGAAGTGGCGGGTCTGGCACACCATCTGGCCCTTTGCCTTGCCCGTGCACCACAGCTTGGTGCAGTACTGCATGTAGGGGCAGGGCTTGGAGCCCACACCGAAGGCTAGCTCGCACTGTTGGTTCAGGGTGTAACTGGATCCTGGTAGATCCTCAGGCAGTGAAATGGGCTTGCTGGGTTGGTCCAAAAGGCAGTCACCTGTGGAAAGCCAAAGGAGTTGAGAAGGGGGAAGGTGAGAGAGAACAACGTTACTGGTTGCTTGGGATGAATTAGCAGCAGTTGAGGGCTTCCCAAAAGAGGAAGAGAGGAAAAGAGTTTTCTGCCCTCACGCCCTTTGTAATTGCTCTTTTAGCCTCTAGAGCAGCGGTTCTCAACCTGTGGGCTGCAACCCCTTTGGGGATCGAACGGGGTCGCCTAAGACCATCGGAAAACACATATTTCCGATGGTCTTAGGAACTGAGACACCTTTCCTCTATCCGTCTCCAGGCTCTCCAGGCGAGTCCGCCTGCATGCAGATACGCCCACATACGAGTATTAAAGGGTCATGGCATTAGGAAGGTTGAGAACCACTGATCTAGAGGGTCATCCTGTTCCCAGGAGAGGCTTTAACTATCAAAGCACTCTCTTTCCTGTCATATCATTCTGGCCTCATAATCATATGAGGTATGGAGGATAGGAACAACTCTAATCATATTAAAGACAAGGAAGCCAAAGTCTTTCATGAAGAGGAGATTTAGTGTTTTACCAAGAGAGATGGCAAATAAAGAGCTTGTCATCCAGTTGTTTCAATCGTGTCTGACTCTTCATGACCCCATTTGGGATTTTCTTGGCAGAGATACTGGAGTAGTTTGCCATTCCCTTCTCCAGCTCATTTTACAGATGAGGAAACTGAGGCAAATAGGGTTACATGACTTTCCCAGGGTTACACAGCTAGTGTCTGAGGCTAGATTTGAACTGAGAAGATGAAGTCTTCCTGATTCCCAGACCCAGCACTCTATCCTCTGTGCCACCTAGCTGCCTCAGCAAAGACTTTAATTAGGGCTATAAGTCAGGTCTCCTAACTCAGGATCCCAGAATCTGAGAGTTGGAATAACAACTAGAATTTATATAGCACTTTAAGGTTTGCAAAGCACACATTGGATCCTCCCCACAATCCTGTGACTTAAGTGCTATCATTATCCCCATCTTGTAGACGAGGAGGTTGAGGCCAGGAGAGATTAAGGGACTTGCCATGGGTCATATAAGCTAGTAACTATCAAAGGCAGGATTTGAATTCAGGTCTTATTTATGCTAAGTCCATCCACTCTATTCGTTATACCATACACTGCCTACCTGGAAGGTATCTCAGAGACTGCCTCATCCAGCCTACACCTGGAAAAATCCTTTCTGCAACATACCCAACAAGTGAGCATCCAGCCTTTGTCTGAACTCCCCTAATGAGCAGCACCCACTCTTTCCCATGATAGACTATTCCGTTTTTGGATTGTTCTAACTATTAGGAAGTGTTTCCTTATACCAGAGCAGCTAGGTGGTACAGTGGGTGGAATACCAGACCTGTAGTCAGGAAGATTCATCTTTCTGAATTCAAATCTGGCCTCATATACTTACTAGCTGCGTCACCCTGGGCAAGTCACTTAACTCTGTTTGCCTTAGTATCCTCATCTGTAAAATGAGCTGGAGAAGGAAATGGCAAACCACTCAGGTATCTCTGCCAAGAAAACACCAAAATGGGTCACAGAAAGTCAGAGACACAAACGACAAACAGCTAAACAACAGCTTTTTCTTATATCAGGCCTAAATTTACCTTGTTAACTTTTATCCACATTGTTCTGCCTTGGGGGTCCAAGGAGAATAATTCTAACCCCTCTTTCAAATATTTAAAGACAGGTATCATGTTTCCTGAAGTCGTTTCTTTCATTCCCAGTCCCCTCAGTGATCACTAAGTGATCACACACTTGAGTCCCTTCATCATCCTGGTGGCTTCCCCTCCAGACACCCTCTAGGTTATCAATGTCTTTCCTAAAATGCTGCACTCAGAAATAAACGTAAATTTACAATTTAGGATTTGGGACATTAATAAGATCTGAATTTTTTTCCCTTCCCTTTGGTATCTTTAAATCAATTCTTCAACACTCTCACAACTGTGTTACCTCCAGCAATGATTTCCTCCCTGTATACTTAATCTAACATAGCTGCTTTTCTTGTCTTTGCTTTCTCTAATGCCATCTCTAATTTCTCTCTAAGTGCTTCTGAGACTGTGATGCTAGAGTCCAAACGTGGTGGTTTTATTGTCTTAAATGAGTTGAAGAGACTGTTATTAAAAGTTTTTTGCAGATCTTTTCCATTTTTCTTCTGTTTATTGTCATCTTTCCATTTTCAGCCTCAAATGTGATTGGGATGACTTTGCCTACTTGAGCATCTTGCCAAGCTTTTTGTAAAGTTTGGATGACTGCAAATACAGTCTTTGAAGAATTTTTTTTTAAATAGCATTACTCAGAGGGCAAATGGAAAATTACATGGTGACCATGAGCAGGTTGTAACACATAACAGATGAGGAACTACAAAGAACTAGAAAGGAAGAAAAAGCCCCAGCACACTGAGTACTCCACCTGTAGCAAACTTACGGGATGATAAGGCCAAGAGTCATACAAGATGCACAGGCATGAAAGAATTGTGATTTGCATCACGGGAGAGGCCATTCACATCAATAAGATCAAGTATAAATTTGAGTTCTAACCTGTTTAGATCTTTCTGAATACTCTCTCATCCAATAAATTAGCCTTATGTTTCTTGCAAAATTGATAAGCATGCTGGCCATATCTTAGATAAACACTGATTAAAAAAATATATTAAACAGCCCAGGACCAAGCCCAGTTCCCTGGAGCACACCACTGGCAACCTTCTTCCAAACTGAAAAGGAGCTATAACAACTACTCTCTGGAGCTATCCATTCCACTAATTCTACCTAATTGTACTATTTTCTAGCTGATATCTCTCCATATTTTCCAGAGATTTTATCAAATGCTTTGCTAAAACTTAGATAAACTGCATCTACAGCATTTTCTTGATACCTGTCTAGTAGTCCTTTCAAAAAGGGAAATAAGGTCAGTCTGACATGATCCATTCCTGATGAAGCCATAGTGGTTCTCTGTCATCACTACTATCATTTTCCAAAAGTTTACTAACCATGTTTTTGCTAATACCTCCTAGATTTTTGCCAAGAATCTAAGTTAAGCTCACTAGCCTATCATCAGAAGATTCCATTCTTTTTTTTTTTTAATCTAGACAATGTTTGCCCTTCTCCAATCCCATGGCACCTCTTCCAGTCTCCACAATCTTCCAAGTATCACTGATGCTTGCATGGCAGTGACATTTCCCAGTTTGTTCAGTAGGTTGGGGCACAGTTTGTCTAGGTCTGGTGACTTGAATACAACAAGAAGAGCAAGGAGTTCTATCACCCTACTTATCTCAGGCATTAACTCCCTATTGGCTACTTCCGCTCTGTCCTTTACAATCCAAAGAGTATTCTTCTTTGAAGAGAAAATAGAAACAAAATATGGAGTAGAGAAATTCTGCTTTCATTCCACCATCCGTTATCATTATCATATATATCCCTAAATAGCTATTCTATCCCTTCTTTGACCTTCCAATAATAGCTTTAAACTTTTTCTGTTGTTCTTAGGATTCCTCACCAGCCTCAACTCATTACTAAGCTTTGGCAATCCTGACACAATTCTAACAGAATCATGTTGTTGTTCAGTTGTTTCAGTCATGTTTGACTCTTCATGACCCCATTTGGGATTTTCTTGGCAAAGATACTGAAGTGTTTTGCCATTTCCTTCTCCAGATCATTCTGAAGATAAGGAAACTGAGGCAAACAGGATTAAGCAACTTGTTCAGAGTCACAAGGCTAGTAAGTGTCTGAGGCCAGATTTGAACTCGGGGAAATGAGTTTTCCTGACTCCAGGTTTGGCGCTTTATCTACCTAGCCACCCTAACTGCATCACCTCGCTGCCCTCACATGACCATGCTACACTTTTACATTTATCTCTGTTATCTATCCTTGCTTCCATCTTCTAGACCAGTGGTCCTCAATCTTCCTAATGCCAAACCCTTTAATACAGTTCCTCATGTTGTGGCAAATTCTGCCACCTTATATTAAACTCTCTAGCTCAACTTTCTTGTTACCCATAATATTTTGCCCTCTCTGCACAGCTCAAGGATTTTTATTCCTGGATCCTTTTTTAGATTTTGACTTTCATTGACATCTATGTGTTTCCTGCTATTATTCATCCTCTATCATAGCCACTCTCTCCAGCAAGGTGAACACACATAAAGTTTTCTTTTCCTGACTTCTAGGAAGATCTTTTATAAGAGATTCCAACAAAAAGAAGAGGTTTCCTCTTACAAAAGAAACTATCCTGGACCATTACTAGAAGCTAATTAGGTCTTGGACTTTTTGTCTCCAGAACAGAGGCACGATGTACCAAAAGATGACTGACCACTGCCTAATATCACATAATAATAGATCTAGAGTGGACCTCAGAGGCCATCTAGTCCAACTCCACTTTACAGATGAGGAAGCAGAGGCCCAATGAGATTAAATAACCTGCCCCAAGTAATCCAGGTAATAAAAGTCAGCTCCCAAAAAGGAAACTAGGTGGTGCAATGGAGAGACATAGTGCTGGGCCTGGAGTCAGGAAGACTCATTTTTCTGAGTTCAAATCTAGCCTCAGATATTTACTAGTTGTATGACCCTGGGCAAGTCGCTTAACCCTGTTTGCCTCAGTTTCCTCATCTATAAAATGAGCCAGAGAAGGAAATGGCAAACCATTCCAGTATCTCTGCCAAGTAAGCCCCAAATGGGGTCACGGAGAGTCAGACACAACTGAAAAATAAACAATCCTCTTAATCAAGAGATGGTGTTCTTTTCACTGTTCCACAGTCCGTTCTACCATTGTCCAAAGCCTACAGTCAGGGCTCAGAACCCTGGTTCAGCAAGCTAGTCAGTAACCATATAGCTCCTATTTCTATGGCATTTTTCAGTTTACAAAATGGTCCCCTCATTGCAACCCTTCAGTAACAACACATGGCCTCCCAGTGAGGCTTTCCTCCCTCCCTCTTTTAATACCCCCTGCTCACCATGTCCGCTGTCCAGGAAGTCAGTGATGATGGCAGCACTGCAGGCTGACCAGGGGTTGGCACGGTCGATCTGGATAAGTGTAGGGGACATCATGTGGTTGGCCCGTAGCTTCCCAAACACCTCCTCACACACCTTCACATTGTCATGAGGCATGTTGAACACATGACCTGGGTGGGTAAAACAAGAGAAAGTGGTTGTTTAGGCTAGAGAAGCAGACCACTCAGAGGACAGACAGGCAGAGATAAGAAGAAATGTGGGACAAAAGTGAAAAATAGCCTTCTGGGGGAGGGACCCCACAAAGCTGGTGCCAGAGGCAGAAAGGCGGGCCAGGAAACAGTCTGGAGGGACTGAGAAGCATGGGGTGATAGCTGAGAAAGATGGCGGAATCCTCACAAGATCAGAAGCATGGGGTGATAGCTGAGAAAGATGGCGGAATCCTCACAAGATCAGTCCCTCTCTTTCCCCCAAGTCATTTACACTTGTTTCCATACTGCTTTATAAGTGTTCTCAGGTCCTTTTAATGCCTGAAGCCAGTCTCCCTCCCCCCATTCCCAATCAGGCTGTGAGCTCCCTCTTTTTCTGCATCTCCTCACAGTGTCCCATAAAAGCATGCTACACATAGTAGGTGTTCATTCAGTGCCATAGGATGTGCAGGTGTTAAAAAGGAAACATTTAGAGCAAATCTAGCTAAGCCCAGGAGCAGAAGAATTCCTCATTCATTCTCTGTCTCTGTCTCTGTCTGTCTCTGTCTTTCTGTCTCTGTCTCTCTCTGTCTCTGTCTCTGTCTCTCTCACACACACACACACACAAATACACACACACACACACACACACATTCTCTCTCTCCCTCTCTCTCTCTCTCTCTCTCTCTCTCTCTCTCTCTCTCTCTCTCTGTTCTCTGGCCTTACCCAGCTCATGGGCAGTGGTGAAGGCAGATGGAAGCCCATCATCCTCAATGACCGAGCAGCTTCTCTTGGGGTCACACATGGTGCCCACATCAGCCATTCCCAGGGTATCACAAGTGGTGGCACCACACAGATCCTGCAACAGAAAAGGAAGAAACAGAGATCTAGAAGTTAGAGACAACAGTGACCTTGGGGAAAGGGGAAGGGGAGAAGAAATAAAACCACCTAGAATATACCTGCTTGGTGTCATTCCTGCCTCTAACAAATCCAATATCTTTCCCCATCCATCCCTTCCTAGACAGGTTATTTTCTGTCTTCTAGCAAGGGGGATGGAGAAGCTACTACAGAGATGGCAAAGGGGTCAGGCCAAGCTAAAGAGATGACTGGCCCTATGACGAACACTTTGTGGCTTGCCAAGGAAGCTCTGCCTACTTCCTGTCCGGAGCATTGTCCTTGGAGAAAATGAGGAGGTTTAAAATAAATTCAGAGAGTCATTTTATATAGAGAAGGCCCTCCTAGCTTCCCGGGGTAGAAACTCCTCAGCCTTGGTGCCCAAAGAGGTAGAACAAAGTAGGTTTCACAGTCAATATGTGGTTGTAGAGCTTATATCACATCAAAGCATACTATTTCCAGTTTCCTTATTTTTTCATTGTTTTTTCCTTTTATTCTGTTTCTTCTAGCACAACATGACTAATACATACATATGTTTTACATGATTGCATATATAAAACCTATATCAAGTTGCTTACAATCTTAGGGAGGAAAGAGGAGAGAAGGAAGAAAATTTGAAATTCAAAATTTTATTTTAAAAAAGAATGTTTAAAAAATAAATAAAATTTTAAAAACACCTGCCTATCAGATCATCTTTTAGTGAGCTAGACCTTTAGACAACTGAACACCAGGCAAAAAGTCTCCCTGTACATGCCAGATGAGGCTTTAGTTCAGTTAAGACAGAGGCCAGGGTTGAGGGAAGCCAATAGTGAGAGATAATTCCACTTGGCTATAGGAGTTTAAGAGAACCTTTTTTTTAAGCAGATTATAATAAGAAATGATGAATTCTGACCTGGGCAATGCACTCAGCAGAAAAGTCATCTCTGTTTGCATTAAGATTTAAGATCAAAGGATCATAGATTTATAACTAGAAGGTACTTTAGAACTCAAATTCTCTCATTTAACAGATGAGGAAACAAGGGCCCACAGAAGCTAGGTGACCTGCTCAAGGTCCCACAGTAAGTGATGGAGCTGAGAGTTGAATTTCTGTCCTCTGATTACAGATAGCTAAGCTCTTCCAGCAGCCAGCTCTATATAAGAGATGGGTAGCTAGATAACACAGTGGATACAGTGCCCAGCCTGGAATCAGTAAGACTCATCTACATGTATCTATTCTCTAAAATCCCTGAGAACATTCATCCACACTATGATTTAGTCCAACAGACTTACTGTTTCTCATTCACAACATTCATCTCTCATCTCCAAGCCTTTGCACTAGCTGTGCCTCATGTCTGGAATACACTGTCTTCTCTCCCCTACCGACATCTCTAAGATCCCCTAGCTTTCTTCAATGCTCAGTTCAAATCTCACCTTCTACATAAAACTTTTCCTGACAGTCCCCTACCCAAACACTCCCCAAATTACCTCACATCTCTTCTATACAGACCCATATGCATGCATGTTATCTTCCCCCTTGCCCCTAGTCATAAGGCAACTATAGGAAGCCCCTTCCCCACTTCTACGTCAGGCAGTCACCCTTGCCTGGCAAGAATGTAAGTTCCTTAAGGGCAAGGCCTCATGTTACTTTCATCTTTATTTCCATATCATCGAGTACAATGCCGAGCACTTAGCAGGTACGTAATAAATGTTTGTTGGTTGGTTTAATTGAGGCAAGTTGTATACAACAGTTTGTTTTTTCAATCCCTTCAGACATGTCCGACTCTGCAACCTCATTTGGGGTTTTCTTGGCAAAGATACTGGAGTGGTTTGTCATTTCTTTCTCCAGCTTGTTTGACAAATAGGGAAACTGAGGCAAACAGGGTTAAGTGATTTGCCCAGAGTCATACAGCCAGTAAGTGTCTGAGGCTGGACTTGAGCTCAGAGAGATGAGTCTTCCTGACTCCCCACCTTGCTGCTCCATATACAATAGTATATATTAATTTTTCTGAAATTCCTTTTTGTCTCCATGGGAAGAGCATTAGGAGGGATATGCACTTCATTTACATACATAGCTATTCCCTAGCAGGGGTCCAAGGCACAGTCACAAAATTCTCCTCACTCCAGTTGTGCTTTATTGAACTCCTTCTTGTTCCTTAATCCTACTTTCCCTTTAAGCTATGCCCTATTGGGGAAGGGGTAGCCGAGGAGGCACATATCATGATTTAATTTGAGTTTCTCCAAGTCTTACCACTTGAGCAGTCAAACTGGGGTTCACATGACCATGTGCTAGTCATACTTTCTAATGACTGAATTGCCTCCGGACATAGACAAAAGGGGAGTGTGGCTCCAGGCAGACTCTTTGGTGGCTTATGCACAGCAATCTCTGGACCCCACAGCTGGAGTCCTTACAGCTTGCCACGCTCGAAAAGGCTGCTGGAATCAGCATCCCAAGGAGAAGTCACATGAAGAGGCAGAGCAGGGGAGGACAGCTGACTGAACAAGTGACAGAAAGGAGATGAATAAGACAAAGTTATAAGAGTCACCTGCAGCAAAACTGGAATAAGGCATTTGGGAACCCAAGGCAAGGTCTGGAAATTATGCTCCCTGCATATGACTATCCATGGAAGTTTCTGAGCCTTCACCATGGCCTGACATCACAAAGCAAATAACCTATATGTCATGAAGAATGAAATCTTTTCTGGCATTAAAAATATGTGCATTTATAAAAGTGTCTCTCAATGAATTCCCCTGCATGACACTCCCAACTGCCAATCTAGCCAGCACTTAGTCCTAGATAACATCCAGAAACCAAGAAGAGAGAGGAAGGAAAGGATATAGCAGAATGGAGGGATGAAAGAAGACACATGGGGCAGTAGAAACAATATTGGCTAAGGGATTAGGACACCTGGATTCTAAGTCATTTTTTGTTGCTGTTGTTCAGTTGCTTCCGGCTCTTTGTGACTCTATTTGGAGTTTTCTTGGAAGAAATACTGGAGGGGCTTGCCATT
Organism: Pseudochirops cupreus; assembly: GCA_028627135.1. Classification (NCBI taxonomy): domain Eukaryota; kingdom Metazoa; phylum Chordata; class Mammalia; order Diprotodontia; family Pseudocheiridae; genus Pseudochirops; species Pseudochirops cupreus. The sequence continues at coordinate 195,430,383 of CM053582.1, read as the reverse complement.
TCCTTCTCCACTTCATTTTGCAGATGAGAAAATTGAGGCAAATAGAGTTAAGTGACTTGCCCAGGGTCACACAGCCAGTAAGTACCTAAGAACAGATTTGAACTCAGGAAGAAGAGTCTTCCTGACTCTAGGCTAAGCACCCTATCCACCATGCCACCTAGCTTCCCATTCTAAGTCATAGGATCATAAAAATAAGTCTAGAAAAGACCTGAGAGGCCATCTAGACCAGGTGAAGTAGCCGAGGGTCAGAGAAGTTATGGGATCTGCCAATAGTTACTCAAATAGCATGCAACAGAGACCCATTCTCTGGGTAACCTTAGGCTTGTGATTCTTCCTTTCTGGACCTCTATATGAGAAAGAGGTTCAATGAGGAAGTCCTCAGGGTCTCTGCCAGTTCTAACATTCTCTGATTCTGTGTCACTCACCCACTACTGGTTTTTTCCTTGTCCCCTTTGCAATCAAAGTGACTTGAAACAGAGTTTCGTATTTTTAGGGGAGAAGGGGAAGAGCTCGTTTTTAGCAAGCATCTTGGCCACACCAAACTCCAAGGCCTCTTGGGATGCCCGCTCCCCTTGGAAGCCCATTTTAGCCTGGCCCTGAGTAAGGACAGATGTGAATCTCTAGAATCACTTGAGAGCTAAGAAGATGCAAACAGATATTGGAACTCAGAATTCTCCTATCTCTTTTGCAGAGACTTCAAAAAAGAAAACTCCTTTCCTGTCATAGCAGATAAATCCCTTCTAGAGAAAAGATTCCATCTATCTACCTGTATGTTTGTCTGCATGGAACCCAGAATTCAAGTCCACTCAATTCTTATGGAGTATTCTTGAGTAGGTATACACATATGGTTATTCATATGTGAATAAACCATCACCCACTGACCATTTAAAATCCTGGATCAGTTCATGGACTCTTCTTCCCTCAACACACACACACACACACAAAACCACAAACATCTATTAACTAATCACTACATGAAGAATACTTTACTAGGATCTAGGAGAAATATAGTTTACGTATTACCCTCATAGAATTTAGAGTGTAGTTGGGAGATAAGACAGAAATATAGGAATAGGGAGTAGGTCTGTGATTTCATTGGCATAGGGGTATGCTGCCCATAGAGGTTATATGGATGTACACATATGATTTCTATACATTTAGATAAGCAATTCTTGGGAAGCATGACTAAACAGCAAAGTAATTGGCATGTTGTTGGCACTTAATCAATGCTGATTGATTGATCTGGACTGTCCCGAAAGAGAGAAGGAAAGCCAATAAGATAACTAAGGAGGAGAGGCAGGAAAGGCCTTGGAATAATGCCAGGCTAGATACTTTCTTCTAGTCCACAAAGGGCTACTGGACTAGAATTATATTTATCTGCCTCTAAATATTGCTGGTCTAGAGATACAATCATTTCCAAAACAAAAAGCCACTTTCCTAATAGCTCATGTGAGAGTAAGGTTGCCAAGGTAGGTTGCCAAGATTGCACTCACCAGCTTGAGCCCTTCTCACCAACACTGGTTAAACAAAAGACCAATCACAAATAGTGAGCAAACCCATTTATCCAAACAGATAGTAAACAGAAACTGGAGACATTAGACAGATTAAAACATACTAGACAACACACAAGAGTGAGATGAGATCTCAGCTCAACCAAGAGAGAGGCCCCGATCTCACCCAAGGGAAAATTCCCCAAAGTCTCTAGGGAGACAAGCTGGAAATCAGGGACATTTTGACAGGGTGACTTCCCCTACATGTCTTCAACTTGCACAGTCTTTCTCTCTTCTCTCTATGTGTCTGGAGTCAGTCCTGAAGAGAGACTTGGAAGCATGTGTGAATCTTGAAGAAAGAATGAGAAACATCTCTCCTCTCTGAAGCTCTAGGAATAGCTCCACCCCTCACATAGTCACACAGCCCTGCATCACCACTCTTTCCACCAATACAGAGTCCCACCTAAGCAGCAGCTTCCAAAAGACCCCAAGTTTAGTTGGAAACTTGGGTTACATTCATACAAGGAACTCCGGAGTGAGGAAACTATCTTCACTGACACAGGTCACTTGCCAAGGATTACTCAGCCAGTATGTGCCAGAGGTGGGATGTGAATCTAGGTCTTCCTGATGGAGCTGGATGAGGGAGATCCTGGAATGCCAGGCAGAAAAGTCTGTACCTTCCGTGTTGGGAAATGAGAAGCCACTTAAGATTTTTGAGCAGGAGAGTGTTAAGACCAGACCTGTACAGAACAAAGATTTTTCTGGCTGCTGTAAAAGCCAGAAATCACATCAGGTTCCTCAGCTGTAAAAGAAGAATAATGATAGCACCTAGCTCCCAGGGGTGTCTGAGGATCAAATGAGATCTTTGTAAAATGCTTAGCACAGTGAATGGCACATAGTAGGCATTTAATAAGTGCTTTTTCCCTCCTCTCCTTCATTCCTACCCTCCCTCCTTCCTTCCCCCCCCTCCTTCTTTCCTTTCCTCCCTCCCTTCTTCCTTCATTTCCTCCTTTGCTCCTTCCTCTCTCCCTCCTTCCTCTTCTCCTTCCTTTCCTTCCTCCCTCCTTCCTTCCTTCCTTCCCCCTTCCCTCATTTCTTCCCACTTCCCTCCTTTCTTCTTTTCCTTCTTCCTCCCTTCTTTTCTTCCCTCCCTTTTCCTTCTCTCCTTCCTCTTTCCCTCTCCCCTCCTTACTTTCCTCCCTCCCTTCTTCCTTCTCTCTTTCCCTCCTTCCTTCCTTCATTCCTTCTCTCCTTCTTTCTTTCTTTCTTTCCTTCCCCCTTCTCTCTTTCCCTCTCTCCTCCTTTCCTCCTTCCTTCCCTCCTTCCTGGACAAGAGGCAGGGGAGAACAGAGAAAAGAAAGCCTGTTCGGAAGCTATTGCAATAGTGGAGGCAGGTGCAAATGAGGGCCTGTACTAGGGTAGAGGCAGTGGGAAATACAGAGACAAAAGCAAATTTGGCCACAGAGGGAATAAAAATCTCTTCCCATGTTGCCCTCATGAATTCTGCTTAGGCTAAGTATGCTGGGAGAAGTAAACAAAGGATAACAGTGTGCTCCCAACCCAAAAATCAAAGATTTGGGGATTATCTGCTGTTCTGGATTTTCCATGCTCTGCCTCTTCTATTAGGACAAACCAACCAAGATCTGTCTCTAGAAGCAGCCTCAGGGCACTGATGGCAGGAAAAGAGGTTTTCCTGTTCTACCACAAAAGCCTTCCTGGCTGGTGAGCAACCTGTTCTTTCCATCAAGAAATCCCTGTTCCCATGGCTCAAACCAGGGTGCAAGGAAGAACCCAGCTGGCTTCCTGAGGGCTGCTGTCCATCAACAACTCATGTCATCATAGGGAGCAGTACTGGTTTGGGGCCCAGGCTCTGGATCCCCCCACATCAGGGGGATATGACGGACAAGCACAAAGCTTTGTGTGCTCTCCACGCCTACTGCAATTGTACAGAGTCCTAGGAGCATCCCGTTCCAGTTCTTCATCACATACAGCATTGAATGTCTCCGCCCACCTGGACTGAACTCCAGATGCACTCTGGTTTCTTTAACCCCTTCGGTCTAGTCCCAGGTCTTCAGGAATAGAATCTGTTACAGCTCCCACGGGCTGGCAGGAACATTCCCTGACAATCTTCCTGCTTGCTTCTCTTACCATTTATCTTCCCTGCTATTGCCGCTATCCTCTTTTCAGGATGGCCCCATCAGGAGTAGTCCAGACAGGATGGTTTTTCCATCTCAGCTAGGGACTCCACTGTTCCTGCATCATCCATTTATCCAGTCCTTCCTTGTAAGGCCCCTGGTGACCAGGGAATCTACACAGCCCTGAAACATCATTTTCCAAAGGCTCTTCTTATTTGGCTAGAATCTGTTCATCAGTATAGCCCACCTTTCCCAGGGTCCCTACACGTGTATTTTCTCCTGCACATTCTTATCCTGCTCTTAGGACACAAGCAATTTCCTCCAGCAAACACTTCTAGTCACCCACTCTCCTGTCTCTAGATACGTTAGCTCTTTTGATCTTCACAACATCCTTAGGTGGTTTTTACTCCCATTTTACAGATGAAGAAACTAAGGCTGCAAGAAGTTAAGTGACTTGCCAAGGGTCACACAGCTACTAAGTGTCTGTGATCATATTTGAACTTAAATCTTACAGACTCTTAGTCCTGAGTTCCACCTACTGCACTACCTAGCTGCCCAACTAGGCATCATTAGGACTTTGCTCCAGTAATTCAGGATCCCCCAAAGCAGATCAAAACTGAACTCATTCTCTTTCCCCTCAAAAAAATCCCCTTCCTCTTCCTATCTTCCTATTATTGTTGAGTAAGTATTACCCAATCAATCAGGTTTCCAACCAAGGTGTCATGCTAGATAGACCCTTTACTGTCTCACCTACCACATCCAATCAGCTGGCAAAGTTCTATCATATCTACCTCCTCAACATTTCCCATATGCATCCCCTCCTCTGACACTCCTACCACCCTGGTGCAGGCCCCCAGCACCTCACACTTGAACTATTTCTATAATCTGCAAATTGGTCTCCTTTCCCCAAATCTCTCAACCCTCCTGTCCATCCTTCACTCATTCCAACGGATCTTCCTAAAGCACAAATCTAACCACATCACCCCCTTACTCAATCAATTCCAATGAGTCCCAGTTGCCTCCATGATCAAAGATAAAATCCTCTGTTTGGCTTTAAAAGCCCTTCATGTCCTGGCCCCTTGCTATACTTCTAATCCTCTTACATTTTACACCCTACCCCTACTCACCATATACTTTGCAACCTAGTAGCTCTGGTCTCCTTGCTATGTCTTACATAAGATATTCTATCCACCAACTCGAGGCATTTTTCCCTGGCTGTCCTCCATGCCTGAATCCCTCTCCTTCCTCATCACCCCCTCCTCGATGCTCTGGCTCCCTTCAGGCGTCATTTAAGGTCCCACTTTCTGCAGGAAGCTTTTCCTGATCTCCTTAGTGCTAATGCCTTCCCTTTGTTGAACTGAAATCTCCAATATGTCCTCTACATATTTTGTATGTGCATAGTTGTTTGAAAGTTGTCTCCACTTGTAAGCTTCTTCAGAGCAGAGAATGTCTTTTGCCTCACTTTGCATTCCCAGCCCTTAGCACATTGCCTAACATATCATTATCATCATCATCATCAGAACTGATAACATCTACATAGTGCCTACTACAGACAGTTCTCACTTTACAAAGTAGACCAGTCTGAGTAAAGTCATTTTTACATACTGTGAATTTGCTGGAAGTTGTGGGGAAGGGAGAGAGAGGGAAGCAGGAACAGGATTCCACCTCTATGGAGGAAAGGGGCAGGCACACAATTCAAGGAGAAGCAAGGAGGAGCCAAAGGTCTCCTCTCTCAGTACTAGAGTTCTCAAGACAAGAACTCAATCTGGCTGCCTCCATTCTTCTGTTTTCACCGGGAGAGGTTTTTTTGTTTGTTTGTTTGTTAGGGTTGGGTTTTTTTTCTTTTTTGTTGGGGGCAAGAGAGGCTGTGGAGTGCCAAGTAGAAAGGCAGGAGCAGAGAGAAAGAGAAAGAGAGACAGAGACAGAGAGAGAACACAGCACTGTACAGTAAAATTAATATAGGTAGTTTTAGAATGCAGATTTCTTTCAGAATTCTTTATATAAAATAGAATTTACATAATGTGAATGTGTGTAAATTTAAAACTCTCTATGTATACCAGGCACTGAGCTAAATGCTCTACAAATATTATCTTATTTGATCATAAGGCCTACATAATAGGCTCTTAATTGTAGGCTAAAAAGTAGGCTAATTGACAACTTGTCTTGCTTTACAGAACGGTGTTCCTGAGTTGCTATCAATACAAAAACTGATCATCCTACAGTAGCCCTTTAGGTGATAAACCTCTGTAAATTTAGTCAGACAGGTCCTTAGATGACAAATTACAGTCAGTCCCTGGCCAGTCCTCAAGGTCTTTCCTAGCTTGGTGGTCCCTACTAACTAAGCCTTCAGGATCTAACACATTAAGTTGTCACTCACAGCTTTGGAACTCCAGCCCTTCGGTAGCTGTCTTGAGTGATGAGTGAATGAGTGAGTGCAGATTCACCTGGCCCACTGTATCTAGAGGACGAGGACAAGATGATGCTTAACATTCCAACTAGCCCAGGGGCCATCTTGCCCTCTTCTCAACTGCCAAGCACTTACTCTCTTCCCTTTCCACCTCTTGCTCTAGGCACAATAATCAAATCAATAGTATTATTACTTCTGGAAAGAGTATGTCAATCAACTCTCCTGTAGATCAAGTGATCATCTCCATGATTTCCCAAACCAAAATTCACTTGTCTGGCCATCATTCCCATATATGTCATTTCCCCCATTAAAACAGAAGCTCCTCGATGGCAGGGAATGTCTCTCATCTATACTTGTGTTTCTAGTACTTAGCTCAGGTTCATAGCAGAGACTTTCATTTATTTATTCATTCATTCTTAAAGGCACCAAAAAAAAGTGTTGGTTGAATTGAATTAATGGATTTGCCACTTAACTTATAAGGCTCTGAAGCAAGACTTAAGGGGAAGATCATTACTACTTAATGAATTTTTGTTTCTTCTCCTCTACTCCTCCAAAAGAAAAGAAGTCTGAGAAACTGACCATGTCCATTAATGGAACAGATTTGGAGAAAGCAAATTAATTACAGAAATCTACCCCTTAAGAACTGCCCAGTGACTACCCAGGGTAGTATCAATGGAATAAATTGAATGAATGGAATCAACTGAAGACAGAAACCTTCCTTCCTATCTCTGTCCCAAATAACAAGGTATCCTGTCTACATCAGGCAGCCACTCTTACCTAAAGCTTTCTCTTTTATCAGTCACAACTTCCCTAACGTATTCATCCCCCTAAATCTAGCTCTCCCTCTAACTTCCCAGTTTCTATTGAAGATGCTTCTGGTCATGCTGGTTCACAGCCTCAGAGACTGTCAACTGTTTATCTCACCCCCATCCCCACTCCCACATCCAATCACTTGCCAAGCATTATCTACTCTGTTTCCTCGACTTCTCTCCCAGCTCTCTCCTCTTCATTCTCCTCCTTGATTCCAGCCCTCATCACCTCACCTGGATGACTGTAATCACCTCGTCATTGCTCTCTGTCTGGTGTTTCTCCCCTTTCCAAACCATCCTCCGCATATCGATGTTCCTAACGCCTAGTTCTGACCATCACACCTCTAATGCTCATTACGTGGATGATTTGGGGGAGATCACTTAGCCTCTCTGGGCCCCAATGTCCTCCCTTGTAAAATGAACTTGTTAGACTAAATGGCCATTGAGGTTCCTTCCATAACATCTGTCATCCTTTGACCCTCTGTAACTCCCTTGCTCAAGAAGCTTCGGTGATTCCCAATTACCTCTAGAATAAAATATAAACACCTGTGACATTTAAAAACCCTTCATATTTTGGTTTCAGCCTATCTCTCCAAGCTGATTAAGCATTACTCCCCATTATAACCTCTATAATTCAACCAAAGTGGCCTCCTGTCTGTGTCCCAGATACAACACTTTGTCTCTGACCTCCATGCCTTTGCATAGGCAGTGTCCCACTCCTGAGATGCTCTTCCTCCCCTTCTCTACCTCTTGGAGCCCTCGATCCCTTCCTAGGCTCACTCAAATGCCACCTCCTTCAAGAGGCTTTTTCTGATGCCTCTAGTTGTTAGTGTATCCCCAAAAGTTCCTTTTGTTTTGTACATATCCTATACTTGTTTATTTTTGAATGCACAGTATCCCATAATAGAAACTAAGATCCCTGAGGTCAGTCAGTCAATGAGCACTTATTAAAAACCTACCGTGTGCTAAGCACTATGCTAAGCACATTTATATTTTTATCCCCAGAGCCTAGTACAATCTCTGGCAAATATCATAAGTTTAATAAATGCTTATTTATTTATTCACTTAACTCTTTCACTTGCATTAAAATGTTAGGGTCAGGGGAGAATTTTCATCCCTAGTAATTTGCCCCAGACCTCCACCTATTTAAGGAATCTCCTTCCAGTAAAACACTAGAATGTCCAAGTATATATACCTCTTCAGCTCCTTCCAATCTGAATTTCTATCCAGAATCTTTACATTTCCTTATCCAAGTCCCAAAACCACATTCCCTTTTCTGTTTGTAATTCTTTTTTTGTTTGTTTTTATGTTGGGAGGGGGGAAGGTGAGGCAATTGAGGTTAAGTAACTTGGCCAAGGTCACACAGCTAGTAAGTGTCAAGTATCTGAAGGCCAGTGCTATATTCACTATGCCACCTAGTTGCCCCTCTGTTTATAATTCTTAAGGAAAGATGGCCATTGCTTGTTAGAAGAAAGGAATTCTATGACTCCTTGTTGGCTAGGGTTGGGGGGGAAAAGAAAAGTGGGAGATAGTTCACCCCAAAGAACAGGATTAAGTTACTTCTATTAAAGGATCAGTTTTCATTTGCATTTAAATCTCTGGTACTCAGAACCGTACCATAGGGGAGAAGTTGAAATAAATGAGACAACAAAGATCATCAGAGTGAGAAAGTGAAGAATGAAGAACAGCCCAAGTGTCCTCTGGGAAAGCACTTTGTCAAGGGTGAGCATCAAAGATGTGTTGGTCTATAAAGGCATCTCTTAAGGAATGCCCCCTTGACCTTCCTCTTGGAAAAGAAAATGGAAAGGGAAATCAGAAGCTTACTGGGGGTGACTCTGATCTCCCTTCCCTCCCTCCCTTCCCCATATACACACTGGTGCTGGATAAAAAGCTGCAGGTTGAGTCCTGGGGAGAGAGGAATGGAAGGATTAGGCTGTAAGCATAGACTCTGCACACTCTCCACGCTTCTCCAGTTAGCCAAGTTCCTGGCTTCTTGCCCAACACCTGTACTGACACACTGACCCCATTTACTGCAGTGAACCTCATCTGCTAACTTCAGGGATGGATTAGACAAGTTGTTCTCCTGAGCCCCTCCCTTCCCTGGGGCCTTTGGTATGGGCCCCAGTGGCAGAGTGCCCGGTTCACTTTCTAAAGTGCCAAAAAAGGCCCCAGACCTCAACCCACCCCCCTCCACTCAATAGGCTGACTCAACCCTGGAGAGTTGAGGGAAAGATCTGCTGAAGGGAGAAAAGGGTGTACTAGCATCCAAACAACAACAAATGGTTATTAAGTGCTGACTTTGTACAAGATGCCATACTAGAAGCTGGGAATACCAACGTGGAAAGTGACGTACGGACTCTGCCCTTAAGGAATCTTACCAGACAAGGGGAAGAATACAACATATGCACAGGTAAGTGTACTATAAGGTAATCTGGAGAGGAAGAGGACCCTAGAAATGGGCAGGGGAGAGGAAGAGATGGATGAAGGCTCCAGGGAGGAAGTGGAACCTGATCTAAGCCTTGGAGGAAGACAAGGATTCTGAACGATGAAGAGGAAATGCATTCAAAGAATGGAGCATAGCATATATAAATACTCATGGGCAGGAAATGGAATGTCCAGTGAAGGGAAGAACTCACAGATCCATTTGGACTAAAGAAGACAGATTACATTGAGCTTTAAATGCCAAGCTATTTTATCCTAGGGGCAACAGAGATCTTCTAAAGGTCTTTGAGCAGAGCAGGGACATGTTCAGGGCTGCATCTAATAAAGAAGTTTGGGGAGGGGGGGGCTTCTTAAGATTGATCTCCCTATCTTGCCCAAGCCAGCACAGTGCTCACTCCCAGACTCAAACCCAATATCAATTGACACAGAAGCTTTAACCTGTTCCCTTTTTCCAGTCTGAACTAATTTGCCCCCTCCTAAAGTAGCTGGTGGCTCTCCTCTCCTGTGAGCTCATGAAATTGGTGTCAGACCTTAATACAGACATCTTTAGCTCTACTGCGGCTCAGAACTCCTGAACTCAAGTAATCCACCAGCTTCAGCCTCCCCAGCAGCATGGACTATAATACACATGTGGCACTGTGTCCAGCAGCAAAACCAAGCATTGAGAGAGAGCAGTATCACAGAAGCTGAGGAGAAGAGAGAGTGCTGAGGATGGCAAGAGCTAGTGAGAGGACATAAGATAAGGCCTGAGAAAATGCCATCCTATTTAAAAGGTGAAAGCATTGATAACCTTTGAAAGATTAGTTTCCATAAGGTTGTTGTATAGTCATTTTCAGGAAAGTCTAATTCCTTCTGGCCCCATTTGGGGTTTTCTTGGCAGAGATACTGTGGTTTGACATTTCCTTTTCCAGCTCATGTTACAGATGAGGAAACTGAGGCAAACAAGGTTAAGTGACTTACCCAGCTAATTAAATGTCTGAGACCAAATCTGAACTCCAGAAGAGGAGTCTTCCTGACTCCAGGCCTGATGCTCTATCCACTGTGCCACCTAGGACTGGGGCCAAAAGGCAGAAGGCAAATTGATGATAATGATATAACGGCAGTGAAAGCAGGCAGCTCTTCCTAAGAGTTTGGCAGTGAGAAGAAGAAATAGAAGACAACAACTTGGGAAGACAGTAAGGCCAGGTGAAGATTTTTTGTTTTGTTTTGTTTTGTTTTTTTAAAGTATGGGAGGAGAAAGACATGGTCATGTTCTTAAACAGTGGGAAGGGAGTGAACAGAGAGACTGAGGATAAGATAAGAGGGCATGGGAATAATCCCTTAGAAGGAGACCGAAAGAGATACAACGCACAGAAATAGAGGGTGAGCCCTGACCAGAAAGAAGGCCACCAACAACTACCACTGATTCACTCAACAGTCACCCCGCATCTAGTGAGCCACATGCAAAGCCCTGTCCTGACTGTGGAAAATCTAAAGACACAGTTTGCACTTTAGGAGCTTACAACTTCATAAGAAAAATAAGGCGCGTACACAAATAGCTATGGGAAGTGAGGTGGGGCAGTAGATAGAGTGCCAGGCCTAGAGTCAGTGAGACCTGAGTATAAATCTGGCCTCAGACATTTTCTAGCTCTGTGACCCTGGGCAAGTCACTTAACTTCCAGTTGCCTCAATCTCCTTAACTGTAAAATGGAGATAATAAAGCCCCTACCCTCAAAGCGTTGTTGTAAGGATCAATGAGAGGATATTTGTAAAAGTGCTTAGCACAGGGCCTGGCACAGAGTAGGTGCTCTATAAATGCTTTTCCCTTCCCCCATTTCCAACAAGCACCCAGGGAAGCAGAGCACTTTCCGCTGCCCACCCCTTTAGTACATGTTTCCCATGGCTACATCCAAAGTCAACAGAGGCTAACGCTAGATACCAAGCTTTAATCATGGTCTGCCTATGTGGCATTAGATTAATGTTTAGACTGAAGCAAAAGGAGAAGACAGAAGCACATCTAGCTGTGTCAGCAGTGATTCCGCACTTTCCAATACACCAAAGTGACATGGAAAAACTCTTCCCTTTATGGAGATTTTCCTCCAGAATGGCTGCAGTGCTACTCCTCACCTGGCTGAAGTCAGAGGATGACCCCCCCTGTCTTTAGTCAATGCAAATTAGTTCTGACAGCATGATCCACAAGGAGAACATCTGTGGTTCCTTCTGCAACATCAGACTGTGACATTTGTCCATCAAGCTGTCTTCACTCTGAATAGGCACCACCATATGTTGATATGTTTCTTCTATAATCGGTCATTCAAAATATCTCCAGATCCTTCCAAGGTCTTCTCTTCCCAGTGGTTATGCTACTGACAGCCCCAAAGGCAATAGCTTCTGCCAGGATACCCACCCCATCCTCTTTAGATATAAAAGCTTTGATCTTTATTCAAAGGAAGTTCCTACTACAAGCAAATCATAATTTAGTCAGTCATCTCTCAGACCTAGGAGACCAGTAACTGCTGCTCACATCTTCTTTACGAGAGAAAGACATGAACCCTAAGCACACCAGTCACCTCACCAACCCATCTCAGAATAAATAAGGGTCATTAGTCAGCTTTTTAATTCCTTTGGGATGCAAAAGAATTCACCATCCATGTGGCAATTCTAGGGAGGGAAGGGAAGACCATGCTTAAATCAGCTCCATCAAATATGCTTTGTTCAGATGTCCCTGTTTAGAAGGATAAAATTTCATTGGAGAAAAATATAAAACATTTAGAAGAGTTAGTATTGGAGACCAAGTTATCTTGAGAGAGAGAAGAAAAAAATTCATCCATATGTTATATATATATATATATATATATATGCTGCTAATATCACAAACAGAGCTCAAAGAAGGGCTATAGAACTTAGACAGAGGGTCAGTTCATTTGACTTGAACAATGTAAGTGATCCTTTCAAAGGAAAACACGTCTCACTTCTTATATTGGAGTATTTTAGTAGTAGGCTCAATCCTCTAGTTTCTGGAGACTTTGACTGCCAGAGTCCAGAAAGCACAGCTGTGTTTGGTATGAGCTCTCATCTCATACTGTACTTGCCCTGGGGGGTTCAGGAATGAGGGGCTTGGTAAGGCTCTTACAATGCAGCAAGCCCTTAAGTATTTGCTGGGAATGGGGTTACTCTAGTCTCAGGCACATACCTTAATGACAGAACAGACAACAGAGCTTCTTCTCTTTCAAGCCCTGCCCTGGGGAAAGGCAGTTTTGGAAAACCACATACACTGTAAGCCACAACTTTAGACCAAAGTGGTCATGCATCTTGTATCTATTATTCAAGGTCAACATGACAACCTGAGGTCAAGTCATGGGTGTAATACATCACTGAGAAGCCCTCAATCCATTCTGTCTGATTTCTTTTCCTTCAAATGACAGGATCCCTCTGTCTTGCATGTTCTAAATTCCCAGAAGGACTGTGCTGACCAAACTGGTTCCAAAAAAATCTGCTTTGGCTCTGACCTATGGAGAAGGATCTCCATTGCTTTAGAGCACATGACTGACCTCTACAGGGGACAACAAGAGTTAATGAGTTGGAGGCACAAAAGCAAAAGTAACTATCGATGCTTGATGCATTACAGGCATCCTCTCCCTGGCCTTGTTTTATTTTTCAACAAATTGAGGACAGAGATGGGTTTTATGAATGGGTCATGGAGACTCCCTATATGGGCTCCCAAGATGAGTCAAGACTGCAGGAGCCCAGCAGATGCAGCAAACACACTTCCCTAGTCTGAAAGAATTCATGTAAGACTTCTACCACAGGCCAAACAACCCCCAAGAGAAACCAGGTGGTGGGAGGAGGATGCTAAGAAAAGTTCTCATATACAGATATTCTGGCCAGATGTGGAAGCACAGTATAATAGATAGAGTGACACTAAAAGTCAGGAAAACTGGTTCAAGCCCACCCGCTGACACTTACTGGCTTGGGGGATACTGGACAAGTTCACTTAATCTGTTGGTACCCCAAGGTAACTCTTTAAGACTGAAGGCTGCAGAACAGTTGCCAGTTCTTGAACTGATAGAGGGAATTTCTCCTATAGAGAAAATATCCTCACTTGGGAGCTAACCTATACCAATTAAATCACAGATAAATATATATATATATATATATATACATATATATATATATATATATATATACACACACACACATATATTTCTCTAAGAAGTGAGAGAAGCATCAGTGATGGCAAAGTCACTGCCCAAAGATTGCAACAGACAAAGGACCTCACCTTAAGAAAGAGCTGGGCTCTTGCAAGCATCAGTGATGTCAAATTTAGTTCTAATTGTTGCTCCCTGAAGATGCCAATAGATGGGTTGCAGAACACCTAGCTAGCCTGGGGATTTCAAAGTCCAAAACTAGATGGCTCTAAACCACAGAGCAACTTTCCTGACCTGTGAGTATCTGTGCTCCCTTTCAGGCATCCCTTCTCCCTTCCCCCAACTATACCTTCCCAAACAAGTATTTTTTTCTTCCATCTGTCCACTTCAAACAGTGGTGCAAACAAAGGCAGAGGTTTTTGGCTTTGATGTTAAACTTGAGAGTTTCAATAGGAAATAGATATGAATTACTGTGCCCTGTAGTGCCAAAGTCAGAACTGAACCTGTCTCAGAGGTGAACACTGATCAGATGGAAACTTTCCCAACTTTCACTGCAAGTGGAGTCCTGAAGTGGGCTCCAGGCACCCCAGCTCCCAAACAGGTGCCTTAGCTAGACAGTCTGCTTTAAATGAGATACATGCTTTAGCGAAAGAAACAGACTCACCCACAAAAGCCCAAGTCAATAGAAGGCAGCAGCAGAAGACATGAGTCTGACAGTGTTCCCAAAGCCCAAGGAAGGAATTGTCCTTCGAATTGACTGATGCCCAGAAGACACAAAGGATGGGAGCATCTCTTTCCATCCGAATCCTATGCAAGTAAGATGCCCTACGAGCCCCAACATTGCAGAGGGCCCAACTTGCTGACACTGGGATTGTCACTCTCATGTCTTTTGACCAATGGAAGGAGATCAGCCTGGGCGAGGACTTTTGCACCCCCACATTAACAGCTCCAGCACTTGAAAAATCTCCACCAACCATCCTTAGAGCGCCTCCTCTCGGCCTCGGTGAGAATTGGAGACTGGCCAACCGTTTTCCCAAATTCCAGCCCCACTGAGTTCCCTGGTTTGCTCCGAAGCTGATTGGCCACTTGGGGCAACACCTCCCTAAAGCACCAACCCTCCCTAAAGCGCGTTGCCAAAACGTGACCTGGGGACTCAACCTAGTTGGAGGACAGAGGCAAAGTAGGAACTGAGGTGGTAACAAGTTTCAGAAATAAGCGGAAATCCCTTTCTTCCCTTTCTCTCTTCCCCAAACCCTTTGGGATTATGTGGCTGTAAACTGAACAAGAGAGAATTGGATAGGGTCAATGATAGTAAGGCTTTATATGCAAACAGCAGAAATTAATTTGTTGAATGGGGGAGAGAGCAAGGGATGGGGGGGGGGCGGAGAGAGGGGGCGGAGATGCCCGAAGTTCAAAGGGATTAAAAAGGCAATTAAAAGGAACTTGCAAGTAGCCCTGGGGGGACGGAAATATTTGGGATTAATGAGGAGCCAGCCGTACTCACCTGTCGGGTGAAGAGGATGGCAGTATCCCAGTATTCGGGGTGCTTGTCGCTCACTTTGTTAAGTTTCTTCTGCCAGGCGCAAAAGTTGCGCAAGGTCATCGCCGCATTTCCTGTGACCTTGGGCCCCTTGTCTCTGTCCGCGAGGACCAACACCTTGACCACTGCGATATTGATGGGGTTAAGGATGCTGGGATGTCGGTAGAGCCTCGCGGCCGTGGCCAGCAGTGTCAGTAGGTAATGTTCTAGGTCCGCACCGTGGAACTTCACCATCGACTCATCGGCTACCACTAGTGTTTCCACGTAGCGCGGGATGGACACAAAACGTTTGGCCCGCCCTGCTCTTCGAGGTGGCCGGCTCTCACCCGAGCCTGTCCGAAGGGATTTAAAAGGGTCCAGGGCACGCAGGATGGCCGGATTCCAGCCCGAGGCCACCCCGCAGCGGGAGGTAGGGTCCCCTGGTGCCCTACCAGGGGCGCCCCTGCGCTGGAGAAGATGTGCACCTTGGCTGTTGCGCTGCGCCTCGGGCGCGCTGACGTTGGGCAGGGGGCTAATGACATACTCTACGCCCCGATAGCCAAAGGCACCACGAAGACCCCCGCATAGGCTCAGAGCTGCAAAGGAGTCCCGCTCGGCATTCACATCCCCTGAGTAGAAGCAGCGGCGGAGGTCGGGAGAGCCCTCTGACACTCCGGCCTGGAAGACACCCAAATGCTCAGTGGCAAACGCGGGCGCTAGAAACTGGGCATCAGGAGCCAGGTGTAAGTAGAAGTCCTCCTGGAAGGCAGTGATCTGGAAGATGAGTCTCTGGTCCCCGGAGTCCTCGGGACCCCGCCGGTAATAGTGGCGCCCGTTGATGTCCGGGTCCAGCCGTATGGGAACTACAATCTCCTGTTCAGGGTCCGAACCACAAGCAGGGGCCCCAACGAGGGCCAGGGCAAGGATGCCTAACAAGAGCATGGCGCTAGGGGCTGTGCACCGAAGAGCTCCCAGAAAGGAGCGCTGCCCTGCTCTTGGGCACGGTGGTATGGCTGCACCCAGCAGGAGGGACAACAGCTTTGGGGCTGGTAAACGAAGAGCCGGGTTAAAATGCTCACTAGGCAGAGAGCGCACACTGTGCTCCCCCCGACTCCTACCTGTGTCTCCCGAAGTAGCGCGCGCTCTGGGAGCTTTATATACAATCGCTGTCAAGTGCAGAAGACTAAGATTTGTGGGCCAGGGACTGGCGGGGAGGCGCTGGGACGCTTATTGGAGCCTCCGCAGCCACTAGTAGAGGGGCAGACCCTGGCGGCGCTGCACAGGGCGAGCCCTCTTAAAGGGCCCGCTACTGCTTCTGAGTACGCTGCATTAGTTCCTCCCCTCCCTTCTCCCCCCTAACTTGCAGCCCCCAAGCTTCCTGGGGCAACTGAAAAGCTGGGCCCCGCCTACAGAGCAGAGAGCCACTTGGACTCTTCTGTTCTGCTGTGAGGGAGGGGAGACTAGCAGGAAGCATTGACTAGGGGTAAATTAGTTGGTTGTTATGATGCTGCCTTAACTCCCATTTCCCCTAGGTAATAGCCCACTAGCCCCGGTAGGTATTTCACGTCTGCCATACGATGGCACTTCCTGAGCTTTGGGGACATTCCTCTTGTAGTCCCCAATAAAAGCTCTCTGCTGGGTGTTCCTTCTGGTGTAAGTGACCTTTATCAAGTTGGTTCAGAGACTGTCTTTCTCTGTGTCTTGTCTGTTTCTCTATATCTCTCTCTCTTAGGCAAACTATGTCTTTCACACACACACACACACACACACACACACACACACACACACACACACACACACACACACACACACACACACACACACACACACACACACACACACACACACACACACACCATGGTCCCAAAGCAATAATGTCTTCCTGAAACCAGGTACTTCACACAAACCCAGCACAAGATCGGAAAGAGGGAGGGTACCAAAAGAAAGAAGGACCGTTGTGTGTTCAACCCTTCAAGAACAGTGGCAGCAGGGTGCGAGTGTGTGTGTCTGTGTGTCTGTGTGTGTGTGAGCGTGTGATTGTTCTGTAATCTCAGAGCATATGTAGAATATTGTGTTCAGTCTAGAGAATTAAATACATTTTAAGGACATTGGTAAGCTAGAGAGGAAGTTGTAAGTGTAGTGTGAATTAATAAATGGCTGTAGGAGCCTAATCTAAACCAAAAGGGGCCAGAGAAATCTTGATTTCAGGGATCAGTCCCGAAGGTCATCTATCTGCCCTTGAAATTGTCCACCATTTGTAGACCAGCCTAGGGAAAAGAAGTGGAAAGAAGGGATTTATTGGAAGAGTGCACTTAGCCTCAATGATACCTAAATAGGCTTTTAGGGTGTGGATTGCCTCAAGTGATTCAAGAATGTCAAAACACTGATGAAGAACCAGAAGGAAAAAGGACAATGTCTCTGCACATAACTGAAGGTATGGGAGGGTTGCTACAGGTAGGCGTGCAAAATAATCACAAAGGCTTCATAATGTACCTACTGTATCTGTTCCTATGCACACCTGAATGGGAGACAGCACAGCAGAGATCTCACTGACTCACTAGCCAAGACAGCTTTTTATTTCATAAATTCTATCATCATAGGAACTTCCACATGAATGGAGACTAATTCTGTAAGCCCTGGTGAAGAAAGAGAGATTCTTTAGTCCATATTGATTCTCGGAACCCATCCTTTTGGAGGGATAAGGGACTGAAATCTAGTATGTGAGACCAATGTTTACATGCTATGGGGGGGGGGGGAAGGGAGAGGGAGAGAGAGAAGGAGGAGGGAAGGGGGAAAGAGAAAGAGAGAGAATGTATGTGTGTTCTAGAGGATTAGTCTATACAAGAGGGAGTTTAAGTTTACAAAGGCCCTGTGTGTTTGTATGCTTAAAAGGGGTCTATAATTAAAGAAATCCAGAGTACCAAGGGCAGTCATAAGTCACTTATTTAGAGCAAACGATTGCTTTCCTACACCCAGTTGTTTTAATGGTAGGTTACAAAATTTCCAAAGAAATTCTCCTTTTGCTCTCATTTGAAGGAGTTTGACAGTGCCTCTGGAAAAGTGAACCGGGGCAATAGCCCCAGTGGGGTGAGACCCTTTCCGACCTAAATGCCCTACTTCTCCCCCTCCCCCAGCCTGCTCTCCCTTTAGAGCACAAATTCGTTAACAAGCCAGGTGGATTTGCATTCAGTTATTCTAAGGGGAATAACCAACTTTGAGAGGGAGTGGGCTCCCTTTCACTAAATAGAGCTCTTCAAGCAGACTGAATGACAATTTACTGAGTATGTTGGAGAGTCAATTTTTGTTTCTGGTGTGAGTTGAATTCAGTCACTTCTGAGATCCCATCCAACTCTGAGATTCTGTGACTTTCCAAGGGAGTTATCCAATGCTTGCTCAGAGTGCCTTATTGCCTATGACAGAGGGTCCCAATTAGTAAATTGGGATAATAATAATTATAGCTACCATTTATATAGTGTTTATTAAGTGCCAGCACTGTGCTGAGTGCTTTACAATTATTTTCTGGCTTGATCCTCCCAACAACCCTTCCAGGTAGATGCTATTATTATCCTCAATTTACAGATGAGGAAACTGAGGCAGAGGCTAAGTTGGGTTAGACTTGCCCAGGGTCACACAACTGGTAAATGCAGCTTGTAAGTGTGTGAGGCCAAATTTGAACTCAGATTTTCCTGACTCTAAGCCTGGAGCTATATCCACTCTGCCACCTAGCTGCCTCAAGAGCAGCTTTATCAAAGCTATTCATAAATCCTCATCATACCTGGAAGTTCTGGATTGTTGCTTCTTCCTCTGTATGGTTTGCTAGGATTCCCCAAAGGGAGGAGAGAATTTGGCAGTTATTACTGACTCCTCAGCTGTGGTCATAGACTCTGCTGCCTGCTCCCACACCTCCCTCCTAGAGATTTCACTGCCCTCTCCATCACACATCCAAGTGATTATATGGTAGAAGAGAGGAAAGGGGAATAGAGGGCCAGCCTCAGGAGTCAAGAAAGTCTGCACAAGTCACAAGCCTCTTCAACGAGTTAGCTACTATGCAGTAGGGTAAACTCTGTGGGTATGAAGCCAAAAGACAATCCAAGGTCTCAAGATGCTCACAGCCTGAGATGGGGAGACAGCTCTGTTCACAAAAAAAGATATCTACAGGGTAAACTGAAGATAATCTCAGAGGAAAGGCACTAAGAACAGTCTTCTTATAGAAGATAAGACTTTAACTGAGACTTCAGGGAAGATAGGAAGTGGAGATGAATTACAAGCATGAAGGAATTGGGAGATGAAGGCAAGGAGGCCAAGATCACTGGGTCTTCAAGTATGTGGAAGAGAATAAGTTGTAAAGAGACTATGAAAGTAGTAAGGGGTCAGGTTTATCCTGGAGTGATTGGGATCCACTAGTAGTGAGGTGGTAGGTGCTCTAGGAAGAGCCCTTTGATAACTGATTTGAGTGGGGAGAGATTTTGAGGCAGGAATGTTGGCCAGAAGGCTATTGAAATAGTCTAGGCCTTCTGGTGCCAAGCCTAGGACTATTTCCCATTCATTCATGATAGTGCCAAAAGTGAGTGTGAGGGCAGCTAAGTGGCCTGGTGGATAGAGCACCAGGACTGGAGTCAGGAAGATTTGAGTTCAAATCCATCCTCGGACATTTACTAGCTATGTGACTCTGGGCTAGTCACTTAACCCCTCTTTGCCTCAGTTCCTCTTCTGTTAAAAATAGGAACACACTGGAGAAGGAATGGCAAACCACTCTTTGCCAAGAAAACCAAATCCCTATGGATTTGTTTTAATGATAGGTTACAAAGTTTCCAAAGAAATTCTCCCTTTGCTCTGATTGTATCAGATTATATCCAACAGAGTTGGGCACACCTGAGCACCAACAAAAGGAGGGGGTATGCATGTGAGTTTCTTAAATTACAAAAACATAAATATTTTTGCCATTACTTCTCATGGTCTCATGGTCTCATGGCAATACGGACTCTTCTTGGGAGAAAGGGCATTTTTGAGCCTTCTTTCATTTTCGTTCACCTCCTATTCTTCTTATCCCACTACTTTTGTCACTTCCTTTCTCCATCCTAATCTTCCCCCTGAGAGTTCTCTAGAAATCTAAATGCCTGAGGAATCTGCCTCTTTTTTCTGAAAAGAAACAGACTGAATTGCCGGGTTAGCCAAATCAGGTGGTTGGAAAACCAATTATCTTACTTTCTAGTTTCCACTTTTTCAGGTTTTTAATGTTCACCCTTCCACAAAGTGCCTTTTCTTGCACTAACATTCAAGCTTTCTTATTAACACTCCTTCCAAAGAGATTTCTCCTTCATCTGTCTTCATTTCAAGCGGAAGATCCTAGTATCATTAAAGATACAGAGAATGAATGAATGATATAAGAGAAAGGAAATCAAGAAAGGTTAAGGAACAGGCTCCAAGCTTGCTTGCGAGTGTTAAGACAGAATACTGGAGAGAATAAGGGGATGATGGGTAGCTAAAAAGAATCCTAACTGCTAAGATAAACAATGTTATTTCATGTATCTATTATATGGGAATTTATATTGGACCCTACATAATAATGTGAAGTATAATTGAGAATTTATCTTCAGCTGAGGTCTGTTTTTTAAAATTAGTCATTGCCAAGAGCATGAAGAGCCCCCAAGGTCATAGGTGACTCAGATTACTCAATTTGACCCTGGTTAAGCTACAGAGGTTAATAAAGAATGTGAGCCATCAGGCATTAGGGAGTGGCCTGGGGACTTCAGGGACTGCCTTGCCCTCAAACTGCATTGTGTATTGACCATCACTACTGGCTGAGCTCCTAGCCCATATTCTTCCAGATGTGGAAACAGCTGGAGCAAGTAGAGACCCTGCTGAGGCCTCATGAATTATAAACCTGAGCCATTGGTCAGAGAAAATATTAACTCTGTTTTTTCTATCTCAGCCACTCAGCCTTTTATATTCTCTGGGTCCTTGTGTTTAAAAAAAATACTCTAGAACAGATGTGGGGAGCCGGCTGCCTTGAGGCCACATGTGACCCCTCTAGGTCCTCAAGCGCAGCCTTTTAACTGATTCCACACTTCCCCATCCCTGCCTAGAACCTTCTACTACAAAGAAATGGTAGGTCTCGTTTTTTGTAGACAATGGAAACTCAGTATAGAAGTTCCCCAACTGGACCTTACAAGGAGGGAAGCATTCAACAATGGAAGATAATTAGATTCAGGATATACTCCATCTCCGTACTAAGCATCCCTCCCTCAACCAGCCTAAGTGCAAAAGGTTGAGAACTTCCTCATTATACCAAAGACTGGGAGAAAAGGAAAAAGTAGAGAATACTCTTCATTTAAACAAAAGACATATATAGACCACAAGAATGCCAGTGGACATGGAAGAAAACCTGCTTTTTATTGTGATTTCACTTGTCTCCTATCAATCAATCAATCATGAAGCATTTATTAAACACCTTCTGTGTGCCAGGATCTATGCTGTGTGTTAGGGTTACAAATACAATGAATTCAACAATCCCTGTACATGAGGAGTTAATATCTTAATAGAGGAGATAACTGTGTGTACATACATTTCCTTTATCTCTATCATTATATATGTTTGTATAGGTGTATATATTTATGTGTGTGATACATGTGTTTATAAAATTCCTCTATCTATACCTTCATACCTTTATCTCATTATACATTTATATATAGACATACATGTACATGTGTATATTTGTATAAATTTCCTTTAAATCTTTATACTTAACTCTATCTTTATATGTGTATATATATATATACACATATACATACATCTGTGTATATTTCCCTTATGATGCCATTATATCTTTATCTCCATATTTATACCTTATATTTATATGTATACATTTATCTTTATATATACATGTGTGCATTGCATATGTATGTATGCATACACACACGTGCATGTGAGTTTGTGCATGTGTGTGTTATATGAGTTTTGTCTCATGCACAGACCTCATCAGCTTGCTGGACTGATACAATCTCTCCACATGGAGGACTTGGGGAGCTTTCTTTCAAAATGGTGATGACATTGAGGGGAATGTCTTGGAGAGACTATGGAATGTGAATCAATTTTTTCCATAACTGGTTCTAGTTGATTAATCACCTGGTGAAGATGAAACTGGCTTCAGGAGCATTCAAAAAGGTCTGTAAGCATCAGCCACCTCCCCTTTTGCCTTAGTTGCTCATGGAGGATCTTGGTGACTTTTGCTTATGGCGCTTGGTGAGAGACCATGGGATAAGTGGAAGGACCTTGGGGCCTCTCCTCCTCCAAAGCCATATGGTCTGAGAAGGGACTTTATGTTTGTCTTTTTCAATTCTGGGTGAAAAGAGTGAACAGTACAGAGGGTGCTTCCACTTCCCACAGCTTTGCAGCATGACTAGCATCAATGCCTCAAAGAGCAAGAAGTGACCTTTGAGACCCCAGCCAAGAGATAGCTGAGACGAGGCTTCATCTAGTAGAGATGCCTTTTTTTGGATGTGAACTGGATGAGATCAATACTCTGTAGGAACTGAACTAAGTTTTGAACCTACTCCTCCAGAGATTGAGGTAGAATTGGGAAGATTACTCTGAGGTGTTGGAAATGGGAAGTGGGAAGTGTTTGCACTTTGTTCTTGCTCTGTCTTCAAAGTAAATGTAATTGATGTTAACTAGTTAAATAGAACTGGGAGGTTAATCATAGACCCCTAACAAAAGGGGAAACACAGCCAGCAAGAGTTCAAACTGATGCTGGTAGAGAGGAGAAACACTTCAACCCTTACGGGTTACCCCAAAGGAAACCCTAAGGAGTAAATGTAGCAGCCTTGCTCTGAGAGACAGAGAGAGAGAGAGAGAGAGGGAGAGAGGGAGAGAAAGAACTTTTGCATATGTGTGCATATATACATGTATCTACATGCTTGTATTGTGTGTGTTGGAATATATGGATAGATGTATATATGAAATAAATAGAAAGAATAAATAGAAATTTGTTGCCTACAAAGTAGTATGGTAAGGAGGGAGGGCACCAGCAGTTCAGGGCATCAGGAAAAGTTGCATGTAAAAGTTCAGGTGGATACAACCATTCTGGAGAGCAATCTGGAACTTTGCCCAAAGGGCTACAAATAATTGCATACCCTTTGACCCAGTAATACCACTTCTGGGGTTGTATCCCAAAGAGATCACAGAAGTGGGAGGAAGACCCATATGTACAAAAATATTTATTGCAGCTCTCTTTGTGGTGGCAAAAAAACTGGAAATTAAGGGGATGCCCATCAGCTGGGGAATGGCTAAACACGTTGTGGTATATGAATGTAATGGAATACTATTGTGCTGTAAGAAATGGGGAGGAGACAATCTTCATATTCACCAGGAGAGCCTTATACAAACTGATGCTAAGTGAGAAGAACAGAACCAGGCAAAACCTGTACACAATCACAGACACATCATATGTGTGACAACCAACTTTGATAAACTGGACTCTTCTCAGCAACGCAGTTATAAGACAACTCTACAAGTCTCAGGATGGAAGGAAATATCTACATTCAGAGAAGGATCTAGAAAGAACAGAGTTCAAATGGAGACTGAAGCAGTCTACATACTATTGTTCTTTTTCATATTTGGTTTTCTTTCTTTTTCCCATTTTTCACTCCATTGGTTACAACCCTTCTATAAAACCAGACTAATGTCCAATGTGAAAGTATTTGCAGATCCTATACATGATTGCACGCCGCCATGGGGCTGGGAGGAGGGGGGGAGTAGGAAGAGAGGGGAGAAAATTTGAAACTCAAGGGATTGTGGAACTGAATCTTGTAAACTAAAAGTAAATGAACAAATCAATTTTTAAAAAAAAGTTCAGCTGAATCTTAAAGAAAGAGAAATATTCTGTAAGACAGGTAAGGAGAGTGTATCTTCCAGCAAAGACATGGAGACTAGAGATTAAACACATGTAGAAAGTCAATTTGGCTGGATGGGAAAGGGGCCAGGGTGGAGAGAGGAGTAGTAATCTACAAGGAGACTGAAAAGATTGTTTGGCATAAGATTATGAAAGGCTTTAAAAATTAAACAGGAGTTTATATTTTATTTTACTGTTTCTCAGACTATCAACCCTGGGCCTTGGCTCACCCCTCAAATATGAAATCAAGGCAATAAGTATTTATTAAGCACCTACTATGTGCTAGGTTTTGTTCTTTTTTTTTTTTGCAGGGCATTTGGGGTTAAGTGACCTGCCCAAAGTCACACGGCTAGTAAGTGTGTCCAGTGTCTGAGGCCGGATTTGAACTCAGGTCCTCCTGACTCCAGGGCCAGTGCTCTACTCACTGCACCACCTACCCACTCCTAGGTTTTGTTCTTAATGTTTACAATATAAATACAAGAAAAAAGACAGTTGTGAGGTATAAAAAGTTTGAGAGACATAGTTGCTGGGTAATTAATCATTTATTAATAATGTTAGCATATTATTAGCAAAAGGATGGTTATTTGGCTATCTCTCTTAGACTAAAGACAAATCATGGAAACTACTCAGTGCTTATATGCCTTTAAAAGAGTGGGTAGTCCTATGGGTGGAAATTGGTTAACAAGTAACGGGAGGTGGGATTATTCTAACGAAGGTGTAGGGGTACAAGACCCTGATCACTCAAGTTTGGTCAAATAGAATTATCTTTCCACATCACCATTCAATATAAGGGAGAATCCACATTTTCCTAGACCTGTTTGAGTAAAACACAATGAGCCAGCACCCATCAAATCACCTAACTTTACTTACTGAACAGATCTGAATTCTCCCTCTCAATATTAGCCCTGCATTTCAAACACTGCCTGAATAACCTGTAGGGGCTGATTTTTGAATGAGGAAGTAAAAAAGGGGAAAAACTTGGTCCTAATTCAATAATTAGTCATTAATACATGAGAGAAATAACCATTTCTCTCAATAGGCAAGTCTTACCCTCAATTAGCCTTTGTCCTAACAGGGAAATATAACATTCTAAAAAGAATATAAAAGTTGGGGAAGAGAGGAGACATGATGGTGAAGTCCTTGGAGTCAGAAACAGAGGCTGGCTGAGGGAAATAAAGCATAATGGGTCTGGTTCCCAAAATGGAGGCCCAGGAAAGAACTCAATAATGCAAGAAGGAAGCTTGAGAGGAGAAATATTCCAGGGCAACAAGGCTCCAAATGCTGAGGGAAATCCTAGAGCAACAGACAAGATGTCAAAGACCTGAAAATCAGAAGCACAGACAGGAAGGAAATGTAGGGTGTAGCATAATATCCTGAGTATTCTGAGAATTTCATGAAACAGAAATCAGGTGATTCTGTGGGGTAGATTTTTAGTCCAGGCTCTGAGAGACAGGAAATTAGTACCCTTTGCAATTGTCAGAAAATCTTTTTGTGAGTGATATCCTCTGTTCTTGACTTTCCCTAGCACACAAAGCAACTCCATTAGTATCCTGAAAAGCAGATAAAACTCTAAATCTCTGATAAACCCAAAGACTCCAGCTTCTGGAAAGAACTTACTATTTGACAAAAACTGCTAGAAGAACTGGAAAAATAGTATGGCAGAAACTGGGCACAGACCAATATCTTACACGTATACCAAAATAAAGTCTAAATGGGTTCATGGTTTAGATAAAAAGGCTGATACTGTAAGCAATCTGAGAGAGCAAGGATTAGTTACCTCTCAGATTTATGGAGAATGGAAGAATTTATGACAAAACAGGAGATAGAGAGCATTACAAAATGCAAAATGGATAATTTTGATTACATTAAATTGAAAAGTTTTTGTACAAACAAAGTCAATGCAACCAAGATTAGGAGGGAAACAGAAAACTGGGAAAGGATTTTTACAACCAGTGTCTCTGATAAAGGCCTCATTTCTAAAATATACAGGGAACTGAGTCAAATTTATAAGAATACAAGTCATTCTCCAATTGATAAATGGTCAAATGATATGAACAGGCAGTTGTCAAAGGAAGAAATTAAAGACATCTATAATCATATGAAAAAATGCTCTAAATTACTATTACTATTGATTAGAGAAATGCAAATCAAAATAATTCTTAGGTACCACATCTCACTAGTCAAATTGGCTAATGTGACAAAACAGGAAAATGATAAATGCTGGAGAAGATGTGGAAAAATTGGAACACTAATGCATTGTTGGTGGAATTGTAAACTGAT
This sequence comes from Pseudochirops cupreus, assembly GCA_028627135.1. Taxonomy (NCBI): domain Eukaryota; kingdom Metazoa; phylum Chordata; class Mammalia; order Diprotodontia; family Pseudocheiridae; genus Pseudochirops; species Pseudochirops cupreus. The sequence goes on along the minus strand of CM053582.1, from coordinate 195,404,284 downwards.
CTAACCATTCTGGAGAACAATTTGGAACTATGCCCAAAGGCCTATTAAAATGTGTATGCTCTTTGATCCAACAATACAACTTCTAGGGCTGTATCCCAAAGAGATCACACAAGTGGGAAAGGGGCCCATATGTACAAAAATATTTATAGCAGTTTTTTTCTGGTGGCAAAAAATTGGAAATCAAGGGGATGCCCATCAAGTGGGACATAGCTAAACAAGTTGTGGTATATGAATGTAATGGAATACTATTGTGCTATAAGAAAGGAGGAGCAGATGGACTTCATAATAACCTGGAGAGACTTATATAAACTGATGCTGAGTGAGGGGAGCAAAACCGGGAGAACATTGTACGCAATTATAGACACATCATATCTGTGAAGATAGACTGCACTCCTCTCAGCAATGCAAAGCTATAAGACAACTCCAAAAGACTCATGATGGAAAAGGCCGTTCACATCCAGAGAAAGAACGATGGAGTCTGAATGCAGCTTGAAGCAAACTACTTGCACTCTCTCTTTTTTGTTTAGTTTTGTTTCTTCCTTCTTGTTGTTCATTCCATCGGTTATGATTTTTCTTTACAAACTGACTAATGTTTAATGTGAAGGTATTTGTAGAACCTGTATTAGATTGCATGCTGCCATTGGGGGAAGGGAGTGAAAGAGGGAGGTGGAGAAAATGTGAAACTCAAAAGCTTGTGGAACTGAATGTTATCAACTGAAAGTAAATAAATTTTTAAAAAGAAAAAAACTTTAAACCTCTTTCATTTCCCCCAACTTCCAATAATTCAATTTAATTTAACAGGCACTTATCAGGTACCTACTATATTCTAGGAGTTGGTATACAAAAGCAAAAATAATCAGTCCCAAGGAGATGAGTCACGGTATCTGAACACAGATAAATAAATACAATTAAATCTTGGAGGGGGCTGGGGAAGAACACTAAAAATGGGGGGGGAGGGTCAGTTAGGAAAGACCTCAAGGAGCAGGAACACCTGGGGCTTGAAGGGTGCTAGGGATTCCAGGCAGCAGGAATGAGGAAGAGCATTCCAGGTCATAAGTGTGAGGAGGTGGGAAGGGGGTCATCGAAATCCATGCAAAGGAGAGATGGAATGTTCTGTGCCAGGAACAGCAAGTTAGCCACTTTGGAAGAGAGAATATACGAGGGGGAGGACCAGGAGATCAGTCTTTTCAAAATGCATGCCCATTCCTATACAAGTTTAAAACAGTTTACCAAGAAACAATTGACTTCTAATCTAGGTCTCTGCTGGGCCTCTTATTCACTTTGCGATGACACAGACACACACACACACAGACACACACACACACACACACACACACACACACACACTCCACTCCCACCCCTGAAAAAGTATTCGGTTCTACTGTCTCTGGACAGTTTGTTTTGTGAGAAAAGAATTAAAGTCACAAAAGTGGTAAATTTTATCTGCATTATTGCTAGAGTTAGCATAGTATAAGGGATAGAAGGCCAGCCTTGGCACCAAGGAGATTTACATTCAAACCCTGCCAATGACACATGTCTGGCCACTGGTGAGTCATTTAACCCTTTAGTTTCTCCAAGACTAGAAATTGCAGAGGAGGTGCCAATTCTTCCAGTGGAAAGAATTTCCACACATGGAGTGCTGCTACTCTGAAGAAACCACATTCCTAGATGCTTCCACCACCATAAATAAAAATGCTTCATTAATTTTCACTTGAATTCCCTCTCTTTTAACCTCTTCCCTTTCTCTGCTTCTCAGACCCCAAGAGGTATTTAGCATAGAAGACTTTTCTTTCCCAAAGAAAGTAAATTTTCATCAAAAACAGAATGACTGAAATATTTCAAGACACAAGAGTAGGAAAGGAGAGGACCAAGATCTGAGCCATTTTGTCAAGAATCAGTTCTTTTTGCAAAGAGAGGATAGAAAAGAGAAGTGATATCTCAATGGACAAAGTTATAGACTAGGAAGCCAAAACCCACTCTTTTCTATGCTATTAGGCAAATGGCCCCATCTTCTGATGCAATCATTTCTCTCCCCAGATGAAACAGAGCAAACATTGTCATCATCATCAGTAAGAACTGATTGAGCCCCTGGAAGATACAGCACTTTATTAGACATTTGTGTCTAGAGAGTGAGGTTGAGACAAGAGTTCTGCCCTGGAGAAGTGTAGAATCCATGTGGTTAACTCCATCATGCAAAAACGATGAGAGGTATAAGCAGAAATGTTCTTCCCACCGCCAGTTCACCCATATGCCCCCAATTCCTTACTGCTGCCTTCTTCATCTTTCTAATAGAGCCTTAGCTCATATCACTCCTTTAACTGAATACCTTTAGTGGTTCTCTTAATTACCAAATGAAGCACACTTTTCTGATCTTGGCATTCAAGGCCCTTCAGTGTGAATTCAGCTCATGTTTACATCCTAATCTAATACTACTCCTCTTTACGTATATAACCTATATTCTATCCAACCTAGACAACTCTTTACTCCCACCCCTTCCTGAGGTTTTATCCTATCCTTTTCAGTTACTGCTTTGCCCCAATCTCTGCCCAGTGAAATCATGACCTTCCTTCAAGACACAATTCAGGTGCCACCCTCAAGACTTTTCTCTTCCTCTTCCTTTAATAATTTCCTAACTTCTCATGGTACTTTTCCTCGATCTCTCCTTTGCCCAGTTAAAAGGAAAATTCTTTTTTTGGGCTTTTGCCCTGATTAAGAAGACAAAATTTAGGACAAAGAGAATTAAAAGGAGTTTATTAAAAATATATCAAGGTAGCAACACGTTGAGCGGCTGATCACTGGAGATCAGCAATGGCTTCAAGACGGAGCCAGTTTTTATGGATTCCCAGTATCTCGTTCGTAATGAGATAGAAACAATTCAGATAAAGCGGATGGAAAATTGCATCTCAGTTCTTCCCCAAGACAGCATGTATGTGACAATTTCCAGGTACAAATGGTGGGGGTGGGGCTGACTTACTACATAATGAATATCAGGTAATAAAAAGATACAGACCGGGTGATACCTCCCCCTAATACTGATTAACAAGCAGGTCTGGGAACAACGGGTCACTGAGTCAGCATGACTTCTAATAACACTTACAATAATCTCCCTCGGATGAAAAGTATCAGTATACTTGTCTTTCCTCAAATTCAATATGAGCTTCTTGAGAGGGAAAAATGTGTTCTCTTTCATTTCTGTATCCCTAAGCTTAGCACAGAACATGCCTTTATTAAAATACATATACAGGTAGCAGCAGCAACATATTGCAGCTCTCACATAGCCGCCCCAAAATACCCATAAAATAGGACTCTAAACCAATCCTAGAACTCCAAAACGCACACAAAGATACTTCCCACTAAAGTCAGCTCGGCTACGAGGAACCATATCAGCACTGCGAACCGAAACCAGCCTGGCCTGAAGCCGTGGCTGTGCCCCGGGGGCGGCTGGACAAGAGGAGTGGTGACTGGATTAGTGGCAGCTGCGAGCAGCCTTCAGAATTAGGTCAGTGGAGCTTGCAATTGGGGGAGAAAAGCGTCCGGCCGAAAGGCCTCCAGAGCAGAAAAGTGAAAGGCAGAGGTTTTGCACCCACCTCCGTGTTGCAGCTTCCCACCCATGGCCTGCAGACAGCAGGGGGACTAAGTGATTGTTCTGAGGCCAGTGCTCTCACGTTGAGCGGCCTGGATCCGGATCATGGTCTTGGGCCTCGGTCCTGGAGTCTTCACTACCTAGTCAGCCAGAAGTAAGTAGGAAGAGTCCCAGCATCTTCCTGAGAGCTACGGCAGCCGGGAGGACCCCAGCGATTTGGGACAGAGCTTTCCCTTCTGGAAGCAGAGCTCCACAGAGATTTTTTGAAAAATCACGAACTGAACAACCATGAGTAAGAATAAGCATAAGAAGCAAAGTAAGAACAGCTCCCAAACCCTAGATTCCTTCTTTGGGGAAAAGAAAGATCATGGGAGAGATAGGGAGGAAGAGAGCACAGCCAGAGCGCCCCCACCAGGGGCCTCCAATAAACATGAAGAATGCCTTAAAGCTAGAGATGAGCTGAAGAAGGATTTTCAAAACCAAATAAGGGAAGTGGAAGAAAATTGGGAAGA
>CM053582.1:195376477-195399689 GCA_028627135.1 Pseudochirops cupreus | reverse complement strand
CTATATAACCAAACTATTGTACAATGTGAAAGTATTTGCAGATCCTATACATGATTGCACGCCACCATGGAGGGGGGGGAGGAAGGGAGGGGAGAAAATCTGAAACTCAAGTGATTGTGGAACTGAATCTTGTAAACTAAAAGTAATAAACAAGTTATTCAAAAAAAAAAAAAAGAAATAATAAGAGGTTAGAGGTGGAGAAGACCTTGGAGATCATCTTGTCCAAACTTTTTAGTTTGTGAATGTGGAAAATGACACTGAGAGAAACTCAATGACCTGCCCAAGATCATACAGCTAGTTAGTGGTAGAACTGGAAAGTCTCTCAAGTCTCCTGGAAAGAGCACTGGAATCAGATATTCTTTCCATTGCTCCATACTGCCTCCCATTTCTACTTGACCTTTTCCCCACTGCATCCCATCAGGATGGGTGTGGGAGGGGAGGCCATGCCTAGAAACAGGCAACCAGCCTGTATTGGAGGAGTTTCTGGACATCAGCTGAGTCTTAGAGGATTAGCTGGAGAGCTCCTTGGCCTTGGAACTAAGCCAAGCCACAGTGTTTCTCAAGTTTTGATCAGCTGGCTTGCTGAGGTTTTCTCTTTGTACTTGTGTTCTGGTCTCTTTCTTCTAAATTTTGAGGTAACCTTGGGAGTTCTTCAGAGTTGGCTTAACATGTAAAAGATATTTGTTGCCTTCAAAGGTCCCAAGAGTAGCTGACTGATGAGCCACAGGGAGGTTTCATGATCACACCAGGGTTGACCTAATGTATTCAAGGATACATTATTTACTCACATGGGGTCATTTGAGGGGCTTTAGGAAGTACTCCTTATCCCCAAATAAAAATCCACAGTTCATTATTTTGTGTTTAACATGGTCCTTTCCTGCTGGTGCTTTTTTTTTTAAAGAAGATATTACTAGGAAAGATAACAATCCAATCATTTAAAATTAGAACAGCTGAATTTTTCAGAATTCAGAAGTTTGGAATTTTTAGTATTGGAAGAGATTTCTGGGAGTCATTTAGTTCAGCCCAAACCTGAATTGGAATCTCTATGAAACACCATCAACAAACCTGTACTTGATGATGCAAGCTACTCATGGGCAGATACTGATTCATTTTTTGTCTTTATATTCCCACTATCAAGCCTTGCACATAGCAGGTACATACATACTAAACGCATTTTGAATTGAATCTAGAAATAGAAGTGGTGATGCAAGAGCCCACATGACTTCATCAAAAGTAGGTCATGGTAGTTTAATATCACTTCATTTTTCTACAGTCACTAGTCTGGTTGATTAGGAGAACACTATAGATACCATTTACCTAGATTTTAGCAAAACATTTGACAAGTTTTCTCATGTTATTTTAATGGAAAAGGTGGAGAGATCCAGTGATAAAGAACCCACTGTGGAACAAGACAGCCCATTCCACTTTTGTAAAATGTAATTCCTTTTCTCTTACTTTCTTCTTAACTATCTACATTCTGACTTTCAATCTTATCATTCAACTGCAACTGTTCTCTCTAAAGTTACCAATGATCTAACTGCCAGATTTCATGGTCTCTTCTCAAACATCCTTTTTGACCTCTCCACAACCTTTATGTTGTTTATCACACTCTTCCTGATACTCTCTTCCCTTTAGGTTTCTGTGACATTACTCTTTCCTAGTTCACCTTCCACCTGTCTAGTCCCTTCTCAGTATCCTTTGCTGGATTTTCATCTGTCATTCCTGCCCATTAACTGTGGGTATTTCCATGGCTTTTTCCTTGGTCGTCTTTCCTTCTCCCCCTAATGCCATTTCCCTTGGTGATCTTATCCATGTCTATGAATTCAGTTATCATTTCTATGCTGATTGTTCTCAGATCTACTTATGCAGACCTAATGTCTCTTTTAGTTTCCATTCATTCTTATATTTCCAGCTGTATTGGACATCTCAAACTAAATGTCCCATAGTCATCTTAAACTCTGCATTTGCAAAATTGAACCTATAATCTTTCCCCTCAAACCTTCTCCTCTTCTTGTCTTTTCTATTACTATGGACTGCACTACCATCTTCCCAGTCACCTAAGTTCACAGTCTAGGTGTCATCTTCTAGTTAGTTTCTCTCTCTCTCTCTCTCTCTCTCTCTGCCTCTGTCTCTCTGTCTCTGTCTCTCTGTCTCTGTCCCTCTCTCTTTCTCTCTCTCTCTCTCCCTCTCTCTCTCTCCCGCCCCCCCCCACCATATCCAATCTGTTGCCTAGTCCTGTCGATTTTGCCTTTGTAATACCTCTTCTATGTTTTCTTTTCTCCTCTAACACTACCATCACCTGGTATAGGACTTCATTACCTCATATTGTAACAGCCTTCTGATTGTTTTTTCTGCTTCAAGATTCTCCACTCCAGATCATACTCTGTCCAGCTGTCAAACTGGTCTTCCTAAAGTATACGTCTGACCATGTTACCCCCTCATTCAATAAATTCCAATAGTTCCCTATTAGCTCCAGAGTCAAAAAGAAAATCCTCTGCATAGCAGCCAACGCTGCTCCTAAGCATGCTCCTCTCCTTTCCAGTCCTGTTACACTTACCACCTCTTCTTCTCCAAGTACTCAGCCATCTTGCTGTTCCGTGAGCAAGACACTCCGTCTTCCAACTCAAGGCATTTTCACTGGCTGTCCCCATGCCTGGAATTCTTTTCCTCCTAATCTCTATCTCTTGACTTCCCTGGTTTCTCTCAAGCCCCATATGAAATTCTACCTTCTAGAGGAAGCCTTTCCTAAGCCCACTTATTCTTAGTATCTTTCTTCTGAGATTACCTCCAGTTTATACTGTATATTATCTTGTTTGTACATACTTGTTTGCATATTGTCTTCCTTATTAGACTGTAAACTCCTTGAGAGCAGGGACTGTCTTTTGCCTTTCTATGTATCCCCAGAGCTTAGCTTAGTATGTACATATTGTTCAGTTGTTTTTCAGTTGTATCTGACTCTTCGTGACCCATTTGGGTTTTCTTGGCAATGATATTGAAGTAGTTTGCCATTTCCTTCTCTAGATCATTTTGTGAGGAAACTGCAGCAAAAAGGGTTAAGTGACTTGCTCAGGGTCATGTAGTTAGTAAGTACCTGAGGCTAGATTTGAACTCAAGAAGATATCTTCCTGACTCCAGGCTCAGCACTTTATCCACTGTGCCAAAATGCTTGACTTCACTTGTAATTTGTCTAATTTGTTCACTTGTCTAAGGCTGCCTCTGCATCTTTGATCCATTGTTTCTAGTTCTACTTTCTAGGTCCAATCACAGAAGTCTAAGTCTTTGATAGGACATCTTATTAACTACTAGAAATCAGCTATTATGTCTACCCCAAGTCTTCTTTTCTAGGCTACACATCTTCAGTGCCTTCAGCTGCTTCCCATGATGGTATGCTATCAAGGCTCTTTATTATCATGGTGGTTCCATTCTGGTCACTCCAGTTTATCAATATTCTTCCTAAAATGTGACTGAGTTGACACAACCATGAATGATTCTTTGGGCCCAGCCATTTAATGAATTCCAAATCCATCTAACTCTACTATTGCTGATCCTAGATCTTTCCACCTTTTCCACTAGAATAAACATAAGAAAAATTTCAAATACTTTGCTAAAATCTAGGTAAATGATATCCATAGCATTCTGCCAATCAACTAGTTTAGTAACTCTGTTGAAAAATGAAGAGATATTAAACAATTGTGACTTTATCTTGATGAAGCCATGTAGACTCTTTGATCACAACTTCTATTTCTAGATTCAATTCAAAATGCACTTATTATGTACCTCCTATGTGCTAGGTAATATGTCAGGTAGTGGGGATATAAAGACAAAAATGAATCAGTATCTTCCCACAAGGAGCTTGCATCTCATTGGGAGTGGGTAGGTAGGAAAGCAAACCTCATATATGGAAAAGTGAACACAAAATTACAACATAATTTCTGCATGACAGCAGGGGTGGTGGTAGTAGTTCAGAGAAGCCCTGACAGTTGGGGGATATTCACTATCATCCCATTAATAATGCCCTAAATTTGTCAGGAATTGAGGTAAAACTCATTGGTCTGTAGTCTGCAGGCATCGTTTTCCCTCTTTCTTGAAAATCAGGGCATTTGCCTTTGTTCATTTTTTTGCCATACATCTCCTTTCCCCCATAATCTTCCAGAGGTCTTTGACAAGGGATCCATATTCTCATCTTCCTGCTCTTTTGGGATCCTAGGATATAATACATTTGGGCCTGGTGGCTTGAATTTGGCAAGGTCAACTTCGGGGCTATCAACTTTATATTAACCATCTTTGTTCCAAATGTCTAAGCCAAAGATTATTCTTCTTTGTAGAAGAAAGAGCAAAATAAAAGTTGAGCAATTGCCTTCTTTCCATTATCATCTGAATAATTGTCTTATCTCTGAACTGGTTTTCTTCTTTTGCCCAATATAGCTTTGATAAGAACTTGTTGTTATCTTTAGAATTCTTTGGCATTCCTTGCCAGGCTCAACCCCCTGAATTACAGTACTCAGCATTCTTAAAGGACCCTGTTATGGTTTAGTTTTCATGCTTTGTTGTTTGCCTTTACTTCCACTTTCCATAAAAATCATTAAAAATAAGTAGGTTGATGAGTTCCTAGTGCAATTAGCTTGTTCTCCTTAGATAATTCCTCCCTTACCTGCTCAATAGAATGTAAATTTGTATGGGACTCTTCTCATTTGTGGAGATTGATTCCTAAATGCTTGTTGCTTGTGTGAGAAACAGAGACAGTGAGAGTTTGAGAGAAGAGAGACTTCGTATGACAGTATAGCATACTTGTATGAATCTATCTTCTCCTTATATTTGTGTGTATGTGTATTTTCTACTAATCATTTCCATACAATTCAATAATTAATAAAATAGGTCAGAGTATCATTGTATCACTGTCTTTAAATTATTTTTTTAAGCACATAATGCTATTCAGCCTATTCCTTCCCCCACCAATCTCCCACCTACCTTCCTTTTGAATAGGTATGTTCTTCCAAAGTCATATTCCAGTCACGAGTCTTATCCCAAGAAGTTTCAGTGATATTTATGAGGTCAAATTTGTCTCCTTTCATTTGTATCCCTACTTCCCTTGCTTTGTATGCAGACTTTGTACATTTGTACATAGATATCCAAAGTCATGGGTTTTATTGCTGGCTCATTTTGGGAGTTTGTCACACAAAATTGTAATCTCCTATAAATTACGTAGCACCTCTACTGCCATTCTCCCTGAATTATGGCTACTCTCTGCAGTATCTAATTTGATGGAAAAATGGTAGGCAGTTTCCCTTCTATTCCTTCCTTTTCAGCATAAAGTCCTTTTGATTAGATTTGCCAGTTTCCAGATAGATTCATTCTTACTAGCCCATGTTTTAAGGGATTAAAAAAAATCCAAACTTCATTTTCAGACACCATTTTCTTACCCTGACATTCATATCCCAATTACTAATTTCTAAGAATTAGCGCTATCTAAAAATCTAATAGATTTTCTTGGTAGCTAGTAGGGTCTTCCTCATAGAGATGTTCAAGTAGAGATTGGATGACCCTTTGTCAGGAGTATTATATAAGGGATTCTTATTCAATTAGGAGTTGCACTAGATTAGTTGTAGGACCCTTTCCATTCTGAAATCCTAGTTATTCTGATTTTGTATCGAGTATGATTGTCTCCTTCATCATAGATTCACCTTTCTTAAAATGGTCTGAAAATAGTTTAGTTTCTGGAGCTGTCATGTTAAACTCGAATAATATTGAGCTTGTATCTACTAAATGCCTCAGATGTTGCCCAGTCAATACGAATGCACTGAGACTCTGGAGCAAGGGAATGAAAAAGCAGGGTTGTGCTGGTGAATATTTAACATCTGGTTCTCCCCCTCCCCCCCCCCATGTATGCATCACACATTTAAAAATTTAATCTGCACTATTATCATTTTTAGTCATCAAAATAATAAATTGTCATGATTTGACATTCGATCATTTCTGAGGTATAAATTCTCACTTTGAAAATTAAGAAATCAGTTCTCAAGAGAGGCAGTTTGTTCTGACTCTAGCACTCCCCTACCCTAAAGTGTATGTGTGTGTGTGTATGTGTGCATGTGCACACATGGGAGAATAACAGGCTGAAGATAGTGAGGTCAAAGTCCATCTTAGGAAACTATAGACTCATGAGTTTTGCATCTATTTCCTGAAAAATTAGAGTACAAGTTATTAAATAGTTTGGGAGTATTTAGAAAGGGAAGAAATGGTCACTAACTGATATGAAGTTTGGTATAATAAAGAGATAACTGAAGTTACAGTTAGGAGAGACCTCAGCTTGAATTCTACCTTAGACACTAGTTGTGTGTCCCTGTGCAAATTACAACTTCATTGTGTGTCAATTTTTCCATGTAGTGTATATTTTCATACATAATACTATGTATAATGATATATAATTATAATATAACAATTATATTAATACTATATAGTAATTATATATTTTAATATATTATATGATATTGTATATTACATATTTTCACATAATGTATTTTCACATGCTATATATATATACGTATATATATATACGCACATATATATATTACAGGGAGAAACTATTTGTCAGAGTTATTGTGAGGATCAAATGAGATAATATATGCAAAAGCACTATGCATGCATTAAAGCACTATGTAAATGTCCGTCATTATTATTATTATTATTAGAAAACAACACAGATACATTAAGAATAAGTCATGTCAAATGATTCTTATTTCTTTGGCAGTATAATTTGAGTGGTAGATCAGGGAAATGCCATATATACAGATATAATGTATTTGGCTTTCAGCAAGGCATTTGAGAATATCCCATAATATTCCCACAAACAAAATGGAGAAATGTGAGTTGAATGGTAATATAATTAAGTCACTTGATGTCTATTTGAAGGATCATACCCAAAGAACAATGCCATCAATCTGGAGAAATGCTGGGAGAATGTCACACACAGTACTATATCCTATCCTTAGTCTAGTCCTATTTGACAATTTTTCAATGACTTGGATGTATCATATTTATAGATGACACAAAACTGAGAATAGCTAGTATGTCTTGGATGCTGATTCCGTCCATCTGTCATACATATAAAGAACTCAAAGGTTTGGAACTATGGCCTGGAACAAACATGATGAAATTTAAGAGGGACAAATGCAGATTGCTGTACTTAGTTTTGTTCCAGTCTGCACCCCTGTTTTAGAAGCAAATGTAGAAATATGAGATGGATAAAATTTGCTTAGCAGTATTCTAACTGAAAAAGACCTAGGGGGTTTATTTGACTAACTCCTCTAGAAAGTTTTCTATGACTACAAAAAAAAAAGGTAGTCCTACGTTGGTCTACATTAAAGAAGTCTAGTGTTTAGAACAAAGGACATGGCAGTTACAGGATACTTGGAACTGATTGCATCACATCTGGGCTCAACATTGTAGAATGACTTTGTTGGGGCTTTTGAATGAATGAATAAATGAAAGTGGAGTATATCCACAAGAAGGTGACTAGAATGGTGAGGTATAGTGTGGGGGGTGTGTTATGAAGTTTTAGGTATTATGAAGAATAAAGAAACTAAGGGTGTTTACACAGAAGAAGATCTATAGGAGATATAATAGCTATCACCCATTTGAATGTATGTATATTTTTATGTATTTTATATTTATTTATTGTATAATATTTCATAAAATATTTTATATTATATTATTTATATTAATAATTTAATTAAATTAATTATATTAATAAATAATATAATGATTATTATTTAGCTAGGTGACTCAATGAATAGAGCACTGGTCACAGAATCAGGAAGACCTGAGATTAAATCTGGCCTCAGACACTTACTAACTCTGTGAGCCTGGGCAAATCATCTAATTTCTGTCTGCCTCAGTTTCCTCATCTGTAAAATGGGCATAATGATAGTAGGGTTGTTACGAAGCTGAAAAAAGATAATATTTGTAAAGTGTTTTGCAAACCTTAGAGCATGATATAAATGTAAGTTGTCATCGTCGTCATCATCACCATCATCATCATTTCTGTATTCCTCCAGGCAGCAGAACTGTGATTGATCAGTGATAGTTATAAGAGGCTCAGATTCTGGCTATAGAATTATAGCTGTTCAAAAATGCAAGGAATTTCATTCAATAAGCATTTTTTAGGTGCCTGCTATGTGCCAGGTGCTAGATTTGGGATTAGAGAGTTAGAGTTAAAAGGTGCCTTAGACCTCATTTCTGAAACATTTAGAGAACCGTGTCAATTTTATAAAAGTAAGAGTCATGTCCCAATTGATAAATGATTGAAAGAAAAATCAGTTTTCAGATGAAGGAATCAAAGCTATCTATAGCTATATGAAAAAATAACTCACTATTAAGTGAAGTGCTAATTAAAACAATTCTGAGGTACTACCTCATAACTATTAGATTGGCTAATAGGACAGTAAAAGTAAATGACAAATGTTGGACAAGCTCGGGGAAAAATGAAACTTTTATGCACTGCGACCTAGCAATACCATCACTAGGTCTGTATCCCAAAAGAGATTTTAAAAAATAAAAAAGCAAAAGGACCTGTATGTACAAAAGTATTTATAGCAGCTCTTTTCTAGTGGCAAGGAATAGGAAATTGAGCAGATGTCCATCAATTGGGGAATGGTTGAAAAAGTTGTGGTATGTGATTATGATGGAATATTATTGTACTATAAGAAATGATGAACAGGATGCTTTCAGAGAAATCTGGAAAGACTTGCATGGGCTGATGCAAAGTGAAATGTATTGTGTACAAAGTAACAGCAATATTGTAAGATGATCAGTTGTGAATAACTTAGCTATTCTCAGCAATATAATGATCCAAGACAACTCTGAAGGCCTTGTGATGAAAACTGCTATTCATCCCCAGAGAAAGAACTAATGGTGTCTGAATACAGATTGAAGCATACTCTTTTTTGGTTTTCTTTATTTTTCTTGTCTATGTCTTCTTTCACAACATGACTATTACAGATATGTTTTGTATAACTACACATGTATAACCTATATCGAATTGCTTGCCTTCTCAATGGGGGGCTTGGGGATGTGGAGGGAGAAAGAGAGAATTTGGATTTCAAAGTTTTAAAAATGAATGTTAAAAGTTGTTTTTACATGTAACTGGGGGAAAATGCTTAAAAAATAAATAAAAGTGGCCTTAGACAACTAGTTTAATCTCTTTATTTTACAGATAAAACTGGAGAGATGGAGATGGAGAGATGGAGCTCAAAGAGATGAAGAAACTTGGTCAAGGATCCAAGTAGTAAGTGGCACAGTCAGAATTTTGACTCAGGTCCTCTGATTCCATATCTAATCCCTTTGCATTGAACTTCTTGATAGGAAATCATTCCCCTCCTAACTGGAAGTTTTCAAGAAGAGATTAGATGGCTACGTGTCAGGGAGACTATAGAGGGAATTCTTGCATGGAGTGGTAGATTGAACTAGATAACCTCTCAGGTGCTTTAAATTCTAAGATTCAATGATTCTCTGAGATGTGGAACATACCAAAGGCAAACTTTGCTGACTTCTTGATTCTGACCTCTGACCTTAGTCTCCAACTAATTTTTATATTCTGTAGCTAATGTCAAAGTTGGTGATGATGTAAGAATTGGAGTGAAATTTGGTTTTCATATTTTGGGTGAGACTTACAGTAACAAAACACACTGTGAATCTATGAGTAATACCTTACACTTATATGTGCCTTTTCTTTGCATGGATATATGAAATTCAGTCAGCAATCAAACCTACCACTTCTGGGGAAGGACACAGAAAGCAATTTTAAACCTTAGAGGAGAAATCTCTACAGTCTGGGACAAAGAGGGAAGAAGCAGTGTATTAATCTATCAACTAACAGCAACAGCAATTATGATCCTCGTGCCTTGCATCGATATAATATTTCTACATGTTAAACTCTTTCACATCTGGGATCTCACTTTATCTTCCAAAAACCCTGCGCAGAATGAGAGGTAAATGTTATTATCCCCATTATATGAGGTGTAATGTGACTGAAGTTTTTAAAAATCCTGTAATTTTACAGAATCACAAAACCTCAAATTTGGAAGGTACCTCAGAGGCCATTGATTCCAACCTATGCTCAAACAGGAATCACCTTTACAGCATCCCTGAGAAATGATTCTTCAGTCTTGGCTCAAAGGCCTCCAGTGATGGAGAATCCACTTACTACCTTCTAAGGGAATTTATGCCATTTGGAGTAACTCTAATTATTTAGAAGTTTTTCCTTATATTGGGCCAAAAATTTCCCTCTCTGTAACTTTGACCCATTTTTTTTTACCAGTCCTCTGGTGCTAGTCAGAAGTAATTTAATCTCACTTTCACATGACTCTCATTCAAATAAAGGCAACCATTATTTTTCCTTCCTCCTATCCCCACAGTCTTCTATTTTCTAGGCTAAACAGGCTGATTTGATTCAAACAGCCTTAAATTGCTCTTGTCAGTTCCCTACACTATCAACTGGATCCATCCCAGTTTACCAATAGTCCTTTTCTAATTGTGGAATCAAAAACGGAATTCAATACTCTAGATATAATCTGACCAGAGCTGAGAATGGTAGGACTCTTATCTCTTTGGTTCTAACTGTTACAATTCTACTTAAATACTCTAAGATTGTGTCAGCTTTCTTGGATGCCGTTGCACACTATTGGCTCCCATCCAAATAACGGTTCACATTTATACATTTTATGACTTTACAAATCACTTTACTTGCAACATTCCTATGATTGCAACATCAAATATTGTTTTTCCATCTTACAGATACTACAACTGAGTCCTGGAGAAGATAAGTAGCTTGGTAAGGACACACAGCAAGTAAGTATTGGAGTCAGAACTCAAAACTCATCTGGTTCTAAGTAGAATATTCTTTAACACTGTAAATCTTCCCTTCAAAGTAGTCATCGTAGGAAGATATATACTTCTTTCAAATGTGCTGCCATTGATCAGAACTTTTTTGAATTCTTTTGAAATTGGCTTTAGAACCTACATACTTTTAAATATGCTCGATGGTGGCAAATCTTTGTCCTTTGAAAGTGGATTTGATTTTTGCAAAATGCCAGAGCTGAGTTGGGTAAATGTGATGCATAAACAAGATGAAGAACATAATTTTTGGTCTAAAATCTGCTGTGATAACAAAACAACAGAACAGATTTTTCTTATATGGCTTATAAACTGATTCATACTCACAGAGTGAGAACTTCCTTATCTAACACCTCAGAATCAGGTAATGGTGATTCCACCAGGATTTGAAGGTGCCTTCTGACTCTTATATCAAGGTTTTTTTTTTTAACATATTGATCAACATTTTCATATGTCCTAATGCCACCTCTATCTTAAATTCAGACTCAGTATTCTTTCTTTTAAAAGGTGAAGGTATTCTATTAATACTAATTGTTTGAGTTGTCAAAAAGAACAGTCAAAACTGCAGGGTTGATGTTGGGAAACCAACTCTGAGTACCCTGATTCTAGTTGAGTCTTGACTAGGAAATAATAATAGAATCATGGAGAGTTAGAGCTGAGAGACTTGAGAAACCATTTGATTTAACCCCTTTATTGGTTGATAATTCTTGGTCTTTGAAGTTTGAACAATTCAGTGAAGAGAATTAGATTTGGTCCTTCTAGGGCTCAAAATGTTACCCAGAGCTTAGAACTTGGTATCAGGTTACATTTAGGCGAGATCAGCTTCTTGGTTCAAGGCTAATTGGAGCTGAGGTAATGCTTCCTAAAGAAGGCTGATGAGTTAAGTGGCCATGAATCTGAAACATGTGCTTGATATTTCCCCTTGAGCTCCTTTTTGGTTTATTGGCAATCAAGTCAGAAAGCAAGTTGGGGAGCTACTTTCTCTGCTGAGCCCCAAGTACTCTAAAAAGCATCTGAGACGGTTGACAGCTGGGGAACCGCCCAGTTCTCTCAAGAAATGAACTTGGCTTAGGCCAGGGTACCCGGAACAGGGATGGGGAGCTGTGAAGTGTCAGGGAGGGGTTAGGCTTTCTGGATGCAAATGACCAGCCTCAGCACATTCCAAGAGAGAAAGGGAAAAAAAATAATAAAATGCATGACGCTATGTTAAAAGAAGGCACAAGCCCAACAAACTACCCCCACCCCCACCCCCTGCTTAATACAGGAAATATCTCCAACATTTCAGCTAATCCTCCACCAATACAATGAGAAATGAGGTCCTCCAGCAGCCAAGCGATTATTAAGTAAGGACGAAAAATACTCCACCGCCCATAGCAACAGAGCCAAAGATAACAACAGGGAACATAGAAGCTACAGACAAATAGAAGATACAAAACAGCCAGCCCCTTGAACCCTACTCCCACCCCCCAAAGAAGCTGACCTGTAAGCAGAGTGAGGGCCTCCATTTCATTCAGGCTCAGAGAGCCAATGCAGCTCCCTGGTAGCTTGGGGGCTGAGGGCCCAAGTCCAGTTCAATCACTGACAGGATTGTGTAACCTTAGCCAGGCTAAAATCCACAAAACAGACAAAAAGCTCTAGAAGAAAAGGTATCCTATCTGTTGTTTCAAGACAGAGAGGTCAAATAAAAGAAAGGTAACCTCCCTAGTCACAAGGATACAGTCTAGAGATCTATGTGAACAGAGAAATCTGTGAATACCATATTGTGCTGACAGTAAGACCTATGGGCAAAAGGGAATTTGTTAACCCATACAAAATGCTTCCAACAGCTGTCCTAGTTTCTAGCTAAAACTCAACCTTCTTCCAAGCTTTTTTAGATTTCTTCTGATTACATAAGATGAAAGACTTGATGGTAAGCCTTTCCTTAACGAGTTTTAGTTTCTGATTATTTTCCCTCAGAGATCCTAATTTCTCCCTTAAGAAGAGCCTCTTTAAGCAGCCACAGAAGTAAATGACAAATGCAGCCTAGAGATCCAAGGGTATCCTTGGGAAAAAAAGAAACAGCTGGACATGTGGTGAAGGGGTAGGACACCACAATAATACTTAAGGAAAGTATGTGCTTTGGAGATTATCCTATTCATAGAATCACAGAAATTTAGATTTGGAAGGGACTTCCTTTTCCAGATGAGGAAATTAAAGTTCAAGGACTATAGCACAGTGGAAAGAGCAATGGCTTTGGAGGCAAAAGGTCTTCAGTTCCAATCCTTCTTCTGATACCAACATTCACTAAATGACCTTAAAGAAATACCTTCATCTCCCTGGTGTCATCTTCCTCATTTCTAAAGTGAGGAAGTAGAATTGGACCACTGCTTCCAAACCTTTTCAAATATCCTATGAGGATGATCTTCCCATGAAAAAAAACCACAGACACCCACGTTAATAATACTTTTATTGGTACCTATTGATTGAGAAGGCATATAATGGCAGACCTGGCACAGAGCAAGTAATTAATAAATCTTTGTTGACTGACAAAGAGCTATCACGAATCCAGCAATATTTTAAAATGAATCTCTATCTCATTAAACACAACATCTACATACATTTGAAAATTAGTGATATTCATGCATACAAGATATTTTTGAATTAGTCTACTGAAGCTATGTTTGCTGATTTATTAGGCTGAAGCACACTGTATATTTTGTGGGATCTGAGTAAAGATCAAAATTAAAATGCTTGGTATACATGTGAATTTGTGGTGTCCTTGCAATGACTCCATCCTACACCCCCTCCACCACAGGGGTTTACAGCCAGAAGTCAGGAACCACTGAACTAGATTATTTCTAAGGTCATTTCCAATTTTAGATATTGTGATTCTAAGAGAATTTCTCAAAGTTACTTAGTGAGTTTAGAGGCAGAGTTGGGACCCAAATCCATGTTTTCTGACTCCCTTCTAGTCTATTTTCTATTACATCACATAGCCCTTTGGATTTTGGCATGATCAATCTCCATCAAAACTATACAATTTTACTTTAAGAGAAATTCAGGAGGGAAAGTTAAAACCTTATGCTTCAGTAGTCTGTCTTAACAGCTTTGACTATACATAAAAATCATCACAGTTTTCTTGCTAATTTTTTTAATTAGCAGGTCACTAAAATTCCATATGCCTGCAAAATTTCTGTTGGACATACCCACATTTTCAAATGGAAACCCTGCTATTCCTCATAACCATCCTCACCTTTTCCTCCACCTCCTCTAAAAACCACAACCATCTGCAAACACACTCAGGCTGCATCCATTAGATGTCAAAACAACAGGCTGAGGGAAAAACATCCAATCAACTGATTGGTTTTTCTATATGTTGCCAAACACTTTCTCTGTCCCCCACCCTTGTGAATTAACCAGCTATTTTGGCATCATATAGATGAACTGCTTGAACTTCTTTCTAGAAGTATTCCTAGAAATGATGAATAGAAGAAGGAAAAGAAATGAGGAGTAGGATATTTAACTTCTACATATTGCCTGATTTTTAATGGATTCATTAATTCATTTCTCTAAGGACCTAGATTTGTTTTAAATCTTTAGGCTTTTTCTTTATATCTCAATATTTTATCAATAATATTTCACACTTAAGTAAAACTTTAAGATGAATGAAGTAACTTCATAGCATCCTAAAATTTTAGAGTTGAAAGAGCCATCAGTGGCCACTGACTCCAATTCATACCTGAAAAGGAATTCCTACTGTCACACACAGGACAAGCAGATAGCCGTTACTTGAAGACCTCTGACAAGGTGGGGACCTACCATCTCCAAAGTCAACCATTTTTACTTTTGTAGTATAGCCCTTTTTATTGGGATGTTTCTTCTTATAAAAAACTCCAACTAAGCTCTTTGCAACTTTTTTTCATTATTCTTAGTTCTAACCTCTATGGATAAGGACAACAAATCTGATTCCTCTTTCACATAATAGCCTTTTGTAAACACAGCTATCATGCCCACTCCTCTAGTATTCTTTCCTTCAGGTTAAACACACCCATTTCTTCGCTGAACTTCATCTGTCACAGTCACTATTGCACTTGCCCTTTTCTGGACAGTTTGCAACCAGTGTCCCTCCTCAAATTTTATATCCCAAACTAAACGCCTTATTTCAGCTACGGTCTGACTAGGGCAGAGTTTGGTGGGACTATCTCCTTATTTTGGGAATCTATGTCTCTCAATTTAGGCCAAAAATAGTAGCTTTTTAGGCTTCCATGTTACATTATTGACTGATACAACTGCTAGATCGTTTACAGATTACTATCTATCTAATCTAGTAATCTAGCCAATCATACTTTTCCCTACCCTTTCCTCAATTTCTTTCCCCTTCACCCCTGCTTGTGACGTGATTTTCTTTTTTTCTTTAAATTTTTAAATTATTTTTTAGTTTCCAATATTCACTCTTATAAGACTTTGAGTTCCAAATTTTTTTCTCCCTCCCTCCCTTCCCCCTTCCCCAAGATGGCATGCAACCTATACACACACAATCATATTAAACATTTTTCCACATTAGTCATGTTATAAAAGAAGAATCAGAACAAAAGGGAAAAAGACCACAAGAAAGAAAAAAAAAAGAAAATTGTGTGCTTCATTCTATATTCAGACTTCATGACTTTTCTCTGGATGTGGATAGCACATTCCATCTTGAGTCTTTTGTAATGCTATCAGCATTGGTCATTGCACAGTGTTGCAGTTACTGTGTACAATGTTCTCCTGGTTCTGCTCATGAAGTCATTTTCTTGAACCCAAGTTTCAGACACGAAATTTATTCCTATTACATTTCTTCTTATTAGATTTGGCCCAATCTTAAAGTTTGTCAAGATCTTTTTGGGTTCCAATTCTCTTATCCAGTGTGTTAGTTATCCCTCCCAGTTTTCTGTCATCTGCAAATTTTTTATGAACATTCCATCTATGCCTTTATCCAACTCATTGATAAAAATGTGATACAGCACAGGGCCAAATGTAGCTCCTGTGAAACTCTCTCAGAGACCTCCTTCAAAGTAGACATGGAGCCATTAACATTTCGAGTCCAACCTCTTAATCAGCTCAAAAATCCAACTAAATGTACTATTACCTAGTCCATATCTCTCCATCATTTCTACCAGAATGGTATGAGATTTTCTATCAAATACATGGCTAAAATCTAGGTAAACTTCAAAAAAGAAAAGCCATTTATTCTGGCATAACCTACCTATTTTTAATTAAGCCATGCTGGCTGCTGGTGATCATAACTTACTTTTCTGATGTCCACTGTCTTTTTTTTTATATTTAATTTTAAAAATAGATTTTGGAAATATGTGTTTTCCGATGGTCTTAGGTGACCCTTGTGACACCTGTGAAAGGGTCGTTCTACTCCCAAAGGAGTTGCGAACCACAGGTTGAGAATCGCTGCTCTACAACATCTGTGTGTTTGCTCAAACTTTTTTCTCTACCTGTCCACTGTCTTTTTTTTTATATTTAATTTTAAAAATAGATAGACATCTTTTGTTTTTATATCATCTACATTTTTGCATGTCCTTTGCTGTTCCCTCCCTCTCAGAGGGATCCCTAATAACAAAGAACATTGTAAAAAGAGAAAAAGAAAACATATCATGGGTAGATCATCTGGCTGATTATCCCAGGGTCAGGCCAGCTACATCTCCCTTAAGAGTTCCATTACCTTCATGTACTAAAACTTGTTTAGACATTCTGTAATTGATTAGCTTCTACTTTGTTTCTAGATCTTTGCTATCACAAAATGTGCTGCTCCAAACATATACACACACACACATATATATACACACACAAATATATGTGTATATATGTTTATATAACATATGTGGACTTTCTCCTCCTCCTCTTCGTCCTTTTTCTCTTCCTCCTCCTCCTCATCCTAGTCCTTGTCCTCCTTGTCCTCCTCGTCCTCCTCGTCCTTCTTCTTCTCCTCCTCCTCCTTCTTCCTCTTCTTCTTCTTCTTCTTCTTTTTCTTCTTCTTCTTCTTCTTCTTCCTCTTCTTCTTCTTCTTCTTTTTCTCCTCCTCCTCCTTCTTCTCCTTCTTCTCCACTTTGGAGTATATATTTGCCAGCAGAATCTCTGGGTTATGGTGCTTAACTGTTTCAATTACTTTATTAGTCTAATTCTAAATTGTTTTTTTTTTCTCCAGAAATAACCAGCTCTTTAATGATATATTCTAGAATTTCCCCAGGAATTGAAGTTGACAATTTGCATGTTCCATTCTCTTCTTTTCTTCTTCTTTTTTTAAAAAAAAAGTTTTTGGACATTTGCCTTTTTCTAGTCTTATAGTATCCAGGGATGTGCTAGTCAATATTTAACAACCAGCTCTGAAAAAAAAGTATTCATCTTTTAAAGTTTAATCTGCAATATTAACATTTTCTCCATCACTTTCTTTTGTCCAGACAACCACCAAAATGATGTCATGTCCTGGTTTGCACCGTTTGCCAATTACTATGCTATTACTATGTTCAAAATGTAACAATTGGCCCTTGTGAACCAATTTGAACTGACTCCAGCGTGCTCCTGAGGCAAGATTAATATTCATAGATGTCCCCAAATATTTCTCTACTCTCCACTTATCCCCCCTTTTTTTCCTGATAGTTCTGAGATTGGAATGGAGTGGGAATTTCTCCACCTTGGTTACTGCCATACATGGTCTCTAAGGTTGCTCTGATCTCTCCAATTTGCCTGATCTAAGAGTTGAAGGATCACCCTTAATTCAATTGAGATAAGATTTATTTTTAAAAAAATATAAGCAGATCTTTCAATAGGAAACTTCTTTTCAACTTTTGAGCCCCAGGACTGCTGAAGTCAGCATACTTAAAGGAAGCAGGCAGTAAGAATTGATCTAGGGCATTCTTTTTTTGGGGGAAACTCTCCATTTCTACAGACTACCAAGCATTAGGCTTTAAGGAAAGAGCAAGGGGCAGGGAGCCAGTTAAGACTTGTGGGCATAACCAGGAAGCACGGATCAGTCATGCAGCATGTTTGTGCTCTTCTGATCGCCTCATCTTTGGGAAAATTATCATGAGGTGGGAGTGGTGTGGGGGGAGTAGTAGTGTCTAAGCTCCATTGGTGCTATGATATGTGTGTATTTCTGTGCTCATGTTGCCTGTAAAAACCAAGCTCATTATCTTTCATCTGAAACTTGCTCTTCTTTTTCACTTTATGATTTTCTGTCAGTGGTACTACAATTGGGGTAATATTTAGTCTTTTCTGTCTCTCTTCTCTTTCTCCTCTTCTTTCTCCTCCTCCTGTTCCTCTTCCCCTTTCTTCCTCCTCTTTCTTCCATTTTTTTCTCCTTCTCCTCCTCCTCCTCTCCAATCAGTAACTATGTCTTGTCTTGTTGGTTCTCTCTTATTTTTTCTCTCCTCTCTAATCTTTATATCATCACCCTAGTACAAACTGTCATTACTACTTTCCTAGACTATGGCACTACTTCAATGGGTTTCTAACAGGTCTTCGTGACACATAGATTTTGTTTGGAAACTCATCTGCTCAAAAATCTTACATGTCTCTCTATTGCCAACCAAGAAAATTTCAACCACCTTTACCTCAAGGCTCTCCACAGTCTGGCAATGTTCTGCTTTGCTAGTCTTATCTTATATTATTACTGTCTTCCGCAATTTGATCCTTTTGCCAAAATGGATCGTGCTCTATCCCATGAACATGCACTACCCTCTACAACAGTGGTCCTCAACCTTCCTAATGCCGCGACCCTTTAATACTTGACCCTTTAATACTTGTATGTGGGTGTATCTGCATGTGGGCAGACCCACCTGGAGACGGATAGAGGAGTGGTGTCTCGGTTCCTAAGACCATTGGAAATATGTGTTTTCCGATGGTCTTAGGTGACCCTTGTGACACCTGTGAAAGGGTCGTTCTACTCCCAAAGGAGTTGCGAACCACAGGTTGAGAATCGCTGCTCTACAACATCTGTGTGTTTGCTCAAACTTTTTTCTCTACCTGGAATGTCCTCCCTCTGCTTTGTCTGTTGAACTCCTAATCATCTTTTAAAGTTTAATAGAAGGACCATCTCTTCAAGTAAATCTTCCCTGATTTTCATACAGTAAAACCCACTCCCATCCTCTACCTCCAATGCTTTAGGGTCCAGTAACAGCCTTTTCCCTCAGATATCCCATAGGACCCTGTTTTTCAACTTCAGAATGTACCTAATACATCAGACTGTGTATCATTGTTATCTGTGTGTCTTATCTCCCTTCTAAATTAGAAGCTGCAAGACAATCACTGATTGTATATTATTTAAACCTTTTGTGTCCCTCATTGTTCATTAAACACAATGCTTGGAACATAAAAGGCCCTTGATAAATGTTGAATGAATGAATGAATGAATGAATGAGCAAATTTTTAAAAATCCATGGATGGGACTCTGATAAAAAAATGTGACTTAGGGTTTGTGGATTCTGGCTTCCTGAGAGTTCTCTCCCTGAGCCTTCCCCCACCCTAAAGAATGTGTCTGTGCCAGAGGTCACAGGACCCTAATGTGGTGACTCATTACTCAGGCACTCCCAGGGGAATGATTTTCCAGAATCCTATCACAGTAGTTTTACAATATCAAAAATACAGGCACATAGCAAAAATTGCAGACATAGCTTCCACTGAATGAAGAAAAGGGTTATTTTGCAGCCTGGTTAGACATTCATTCAACACTAGAAAAGAGATAAGTGTTTAGTCTCACTGTAGGGTCTGTGCTGGTGGATGGCACTTCCCTTTTGCCTTGTAACAACAGCCAGTTTTATGTTAGTTCTTTCTTGGGTAAAGATTTGGGAGAAATGAACCTGGGAGTGAATAGGGGTTGCTCCTTAGGTCCCTGTTCTTTGTAGAGGAGCATCTTGCTAGCTGTCCAGACACATAAAGACAGCAAAGGCCAGGGTGGAGCTATGCACTAGGACAACTGAATAGTCATATGGTAGCCTGTGATAGAAACCATTTGCCTCTTTTGAACTTTTGTAATGAGGAACAGAAGTAGCAGTGACCTGCTGCTAAGAGGGAAACTACATGGTGACATCAAAGTGACAAAGATGAAAAAAGACAGAAATAGGCAATGTTGGAGGGCCTGTGGGAAGGCAGGGATGCTAATGTAGTGTTGATGGAGCTAAAAATTGGTTCAACCATTCTGCAAAATAATTCAAAGCTATTCTAGGAAAATGACTAAATGGTTCTAACCTCTGATGTGGTGATAACATATTGTACCCTAAAGAAGTCGTGGACAGAAGTGACAGAAATGATCGCACATATGCCAAAGTATTCATCACAGCCTTCCACACCTTTTTTTGAACTAGCAAAAAATTGAAAACAAAGTGGGTAACCCCCTTTGATTCAGGAATAGCTAAACCAATCGTAGTATATCAATGTAGTAGAATGTTATTGTGCCATAAGAAATGATGAATGTGAGAAAATCCGAGAAACTTGGAAAGTCTTGAAATGAACTAATACAGAATGAAGTGAGTGTAACCAAGGGAACAAAGCACACAATAATGAATGTAAATGTGGCCACAATAATCGATGTAAAGGAAAATGAAAGATGTGCAGATTCAGATCCGTGCAATAACCAACCTTAACTCCAAAGGATTTATGATAAAACACACCTCACTTCTTCCCTCCTCTGGAAGTAGGTATACACTGTCAAACATGGTTATTGTGTCAGTTTAATGATTTCTTTGTTACAAATGAGGACTGTATTTGTGGGGGAAAGAGGAAATTGTGTGGAAGATTTTTTTTTTTAAAGCATCGAAAGAAATCTGGTGACTGGTTCCACAGGAATTTGTCTAGTTTTTCTTGGGCAAGTTGACTGACTTTGTCTTAGAGGATTTTGTTGCTGGCTCTTAATAATGCCTCACATGCTGAATTGTATATGCCAACATAAGGTCCAGGGTTTTTTTTTTGCTAATACCCTAGTCATAGAGAAACTTGGAAATTCAGTTCAGAGTTGGTGCTAGTGATCCATCGGGGCTCAGTGGCTCTTTGGCTAAGTAAATAACATGAATAGATTGACTTTGGATCTTGGCATATACCATCCTAGGTATAAGACATCTGTAAGAGTCATAGTACCCTTCTGTAAATGTAGGAATGGAGATAGCCAGGTTATATATCAAAACTGGGCAGCTAGGTGGTACAGTGAATAGAGTGCCAGGTCTGGAGTCAGGATGATGAGTCTTCCTGGGTTCAAATCAGGCCTCAGACACTTCTTAGCTATGTGACCCTAGGAAAATCACAATTTTCTCATCTGTAAAATGAGCTGGAGAAGAAAATGGCAAACCACTCCAGTATCTTTGTCAAGAAAACTCCAAACAGGGTCATGAAGAGTCAGACAGTACTGAAACAACTGAACAACAGCAACAACACACCAAATTTGCCTTTTTGTAGTGTCTGTCACATACCTATTGGTTTGAACTAAGATAGAAGAGAGACCAACAACCTGTCACTAGGTAGAGGACTGACTTCAATTTGAATTCCTTTGCTCCCAGGACCTCCTTTCAGATCAGATTCTCAGTCAATTTTTTTTTTTTTTACTTTGGCTCATTAAATGTTATATTTCAAGGAGGAATTCATTAGGAATTGAAGAAGTCTTCAGGATCATTTTGTCCAACCCTTTCATTTTTATAGATGAGGAACAGTGAAATGAAATGACTTGATCAGTGCCACACAGTGAATCAGTAGCAGAACCAGGCCTGGGTCACCTGACTCTTAGTTCCATGCCTTTCCTATTGTACCACACATTTCTTGTGCCCTTGTAAGTTTTTCTTTGTGGATCTATTCTTATTGTCTTATTTTTCAAAAGTCTGAACCCAGAGGAAAAACTTGGTTTGTACAGCCAATTCTTATAAATTTAGTTGAAGAAAGATGGAAAACCCAAGACTACTACCAGATAGGGGCTTAGGTAGACCCAGGCGTGGAAAATGGAGCTGAAAAGTCAAGAGATTTCATTAGTGAATCAATATTCTCTTTTCTAAAAAATCAGCAATAGAGTTTAAAATACAGAAATAAGAAAGAAAATACTAGAGCAAATAGGTTGATGATCAAATTAAGTTGTTGTTGTTGTTTTGAATAGACTGAATCTCCCTCTTTTACCGGGGCTGGTTGTGCAGGGGCTACTCGTGAGCCTGATCCCACTATTGATTAGCATGGGAGCTCTGACCTGCTCTGCTTCTGACCTGGGACAGTTTGCCCCTCTCTTGGCAGCCTGGATTGTCTCTTTATCTCCTACTCTTGGGTGCTCCCCATTATTGATGCCCAACCTTTGTGATCATATTAGTCCACTGTAGCTCAGAATTCCTGAGCTCAAGAGATCCCTCAGCCTCTGTAGTAGCAGGAATTACAGGTTTTCATGACCATTCCTGGCTGATCAAATTAAGATGCATGAGGTCACTTTGTTTTTCAAGGAATATTCTATTTGCTCTAAATTACTAACAGAGTTTCTTGCCAGGTCTTGTGCAAATAACCAACTTCTGTGTGTGTGCCTTGGCCTTCTAAAACTGTAGACTTGAAACTCCATGACTACCTTCTATGAAAATGTTCTGCTCCTTCTGACATCACTGTCAATGCCTGTTTCAAATCCAATGAAGTTCTCTCCATGATACTGTAGCAAGACCAAGGTCTGGTTACTCACTCCTCAAATTAAACCTCTCTTAGATTCCAGGTTATGTCTCTTGTTAATAATTGTGCCCTGGATGCTGTAGCTTGTCCTGTAACACATCATCAGAGTCCCTCAAGAATCTCAAATGATTGCATTTCAAATGAGAGATTTTTAATGCCTTCCAGGAAAACTTAGATGTTTTTCTTAGACATACTCAGCAAATCCTGTGCAATATGTTGAATGACCTATGCGAAAATATTTGGGTGTTACATTTCCTCAGAGGGCATGTTGCCACATTCCTTACCTATGAGTAATGTATTCTAGGTGGCACAGAGAGGTAATGTACTAGTCTTCCATCCTCTTGGGCCAAATTTCTTTCCCCTTGATGCTGAATATGGGGCTGCCATTAATACAGTGGAAGTATCATCCCATGTCTATCACAGAGTTAATACTGTTGCTATCATTCACTGTTCATGCTGGAGTGGCAATCAAGTTTATTCTCATAGTCCATGCAAGGAGATTATGCTATAGTTGAAACAACCGCATAACAAAGTTCTTATAAGATCTCCAATAAAACTCCTCTTCCCACCAATGAAGCCCAAATTCTTTTTTTATTTTTTTTTAAATTTTATTTTAGTTTGCATCATTCATTTCCACAAGATTTTGAGTTACATATTTTCTCCCCATCTTTCCCCTACCCAC
>CM053582.1:195357922-195375977 GCA_028627135.1 Pseudochirops cupreus | reverse complement strand
AGGAGGAGGAGGAGGAGGAGGAGGAGGAGGAGGAGAAGGAGGAGAAGGAGGAGAAGAAGAAGATAAAATGAAGAAGTGAAAGAAAAGAGAAGAAGAGGAGATAGAGGGAAGGGAAGAGAGGGGGGGAGAGAGAGAGAGAGAGAGGGAGAGAGAGAGAGAGAGAGAGAGAGAGAGAGAGAGAGAGAGAGAGAGAGAGAGAGAGAGAGAGAAATCAGCTAATGAAGGGATTTAGTTCTTATGGAGAGGGCCAGGGATGTGGAGCACTCATGAGTAAGGTAAGGAAGATAGAAAGTTGCTCTGGAAAGTAGGTAGGAGGAGGTTAGAACAGTAATATGCAGGGTGGTCCTGGAGAGAAACAAAACAACTTAACTAGACTATAGAATCTTTTCCCAAGAAGAAGACATTTCCCAGGAATTTCCACAACTCCCAGATATTCAGTAGGGATAGAGTCATAGGGAACATTGGCAGGGAGCCAGCTTGGTATGGAGAGAAGAGCAAGAGACCAGTAGACCTGAGACCTTAGCCTTGCAACCCATCTCTCAGGGTATCAGTTGCTTCATTTGTAAAAAGCAGGAACTGGAGTAGATCATCTCTGAAGTCCTCTCCATTTCTAACATTCATTGACTAGAAGCCCGAGGAAGGATAGCATCAAACTACCAGGCTGGAGTTTTAAATGCCTGCTTATAGGCCCTGTTGCTATTCAGTTTGAACCAAAAAGGTAAAAGTTTTATTTTAACATTTATTCAGTTATTTAGAACTTAATTGGATTTTTACCTGTGGCATTTTGTAGTCTTTATGTAGACAAATGAACTTTCCCCCATTTGCAAAAATAGTCAAAACAGCTTATAACTTTACAATAATTCATGTAATAATGACTATATTATTTTAATGAAGTTCAATTTAACTAACATTCATCTGCATTTACGGTAAAGTTTTTGTTTTTTGTTTTTTGCTTTTTGGAGGGCAATTGGGGTTAAGCGACTTTCCCAAAGTCACACGGCTAGTAAGTGTTAAGTGCCTGAGGCCGGATTTGAACTCAGGTCCTCTTGACTCCAGGGCCGGTGTTCTATTCACTACGCCACCTAGCCACCCCCACTGTAAAGTTTTGACAGTGGTGAGAGGCACATGGGGAGCCAATCTACATAACTTGTTTGGTGACTCTTCATTCTCAGGGAGTTTTCTGGACTTATACACTTGAGTACAGTACAGATTACTCTGTATTCCTTTGGTCCTAACATCTTCATTAAGTCCAGGTTTGATGTGCATATATGGAGTCCCCAACTCTTCATTGAGCCAACTTTCTGAAACCTACACATTAATGGCAGAATGAGCTTTCTTTTTCTCTCCACTGAAGGAGCAATTCTGTCTGGGAGCAGGTCATAAAAGTCAAAGACTTAAAAAGTTCTAGCTATGCCATTGACCCTAATTTATAGTCCCCAAAATTTCCCTACATTCTATGTCCCTCCTGCCTTTATCTTCTGGTTCCCTAAGACAGTGAGCTAAGAGAATATAGATATCTGTATATAGTAACCATATGTATATGTATATAGATATCTGTATATAGTAACCATATGTAGATGTATATAGATATCTGTATATAGTAACCATATGTAGATGTATATAGATATCTGTATATAGTAACCATACCAAGTGTTTTCTTTAGTGTCTAACTTCTATGAGCAAAAGTGAAATTGAAGGAAAAGGCAACATCTATTCCATTTCTTTTTGACTCATTCATTCATTTGTAACGAGTGTGCTTCAAGTTTCTCTCCCAAAGCCAGGTAGGCTACATTCCTCTTAGGGTTCCAGAATGCTTGAGGGGTTTGTTGGTGACTTTTTCCTCTATTACCATCAGATTGAACCACTACTACCTGTTATTTCATTTATGAGGGCCAGTAATAGCACTATAGTTCTATTTAACCACTTAAAATCCATTAGCTTTTACAAAAGGATATTTACTTCAAAGACATAGCCAGGACAAACAAACATCTCCTACTGCTAACACTTCAGGGTCATACTCTCCCTTTATCACACTGGGCCTCTGGGGAAAATGGTCTTGGAACCCACCAAGTTTATATTTAGATGCACTATGTTCCAGGATGATCCTGCATCTCAGTGACCATTGAGTTGGGGTGATGAAGATTATTCCCAAAGTCGTCTCTTATTCATCATTGCTTGCTCTGGCTTCAAAGCCTGGAATGCTGGGATACTAAGGGAGTCTTTACCCTTTATACCTCAGGGCATTAGAGTTGCCTGGACCGAAATGTAGGTAGCTAGGTGGTACAGTGGATAGAACATTCAGTTGGAAATCAGGAAGACTTATCTTTAAGAGTTCAAATCCAGCATTGGACTGTGTGACCCTGGGCAAGTCACTTAATCCTGTTTACCTCAGTTTCCTTGTATATAAAAGGAACTGGAGAAGGAAATGGCAAACCACTCCAACATTCTTGTCCAGGAAACCTCAAATGGGGTCATGAAGAGTCAGCCATGCCTGAACAACAAAGCAGGAGTGAAACTCAAAACCCTGGGACAATGAGTTGCCAAGAAGAACCTCTGTATATTTTGAACTCATGAGGTCATAGACTCTACTACCCATAGTTGAAGCATATAGGTCCAAGAGACTCCTTTTCAACATGGGGTTAGCTGACAAGGACATTATGAAATATGTGCTTGCACTGCACAGTCTGGGTCTCCAAGGCCCTTCCCTTACACAGCATTACAAGTCTCCTGGAAGCAGCTTTCTAGCACCCTCCACATATTTTCCTTAGCAACCTCCACTCTGAGAGGCCACCTGAGGCTTGTTGTGCATCAAGTGGCCTTCTTCTATCCTGCCCCCTTCATTTTCATGCTTTCCCATTGTAGCTGCTGCTGCTTCTGTTCTATGTTCCAAACCAGATCATCAGAGGCCACGCCTGAGAGGAGCTAAACCATTTGGTTCTGTACTCCTTGGGAAGTTGTGCCTCTATATTCATCCTGTGTTTTTGCTTATCTTCCCCAAGGATGCTATCTTTCTCTTCTCCCAACACCCACTTTTTTACCTTACAGTGTGTTACAGTGGAAAGAACTGAAGTCAGAAGACTTGGGTTCAAATCCTCCCTCTTACTCTCATAGCTATGTGGCCTTGGGAAAGTAATTTAATTCTTCTGTAAAAATGAGGGAGTTTGACCAGATGACCTCCGAGTTCCTTTCCAGTTCTAGGCTTGTGATTCTTATATTGCTCCTCTTTCTCTGAGAACTACTATCAGATCACCAGGGTGTCAAGGGACTGCTGTGTTGCTCCACCAACCACTTTCTCTGTAACTTTCCATCCCACAATTCCCTTCTCTGGCCATGACTCCCCTTTGCATGCTGTCTTTCCCTTGAAAACATAAGCTGCTTGAAGGTAGGGACTGTCTTCCTTTTTATTCGTATTCCCAATTTGGCACAGCCTTGGACTGTAGTACATGTTTAAATAATGTTTTGTGTCTATCCACTCAGCAAATGTTAAATGAGCAGTTCTTGCATGTTCAGTGCGGTTATGGGTGCTATCGGAGATGCGAAGTTCAAGGCCCTGCCCTTGAGCGTCTTATAATCTATGGTAGACAAGACAGGGATCCATGACAACTGAAATACCAATATAAGACCTTGTTATTATGCGATCTTTATCAAACGTGATTCTATTCGGTTGCTTTTTAGTCATGCCTGGCTCTTCATGACCATATTTGGGGTTTTTCTGGCAAAGATATTGGAGTGGTTTGACATTTCCTTCTCCAGTTTGTTCTACAGATGAGGAAACTGAGGCAAACAGAGTTAAGTGACTTGCCCAGGGTCACACAACTAGTGTCTCAGGCCAGATTTGAACTTAGGAAGATGAATCTTCTTGACTCTATCCACTGTGCCACTTAGCTGCCTCCCAGAGGTGTGATAGAGAAAATAAATGCCACAGAAACTAAGGGGAGGAGGATTTCAGTGATTACCCCTAGCAGTCTCTACATTTTATTTATTTTAAAATATTTTATTGATATATTCTATTTTTATGTCAACAACATTTTTCAACATATCTCTCTCCTTTCTCTTTCCCAGAGTCATACTTTATAGCAAAGAATAAGAAAGAAGGAGGAAAAACCACTTCAACAAAACTAACATATTAAACAAAAGCTCGATATGATGTGAATGGTTTCACAGTGATAGTCCCTGACTTCTGCCATGAAGCAGAGTGAAACACCTTCTTACAGCTCCGCCATGGGGCATAGTAGATCGCTATAATTTCACAGCACCGTTTCAATATTATTTTGTTGTTCTTTCTGTTTATGTTGTCGTAGTCATTATGTGTGATTTTTTCCTGGTTTTGCTTACTTCACTTTGCATCAGTGCGTATAGGTCTTCCCATCTTTTTTAACATATTCTTTGCTCTTACAGGACAATAATATTGTTTTTTGTGCATGTAGCACAATGTTTATTTTCCAATCAATGAGTTTCTATTTTGTTTCTAGTTCTTTTCTACCATTAAAAAGTGCTTTTAGAAATATTTTGCAGTACGGAGAGCCTTTTTGGTCATTGATTTCCTTGGCATATATGCCTAATAGTAGAATCTCTGGGTCAAAGGGCATGGACATTTTAGTCACTTTCTTTGCATTTCTCTATACGGTGTCTGGAACATAGTAAGCCCTTAGCAAATGCTTTTTCTATCTATCTGTAAGTCCAAATTGCTTTCTAAAATGGTTGGAGCAATCCCATCTCCACAAACAGAGTGTGAGTGGTAGTTGCCTTTCCACATTCTCTCCAACCTTGACTTCTCATCTTACGTTATCCTTGCCAGTGCGTTAGGTGTGAGGCCAGAGTTGTTTAGATTGGCATTCATTTAATTGCTACTACTGATTTAGAAGTATTCTTTCAAATAGCTGTTCATAGTTTGCAATTCTTCTTTTGAGGATGGCTCATGTCCTTTGATTATTTACCTATTTGGGAACAGTTGCAACCGTAGAATGTGAGAGCCAGCAGGAACCTCAAGATATGTCAGTCCAGACTCCTTCATTCTTCAACGTGAATAACTGGTATCTAGTCATCATCAGGCCCATCCTGATCCCTCCCCTTTAATTGAGAGCAAAACCAAGAAGACACCATGCATAACTACTACAACAAAATAAGACTGAAACAGCGCTGTGAAATTAGGATGATCAATGATTGTATTTTTAAATGGATTTAAATTAATTTCAATTAAATTGTATTTTAAAATTTATATGTAAATAATAAATATGTAATGATAATAAATAAATACGTAAACATGTAATTTTTTAAAGGGAAAGTTAATCATTAATGTAAATCCTTCTGGGTCTTCCTTTTATTGAAAATTCACCAAGATCGTTAATGTTTGGGGAACCTCAGGGACTTTTCAGTGTCTTTGGACACATTTGTGTCACTTAAGAAGAAATTCCCCCAACCCCCAAAGAGGCAAAGCCATGTAGTTCCATGTGGCTGGAGATCCCTTTGGCGTCCAGCTAATGCAAGCATAGAGCTTAGGGACAAAGACCTGATAAGGACTTTATACAGAGGGAGCCAATGGGATAAAAAGAGCCTAAGTGTCATCCGTATCTGAATGACTCCTTCCTCATTTCCAGAGACTCTGAGTGTTTGCTGATGGCTCTGGAAAGTGTGTCAATTTTGTGCTAAGCCCCAGAAATACTCCGGCTCCTCTTTTGGGGGAATGGAACCTCAAAGGCCTCCAAAGAGTCCCCTCTCACTGTGCTACTCTTTACCGGAATATCTTTAATGAGGCAATCTCTTCTTCTGAGCGGTAGCACTGTGTAGTGGAAAGAACATTGGATTAGGAACCAGGAGCCCGGGGTCTGCCAATGACTAACTCTGTATGATCTTTATATTCGCATCCTGAGTGCTTAGCACAGTACTTGGCACATAGTAAGCACTTAGTAAACGCTTTTCCATTCCATTCCACCTCAATCCATTCCATCTTGAGTCACATAATCTTATTAACTTCATTAATTCATTTAACTTTTCTGTGAAGAGGTGGAGGACGGGGGAAAAGAACACAGGCTTTGGAGTCAGAGAATTTTGGTTCAGATTCCCTCACCTGTGTGACCTGGTGGGCTAAGTCACTAAGTCCCCCATAGCCTCAAGTGCCTCATCTATAAAATGAGGGTGTTAGACTCAATGGCCTCTTAGGCCTCTTCCAGATCTAGGCCTAAGATCCCATGACCAGTTTTCTCATGTGAAGAATGAGCAAGTTTGCTTAGACCATCCTAAAATTTGAGTTCAGAAGGACTTTTCTGAGGTTGTCCTGTCTAATCTCCTAATTTTGGAAATGAATTTACAAAGTTCAATTTTCACACATAGGTTACCTGTGGCTAGTTTGTGGCAGAGCCAGGAATCTATTCCAGGTCTCCTGATTTCCTGGTGTTGTGCCCTTTCCATCATATCACATCCTCATAGCCCTAAACATTCTCTATGGTGATGTTGCATGTTTCAGAGACAGGTATTATGAGCAGCTATACACTCTGCCAGGTAAGGCTTCAGCTAGATTCAGCATTTATTGACCACTAATTTCAATTTTACCACACGCTCCATTCTCTCCTCTCTTGAAGGCCAGGCACCTTGAGTTTGTCTGGGATCTTAAACAATGAAAAATTATTTTAATTTACTTTATCTCTCCTGAGCTAAGGACTCCTTAAAGTATGGTTTCAGGGTGGGACCATGGTCAAGTCAGTAGAATTCTCAGTCTGTGTTTCCCCAACAAACTCCCTGATGCACTCAGTGCAGAAGCAAGCCAATCCAGTTTGTATATAGGGGGTGGGGGAGATCAGGTAAAAATGTTTAGCACTGTGTAGACAAAACAAGTGGGTTGATTAACATTTTCAATTTTCACCAATTTGTTTTGGCAACATGTTGACCCAGCTGTATTTTCTTCATCTGGAAAACAAGATTAATTTCTATCTCTAGGGGATTTACAGAAGATGAACTGTTAGACATTGTCAGAATGTTCAATAAGCATTTTTAAAGTTTCCTTACCATCTTTCATATGATCCTAACGTCCCTGTGATTCTTGCTGGAGCTGAAGGAAATCAAAATACCCTGATTTGTTTGAACCTCAGAATAAATTTGTTTCAAAGCTTGAGCAAAATTGGCGTTGCCTTTAGGGTCTGCTTCTCATTTCATCCAGACCTCATTGCTCTTTCCCCACTTAGCACCTGCTGGAAATTCCAGTGGATTGGAGCTAGCCAGCCATGACCAAATTCTGCCAATTAAAGACCCATAGTCAGCTGCACTTGACTCAGATATGAAACAGTCTTCCTTGATTCTGGGAGAGGCCAAAATAAACAACCATGGGGAGTGGGGTTTCAGGGTTTGGTATAGCTGTGCAGCCTCAATTCCATTTAGAACATTGCATGTTCTATATGTTCTCATCACCATCTTTACTTTTCAAAAAAGACCCTGAGATGGGTCTGGGGCCATGGAAAAAGCCTCAGGTCTAAAATCTGTAGTCTAAGAAAGACAGATCAGTCAGGCAGAAATCTGAGTGATTATCTGGTGAATTCAGGAAGCAGAGATAAACCACTTGCTTTGCCCACATCCTCTTTGTCTCTGGGTCAGTGACTGATTAATTGCAACTAGTCTTGAAGCTTGTGCATCAACAGGTGCCCCTATAGTGTTTTCTCACGTACCAACACCTTGGTTGCTCAGGTTAGCCTAGGATGGTCCATTCCCTCCACAGGCAACACCCATTTTGATTACTGCTGTTTGAAGCAACCTCTTCAACCTCCATAGAAAGTTAGAAATATTTTCAGTGTATCTCACGGTACTGAGGTATACCACAACACTTCCCTTTTAGCCATAAATGCTGCCAAATTGCCCATTGAGCATTTGTACGTAGTTTAATAGCTGGAAGTTTTGTGACATTTAGCATTTAAACTTAAATTTAAATTTTTTTTCAATTATTTTCTCTCCCATCTCCTCCACTCACTAAAAAAGAAAAGGAAAGAAAGAAGAAGGAAGGGAAGAAGCAAAAAGGAAGGAAGGAAGAAGAGGAAGAAAGAAAGAAGGAAAAAGGAAGTAAAAGAGGGAGCAAAAGAAACAAAGAAGGAAGGGAAGAAAGAAAACCCTTGTATTATATAAATACAATCAAGCAAAAAATATTCTTATATGAATCATGTTCAAAAATGCATTTCTTATTTTTGCATATAGTCTACCATCTGTCGGTAATGAAGTGGTCAGTGTTCTTTGTTAATTCTTTGAAATCATGGTTATCATTAAGTTAATCAGAGTTCTTAAGTCTTTCAAAATTTCCATTTTCAATAAATATATGATATCAAAGGCAGGTTCCCCAAGGCTCGCCATTAGTCTCCCATGTTTTTCTGCATTCGTTACCTGTTATTCCTCCTTCCTTTCTGTGCACTCAGGACTCAAAGGGATTCCTATTTCTGTGGGTAAGAGTGCCCTCTCTGAAAATAATGTAATATTCCATATTGATTCCCTTCTAAACTGTACCAATTGACTGTTTCACTGGACTAGTCCCTGCTACTATTGCCACTGGTTCCTGGCCATGGAAAACAATCACCATTGGGCCACTGGCTGCTGAATAGGGTGTCTCTCCCTCCAGTAGGTCTTTTACATCAACCACACGGTCTATCCTGCTTTTATAATGAAGGCATTCAACTCACCAACTTTTGGTCAACAAAAGCAGACTTAACTACCTTTCAATTACCTTTCTTACCAGTTATCTTTTTGGGGATCTTGGAATGCCCCACAGTTTCAGGAAACTCACTCAGTACAGCAGTAGTATTGTCTTTCATCCTATTCGACTGAGTCAGAAATTTGTTTGATCCCAAAGAGTTCACAGTATGGTATCAACCAAGTACTTTCAACATTTTTCTCATTACATTTCATTAGGCACTTCAAAAACCAAATGTGCTCAGCTAGGGTCCATTCCACCAATGAACATCAGTTCTCAATAACTGAGTAGTCATAATTATTTCAATACACAATTTATACAACCTTATTTCAATGAACTATTACAAAGGTTTTTTAAAAACTAATTTATTTATTTTTATTTTTCAACATTCACTTCTGTAAGATTTTGAGTTTCAAATTTTCTCTCCCTCCCTTCTCGCCCCTCTCCTCAAGACAGCAAGCAGTCTGATATGGGTTCTACTTATGCATTCATGTTAAACATATTTTTCACACTAGTCATGATGAAAAGAAGCATTAGAACTAATTGGAGGAACCATGAGAAAGAAGAAACAAAACAACAAGAGAAAAGGAGAGCAAATAGCATGCTTCCATCTGCATTTAGACTACAAAGTCGTTTCTCTGGATGAGGATAGCATTTTCCATTGTGAGTCTTTTGGAATTGTCTTAGATCCTTGCATTGCTGAGAAGAGCTAAATCTGTCAAAGTCAGTCACTGCACAAGGTGGTTGCTATTGTGTAAAATGTTCTCCTGGTTGTGCTCATTGCACTCAGCATCAGTTCATATAAGTCTTTCTAGGTTTTTCTGAAGCATGCTTGCTAATCATTTCTCATAGTACAATAGTATTCCATTACATCTACACAGGTTTTTTGAATCAAATTTCTTGATTCAAATTTTTTGCCTGAATTGCTAGTAGGGTCTGTAGTAACAACAATAGTAACAATAACAATAATAATAGGTAACGTTTATAGTGATTACAATGTGCCTAGACATTGTGCTAAGCACTTGACAGTTACTGTCTCATTGATGCTCACAACACTCATGGGGGGTATTATTCCCATTTTACAGATGAGGAAGGTAAGGCAAAAAAAGGATGAGTTTAAATGACTTGCCAAGGATCACACAGCTAGTGTGTATCTGATTTCAGATTTGAATTCAGCTCTTCCAGGCTCCACTAGCCATTGCACCAAGTTACAGCTAAAACGTTGAAACATCAGCTTAGTCTAAATTGCCAGTCTAGTACAAAGCTACTAGTATAAGTAATTTAATTATTTTAAATGACGAGGTAAGGAAGTGTGGCATAGTGTATGAGGACTGTCATTAGAGTTAGAAAGACTTAGTTTCAACTTTGCTTCCTGTCATCAACTTCCTGCTACTGTAGGCAATTCATTAATACTAGAAATTACCTATAAATTGTTGATCTGTAATAATGGGTGGTTTTTCTTTACCTGGAACTCCCTACGCTGATGAAATCATGTCTGGAGCAAACAAATTTTAAAAAGATTAAGACAAGGCTACTAGCGTAGGCCATTTATACCTCAAAATCTCATGTATCCTGAATGAATTCCCAGAAATATAGTTCATTTTCCAATCAACTCTGGATATACACAGATTAGTATTCAATGTGGACCTATTTTGTATAATTATAATTTGCTTTATCTGGCTCCAGCTCCCACCCAATTTCATGAGAACTTCTAAAGGTCATCTAAATTTGGCATGTGTCTTAGTAACACACCAGGAAGGAACCATATATTGAAATAGTAAAATATTTAACTGGGAAAAATGGCAAAACAAAGAAATAGGAAAAGAAAATATCTTAGTACCTACTCCTGAATGGGCACAATGCACCAAATCACCCTAGGAAAACAGTTTTTCCAATACTCATGCCTCCAAAATGGAAT
This sequence comes from Pseudochirops cupreus, assembly GCA_028627135.1. Lineage (NCBI taxonomy): Eukaryota > Metazoa > Chordata > Mammalia > Diprotodontia > Pseudocheiridae > Pseudochirops > Pseudochirops cupreus. The sequence goes on along the minus strand of CM053582.1, from coordinate 195,365,397 downwards.
AAGCCTGGTAGAGAGCTTGGAGTGGCTGGGTTGAAGATTGACTAGTTTCTTGTCCACACAATACCTAGATCTCTGCTCAGATCTTCAATCAGTCTCCATAACTGCATCAGCTTGTACCCTTTCTCCTTGCTCCTAAAGGGCCTTAAGATAGCTCTAGGGCTCCTGACTTTCTGGATACTAGCATTTCAGTCTTGGGTGCCTCTTGATTATCTATCTCCACATGCTCTCCTACCTTCCCATCAGAAACCCCTTTTTTAAAACCTTCATCTTCTTAGACATCTCCACTACCCTTTAGATGATATTACCTTTTGTACCCCCTGCAGTCTAGGTACTGATCTCATCATTTCATAGAAATTGATCTTTCCAAAGTTACCAATAATAATATCTTAATTGCAGATTTAATGGTCTTTCGTTAGTTTTCATTCTTCTTGACTTCTTTGTAGCATCTGACACTGTTGCCAACCATTTCCTCCTGGATTCTCTCTCTGTGTGCTTTCGTATGCTGTTCTTTCTTAATTCTCCACCCACCTGTCTGGCCTTTCATTAGTCTCCTTTGCCAGGTAGTCATCCACGTCCCACCCCTTTACTGTTTGTATTATGGGCTCTCAACTATTCTCTCTAATATAATTCATATTTTGATGATTTCATCAGTTACCATAGCTTCATTTATCATCTTCATGTAAATTATTCCCACATTTCTATATCCAGTCTTAGTGTCCCTCCTGAACTCCAATCCTCCATTATCAACTAATTGTGTTTTGGACATTTTTCACTGGATGCCCCATAGGTATCTTAAGTTCAACATGTCCAAAAAATAACTCATTGTTTTTCCTGCCAAACACACATGTTTTCCAAACTTCCTTATTTCTGTCAAAGGTACTACCATCTTTCTGATTAATCAGCTGCACAATCTTGGAGTTATTCTTTCCTCATTCTTCTTCACCCAACATATCCAAACACTGCCAAGTCTAGCAAATTCCAACCCCACAACATTTCTTATGTCTGTCCCCTGTTCTCTGCCCCTACCCTAGTTCAGGTCCTCTCATCTCTCACTGGGACTATTACAAATAGCACTTTTTTTTGGCTTGTTTGGAGGGGGGAAGGCAGGTCAATTGAGGTTAAGTGACTTAAATGTCTGAGGCTGGATTTGAACTCAGGTCCTCCTGACTCCAGGTCTGGTTCTCTATTCACTGTGCCACCTAGCTACCCCTCACAAATAGCATTTTAATTGGTCTCCTCTCCTCTACATAGCTGCCAAAGTGATATTCCTAAAGTACTAGTATTATCCTGTCCCAGTCTTGATCAGAAGGCTCCAGAAGCTTCCTATGGCCTGTGGAAACTTCATGGACCTTTCTGGGCAAGGAAATGATAAGATAAGATTTATTGTTGCTTTTCAATCATGTCCAACTCTCCATGACCCCATTCAAGGTATTCTTGGCAGAGATATTGGCGAGGTCTGTCATTTCCTTCTTCAGCTCATTTTACAGATGAGGAAAGTGAGTCAAACAGGGGTAAGTGACTTGCCCAGGGTCACACAACTAGTAAGTGACTGAGGCCAGATGTGAACTCATAAAGATGAATCTTCCTGATTCCAAGACCAGTGCTCTATTCATGATACTACCTAGCTGCCCTAAAAGACTTGTACTTTAGGAATTTTACTTTGGCAAGCTTCTCCATTTGGCATTTAAAACCATTGACAATCTGGCTTGAATCTATGTTTCCAGTCTTATTATACATTGCTTCTCTTAATTCATTCTATAGTTCAGTCTAAATGGCCGATTTCTCGTTCCTCACACGTGACATTCCCTCTCCTTTCCCTGTGTCTTCTCACAGTTTTGGATACTTAGAATGTGTGCTCCTTACCTCTGCTTTCCATATTCCCTACTTTTTTAAAAAATTTATCTCATTTTCTACACAAGGCCTTTGTAATGTCTCCTGCCGGGTGCCGTATCCAGTCATCCTTACCTGTATCTGGACACTGGATCCAGATGGCTCCAGAGGAAACAGTGAGGCTGGCGACTTTGCATAGCCCTGCCTCACTTAAATCCAAATCACTTGCAAGTCATGGCATCACCTTCCTGATGTCATGGTGGTCTTTGAGAATGAAGGACAAATGAAAACAATGTCTCCTGTCTCCCTTCAATGACCTTTTGTTTACTCTGAAGATATTTCGTATTTATTTATACACTTCATTATAGTAATAGATACCATAGAGTACGTGTCATCCCCATTTTCTCTCCCCCTCCCCAGGAATATAAGTTTGTTGATGGTCGGGTGTGGTTTCATTTTTGTCTTTTTATTCCTTGGGTTTAGCACAGTACCTGGGACGTAGTAGGCATTTAATAGATTCTGGTTGATTTTCTACTTGATTGTGCAGGCACATAAGCCCATGGGAATTGAAGTCCTTAGAATTTCAATCAGGGGCATTCTCGAGGCCCATTACTTTATGGGAAATGTATTTTTCATTCCATCAGATGCATTTTAATTAAACATTTAATTTGGCATGATGTGGGAGAAGATATTTACTTTGACAACTTGCTTTTACTATGTGTATTTGTTGGTGGACAATATAAATGTACCTTGAATTTCTTGCCTAATTGTTCATTCACCTTTGCATTCTAAAGTGGCTCAAAAGAAAACTCTAAATAGCAACTAACTTGGGTAGGTTGCTCTATAGATTCTCTAAAAGGCTCTATTGTGGGGATTCTTAACTTGGGGTCTATGAATTGCTTATTTTCCTCTAAAAGTTCAGTAACGATTTCAACATAATTGATTTCCTTTGGAATCCAAGGTATTTTGTGTTACACATTTGAGAACATTATTCTAAGAAGGGGCACACGGACTTTACCAAAGGGGTAAAAAGGGACCCTTCCAAAAGGGTCCATGATGCAAAAAAAAAAAATCCTCATTCTATTGGATATTCCGTTGTTTCTACACGGACTCTCTCATGGACATTGATATGGTGCTTTAAGGTTGCAAAGTGCATAACAACTATGATGATGATGATGATGATGATACTAATAACATTCATATAGTGTTTTCAGGTTTACAGAATGCCTTATGCGTTATCTCATTTGTTCCTCACAACAAACCTGTGAGGTAAATGACATTATTATTCTTCCTGCTTCACAGATGAGAAAACTGAGATTCAGAGATTAAGTGACTTGCTCAAGGTCACACAGCTAATGAATGACTGAGGCAGGATTTGAACTCAATCTTTTTGACTCCAAGTAACAACAGCAACAATAATGTTAATAATGATGGTGATGAAATAATGATATTAATAGCATTTACATAGCACTTTAAGACTTTCAAAGCTCTTTCCGTATAATCACATTTGGTCCTCACAACAAACCTGTGAACTAGGTGGTACTATTATCATTCCTACTTTCCAGATGAGTAAACTGAGGCTCAGAGATTCAGTAACTTGCCCAAGGTCTTGTAACTAGTGAGAGGCTGAGGCAGGATTTGCAATCAGTCTTTTTGACTCCAGGTAACAACAGCAATAATGATGTTAATGATGATGGTGATAATGACGACAGTGATGGCGATGATAACAAGGATGATGTTGAAGATGCTCGTTATGATGATGACAACAAAAATAGCATTTCTGTTGCTTCTGCTGCATACCAGGCTCTTTGCTAAACTCTTTACAAACAGTATCTCGTCTGATCTTCACAACAATCCTGTGAGGTGGGCATAGTAATTATCCCTGTTTTATAGCTGAGAGATCTAAGGCAGACAGGTTAACTGAATTATTAAGTGAATGCAGAGGAGAGGAGCTGAACACAGCTAGGAAGTGTCTGAGGCAGGATTGGAATTCATGTCTTCTTGACTCTAATGCTCTATGCACTGTGACATCTCATTTGATCTTCACAATCCTTTGAGGTAAGTGCTACTGGTACTATTATCTCAATTTTATAGATGCAGAAACTAAAGCTCAGGGAATTTCTTAGATCGTAGATTTGGAGTTGGAAGGAGATGTATGGCTCCTGTAAAAACACCTGTTGAGTTAAGTGACTTGCCCAAGGTCATCTCTATGATCTAAGAAACTCTATCCAGGTTTCTCTTGAATTAAAACTCTGCTTTCTTTCACTATACCATGGAAAGAAATCCCAGGCTCTGTAATACACCCATAAGTGATGGTGTCAAATATAGCTGCTTCTTGTATGCTTCTAGGACATTTTGTTCTTTTTAGTAGTTTGGAGTTGGAGGGGAAAAAACAACAACAGACTGCTATCTTCCTCTATAACGGTTAGCCAACGGAAAGCAAATGCTTGGCTTCTCTCCAGTGGTTATTATGAAAAAATGAAGCCTTTTGAACATTGACAAATATAGTCAGATAGGTATCCAGCAAAGGCTTATTGGTAATGGCAGGTGTAACTCTTTACATCAAAATGATTATAGAAATACATTGTTACATAATTTATATCAGGGAAATAATTCAACACAAATTACCTGAATAGCCATATTAAGGAATTTGGGGCTGTTTTAGTCATCTGTTTTAGTCAATATGTACCCTTATTACATTCCTGTTCTGTATTCACATAGTGGAAAGAGTAAGTCAATCAAACAGCATTTATTAAGAAATCACTACGTGTTGGGTACTTTATGTGCTAGGGATGCAAAGAAAGACCAAAAAGAAAAATCAGCTCTTGCTTTTAAGGTGCTGATGGTCTAAGGGAAGAGTACGGGGAAGTAGGAGACCCGGGCTCACACCCCAGCTGTGAAACTTACTAGCCTTATGAACATGGGGACTTCCATCGTAGTTCACTTTTCTGAGCCTCCATTTTCTCATCTATAAAAATGAAATGATAATCCTCTCACTACCATCTTCATGGGATTGTTGTGGGAAAAGCACATTATAATCTTGAAACACAATATTATTATTATTAGGAAGCATTGATTATGGGCCTGGCATTGTGCCAAGTACTTTTCAAATATAATATCATTTGATCTTCATGATAATTCTGGGAAGTAGGTGCTTGTATTATCTCCATTGGATGCTTGGGGAAACTAAGGCAGACAGAAATTAAGTGACTTGCCTAGGACCACAGAACTAGTAAGTGTTTGAGGCTGGATTTGAACTCAGACTCCAGGCTTAGCAGTTTATGTGCTACACCACCCAGAAGCTTTTAATTTATTATTGTCATCATCACTTACTTAGTTGGTTGTTTAGTAGTAATAGTAATCTCGTTCTTTTCATCTTATACTCAATGGATTTCAGCTACAAAGGGTCAGGGGGTCAGTTGCTATCCTAATGTTGTTCGCATTTCTATTCATTGTTCATCAGACTATTTAACAGGTAAATAAAATAGCTGTCTTTAATAATTGAATTAAAGTGTTTGGATGCAAACTCATCCCCTCTTGGCTTATTGAAAGCACCCTTGGTACTACTCCAGTAGCAGATTATGCAAAGAAGTTGTACAGACCATTCAACATATCACTTCAGGCTGTAAGAATTTAGCACCTACCTCTCTAGCAAGACATGATCTGGTAGCTAGAATTATTCACGAGAAGTTCACTAACTTTCATAGACTGACAGATGATAAATCCCCGTATTACAAATTCCGAGCCCTCAAATCCTTGAGAACTCAACAAATAAACCCGAGTGAAAATGGAACATTGTCACAGATTGAATTGCTGCCCACAATCACCCAGACATAAAATGCATCCATAAAAATTTAAGAACAATGTTTTTAATAGATGTCATACAGCTACTCATACTCTCCAAGCTGCATGGAACAAAAAGCTTTCACAACATAGACCTGGCAGAAGAAATCAAAATGATACGGGAGCAGGATAAGGTTACGCCTCACCCCTGTCATCTTGTTTGCTACTGGAGTAGGACTGAGGATGCTTTCAGTGAGCAAAAAGATGATCTTATATCCCAACACTTTCATTCAACTACCAAAGTAGTTATTTTGTCTTTAGGTTTGGTCAATCTTTCTTGATAGACCAAAGTTTTTATAGGTAACACTCCGGATTCAAGCTTGAAGCCTTCAGTGTCTATCTTGCTTTGGCTTATACTGAGAATTTTATACTTATTGAGTCCAAAGAACATTTTTATATCATTGGAGAAATATTCCATCAGGCAAAAGAGCTATTTAATGTGGTTTTTTGTGGAATTATATGGCTTGATGTCATCCTTGTTCATCAAGTGAGTATTATCACCATTTCATTGTAAACCATACTTCTGGTTTATTTGTGACTTCACTTTGAATGACTGCCTCTGAATCTCCTCCATTTGGCCAAAATTCATCTTCTTTTCTAAAAACAACAGCTTCCACCAAATGCTAGGAAATAAGCAGCCAATGGGTATATTTTTCCCTAGCCAAATGTAAGTGTTGCAAGTTATCCTGTCATATAGAAAATTGAAGTCAGGCTTTGATAACAGCTGAGTAACTTTTCAGTTCAATGTTTTGTTTAGTAAGCTGTAGCATTTTCTCTTAAACTCCCCAACTATTGTGCCAGATAGAAACAACCCTACTTACCTTATGTTTAAAACTTATGATTTGTCTTTAGGATTGGTGTTATCTTTTATTAGAAAAAGGTTTACTTTTAAATCAACATTTCCCTTGAAAAATCAGAGTTTTAGGAAAGGTATATTGGACTGGGCATGGTGGTACATGTTTGTAGTTCCTGCCACTGGGGATGCTAAGGTTGGTGGATCTCTTGAGCTTAGGAGTTCTGAGCTGCAGCGAGCTAAGCAGATTAGGTGCATGCACTAAGTCTGACACTAATATGGTGAACCCCTGGGAGCAGAGGGCAACCAGGTTGCCTAAGAAAGAATAAGGGTCAACTGGTTCAGGTTAGAAATAGAGCTAGTCAGAGTTTTGGAGTCAATCAGTAAACCTGGTAGTAGCCACTGCATTTATAGGATGAATTCTACAGGGAGACTCAGTTTTTTTTTTAAAGTGATACATTGGCGAAGTTAAGATGGCAGCAAAGAAGCAGCAAAACTCCTCAGCTCTCCCCATAACCACCTCAAATACCTATAAAATATGACTCTAAACAAATTTTCAAGCTCCAGAACTCAAAAAATGACAGAATAACAAAGCTCCTGCTGAAGGCAGCCTGGCAGGCAGATGGGAAGGGGTTCATCACAGTGTGCTTGGAGCCTACACCAGCACCACATGGACCTGTGGCTGGAGCCCTAGGGCCGCCAGAACAAGCCATGGCTGGAGCATGAATCACTGGCAGCTGTGGTGTTTTCCAGAATTACCAACCCATAAGAAACAAGGACTAAGTGAAAGGTCAGTGGATGTCAGATAAATTTGGGGGAGAGGGTCTGGCCAACTACCCCAGGGCTAGAAGTGGCTGAAGTTGTGGCCCTGCAGCCACCTCCACATGGCTGCTTCAGAGCTCACAGCCTGCAGATTACAGGGGGGCCAAGCAATCATTCAGAGGCTAAGTGCTTTTGCCATGAGCTGTCCAGATTGGGATTGCGGTCTTGGGTGGTGGTCCTGAGGTGC
>CM053582.1:195333685-195357422 GCA_028627135.1 Pseudochirops cupreus | reverse complement strand
CAAACAAATGAAAAAATAGAAGGCAATGTGAAATACCTCCTTGAAAAAACCACTGACCTGGAAAATAGATCCAGGAGACACGATTTTAAAATTATTGGACTACCTGAAAGCCATGATCAAAAAAAGAACCTAGAAAGCATCCTTCAAGAAATTCTCAAGGAAAATTGCCCTGATATTTTAGAATCAGAGAGCAAAATAGAACTTGAAAGAATTCACCAATCACCTCTTGAAAAAGATCCCAAAAAGAAAACTCCTAGGACTGTTATAGCCAGGTTCCAGAGTTCCCAGATCAAGGAGAAAATATTACAAGCTGCCAAGAAGAAACAATTTGAATACTGTGGAAATACAATCAGGATAACCCAGGATCTAGCAGCTTCTACATTAAGGGATCAAAGGGCCTGGAATATGATATTCCAGAGATCAAGGGAGCTAGAATTAAAACCAATAATCACCTACCCAGCAAAATTGAGTGTAATGTTCCAGAGGAAAATATGGTCATTCAATGAGGTGGAGGACTTTTAAATATTCTTGATGAAAAAACCAGAACTGAAAAGAAAATTTGACATTCAAATACAAGAAGCATGAGAGGGTAAACATGGAAAAGAATTCATAAGGAATTTATCAAAGTTGAACTATCTACATGACAACATGGAAAAATCATAATTATAACTTATGAAACTTTTCTCAGTATAGGATAGTTGAAGGGAATATAAATGTATATATATGTATACATATGCGTATGTCTATATAGGAGGGTATATATGCATATGAATACATATGTGAGTGTGTGTATACGTGTACATAGATAGAGGGCACAGGATCAATTGAATAGGATGAGATAATATTTTAAAATGTGAAATTGAGAGGTGGGAGAGGAATAGTATGAGAGGAGACAGGGAGAGACAGAATGGGGTTAATCCTCTCATATAGTAGAGGCAAGGGATAATTTTTACAATGGAGGGGAAGAACAGGAAGGCAAATGGGTCAAACTTACTCTCTTTGAAGTTGGCTTAGGGATGGGATGACATACACTCTAAATTGGATATCTTGGCCTACAGGAGAGAATGGGGGAATGGGATGAGAGGAGAGAGGATGGAAGAGAGGGCAGGTTGGGGGGGAGGGTTGTTAGAAGCACACATTTCTGTAAAGGGACAGGGACAAAGTAGAGAATAGAACAAGTGGGGAGTGGAATAGGAAGGAGGGAAATATACAGATACTGGGGTAGGGAGATCCATCTTGCCCTCCTGGAAAGTCAGAGGGGTGATAGGGGAGATATAGGAGAGAGCTGATTGGGGGAGGGGGTATGCAGTGGGATCACTCTTTTGGGGTGATGGGTAGGGAGAAAATTTGTAAATCAAAATCTCATGGAAATTAATGATGTAAACTAAAAATAAACAAAAGTTTAAAAATATCATCAAGCTACTATCAATGAAGGCATTAGAACAAAAAAATAAAAGTGACACATTGCCTTCTTCAGTGTGACTTATTAAACCCAAAGATCAACTTTCTTCCTTTTCTCCAGTGTGACATAATCCCAGACACTCCCCATTGATTACTGAATTAAATCCAAACTCTTCAGCCTAGAATTTAAGGCCTCCTACAATATAGTTCCATCCTGTATTTCTACTTTCACCTCCCACTACTCTCTTATATGAGAGGTAGCAAAGGGCAGTGAGGCAGCTCAGTGGATAGAGCACTGGGTCTGGAGTCAGGAAGCTCTGAGGTTACCCTAGGCAAGTCACTTAACCTCTGTTAGCTTTAATCCACTTGAGAAGGAAATGGCAAACCACTCTGATGTCTTAAACCCCATGGAGTGTATCAGCATGCCATGGTCCAAAGGGCCATGAAGAGTCAGACATGATTGAATGACTGAATAACAACTTGTATAGTGGAAAGAATATTTGTCCTTGAATCAGAAGATTTGAGTTCAAATCCTGGCTGTTCAAATCTTAGCCACATGGCCTTGGGCAAGTTAATTAATTCAAGTATCAGTTTCTTCATCTGTAGTGTTAGATGAGGATGATAATAATACTTGTGCATCTACCTAGTTGGCTTGTTTTAAGTGTCAAATGTGATATGGGTAAAACCAGTTCTTTGAGATTAATAAAAAGCTCTCGATGCATCCCCCACTGATTATTCCCTCTGTAAGGTAAAGGGCTTAAGTGCTGAGATGAACATTGAACAGCATCAGATAAGTAGGCAGGAGCACCTTCTGATAGTTAAACTTGCACTTTCTGACAGACAGGGCTATTATGATGATTGAATGTATTGGAAAGAAATTTGTAAACCTTGAAATGTAATATAACTCTAAGCTCTCATCAGTACATAGTCTAGGTTTCAGCTAAATTCAGATTACCTACTACTTCTTAGAAACACCCTATGTTTTCCTATCCCTTTGCTGTTACTCATGTTGTCCTTCGGTATTCAGTTCTCACAAACTTAATATCTATTTGTTAAAACACTGTCTATCCCTCAAGATTCATCTGAAATGGCATCTCCAACAATACCTTCACGCCCCAGTCAGCAGATAGCTCACCTAGTTAATGAGAGACATCCAGACTTCCTTTCCCCCCGCTTAGGAAATACAGAAGTCAAGAAAATTTGGAAAGCAAAAGGTAGTCCATTATGGATTAGCCAAATCCATTCCTCTTTATTTATTAATCATGGGCCAACAAGGGCATTCAATTGAATTGGACAAACATTTACTAAGAACTTGCCATGTGCAAAGCACTGTTACTCAGCATGGAGTCATTGTGATTTAACTGTGCAAACAAATTCTAAGAATCTGATATGTGGGACAGGCGGAACAAATTAGCTGTGTTACCTTTGGCAAGTACCTTTACCTCTGTGGCCTTCAGTTTCTTCATTGGAAAACTGAAATTAATGACTTCTGAGGTTGCCTTCCAGATCCAAGTTTCTATGTTCCTTTGTTCCTAATCCAAGACAAGGTCTAAGAATATCAATGTCTTCAAAAAACAAGCACAAAGAAGATCATAGAATCACAGAATTTTAGAATCTTAAAGTTGAATCTTAGAGATCATCTAGTACAATTGCTACTCCAATTTGGATCCTGTCTCCAACAACCCCAGCAGACTTTAAGAACAACTTCCTAGTAATTCTAACCATCATATCCCCTTTTCTTCCAAAGGTCACCCACTGCCTTTAGGGATCAGGGAAGAGTGAGTTCCCTGTTACCGAAGGTCATCAAAAAAATTCAGGATGCTCACCTGAGAAAACATCAAAAGTATAAAAGCACTGTGACTGGGGGATAACATCAAAAGCAGTAACATCTTTAAAAAACACTTTACAAAGTGAACTTCGAACCCAGGTATTCCCACTCTTTAGTGATCTTTCCACTGCAGAAAGCTGAATTTTACTAAGGCCTTATCTTAATTAAACATGTCATAATATAACTCTTTGATTCCATGGAGCCAAAGGAAAAGTTAAATTGCAGTTCTTGGTAACTGTCCCAGTCTATTCTGGAAGATTTGGGATTTAGAGGCTTTTATGCAAGAGTCAAATGGGTCAGCAATGTTATGGTATTATGGGCACATTTTAACTCATGCAGCCCTAAAATGAGATACTCAGGGTCTGGGGCATAAAGAGCATAGATATTAGAGGACAATTTCTGTACAAAGGATAAATCTCCATCTTAATCACAAAACTGGATGTTGGATTGGTTTTAGTCATCAGAGGTGGAGGTGAAAGGTCTCAGATGCTTTAGTCTTCAACTTAAGAACTATGTCTTATGGCAGCCCACACATGCATGGTATCACCTTCTACTTTCTTATCCTCAGTCCAAGTTGGAACTATTTCTTCTGAAACTTGCCTAGTTACTACTATTACAGTTTCTATGATAATAATGAACACTACTATGATGATGATGACGACGACTACCACTACTACTACTACCACCACCACCAGCACTGCCACCATCACTTCTACTACTACCACTACTACTGCTGTTACTACTACTACTACTACTACTACTACTACTACTACTACTACTATGACCACCACCACCACCAGATCACCACTACTACTATTACTTAACATATATATATGTGAGTGTGTGTATATATATGTATACACACACGCACACACACACATTTTGATAGAATGCTAGACCTGGAATTAGGAAGCCCTAAGACTGAAATACTGCCTCAAACACATACTAGCTGTATGACCTTGGGCAAATCATTCAACTTCCTCAGTCTCTGTTTTTTTCAGCTATAAAATGGGGGAAAATAATGGTCTCAGAGGATTGTTTTGAGGATTCTAGAGATACAGTATATAAAAGTGTTTTGCCAACTTTAAAGCTCTATATAAATATTGACCATCATTACATGATGCTTTCAGGTTTCCAAAGTGCTTTAGATACATTATTTCATTAGAGTCTCACAACAACTTGGCAGGGTAAATTCAGTTATTAATCTCCTTTTATAAGGAAGGAAATGGAGCAAAGGTTAAGTGACCTGCCCAGGGTCATAGAGATAGTAGTATCTGAGGTGCATGTGCTACATCTACTCCTTGGTTCCAAGTCAACAATGATCTCTCCCAAGTTAGCCATCTCCCTAAACCAGGCTTCCTTTCACAGTTTGATGGCCCTCAGTGGGCCCTGAGCTATTCTTCTCATTCTCTTCTCCAGCTTTCTGGTTTTGTGTGGCTGACTCAACAACTTTTCACATGGCAGGCTGAGTTTCTCATTCCTCAAGCTTTCCAAACTCTGCTCTAAAAGCTCCCTTTTCTTGTTTTTATCACTGCCTTTCTTATCACCCCTCTCCCAGGAAGTCAGGCTGTTGCTCACATTTCAGGCCTCATTATCTTCTCTGTATTAGCATATTGCAAACTCTCATTTGCTTGTGATAACTTTGTCTTCAGGAAAAGAGGTTAGAATCCAAACCATGATATGTGTGGGTAGGAGAGAGGGAGTTATTTCTAGTTCATAGCATCTATTCCATAAAGTTAGGTAGAGCCCACCCTAGACCCCATTCTAAATTCCTTTTTAATTCAAGGAAATGCTGGGGGTAAGGCAGTTGGTAAAATGGACCAGGCAAGTGTGCATCTGAAAACAGGATAATCCCTATATAAGGTTTCAATCAAGGAGAAGCAGCCCCTGCTTCAGCTTTCTCCTTTCCCTGTTGTCCTTTCTTCAACCTGCCACAACTTTCTCTTTAGAAATGATCTGTCATTGGTCCCATAGCTCTGAATGAAAGTAACTGAGTTCCCACTCTCAGAGGCTTTTGCCCTTTTATGTCATCTCTCATTGTGAAATGGGAATTAAAGACCTTGTGTCCTACAAAAAGAATTTCAGAGAAGGGAAGTAAGGTTTTTCAACCCCAGAAAATCATGCTAGATAGAAGGCAACTTCTTTCTCTGCCTGTCTTCAGGCTCGTCCTGATACTGAAGACATATCAAATGATATGGTCAGGGCATTAAGAAGAATCAATACTGATAATTCAAAACAATTCCTGTTTGACAGAGGAGCTAGGGAATAAAGGAAGTAGTGCCCCAATTTCTAGATAGGAGGAACCCCGTTCTCACTGTACTTGTATGAAATGGTGGATAGGGTACTGCACTTGGAAGCAGGGAGACCTGGGTTCAGATCCTGCTTTAGAAACTTACCAGCTGTTTGACCCTGGGTACTTACCCAGCTATACCCACTACTTACCCCTTTAACCCTCAGCTTCAGATCCTTATCTGTAAAGTGAGGGGTTTGATCTCTGAGTTTGTCTTCAAGCAATTTCTAGCTCTAAGATCATGTTGAAGAGTTTACCCACAAAGAGAGTTAGGGTTGCCTGAGACCCCAAAATACCAACATGCTGGGTCCTGCGGAAAGAATTTGACTCAAGTCTTCTCAGCCAAAGAAAAGTAAAGTTTATTAATAGTTCACCATATGGGGTAGACTCTCAAGGAGCCAGTCTATGCTAGATCATTCTATGGTGTTCTCACCCCACATGGAGAGAAGATGGGATCTTATATACAGAAAGATTGTGGGAGGAATCTAGGGGTGATCTAGAGGAGGAGTTTGGAGAGGGTCTTCAGGAGTCAAGATGAGGTCAGACTCTAGTAATGAGTGATTAAGGGTGGGAAGTTGCTGGAGGCTACCTGGAGACCACAGACAATGGTGGGCCAGGCCAGTTCAAGGATGGGAACAGGAGCATCAAGGGTGGGAAACAGTTGAAGCCCATGACTTTAGGCAAATGCCTTCAGTGGGAAGATTCAAAGAGATCTCAAGGGGGATTCCAGAGCCTGTACCTCAAAGATTCACAAGGAGAGCTCAAAGGGGCTCCCAGAGCTGCACCTCATCAATGTGAATCTATTACTAGTTGGGAAGGTTCCCTAGAACCCAGAAATTAACATGGATCAATTACTTGCTCAAAATATTCTATCAGGGAAATTAGGGTCATGTAGAGAGTAATGTGAGGTAAAAGTGGATCTGGTAGTAATTGTAAACCTAGTTGTGCTTAGAATAACACAGTGACTGTCCTGTACCAACCCTAGGAAAACAAATGAATGAAAAAAAGAATGAGGAAGGATGGAAGGAAGGGAAAAAAAAGAAACCAAGTGATAAGGTTACAAAAGGGAAAGCAGAAAAAAATACACCTAATCTACAAAAAACACATTGATATTTTGATTTCATGTAATATTACTTCCTGCTTTTCCATTGTGAATTCCCCACCTCTCTCTGCTATCTGATATCAGGCAGGGCTAAATCCTCAATCCCTAGGCTGTGAAGCTTTCAGAAAAACATCTGTATGGATTTGTTGGTTTTCCTCTACATAAGGGCCAGCTGAACTCCTCCAGGGCTCAAAACAACAAAGGGAACTGACAGGCACTAAGGAAATTCGAGTTTCTCCTTTATTAAAATAAAAGAATTAGGAAGGAGAGATTGCTGAATGGCTCACTGTGATCTTTGAAATACTGGGGAGAATGAGAGATCATGGCAATAGAGATGAACAAATGCTAGAGTGATAGTTTTCAAAATGGAGGAAAAAATTCAAACTATGCACTGATGAACTTTACTTTGATTTCTGGCAAAATTCTAGAATGCATTATTCTTGAATTCTAGAGGGTGAGCATGTAGAAAAGGATGCCATGACAAGTATAAACAGCTGGGATGGGTTCGTTAAAGACAAATCATTCCAGAATAACATAATTTTCTTTTTCTAGGAAAATTTTAGAAAGATCAGTAGCATATATTACCTAATCTGTTTCATGATATTTTAGTGAACAAGATGGGAATATGGGTTCTAAGTCACAGTGTAGTTAGGTGGTTTTGGAAATACTTAAATGGCCAGATCCAAAGAGTAATAACTAATGAAGACATTGATGCCAGGTCCCAGTCATTGGACATGTTCAGTTCCCCCCCCATGACTTGGATAAAACATGGATGGCATTTGTATCAAATCTGCAGATAACACAAAACTGGGAAGGATTGCTAATATATTGGAGGAGAGAATTACTTAGAACAATTGGCCAAATCTAATAAAATGATATTTACCAAAAATAAATGTAAAAGCACTATATTTGGGTACTAAAAATCAGTTCTATAGTTATAAGATGGAATAGACATGCTTAGCCAATCTTCATGGAGAAAGTATGCAAGAGATTTTAATAGCCTGAAAGTTTAACAGGGTAAGATGGTGATCAAAAAAGTGAAGTCCAGGACTAGAGAAGTGATTATTTCACTGAAATCTGTCTTGGTCCAACCACTTCTGGAGCATTTTTTTTTTCAGTTTTGGGCCCCCAATTTTAGGGAGGGACATTGATCAACTGAACTGTATCCTGAGGAAGGCAATACGGGGAAAACTTGAAAAAAACTGGGACTATTTGCCTGAGAAAAGACATAAAAGGGACACAATCTTTTTCTCTTGAGTATCTGAAGGGCCAATATATAGAAAAGGGATTAGACTTGTTTTGTTTGAGGTAAAACCAAGAAAATGGGTAGATGGTTCAGGGAAGTAGATTTCAACTTATCAGAGTTTCATTCTCTCAGGTTTGGGCTGTATTATGCTAGAACAGGAAAGTAGCAGTTCAGAAACTTCATGAGGACATCTGATGTTGGCATATTAGGAATCAACCAAGGAAAACAAAGAATTGGGTTTATCATGTTGTCACTCCTTCCTTGCTATACTTCTTCCTTAGAAGCCCCAGTATTCACACATAGAATACTATGGTAAATCTCATCAGTTTGTATACTAGTTTCTCCAGTGTGTATTACAATCCTTCTCTGTTTTCTTATCTTGTATAATTCTGGTCCGTATCCTTCTAGAAATCCTTCATAAAAGATCTACTTAGTGCACCAGAGGCTTTCCTCTAGATTTTTTAAAAAATGATTTTGTAGATGTTAGTGTACACTTTGGTAGTTTAAAAGACTTCAAGTGTAGCATTCAGGCTCCATCTATTATGTCTTGGTTTTTGTTACACGATTGGCCCAATTCCCTTTCTGCTTATACATGCATGTGATGTCTTTTATGGCCCCATTTTCATGTAAATTATGGCTGACATAACTCATGACTCAGAACCATAACTGGGTCAGCTCACATGGCTGTGTTCAATCCTGAAGGCTTCTCTATAATTTTCTTTTCTTAAAAAAGATCTTGATATCTTTTGTTTTTGCATCCCCTTCATTAAGAAAAAAAAAAGTCTCTTTCTTTTCCCAGAGAACCATTCCTCTTGAAAAATAAGACAGAGAGAAGAAAATAAGCTGTTCAGGAAAACTAACTAATGCATCAGCCTTCTATGATGATATGTGCAATGTCTCTCACCTCTGCAAGGAAGATAGGGAGGGACATTTTCTTCCTCTCATCTTCTGAGTCAAGCTTGATCATTTAGAAACTTCAAAGATCACGAAAAATTAGCATTTGGTTTTTAGTTGTTTTAGTTGTTACTATTCTACGTGTTTACATTGCTGTAGTTATTGTATATCTGTTTACTTTTATATCACTTCGTACTTCTTCCCATGTCTCTCTTTTTGTATTCATAGTCATTGTCTCTTTTTGGTGCTATAAATATTTCATTACATATATGTTCCAAATTTGTTTGGTGATTATTTGATATGCATATACTTTGTTTCTAGTTCTCTGCTGCTACAGAAAGTACTGCTGTAAGTATCTGTGTGTATATGACATCTTCTTTCTGTCTTTGACCTTCTTGGGATATATGCCCGGCAATAGATTCTCAAAGTCACAGGGCACAGACATTTTAGTCATTTTATTAGCAAAATTCCAAATTGCTTTCCGGAATAGTGACTAATTCACAGCTCCACCAACAGTGTATTAATGTGCCTATTTCTCCACGACTATTTTAACATTAACTATTCCCATCTCTTCTTTTCCTTGCCAACTTTCTGGGCACAAGGTAAAATCAGTTTCTTAATATGCATTTCTCTTATTATTGTTGACATGGAATAATCTCTCTTAGTTGTTTATGGTTTGCAACTTTTCCTTTGAGAACTGGTTGTCCATATCCTTTGACCATTTATCTAAGAAAGAAGGGCTCTTAGTCATTTGTTTGTGTTAGGTCCCAGTTTGGCTCTCAGGCCATTATCAGAGATCTTGGATGCAAAAATATTTTCAAATCAATAGCTTCACTTCTTATCCTAGATGCATTACTTTTGTTCACGCAAAAGTTTTTTAGATTTCATGTAATTCAAATTATCTTTTTTATCTTTTGTGATTGCTTTTCCCCCTCCTCCTTGTTTGGTTAAGAATTCCTCACTGATTTTCAATAATGTTTCCAACCAGGACTCAGGTCCTGAAAACATCTGACTTGGGCTTATTTTTAGCTCTCCACCAGAAGTTTTCAGTTCCCTTATAAGCATTTGACGATAGGAAAAGGAACCCTTTCAGTATACCTTCTGGTGAATGCTACTTCCTTTCTCTCCCTATCTACCTCAAAGGTCCAGTCATAGTCTCTGCCTCCTTTGCTGATCTTATACCAACCAGTCAAGTTAATGACTGGCTGCACTGAATGAATTACTATTGCCAACTCCAGGGCTAATGCTGTGATAGTGGTCTTCTTCTCTGGGGTTCTTTGTTTTGACTCTCTCTCTAGCTCTGCATCCCCATCTTTGAGCTGGTTTCCAGAGTTCCACTGACTCCTACAGCTCCAGTTTAGTCTAGGATCTCCTTAACAGCTTGCATCCATATTGCTGCCTTTTCTGATGCCACTTCTGATCACTTGTGACTAAACAACCTGGAAGTACCTTCTTCCCCTGCTGTGCATGAAGCCAGAGCCTTTGGTACAATGGAGAAAGACTACTTTAGCTACTCTTGGTGGCAACAGGCTATCTTCAGCCCTGGGCTAATGGTATCATGACAAAGGACTATTCAGCAACTTTTAGAGCCATTTACTACGTTGATAAGATGTTACCACTTACTTCTATTAATCATGTATTTTTTTTCCATTCCCTTTAAGTGACACGCATATTTTATCTTCTGAGAATATGGTGTTTCATGAATTGTAGTTACTGGTGTTTAAAAATGGACTTTGGTAGCAGGGAGGTCATTGAAAATGATACCTAACTTCTCACAATTTCCAACATATTCTCTTATCCTTATTTTAGCCAGGGAGGGCATGGATGCACAAAATCCACAGACATCCTCAATACTTAATTTTAACTATCAATACTAACTAGATTTAAAAGCAACAAAATTGTCTTCTATCAAACACCTGACCCGAGCTAAACAATTGGAAACAGATATTCTTCTCTTCAATGAATGGCATCCTTAGATTAGTAGTGAGGGATAAAGTCAGGGTTGTATAGCTGGTATATCTTTACTGAAATTTCCCATGAATTTAGCTATGAAGTAGAACTTCTACTCCATGCCCACCCCTTGTACTAAATCTATTTTGTAGTTTCATAGTTCTAACCTAATAGTTTTTTCACATGGGTTTTGGAAACCACTTTCTTGGTGGTAACAAATATTGATTATTTTGAGTTGAGCTATATCCGGGAACTGGAGCAGAGACTCAGGTCACCATTCCAAATTGCCTTTTTCCATTAAATCACATTTTTGAGAAAACAGCCACCATTTTGGCACAGAATACTCAAACCAATAAAAATTCATGGCCCACTCCACCTTTACTTCTGTGTGAGAGAGGCTCATCAACCTACTTTCTTCTCCTAGTCTTACATCATCCTCTCCAAAGATGGTGACTAAATGGGTGTGGCAAATAGAGAGCCTGGATATTGGTAATTTTGACCTAAGTTGGCCTTAATTATGTCTTTGCTACACGTGCTTTAGAAAAAAAAATGGTTTCTAGTAAGAAAACTAGTAATCAAAATGGAAATGATTTACTCTGGGAACTTGCTTGTGTGGTTTATTGGCTTACATTCTAGTAGGGCTCTATGGCTATGCTCCCCCTCATGCTTTCTGCTCTTATTTCCAACAATGAGAAAAACATAAGATTTTTGGCCACATTTAAATTACATTTTAAAAAAATGGCATTTTAAGTAATAATTTTAGGACACAGTATTAGAGTAACCAATGATAGAAAAATGCTAAGGAACTATAGACTAATATACTAGTAAGGGTTATGGACAAAGAAGAGACTTCTAGTGGGCATTTCATTTATCCTGCCCCTTCTTATCCACTTTACCTTACCTAAGACTACTACAGAAAAACAGTGGATTAAAAATAAATATGTTGTGGCTTTTAATTTAATAAAAAGAGACAAAGAAGCTCCATTTTTTTTTCTCAAAGGATTGCTGGTGAGGCAATGTGGGAAGGATTTATGCTGATGTGAATTGTGCAGGAAGGAATTTTAAAACTAAGAGAGACAGTATAAGACAACGGAATCAGAGATCATAATTCAGAGAAGAGGTTTTCCAGGAGGATTAGCATCCACTTCAATCTCTCCCAGTTACATCATAAGAACTTCTACTGTTACGACTAGTGAGTTTAATTGGTAGTTGCCTAAATTCAGTTGGGTAATAAATCATTTACTATATGCCTGACTTCTAATAGTCAACAGAACTGAACTGGTCTGAATTCCCACTTCAGGAATCATCAATTTGATGATGTGAAGGGAGAACAAGAAAAGAAGTCAGTTTATGGACACATCCATGCCCAATACTACAATCAAATTAGCTGGTTGGAGAAATACTCAAGTGACCTGGGGGAAAAATTGTTTCTAAGAGGGCATCATGGGACTGACCATCAAAGAAAGCCAAAAGGAAATGAAATGGAAGCTATTTGGGATCAGGGACCTGTTTTGTCTTTGTAACCCACATTCTTGCTTTGTGTCTGGTATGTGGTCAGTCACTTAATAAATGCTTACTGAGTAAATGAATAGCCAATATTGACTCTACCTTAGGTTAATGGTTTGGGTTTGCATTTGACTTGGAGGGGGAAAATGTCACCCATTGCAACCATTAATCTTATTTCCTGTGCACCTGGGTTTCCCTTATAGATCTCTTGTCCAAGTGCTGAGCAGGCCAGACCATGCTGAGCATGGAAAGACCTGTCGCTGTAAGAAAATATGAATTCTGGATTCAAAATATTAAAACATCTCTTGGCAACAGGCAGTGACTGGAGTAGAGATGAATAATTACACCAAAGTCTCCCTAGAAGGACTGCTCTTATTTTTGTAGGAAAGAAACCTCCAGGTCCTGAAACCATGTCACAGGGGAAAATGTTGTCTACATATGAAATGCTCCCTAAACATATGACGTTACTCCAAGAGCCTTGAATGGAGAGATATTTTTAAATTGCATTTTGCTATTTAAAGACAATTGATGTTTGCCCTGTGAATTAAAGAAAAAAAAAATTCCTCCCACAGATAGCAACATCTGAATTCTGTTACATGATGTAACAGAATTGGGTTGCCATGGTGACACATTGACACTTCATTGAATTGGTTCCAGTCTTCAATTGAATGTTATTGTGGAAGGACAGTCATGTACAGAAACAAATCATCCAAGAACAGAGATTATGGACCAATGAGACTTCTCAAGTCTTTTCAATCTTTCATTTATATATTTGAAAAAACAAATTTTGACTACAGCTGTGGTTTCTCAGTATTGCAGTAAAGATATAACAGAGACAGGGAAGAAGAGATAATGCACAAGAATTGGGTATATACATCTAGACCCAACAGTTATTTAAATCTGAAGAGAAACCTTTGTGCTTTGATGAGTTATTCTTTGGAGTGAGGAATAGGCCTGGGTGTGGCTCATCCTTCAAAGAAAAGAACCTGCCACTGTTGCCACAAATAGACAAGAACTAGTTATATTCTCAAGAACCCTATAGAAACAGGCAGTGGACTGGATTTGGCCTATGGACAATAGTTGGCTGACCCACGGACTAGGACATAGTTTTGAGGGAAAAAATCCTTTGCTTTGAATAAAGCAGTTTGAATTTTTCTCATATAAGCAAAATAGTCAGTGGGCACCACACGAAACAGAACAGAATGTGCTTTGACATGAAGGACCAAGGTCATGAGGTAGGGAAACATTCATATTTTAGGTGAAAAACTTCCCATACCCAACAACATTAACTCCAAATATGGATTCCAGTGCCAAGAAGGCTAAGATTCTTCTTTCAGTGGTGATGCTACATGGTTAGGATATCTGTTTCCAATAAGGCTAGACTATTATTTGTCACTGGGATTGCTGAAAACTCATAAAAATTGATCTCATAAAAGAGAAACATAGGTGTTTACCACATCTCTTTGTGTCTATGTCACTCCTTTCTGGTCCTCACTAAGGCAAGAAAGATGACAGTGAAAGTATGGTAAGAGAATTTTAATTAAAATAAGAATTTCTTGGTCACAAGGGCTTCTATGAGGTGGTTGTGATGACATGTGTGACATCTTTTTTTCTTTATTTTTTTTTTTAGAAAAATGGAGGAAGTTCTCAGGGAGTGACATGTGAATTTACCTGGTGAATTTGCCAGATTGCAAGAAACAAGAAATATCATGGATTTGGGTAGATATATCTGTATCCTGTTATTATTTAAATCTAAAGAGAAACCTTTGTACTTTGAAGAGTTATTCTTTGGAGAGAGGAAAAGGCCTGGGTATGATTTATCCTCCAAAGAAAAGAAGACTCTGATGCTGTAAATAGACAAAAATAGGTTATTTTATCTCTCATCTGAGTGCTAACTTATAAAAAATTTGAAAGGTAAGATAAATGAAGGAAAAAAATTGTTTTACCAAATTCACAGTCCTTTTATAGCTACCCCAACACACCCATAGAACATACAGAGGAACTGAAGGGTTGCAAACCCATGATCCCATTCACCCATAAAACAGAAGCAAACAGCAGAGAGAATCAAAAACCAGAATCCTACAACATGTTGTTTACCAGAAACACACCTGAAACAGACACAGACAGACAGACACACACACAGACACACACACACACACACACACACACACACACACACACACACACACACACAGAGTAAATGTAAATGGATGAAACAGAATTTATAATATTTTAGTTGAAGTAAAAAAAAAGCAGGGAGAGCAATCATGATCTCACACAAAGCAAAAGCAAAAATAAATCTAATTAAAAGAGAAAATAAAGGAAACATTGTAACAATGAAGTAATATCAATACTGAACATATATGTACCAAATGGAATAGCATCCCAATTTTTAAAGATGTTAAATGACTTACAGGAGGAAATAGTAAAACTATACTAGTGGGGGGACCTCAACTTTCCCCTCTCAGAACTAGATAAATCTAATACAAAATGAATATGAAAGAAGTTAAGGAAGTGAATAGAATTTTAGAAAAGTTAAATGTACTAGACTGCTAGAGAAAATTGAATGTGAATAGGAGTGATTTTGTCCAATTATATGCCAATAAATCTAACTGTCTAGGAAAAATGGATAAATATTTATAAAATATTTACAAATATTTACAAAATACAAATGCCCCAGATAAACAGAAGAAGAAATAGAATACTTAAATAACCCTATCTTAGAAAAAGAAATTGAACAAGCCATCAACGAGCTTCCTAAGAAAAAATCCCCAGAACAAATTCATTCTACCAAATACTTAAAGAACAATTAATTTCAATACTATATAAACTATTTGGGAAAATAGGCAAAGAAGAAGTCCTTCCAAATTCCTTTTACAACACATATACAGTGCTGTTACCTAAACCAGGAAGAGCCAAAACAGAGAAAGAAAACTAAAAACCAATTTCTTTAATGAATATTGATGCAAAAATTGAAATGAAATACTAGCAAGGAGATTACAGCAATGTATCACAAAGACCATACACTATGAACAGATGGGATTTTTACCAGGAATACAGGGTTGGTTCAATATTAGAAAAACTCTCAGCATAATTGACCATATCAATAACAAAGCCAACAGAAATCATATGATCATCTCAGTAGATGCAGAAAAAGCTTTTGACAAAATGCAACATCCATTTCTATTAAAAATACTAAAAAGCATAGGAATAAATGGAGTTTTACTTAAAATGATTAGTAGCATCTATCTAAAACCATCAGCAAGCATCTATAATGGGGATTAGCTAGAAGCCTTCCCAATAGATCAGGGGTGAAACAAGGACGCCCATTGTCTTCACAATTTTTCAATATTGTACTAGAAATGCTAGCTATAGCAATAAGACAAGAAAAAGAAATTCAAGGAATTAAAATAGACAAAGGAAATAATATCACTCTTTGCAGATGGTATGATGATATACTTAGAGAATCAACTAAAACACTAGTTGGAATAACTGACAATTTTAGCAAAGTTGCAAGATATAAAATAAAATTACATAAACCATAAGCATTTCTGTATCTTCCCAACAAAGTCTAGCAACAAGAGATAGAAAGATAAATCCCATTTAAAATAACTGTAGAAGGTGGAGTCAAGATGGTGGAGTAAAGGCAGGAACTTGCCTGAACTCTTCCCCAAGCCCCTCTAAATACCTTTAAATAATGACTCTAAACAGATTCTAAGAGCAACAGAACCTACAAAAAGATGGGATGAAACAATTTTCCAGGTTAAGACAACTTAGAAGTTTAGCAGGAAAGTTCTGTTGCACCAGGGAGAGAGAGGGGTGCAGTACAGTGCAGACTGGGCCTGAGCAAACCAGGAGCAGGCCTTAAGGTGACTGAATCAGTGGCAGCAGTGGTGGTTTCCAGACTTCTCAGTCCACAAACTCCAAAGACAACTTAAAGAGTCAGAAAGAAAGGTCTGTTGTACCTAGGTGAGAATGGAGCACAGTCTAGGCCAGGCTGTGCCAGCACAGACCAGGCCCCAGCAAACCAGGAGCAGGCCTTGGGAGTGAATGAATCAGCAGCAACAGCAGTTGCTTCCATAGCTCTCAGCCCACAGATGGTAAGGGTCTCGAACAACCAGTCAGAAAGCGATTACAGGGGTCTCTTTGTTGGAACTTGGGGCAGGACTCTGTTGCTTTTCCCATACTTGCACCTGGGAGGCAGTCCCAGGCTGAGAAGGAGCACTAACATACCAGAGCTTGTAGCCACAGTGGAGAAGTAACCCTCTTCACAGTTCCAGAGGAGAAAAGAGTGCTTGTGGTTGCTCACAGACCAGGAGAGTAGTAAACATCTCTGCTTAGATCATACCACCTTGGAAGAACTGAAAATTTACAGGTCCCTAGAAGTATATCTGAAAACAGCTACACAAAACTCCTGGAGCTTGGGACAGTGAACTCTCCTCCCTGGAAGCAGAGCCCTACTTTAACAAAGACTTAAAAGTTAAGTACTAGGCTGGGAAATGAACGAACAACAGAAAAAAAACTCTGACTATAGAAAGTTATTATGGTGACAGGGAAGGTCAAAACATACACTCAAAAGATAGTAACAAAGTCAAAGCTCCTACATCAGGACTGTACAACATTTGGCTCACAGCTGCTTACAGCCTGTGCACTGTTTGCAGCCCACAATAAGATTCAGGGCAGCCTGCAAAAAATGTAGAGGATGTAAAACAGGCCTGTACAACATACTGCCCATGGGTCACCATAGTGGGCTGTCAGCAGCTCACGGGCTGTATGTTGTGCAGGTCTGTCCTATATCCAAAGCCTCCAAGAAAAATATGAGTTGGTCTCAGGCCTTGGATGAGCTCAAAAAAGGATTCTGAAAGTCAAGTAAGAGTGGTAGAAGAAAAATTGGGAAGAGAAATGAGAATGATGCAAGAGAATAATGAGAAAAGAGTCAACAGCTTGGTAAAGGAGACAGAAAAAAAATGAAGAAAATAACACTGTGAAAAACAGACTAAGTCAAATGGTAAAAGAGGTACAAAAAGCCAATGAGGAGAAGAATGCCTTAAAAAGCAAAATGGCCAAATGGAAAAAGAAGCACAAAAATTAACTGAAGGTAAAAAAAACCCAAAAAACCAAAAAAACCCCAACTCCTTAAAAAATAGAATTGGTCAAATGGAAAAGGAGGTACAAAAGCTCAGTGAAGAATATAGTTCCTTTAAAATTAGAATCGAACAAATGGAAGCTAATGACTTTATGAGAAATCAAGAGAATCAAGAAACAAAACCAAAAGAATGAAAAAAATAGAAGACAATGTGAAGTACCTCATTGAAAAAACAACTGACCTGGAAAACAGAACCAGGAAAGATAATTAAAAAATTATTGAACAATCTAAAAGCTATGATCAAAAAAAGGAGCCTAGACACTATCTTTCAAGAAATTATCAAGGAAAACTCCCCTGATATTCTAGAGCCAGAGAGTAAAATAAAAATGGAAAGAATTCACCAATCACCTCCTGAAAGAGATCTCCAAATGAAAACTCCCAGGAATATTATAGTCAAATTCCAGAGCCCCCAGGTCAAGAAAAAAATATTGCAAGCAACCAAAGAGAAACAATTCAAGTATCGTAGAGCCACAGCCAGGATAACACCAGATGAAGCAGCTTCTGCATTATTGGATTGGAGGGCTTGGAATATGATATTCTGGAGGGCAAAGGAGCTAAGATTACAGCTAAGAATCACCTATCCAGCAAAACTGAGTGTAATTCTTCAGGGGAAACAAATGGACATTCAATGAAAAAGCTCAAGATACATAATAATGATGATAATAGCAAGAAGTAACTTTACATAGAGTTTAATATGTATCAGGCACTGTACTAAGCATTTTACAATGATTTTGTCATTTGATCCTCACAACAACCCTGGGAGGTAGGTGCTATTATTATCCCCATTTTACAGATGAGGAAACTGATGCAGACAAGTTAAGTGACTTGTTCAGAATCACACGGCTAATATGTCTCTGAGGCTGGATTTGAACTGGGGACTTCCTGACTCCAGGTCTGTGCTCTGTCCACTGCACTACCTAGATAAGAGCCGAATATATAGGTTTTGGAGTCATCTGTGCAGAATGATTGAATTCATGACTAGACAATTAAGGGGCAGAGAAAGATAATATAAGAGGATCCAAGACAACCTTGGAGAATGCCCATACTTGTGGATAGACGATGAAGCAGCAGAGAGAAATGAGAAGAGACAGTCAGATAGGTAAGAAGATAACAAGGAGAAAATAATGTTATAGGAGCCAAGGGAGGACAGAGTATCTTGGTGGAGATGGTGGTTAATGTAGAATTGAAAATTGAAGCAAGGTCAAGGATGAGCACTCATATAGCAACTGGATCCCTGAAAATTCTGGAGCCCCTTGCTACTTTCCCTAGGTTCCCTGTGGGCTCTTCTGAGTAATCAATTCTGTCATTTATAGTCATACTTTCCACTCATGACATATACCCTTTACAGACCACGTGAGCCATAAATCTAAGAGCCAAAGCATCCAAGAAGACATAAAAGCAATGTAAATAGGAGACTCAACTAGCAGAATCATTTTGTGCCTTTCCTCCTGCCTTCTGTTCTCTTTCTCCCTTTCTCTCTGTCTCTGTTTCTCTCAGTCTCCGTCTCTCTCTCTCTCTCTCTCTCTCTCTCTCTCTCTCTCTCTCTCACACACACACACACACACACACACACACACACACACACACATGACCCAGGGAGAGTGTAACCTAATTTCCTCTTTATACTCAGGAGGCTGAGCCTTCAAAACTCATAGTGCAGTAGAAAAAAGATTTAGAAAACAAGACTGTAAAAAGCCTTTTCTGGTTCTCCTCAATCCTGTTGCCTTCCCTCTGAGATTTTTCCAGTTTATATTGTATGTTTCTTGTGTGCTCATAGTTGCTTGTAGGTTGTTTCCTCTAACAGACTGTGAGCTCCATGAGGACAGGACATAATGTTATAGGAGCCAAGGGAGGACAGAGTATCTTGGTGGAGATGGTGGTTAATGTAGAATTGAAAATTGAAGCAAGGTCAAGGATGAGCACTCATATAGCAACTGGATCCCTGAAAATTCTGGAGCCCCTTGCTACTTTCTTTTTTCTTTCTGTTTTAGCCTTTCTTTTTATCCCTAGCATTGTACAAAATGCCAGGCACATGACAGGTACTTGCTAAGTATTTGTTGGAAAGCTTAGATATTGATGCTTCCTAACTTAGAGAGTCTCCTATGGGCTGGCTAGAATCTGCCAGAACCTCTCAGCTTGGCTCCCACCAGCCTTCCAGGGCACAGGGTTACTACCGCAGTATTGTCTAGTATGGTCCCCCTTCCTCTCTGCTTCACACACAGCCCACACAGCTTGCTTCTCTGTCTTTCCTCCCACATGGCGTTCCTCATGATAGCCGTACTGTTTTTACTTCTGTGTTTCTTTTCTATGAACTTTTATTCTCTTGCCTTCTCTTTCCAAGTCTTTGCTTTCTGATTTCCTCATCACGGAAAAAAAATCTCTCAGGACTGTGCTATCCCTGAGCGGATGGTAACTTCCTTGCCTCAGCATTGTGGGTCTCTGAGCACAAAAAAACTCATTATGGGCAAAGGAATTGTTATCCATATAGTACTGCAAAAAGGCTATCACATTTAGCAGTTAAAAGATCACTGGTAACCTTTGAAAAAGAAGTTTCAATGGCATGGTGGGTGTAAGGGAATGAAAGGGTATAGAGGAAATGCTAACTGTAAGTTTGGATTACCCTTTCTACTAGTTTAGCAGATGAAGATACAGATGGCACGCTTATCAAATTTGCATATGGCAAAAAACTTAGAAATATAGCTAACATATTGTACTACAGAATCAAAATCTGCCAAGATCTTAACGGGTTTGAGGGATGGGCTGAATCAAATAAGATGACATTTTAATAGGCATAAAATAAAATCCTAAACCCAGGTTTAAGAAAGTAGCAATATAAACATAGGATAATCTATCCATCCATCCATCCATCCGTCTATCTATCTATCTATCTATCTATCTATCTATCTATCTTTAAATTTATAATTGCTATATTTTGCTTTGGAGCAGATGAGATATATCAAAGGAGAGAGTATACAAAGAGAAGATTGTTTAGAACAGAATCTTAGGGACATCCACACTTAGGAGGAAAAGAAATAAATGATGAATCAGCAAAGGACACTGAAAAGGAGAATTCAGAAAAATATGAGGAGAACCAGGAGAGAGAAGTATAACAGTAACCAAGGGAGGAGATTCTGTCTAGGAGGCAGGAGTGATCAGTCATATCAAAAGACACAAAGGTCAAGGGAGATGAAGACTGTGAAAAGGCCAGAAACGGGATGTCATAGGTAGGCAACTATTCATGTGGGAAAGAAGAGGATTTTAGTAAACTCTACAAGCATCTATGTCAGCAGTGTGATGTAGTCACTACAAGAGGAGTGAACCTAGGTTTTATTAAGAGCCACATAGTGTCCAGAATGAATAAGATGATCATGCTGTTATAGTCTACCCTGGTCAGACCACACCTGGAGAGTTGTGTTCAATTATGGATGCCATGTTTCAGGAAAGACATTGACAAAGTAGAATATGCCTTTGCTCTCACTTGTTTTTCCTTCTACCTTTTTGACTACTCCTTAGGACCTGACCCTTAAGCACAGGTGTCTCATAATTACCTGTCTGGGCCGTCTTCTCTGTCTACACTTTCCCTCTTGATGAGCTCCCACGGGATCAATAACATCTCTAAGCAGATGACTGTCGAGTTTATATCTACCTATAATCTTTTTTTGAGACTGGTCCAACATCACCAACTCTCTTTTGGACACTGGTAACTTGATTTTTCCCTCGTCATTTCAAATTCAATGTGTCCAGAATAAAATTAATTTACTTTCTCCTTCCTCCTAGTTTCTCTATTTTGGTTGACAGTACCACCCAGGTTCACAACCTTGGCACCATCCAAGACTTTTCAATTTCACCTCCCATAGCCAATTAATTGCCAAGTCTTATTGATTCTACCTCCCTGACAAATCTTGAATTCATTCACTTCTTTCCACTTACAGCCACCACCCTAGTTTAGGATCTCATCACCTCTTGCCTGGATTATCACAATAACTTTCTAACTGGACTCTTGGCTTCCAATCTCTCTTTTTTCCAATTCATCCTCCAACAAGCTGCCAAAAGAAAAATCATCCAAAAACACAAGTCTGATCATATCACTTCTCTTCTTAATAACTTTCCGTGGCTCTAGGATAGGGGTTCTTAACCTGGGGTCCACAGACTGGGACCACAGCTAGATTTCAGGGGGCTGAAAAATTTGGGTGGCAAAAAAAATTACAGCTTTATTTCCACTAACTTCTAACTGAAATTTAGTACTTTATTATTTAAAAACATTCTTCTGAGGAGTCGGCAGCTTTCACTAGACTGCCAAAGAATCCATGGCATAAAAAAAGGGTAGGAAGCCCTATTGCATGATAAAATAGAAACTTTCTAGCTTGGTGTTTAAAGCCCTTTATCATCTGGCTCCCATATACCTGTACAGGTATATTTCACACTATTGACCCTCACACACTTTGTAATCCAGCCAAATGACCTACCTGCTTCTACCTCCTGTGTCTGTGCCTTGTACAGCCTAGCCCGGTACTTGGCATGTACTCTCTCCTTACCTCCACCTTGTAGAATCCCTGGCTTTCCTCCAAGATCAGTTTATATGCCACCTCCTACAGAAAGTTTTTCCTAATCCCCTCTACTTCAGGGGTTCTTAAGTTTTTTTTGTGTTATGGAGCCCTATAGCTCTGAAGCTTGTGGGCCTCTTCTCAGAATCATGTTTTTAAATGCATAAAATACACAGTATTACAAAAGAAACCAATTACGTTGAAATGCCATTATTAAAACATTTTAAAACTATTTCATGGCCCTAAGGCTAAGAACCCTCAGCCTAGTTGGTGCTGTCATTCCCTAAATAATCAGCTTAAATTTACATGTGTGTTTACTGTTTTGCCTCCCAGAAAAATGTAAGGTCCTTGAGGGCAGGGACTATTTTTTATTTTGTTTTGTGTCCCCAGGGCTTAATATTTGTTGGATTGGACTGGATGTGCCTTGAATAGGGGACTAGCATGGTGAAAGGACTGGGAATAATGCCATATACAGATTAGTTACAGAAACTTGGAATATTTAGCTTAGAAGAGGGAAAATAAGAAAGGGGGTAGCTTGAGAACTGCCTTCAGGTATTTGAAGGATTGTCATATGGAAGAAGGATTAGACCTGGTCTGCTTGGGTCCAAAGAGCAGAATTAAGAACAATGGGAAGAAGTTTCTGAGAAGCAGATTTTAATCATATATAAGAAAAAAAAACCCTTTGTAATCATGATCTCTTCAAAGCTAGGGATTGCTCATGACATTGTGATTCTCTTGTCACTAGATACCTTTAAATCAAGACTGAATGACCATATGTCTCTGATGCTCTAAATGGAATTCTTGATTAGATATGACTTAGAATAGGTCCATTTCAGTATTGAGCTTCAGGGATTCAGAGGGCTGGAAGAGACCCTTTTATAACTTATGCACATTTTAACTGTGATGTTTTGATGACAATGCTCTTTGCTTCATTGTTTTGCCCAAAAGATTTAGAATGCCTACTTCCTCTCCTCTTCTAAACCTGCACTTTGGCAGATTCTGACTCCATCAGTCAACTGAAATCTCTATCCAGGTTTACTAGTGATCTTGTCCTCTATAGCCATTGATACTGTTGTCCATAATCTTGTCCTGGATGTTCACTCCTTTATGAGTTTTTGTGACACTGCTCTTTCCTGTCTCTCTTCCTATTTTTCTGACCCTTCTCAGTCTCCTTTTTTCCTTCATTATTCATGTTACATCCACTTACTCTGGGTGTTCCTCAAGGTTTGGTCCTGGACCATCTTCTCTTCTCTCTCTACACCCTTTATTTGGTGACTACATCAGCTTCCATGGTTCAATCTCTCTCTCTCTCTGTCTGTCTGTCTCTCTCTTTCTTTCCATATGTATATACATAAACATAATACATATACGTGTGTGTATATATATATATATATACACACATATGTCTATATACATACGCACAAACACATATATGTAGACTCACATCTATATATTTAGCCCTATATCTTTCACCTGAGCTCTAGTTTTATATCATTAACTGCCTATTGGAAATTCTCAAATTAATGTCCCATAGGCATCTGAAGCTCGACACACCCAGAACAGAACCCATTCTCTTTTCCCACAGACCAAACACTTTTCTGAACTTCTCTGCTCCTATCAGGTGCACCTCTATTCTTCCCATTACCTAACTTCGCAGACTTAGCATTATCCTTGACTTCTCACTCTCACCCCACATGACCAATCAGTTACCAAATCCAGTCATTTCTATTTCTGTTATTAGTTTTTGTAGATGTATACTTCCTTCTACTTGCATAGCATCTGCTGGGTAGTGGCCTTCATCATCTCTTGCCTAAATTATTGCCATAGTTT
>CM053582.1:195305271-195333585 GCA_028627135.1 Pseudochirops cupreus | reverse complement strand
ATATATATATATATATATATATATATATATATATATATATATATATATATATATATATATGTATATATTTCTATTTTGCATCTAAAACCCTTCATGACCTGGACCTTTCCTCTTTCCAGTCTTTAGATGCTTCTGATTAACTCTGATCCAGTCATGTTGGCTAATTTGTTCACTCTTTCTTACACATAATTCTCCATTTCTTGTCTTGGCTGTTCCTCATACTTGGAATGAAGACCATCGCTAGCTAGGCACAACATCTTCCTCCTCCTCACTAGACTTTCTGACACCCATAGGGCCACAATAAGGCTAGATCTTACTCACTACAGATGAGAAAGGAGCCCTCTCAATTTATCACCCAATTCAGATTCTTGCAGCCATATTCTGTTCTCCCTCTAGTCTCAATAGATTCAGTGCCTATCTCACAGTCTTCCTCTACAACTTCTGCCCTCATTCTAATCCATTTTAGCATACTTATTGCTATTCTCTAAAGTACCCAAACTTCAAAGTTCCTTAATCTACTCAACTCCTATGACTTTTTGCTGCATGACACCTTAGTTATATACAGAGATGGTCGTACCCTTGATACTATAATCACTCCCAAGTGTTACAAATCCATGTTGAAGAATTCTGAATGTTGGTGGAGTTGTGAAGTGATCCAACCATTCTGGAGAGCAATTTGGAACTATACCCAAACAGTTATAAAATTGTGCATACCCTTTGATCCAGTAATCCAGGTCTGCACCCAAAGAGATCATAAATGAGGGAAAAGGGCCCACATGTATAAAAATATTTATAGCAGCTCTTTTTGTGGTGGCAAAGAATTAGAAATTGAGAGAGTGCCTATCAACTGGGGAATGGCTGAACAAGTTGTGGTATATGAATGTAATGGAATACCATTGTGCTATAAAAAATGATGAGCAGGAGGATTTCAGAAAAACATGGAAAGACTTACATGAACTGATGATGAGTGAAGTGAGCAGAACCAGGAGAACATTGTATACAGGAACAACAACATTGTACAAGGATCAGCTTTGATAGACTTCGCTCTTTTCAGCAATGCAATGATCTAAGACAATTCCAAAAGACCAATGAGGGAGAATGGTATCTACATGCAGAGAAAGAACTATGGAGTCTGAATGCCGATCAAAGCATACTATTTTCTCTCTCTTTTTTCCTTTCTCATGGTTTTTTTCCTTTTGTTCTGATTCTTCTTACACAATATGAATAATGTGGAAATATGTGTAATATGATTGTATATGTATAACCCATATCAGATTGCAAAACATCTTGGGTATGGAGGGAGAAAAAAATTTGGGGCTCAAAATCTTACAAAAGTGAATGTTGCAAACTATCTTTACATGTAATTGGAAAAAATAAAATACTATTAAGTGGGGAAAAATAAAATCCTACCTTAAAAAAAATTCTGAATGTTATTTATCCCATCTTAATATTTTATCTTTTTATTTCTTCCCATAAGTCATTCCTCTTAATCCTTCCTTTTCACAATTATGACCTTGAGTCCCTCCATGCCACCATAACATCCCATGGTTACAGTATTCTGACTATACTCCTCCATTCCCATTCTTAATCTCTTGGTGAAAAAGTTTAATCCTACATTATTTTCTACTATTGAATCCCTTATTCCTTTATAAGAGCAAGACATGAAGCCATGTTGCCTGGGGCACTACAAATTTTTACTTACTAATCTCAATGAGGCTGTTACTGCAGCAAAGCAATTCTACTCCTCACTGTTTTCTTATCCTACCACAGCAGCTGTTCCAAACTTCTCTTTGCAAGCTTCCCACAACATTCCTTCCTTTCAACCTTTCAGCTAAGACTCTCAACTGATACTTCACTGAAAAAAAAATTGAGGCTATTCACCAAGAGCTCTCTCTTTTCCCCTCCTCAACTCATATCTGTAGACATCTTCTTCTAGTTCCTTCACTATAGTCTCTTATGATGAGGTGAATTATCTGTTTGCCAAGATGGACTTCTCTACCTGTACCTTTAATCCTGTGTCACTCCTCCTCTCTTCTCCAACAAATTGTCCCCACCAACATTCCCATGCTCCCTTTAATCTTTGGTTTCTCACTTTTAGGTTCCTTCCCTGTCACCTATAAATACACACAAATATCCCCTATTCTAAAGCAACAAAATCTCAAATCCTCACTAGATCCTACTCTGTTCTCCTACTCTGTTCTCCTATTTGAAGTCTCTCCTTTTCTAAACTGAACTTGAAAATGATCTGCCTTCAATGCTTCTACTTTGTCTCCTCCTACTCTATTTTAAACAATCTGTGGTCTAGCTTCTGGTCTCAATCAACTGAAACCAAACTTTCTAAAGTTACCAATGATCTTTTTGAAAAACAAATAATTTATTCAGGTTTTCTTTCTAGGAGTGCTTCAAACACCTCTTCTTATTGAACATAAATCTTTTTTTTTCATTAATTAAGCTAAATTAGACTTGGGTTTGTAGCATTTGACATTCTGGATTTCAAGTTAAGTTCACTTCATCTTTGGAACATATTACTCTATTTCCTTCTGTAGTTTCTGATGGATGCAAAATAGTCTTGTATAATTGATTTTCTTTCCTTTATATCTGAGGTCCTTATTTTTGGTGATTTGCAGAATTTGTTGTTTATCAATGGACCTGTTAAGGTTAACTACTATTTGTCTTGGAGTTTGCGGCATTTATAAATGCCTACTCTGCAAGGAAATGCATTAAGTACTGGGATACAAAGAAAGGCAAAAAATAAAACCAGTTTGACCTCAAGAAGCTCATAATCAAATGATAGTTTTTTTCTGAAGTTTTTATTCTCCTCTGTGGGTCCTTTTTATCAGCACTTTGTTTTCTGTGTTCTAAAATTCTGGGCAGTTTTCCTATCTGATTTTTCATTATGATATTCAGGGTTTTTGACTTGTCATGTTCTTCTGCAAGACCTATAACCCTAAAAGTGTTTCTATGTATTCTGCCTTAGAGAGCAATATATTTTACTTTCATGGAGATCATATTTTCTTTGAATGCTGGCCTTTAATTCTGTATGTTTGCATTCTTATTTCAGTTATTCCCTTTTGTTTTGTTTTGTTTTTGGCGAGATTTGTCATCCTGAATTCAAGTTTTTCTATTTTTCCAGTTATATTTTCTGTTTTGGGTCCCCTTCTTATTTCTTCATTTTTTTATTCTCCCCATGGCTTCAATTTTCACTTCTATGTGGATGATTAAAAGATCTATTTGTCCAAACCTAGACTCTGTCCTGAGCTCTGGTCCCATGCTGCCAGATGCCTCTGGGACATTTCTACCCTGATATCCTATAGGCATGTCAAGCTCTGAATATAAAACAACAGAACTTAGCATTTCTCCACTGAAACACATCCCCTTTTTAAACTTTTCTATTGCTGTTAGGTCTTCCACCACCCTTTCTGTCATTAAGGTTTCTAAAGAGTGTTATCTTCAACTTCCTTCTTCTTTACTGTACATATACAATTAGTGGCAAATTCTCATAATTTCTTTCTCTATAATGTAATCTGTACATGTTCCCTCTTTTTAATTCACACAGCCACTGCCCTACGTTTGAACTTCCATCACCCCTTGCCAGGACTACTTCCAGTCTCCTCAACCAAATCCATTCTCCACATGGCAGGTAAAGCAATCCTTCTAAAGTATAGGTCTGACTATGTTAACCCACTCAAAAATGTCAATGCTTCTCTATTACCTTTGGGATCAAATATAACGTCCTAGCTAGATAGTATTTAAAACTCTTAACAGCCTGAACTCTTCGTATCATTTTAGTCTCTTGACACATTACTCCCATTCATACACTATTCAATTGGGTCAAACTATCCTTGCTGTTCTGAATTTTGGATGATTCATCTCCTATCTTGCTTTTTACACTGATTATCACCATATCTGGGATGCTCTCCCTCCTAATGTCCAACACCTAGAATCCCTAACTTCTTTTAAGACTTTGTTTAAGTGCCATCTCCTATAGAAGGCCTTTCCTGCCCCCCCCCCCCATTCTATTGACTTCCCCCTAAGGCTACTTTCTGTCTATTCCGCATACATCTTGTATATATTGGTGTATATGCTATTTCCAGTCCTAGAATATAAACTCCTTGATGACAGGAACTATTTTTAAATTTTTCTTTGTGTCCTTGGTACTTAGTACAATGACTTTCACATAATAAGTACTCAATAAATGCTTGTTGAGTGATTGATCTATTCTCTAAGACTTTCATTGCTTTTTCCATTACTAAGAGTTTGTGTAGTGCTTATTATTTATTGTATATATTGTTCCCATGGCACTGTCATTTTGCTTTGTATCAGTTCCTACATTTCCCTGAATTCCTCATATTACTCATTCTTAATGTGCTTTTATATATTATTGTATGATAGTATTCTATTACATTCTTTTAGCATTTTTTAGCTGTTTGCCAAATGGCAGACATTCACTTTGTCTCCATTTCTTTGCTACCAAGCAGAGTGCTGCTATGAATATTTTGGGCGTGTATTGGATCTTTGTTTCTCTCCTTGACTTCCACAGAGAATATGCCTAGTACAGGTATTGCTGGGCTGATGTGTGTGTGGACAGCTTAGTCACTTTCTTAGCATAATTCCAAACTGCTGCTCAGAATGGTTGAACCACTTAAGTTCTCCCAACAGTGCATCACTGTGACTTGCTACGTCCCATGCAACATTGGTTTTTCCCATCTTTTCCAATTTTCATGAAATGAAGTGAAGCATCAGTGTTGGTTTCATTTGCATTTCTCCTACTATTGGTGAGAGATAGCTTGTTTTCATTTGGTCATTTACAATTCACAAATCTCCTTTTGAAAATTATTTGTTCGTGTTGACCATTTATTTAATGGGGATAGCCACATTGCCTTTTTAGTGAAAGTATAGTCAATGAAGGGTAGAATAAATCAGCAATTTTCCACAGTATTGAATTCAGAAAATGCTCAAAGGCACTTACAATCCTTCAGTAGAGCTTATCACCTATTTAGAAGCAAAGTTAATTAAAATAGGAAGCTCCTAATTGTCTGCTTCCTCATGATAGCAGTACTCTGGTTGTGCTCCTGACTAATACAGCCCCATTTGTTCTTCTCCCACCCTCAGCAGCCTTCATAGCAGTGATGGTGAAGTCCATCTATCAATCAATAAACATTTATTAAGTGCCTAATGTTTTCTAGACACTATGCTAAGAGCTGGGCATACAAAATGAGGCAAGAGACAGTCCCTGCCCTTGAGGAGCTTACAATCTAATGGGAGAGACAACCTGCAAACAAAAACAAAGCAAGCTATATACAGAAAAATAGGAAGTAACGAGGCACTAGAATTAAGAGAGGAATTAAGGGGGGTGGCTAGGTGGCACAATGAATAGAGCACCAGCCCTGGAGTCAGGAGGACCTGCGTTCAAATCTGGCCTCTGACAATTAACACATACTAGCTGTGTGACCTTGGGCAAGTCACTTAATCCCAATTGCCCTGCCTTCTCCCCTCCAAAAAAGAAAAAAAGAGAGAGGAATTAAGGAGTATACCAGAGTCCCCACTCTTAAGCAAGACCAATGTCTCCCTTAAGGCATGTTTCTTGTTCTTTATTTTGGGCACGCAATAGATACCAAAGTTCTTCAGAGAGACCTAGAGAATATCCTTGTAAAACTGCTGGCGTATGACTCTCATGAAAGGATATGCTCATATCCTTAAAGAAGGCATAGGACAACCAATGGAAATAGAGGTGGCTTCTCTATACACGCGAGATGAATTGGACAGCTCACTACTCATGAAATGTGTCGTATTTCCTTACCTTCTATTATTCTTGGTACATGGAATACCTTCTCTCTTCCTCACTTTCTCCCCAGTCTTTGTCTCTTGAAATCATACTTCAAGAGCCTTCATTCTTCAGGCCTATTCAGTCAATTGTCATGGCATCAGTCCCCCCAAATCTTCCTTATCATCCAAATCCTAAGAGATCAATAGTCCTTTCCTTGTATCATTTATATGGTCCTTAGGGTATTATCCCACAACAGAATATAGTTCCTTGAGTGTAAGATTGTTTCACTTTTGCCTTTGTATTCCTAGGACAGTACCTGGTAAATAGTGGGTACTTGATAAATGTTTCACTATTGATCGATTTAGATCTGGAAGGGACCTTAGAGATCATTAAGTCCAGTTTCCAAATATTATGAGTGAAGAAACCAAGACCCAGAGAATGAAGCCTGAAGTCACCCAGAAAGTAAGTAGCCAAGTGGAAAGCAAAGATTATGCTGTAACATACTATGATTATTTGACATCATGTCTCATACCCCCCATTAGCTTATACCAGTTGGGACCCTGGAAGTCAACTCTTGTATGTATCCCCATAGTATTTGGAACAAGTAAGGACTCAATAAATACTTCTTCAGGTACAAATTCACAACTAATATCCATCAGAAACACAGTGGTGTGCTCAGAGGGACGATCTTCTGCCAACTACCAGAGGGGAGAAAGAGGAACGGGATGGTAAAGGCGCCTTTGACTTAGGGCTTAGGGTGAAAATGCTCCTTACTTCTTGCCCCATGACCATAAGGTGCTTGCTGAATTTCATCTGCCTACTTTACTGGGAGATCTATGTCTATGTCTATGTCCATGTCTATGTCCATGTCTACATCTATGTCTTGTCTGTGTGTCTGTGTCCATATCTATATCTATGTCCATATTTTTATCCATGTCCTTGTCCATGTCCATGTCTATGTCTATGTCTATGTCTGTGTCTGTGTCTGTGTCTATGTCTATGTCTATATCCGTATCCTTACCCATAACTATATTCCTATCCATATCTGTATCTATATTCATATATATATATGCATATATATGTATACATTTATACATATGTATAATATACATATTCTTCTCTCTGTGTGCCAAATAATCATAGTACAATAGAGCATTATCTTACTTTCAGCTTAGCTACTTATTTTCTGTGACTTCAGACCCTATTCTGTATGTATGTATGTGTATGAATATGTATATATGTGTGTGTAAGTATGTATGTATGTATGTATGTATGTATGAAGACTCATCTGCCTGAGTTCAAATGTGGCCTTAGACACTTACAAGCTGTGTGACCCTGGGCAAGTAATTTAACCCTATTTGCCTCAGTTTCCTGATCTATAAAATGAGCTGGAGAAGGAAATGGCAAACCATTCCAGTATCTCTGCCAAGAAAACCCCAAACGGAGTCAGGAAGAGTCAGAGGTGATATATATATATATGTATATGTATATACATGCGCTCACACATACATACACATACACACATATATACGCATATATAAACACACATACGCCACCTCAGTTTCCATTGGTTGTCCTGTGAATCTTTGGGGATATAAGCATACTAGTGCTAAATGTCTATTCACAGGAGTCATAAACTAGCAATTTTGTGCCTGGCAGCACAAACTATGTCTAAAATAAGCAACAAGAAATAATTTCCTAAGTGGGGACACTGGTCTTGCTCAAGAGTGGAGACTCTGACACACTTCTTAATTCCACATATATATGAACATATATGTATGTATGTATATCTATTCATATTTATTTAAGACGTTTACTTTATCTACTTATGAAGGTTCCTCAGGTAGTTTTCAGATGAAAATAGAATACAAGACAAGACATTAAGGCTAAATCTGAAGACAAGGTTTTCTAAAGGAAGCAGGAACAGGTATTTTTCCGCACTTGAATTGAGTAGGTAACAGCATGTGGACAATAAATTTGTCCCTGAGTAGATAGATTGGCCAATAGATATGTATAAATTTACAAAGGGCAGTTAAGTTACAAATTTAATTTATCTTCTGGAAGACCTAGCTCTTTTGTTAGGACCCAGTAGATGTAGCAAAAGCCCTGCATCACCCTCTGGGAGAAAACAGCCTAGGGGAAAACTCACCACTGTTTTCCCACTCTGACTTTCCTTCTCTCTGTCTGTCTCTTCCCATCTCTCTCCCTCAACCCTCCCCCTCTCATCTTCCTCCTGTGTTCTGAGGATTGCCACCTACTCTTAGAGGTGTCACCCAGCCACCTGCTGCAATCTGGAGAGCTGGATAGGGAGCAGAAGGGGCCTCAGCTGTTGCTGAATCGTTCAAAATTCCTCCCCCTCCCTTCCCCCACACCCCGTCCACCCCTCCCCTCCCTCCTCCTACCACAAAGGCTTAGGAATAGTTTGGACACTAGTTCAGTTTTTGCTCTCTCTGTAAATCTGTCCCTGCCACCTTTAATAAGCAAAAGAAGAGGAGCTTTCACCTAGGCTGTTTCCAGAGGGAGATTCAGGGCTTCTGTCTGCTTTCCCATGGCTTAGGCTGTCAGTCTGTCTGGCACACCTGAGGAGCAAATCAAAATCCTGAGTTAAGTGCTATGCCCCAGGGTGCGAGTAGCATTTCCGGCCTGTGCTGTAGCTTCAGACAGCTGCTCTCCACCAAGAACACATCGACTGATGGAGTCTCTCCCAGAGAAATACGCCTCTGCTGGTGTTTGAGGCAGATAAGTCACTAATGACCCTGCTTTGAATGGTTTTTTGGCAGTAACATTGCGCAAAGGTCCTTTATAGAAAGTTGTTCCCTATCTGTCAAAATAGCTGAGCCAGTTGTTAATTTTTTATTATAGTTTATCTCCAGGGGTGGGGGTGGAGAAGGGAGGGTTAGGGAGTTATTTTTCCATGTGTGATACTCAGTTCTGCAACTTGCAGAGTTTATATATCATTGGCTGCCAGAGAGTTACTTTAAAAATTGAAAAAAAAACCAAATCAAATCACTCCTGTTACAGATCAATTGCATCTTCTGGCTTCCAACAGCACTTGGCCTCAGGGTAAGATGCCTGCCTTGCTGCCAGAGTTCGCACCAGGGATCTCTGTTCAACCAGAACACACCCTGGGCAGCCCCACCAAGGCATGGCTTTATGTCAGCTCTGCTGTGAAAATGATCAACTCAGCTATGAACATGAGTACGTGCCCAGGGTCCCTAAGAAATGTGCCAGGGACTGAAGAAAAAGGGAAAGTGTCCTGTCTTTCTATTTCCTCTCTGCTTGGCATTCTTTGGTGCCTAAGTCATTCATGAAACCCCCTAGGCTTGTTTGTTACAGATGGGCGCTTCCTTCCTTCACCTTCTCCCCTTATCAACAAATGGAAGCAATATTCCTATTCTGAGCTGTCTAACTAAAGAAAAAGGGGTCTGTGAATTTATCAGAGGTGATGAGCCAAAATTAACCCATTAATGCTTGGTCTTAATACTCCTAGTCCCAATCTAAAGGTGAATTGAACTGGGCAGAGGAGTAGGGGGTGAATCAGAGCAATAATTGTAATCGACATTTATTATTATACTTTGTGAAATTGACAAAGCAATTTGACTTATTTGATGCCACAATCATGAAAAGTAACAGAGGTACCACTCGCCCCATTTTACAGAGGATGCTGAGGCTGAGACTCCCAGAGTCCCACAGCCAAGGTGACTGGGCTGGGCTTCGAATGTCATGTTCTGGGTACTATCATACGATGTCGGACAGTGTAGAGCTTAGGATGTTCAGGATGCTGATGTCTTCCCTCCATCTCCATGGCTGTGCAGGTGACATTGCTAAGGTCTTCCTGTGAGGAGCCGAGAAGTTATTACAGCTCTGGACTTCAGACTCTATACTCTTCCTAAACTTCTGCCTTGAAGGCTCATCAGCATCACTTGTTGGGAAGGTTGGAAGGCAATAAAGTGTTTAGTAAGAACCACAAACGTGCCTGGCACTGTGCTAAGTACTTTACAAATATCTCATTTGGGCCTCACAACTACTCTGAGAAGCAGATGCTATTATTTTGTCCATTTTACAGTTGAGAAAACTGAGGCAGACAGAGGTGATGGGACTTGGTCCAGGATCACAAAGCTAGGTAAGCAGCTGAGGTCAAATTTGAACTTAGGTCTTCCCGACTCCAGGTGCAGGGCTCTGTACACTATGGCGCCACCTAGTGGCTGGGTTTATTTCACCAGTAAAAGTTGCATCATCTTTCCAGACACTTGAAGACTTTGGTGAACACGTATTCCAATTATCTTACTTATTGTTTCTCTTTCCTTTACAAGATTTTTTTTCCCTTAGGACAACCATTTTCTGAGAGGATGGCTACCACAAGAATACAAGGAAGGATCAGGGGGACATCCACGAACAGCAGATAATGAAAACCTGCCTAAAATGGGGAAAGATCCAACCAGCCCCTGGCTGAGTAGAGTTGTTTGATAATGATTCTGTGAAAAAGAAATGTTCTTTCTACTGTTTATAGCCCACAAAAACTACTACAAGAAGTAGGCAACCTAATGCTGTTCCAACTGCAGGGAATGAGCAAAGAAGCGGTGAGAGAGGGTTGGAAGAATTCAAGGCATTATCTTTATGAGCAAACAATGGACCTTAGAGACCATTTAGACAAATGTTATTTTACAGATGAAGATACTGAGGCCCAGGGCAAGGCAGTAACTTGTTTCAGGTAACAGTGAGTCAATGGCAGAGCCTTCCCTTTTCTTCATCCTCCCCACTCCCCAGAGTAATCTGTCCAATTCCAAGGAATGGAATAGTGACGACAGTGTGAGAGTTTTAGTGGGTCTAATGGCCCAGGAATCCTGGAAGCTTCCTTTTTTTTGTAAGAGTTCAAAGACTTAAAGATAGAGAATTGTCATGATACAGTGAAAAAAAGTCAGAGGATCTGGATTAAAAACCTCACTCTGATGCTTACTACCCTGATGCAGGGGATAGAGCACTGGGCTTAGAATCAGGGAGACTCATCTTCCTGAGTTCAAACTTGACCTCAGACACTTACTAGCTATGTGAACCTGGGCAAGTCACTTAACCCTGTTTGCCTCAGTTCCTCATTTATAAAATGAACTGGACAGGGAAATGGTAAGTCACTCCAGTATCTTTACCAAGAAAAGCTCAATGAGGTCAAAAAGAGTCAGGCACCACTGAAATGATTGAACAACAACAATCTCTAACCCTAAAGTCAGTAATCTTTCCACTGTACTGACCTACTCTGTAGTTTGTCTTAGCCTACTAGCAGTCACTCAGAAGATCAGAGACTGAATTACGCAGAAGGAGAAATCGTTTTCACCCCCTTGCTCTAGCATGGTCTTGCTGGGTTGCTGCCTTCTGTTTTGAGGCTCAGAGTTATTTCCTTCCTTTTAACTGGCAGGACAGTTGTCCCTGAAGGCCATTTCAAAAGGCAGTTGACTCCAGACCTATCTATGTACGGGGCAGCCAGGAGAGACCTTATTCTCCAACTACACAAGGCTGCCACCTCCTGGAACTTGTCCTAAGCCACTGTTCGGTTTTCTGAGCTTGCTGCTGCCTGGTTAGGAGTACACCAAGGAAGGACTGGTTGAGAGGAAACCAGCTTGGGAGTGTGATTGACACTTTCCCTATCACACCCTCTCTCAACTGGAGGCTGGTTCAATTCTGGGTGGCCTATGAGTTTAGGTTAGTCCAGGAAAGGTTCTTGGCCTGGTTGAATTCTGGACCCATTCTAGAGCAGGCTTCATTTCCAAGACAGAATTGGCAGGGACACAGAGCTGAGCCATCCAGGATAGAGAGGTGGAGGCAGGTCTACTTTTCTTCCCGGTTCCTTATGCAAAGGAATCTCCTTTGGCATCCCTCTCCCCATCCCCCTCCTTGGCCAGAGTTGCCAAAACGATTTGATTTTTCCAAACAGTATTTTCTCCCTGGCCCAGAAGAAGCCTGAGGAGTGGTCGTCTGGCTGGACAATCTGGAAACAAGCCTTGAAAACGGAAGGGGTGTTACAGAGAAAGAAGGAAATAGCTTCCCTTTGAGAGTCCTGTAAGTACAAGTTGCAAATTGTGTTTGTCCTTTGCTAACAGCCCTAGGAGGTAGGTGCCAGAGCGTCCCACTGCATTTCACAGATGGGGAAGGAGAGGTACTGTGAAGGTACTCCTCCCACATGAGGTAAAAATTCTAAACTAGAACCATACAATTGGAAAGGACTACTGGGGGTCATCTACTCCAACCCCTTACCTTCAGGCATGACTAAATATGCCAAGAAAGATGAGAATCTATTTGGTTTTTAAAGTCCCCCTTAGGAAAGGAGATTCAGCAATCTCTATCAATATCCTGTTTCAACTCCCCAAGAACTGTTTCTAGATGGCTGTGTAGGTAGGTTCTCACTGCTTGCCCTCAAAAGAAATTCTCTTTATGCCATATCTTCTTCATCTCCCTTCTCATAATGTGACATCATCCTTTCCCAGCCCTATCTGAGAAGGCTGCCTAATTTTAGCGAGTATCTTAACACCCTACCCAGGAGTTCCAACCTCAGCCAGTCCAGGCTCCCTCTCTAGTCCTAGGCTCGTGTTTTGCAAACATTCATGAGCTCAGTTCTGCAAAGCATTCTGTAGCACATCATCAAGGCCCCTGGAGCATCCCAAACCAATGGAGTGAGAAACAGAATAGCTAATACCCTCCAGAAAATCCCCAGGATGATACACTCAGGAAGCTCACACTAATATACCAAATGACCTATTTGAAAATGTGAAGGAGAAGTGACCCTGCCAGATGAATACTCACAGGACAGGGTCCAGGCAGTGCGGCTTGCTCTGTGGCCTGGCTAGATTTGCTGGAGGAGGGGAGCTGAGGCAGTTGGACAGTCCC
The DNA here is from genome assembly GCA_028627135.1 of Pseudochirops cupreus. Classification (NCBI taxonomy): domain Eukaryota; kingdom Metazoa; phylum Chordata; class Mammalia; order Diprotodontia; family Pseudocheiridae; genus Pseudochirops; species Pseudochirops cupreus. Next base: position 195,320,942 of record CM053582.1, on the reverse strand, counting down.
ATTTGAAATTTTACCCATCCTTTAAATACACAAGTCCTCTTAGGGATCTGTGATCTCATCAATGTGATTATTCCCTCCAATGATGTAGATGGAACCCATCCATGCCTTTCAACCCTGTGTGTGTGACTCATCTTCTTCTTCACTTCAGCTTCTTTTCATTTCATCAGAGGGGGTGTGCCCAGTGTGCTGGCCACCTTTCCCTGTTCTCCTGGGATCTTAAGGATACCAATGGAGTACATTGACTGTCTTCTGGTTATCTCTCATTCTCATGGTACCAGCCCACTTTCTTTATCATACATTTCTTTGATTGACTAACATCGTTACCTCTTTTCAAGGCCAATTTAAATGTCAATATTCTATCTCCAGGAAGGTTCTTTTGCTTTCTTTAGTCTGCAAGTATCCTTTGATCCTCAGATTTCACATAGCACTTGGTTCAGGTCTCTCTTGGGTGATTCCCAGACATTTTCAAAACCATGCTGACTCCTCTCTGGTCATCCATCTCATCCCCCTCCCACTAGAACCTGGACTCTGTCCCTGGCACCCTCGGTTCTGATAGGCAATCTTTCATTTTACCTAAGCCAGAATCACCCTATTAATCACCCTCTGTCCATTTCTAAACCATGCAGCATTTTGTGTGCCCATTCTCCTTTCTAGCTATCTTGTATGTGTTGTCTTCCCCCATCAGAATGTAAACTGTCGGAACAGAGACTGTCCAGCTCACTTGTACATTTATTTGTATACCCAGTGCTTAGCAGAGGGCCTGGCATATAGTGAACACTTTTTCATTCACTTGATTATTTTGTATTATAGTTTTTTTTAAAAAAATATATGTGCAATACCACTTTACTAGACTTAGTTTTATGAAGATAGGGACCAAATTTTATTTAATGTTTGTATCTCCCTGCAATATTGCATAATGATCCATTTACATATATTTATCAAAGTTGAAGCTGGGCAAATTGGCCACAGACAATAAGATTTCAAAGGTTAAGTCAGTAGTATGATGTCTTGGGAAAGGTGTTTTAAGTACCTTGAAGATGACTGGAGTTGGCCTACAGGCGAACCCATCATGCAAAGATTGTGAGTACCCTTGTTGAAGTCAGATAGAACCAACTGATAGGCTCACATTCAGCCTAGACTTCCAATTAATCAATCAAAACCCAAGAATTTATTAAGCTCTTAGGACTATTAAGTCTCTTAATAATGGGTAGCTTGGTGGTATGATAGAGTGCTGGGCCTGTTGTGAGGAAATCTCATCTTCCTGAGTTCAAATCTGGCCTTAGATACTTACTAGCTGTGTGACTTTAGGTAAGTCACTTCACTCTGTTGGACTCAATGACCTCATCTGTAAAACAAGGTGGAAAGAAAATGGCAAACCATTCTAGTCTCTCTGCCAAGAAAATCCCAAATGGGGTCATAAAGAGTCAGGCATGGCTGAAGCAACAGAACAACGAACTCTTCTACTGTGCTGGGAATTGGGGATCATAAGAAAAAGTGAAACCTCTCTCACCCTCAAAGAGCGTGTGATCTAACGGGGGAGACAATAAGAACATATATGAGTATATACAGAATGCATACTTATGAATACAAGGGTGTTTGGGGAGGGAGCAAGCTAAGAAGGGAAGAAGCATTTAGTAAGCACCTACTGTGTGCGAAGCACTTTATAAATATTATCTCATTTGATCCTCATGACAAGCCTGGGAGATGGTAGCATCAATCATATACTAATAAATACTAATTTATTTAGCGCTTACTACATGCCAAACACTGTGCTAAGTACTTTACAACCATTTTCTCATTAGATCCTCCCAACAGCCCTGGGAGGTAAATGCTATTATTATCCCCACTGAGGAAACTGAGAAAGATAGAATTGAGTGACTTGCGCAGTCACACAGCTAGGAAATGTTGGAAGCCAGATTTGAACTTAGGTCTTCCTGATTTTAAGCTGGGCACTCTCTCCACTGCACTACCAGCCACTTCTTAGAGCATCTGGAGGCATCAGGGGGGCTCCTTGTAGAAGGAGGCATAAGCAAAGGCCTGAAGAAACCCAAGTATTTCGAGATGCAGAATTGAAGCAAGAGCAAAATGAGGCATGAGGGACAGCCAATGGAAAGCCCCACAGAGAACAGACAGAATGTCACGTGCGCAGAATAGTAAGGAAGTCAGTACATCTGGACTGCAGAAAGGGGCGAGCAGAGTAATGAGTAAAAAAACTGGAAAGGTAGGAAGGGAGTCAGGTTGCAAATAGTTGAACCTGCCAAATAGGAGTTTATATTTGATGTTAGAGGTATGAGGGAACTGTTGGAGTTTGCTGCGTAAGGGAGTGGGATGCTTGGCAGATTAGTATGTTGGGATGAGCACTTTGGTGACTGTGTGTGAGCGCAGGATGGATCAGAGCAAGAAGTCTGGAGGGGAAAGACCAAACAGGAAGCAACTGCAGCAGTTAGGAGGTGAGAGGGGATGAAGACCTGAACTAGGATGGTAGCTGTGTATAGGAAGAGGAGGTGACATGTGAGACATGGGGATAGAAATTACAAGCTTTGGCATCTGATTGTATATAGGTGTGAGTGAGAGTGAGGATGAGAGAGGTTGGCAACCTGAGTGACTAAATGGAATTTCAGTGATGCCCTCAACAGCAATAGGGGAGTTCAGAAAAAGGGGCTGGTTTGAAGGGAAAGATGAATTTTGCTTTAGACATGTTGTGTTTGGGATGCCTACAAAACCTCCAGTTCAAAATTTCCAACGGGCTGTTGGTGATGTGGAAATTGAAGTTGGGAGAGAACATAGAGCTGGACATATAGATCTGGAAATCATTTGCATAGTGATTCTAATTGAACTCATGAGAGCTGATGAGATCACCAACAGAGAGAGAAAGGAAATAGTAGAGGGTCCTCAACAGCACTTGGGAAATAACTACTGTTAGTGGACTAGTAATGTAGCAAAGGGACTGAAGAATGGTTAGATGGGAAAACGAACAGAGAGTAGTGCCATCATAACCCAAAGAGGAAAGGGCACAGACCATTGATTTACCCATACCCGCTTTGCCGCACACAGAACACTTCAACACAGGAAGCTGAAGTAGATGGTCCCCTAGGGCCTGTTCCTTCCAGTTTAGAAGTCTATGACTCTGGGGCCTGTCACCATTTTTCTCAGGCTTGCACCTCCCCACTCCAAGAACACTGGAGGCTCTGTCTTGGGACTGGACTACTTGTCTGCCAAGTAACTTGGCTTTCCCCAATACACAGACCATCAGTGGAACATGAGCTGGAGGATCACTGGCCCAGCTGACAGGAATAATTTTGAGGATGAAAATAATTGAATTGTAAAAGAGAGCCACCCCCCCCAATCCTCTCTCTTTCTCCCTAGCCCACCTCTCCAAGTCTTTTATTCTTCTTCATTGCTTCCCATTCAGTGATAACTACAAATCAATTCAACACACACTTATTAAGCACCAACTGTGTGTAAAGTTCCTAAAAATCTTTTCTGCTCACCCACAGGCTGCTCTGAAGTATTGACAGAAAGTGAATTTTGGCAAAAAGGAAATAAAATAGCTAGATAAAATCTATCTGGTGCTCCAAGCCTTCCATAACCTGGCTCCCCGCTACCTTTCTGGTCTTCTTACACCTTGCTCAGCCCCAAGTACTCTGTGATCCAGTGCCATTGGCCTCCATGCTGTTCCCGTAGAAGAGGCTCCATCTCCCGACTCCCATCATTTTGCACATGGTGATCTCCTATGCCTGGAACTCTCTCCCTCCTCATTGACTCCTTCTAGCTTCTCTTGATCTCCTCACGTCTCAGTTCTACATTCTGCAAAGAAGCCTGTTCTAATTGCACTTTCCCAGTGCTAGCACTTTCCATCTGTTCATTATCTCCAATTTATCCTGCTTGTATTTTTTTTGCACACAGTTGTTTTCATGTTGTCCCCCCCATTAGACTGAGCTCCTTGAAAGGAGAGGTCATCTTTATTTATTGCCATTCTATGTATCCCCAGCACTTAGCACAGTGCCTGGTACGTAGTAGGTGCTTAATAGGGCAGCTAGGTGACACAGTGGGTAGAATGCCCAGCCTGAAGTCAGGAAGACTCATTTTCCTGAATTCAAATCTGGCCTCAGATACTTACTACCTGGATGACCCTTAACCCTGTTTGCCTCAGTTTCCTCATCTGTAAAATAAACCAAAGAAGGAAATGGCAAACCACTCCAGTATCTTTGCCAAGGAAAGCCCAAATGGGGTCACATAACTGAAATGAACAGATAATAATAATTGATGCTTATTTACTACTAAAGCTTTGGAGGAGCTCTGGTGCTTGGACCAGGGGCATTCAGGTTAAGACGCCTTTTCCTCTTGGGGCAGGAGTCCTGGTTTGGTTAAAGTGGAAGCTATCCATGAGGAGTAGTAACCCTACTAAAGAATGTGCTTTAAAACTGTGCTCCTCATCCTGGGACTTTGACATCTTTAATAAACCAACTTTATTTTTTTTAACATCACTTTTGTTGGGTCTGTTTTCTTGGTGCTGGCATACAGATGAGAAAACAGACACAAAGGAGGTAGGCCATGATCAACTTGGCATTTACCTAGCTTAAGTCAGACTCTTTTGGAACTCTGTGTTCAATACAGATGAAGTCTTTCTAGTGAAAGTAAGTTTGGTTTACGAAATGAAGTCCCTGGAAAAAGGGAGGAACTCTGGGATTCTGAAGGCCTTTTTGATCTGTGGAGGAAGAAAAATGTCCTAACAGACTGCAAGTACCACATCTGGTTCTCCTTCTATCCACCTTCCCTCTTCCTCTGACACATCTCACTAAAACAACTGCAGAAACAATATAGAAGTTCTGGCGAATGACCTTAGATCATAGCTCCTTCCCGTGTGCCACAGTATACCCCCCTATGGGCAAGCCCACCCATTGAACAAAGCTGTGAGATAGACTCTACATGGATAGGCTTATCTTCAGTGCTCCCAACCTCCCCTTTCTCTTCTCTTACCTTTTGATCGCCCATCCCTTTCATGTTATATTTCTTCTCGTTCCCAATTTAGATTAGATTTAGATGGGTTCTCAGATCCTTCATTCAGGGCAATGGGATGACTGACAGCTCAAAATGTTACCCCTCCCAATGATATTTTCATCTGAACAGAATTTAATTATGTTGGGTAGAATTCCAGTCATCAGCAGGGAGGCCTTTTTGAGACATGGGCCTTCTGGTGTGCCTGAGGTCATACCAGTGGGTTGTCACCTATGCCACCTAAGAAAGGTCAGACGTGGGAGGCCACTTAGCTCTATCCCAGAATCCTCTTCTCCCCCCATCCCCCTATTGACTTGACAGGGGTGGGTGGGAGGTGGAATACTCAAAGGTCCCATGATAAATTCTGCTGAGGGCGCTGCAGTGACATGAAAGCTGATGACAAGGGGGGTAGGGGAGCTGAGAAAAGCAGCAATGCTCAGCAGCAGCCTCCTAAGTGAATTTCTTCTCAGCATATCACCTTACCCCTGGCCATTCCATCCTGTCAGCGAGGGAGAGTTCTGCCCCTCCCACTTTCACAGCTGCCTGGGTGTAGGCTGTGGGAGTAGGGGAGATTGGGCTAGGAGGACAGATGATTTCAATTTAAGTTCAGCATTTGGGGAGAATATTGTTCCACTTGCTCATTTTTCTTAGTTTCCCCTCCCCCTTTCCCCATCCTTTATTTGGGCCAGTGGTGGACAGGAGAGACCCGTTTCCATGGTAACCCCTCTGAGAGTGAATGGTAAACAGTATGGACAGGGCTGACTGGGCTTTCTTTCATCAGGGTAGCCCAGGAGGTAGGTTCTCACTTTGCTGGGCCAGGAAAAGGAAATCTGGAGAGGATGGCAGTCTTGGGGGACAGAAGCTACTCCTAATTCCCACCCTCTCATCACCTGGCAGGTGAGGTGTAGATACCACAAAGCCGGAGCTTGAGAATGTCACTCCAAAGGAAACACACCTGTTCTTTGTCTGGTTTCCATTAGACCTGCCTGATCTCTTTGGGCTCTGGGCCCACTGGCCAGTGTTTATTTTCATGGCTGATGTAACCCAACCAGACTGATGAGTCTGGATCTCTTTCCCTCCCCTTTCTTTCTCCCTCTCCCTCCCTCCATTGTTTCCTGTTTTGTTGAATATGTTCTGTTGTTCATTTCCTGGCCAATGTATGCCAAAGAGGGCCCAATGGTTACTACTTCATCCGCAGGTCCAGGAGTCAAAAAGGTCTCAGACCAGATGATAGAAAGAAGGACCAGAGTAGATTTTTTCATAGACAAACGGTTATACTCAAAGAGAAGAACTTTTTGGGGGAAGTTTGAAGCTTTTAGTTGCTACTTCACACCCTCTTAGAGTTCTAAGGATTGAATTCCTTTGGAAAACCCACTAGCTGGTGTCTCAACTCCCATCCCATGTAAGACATTCCCCAAAAGGTATTTCTAAGAGGAATGCCACTTCCTAAATATGATCTTTTTGTTGTGGTGTGAAGTGAACCCTATACTTTTTTGAGACTTCATCCCGGTTGGCTTCTTAGGTGATCATAATAACAACAAATCATAATAGATATAATTATAGTAACAACATTTCTATAGCACTTTAAGCCTTGCAGAGCACTTTCCTCACAACACTGCTATGAGTTAGGTTTCCTAAGCATTATTGTTCCCGTTTGACAACTGAGGAATCCAAGGTTCAGAGGAGTTAAGTGACTTGCCCACAGTCACACGGCTAGTAAGGGGCAGAAGTAAGAGTTGAACCACATGTGAATGGTTGTGTGATGCTAAATATGGCACTCTTTCCACTTACCCACGCTTCTCAGGGATACGAATGCCAGCCTGGCCTGCTGGGGCTGGCCGGCTCTAACTGTCCTGGGTTTGGAAGAATCCCAGATGCATCATTGCCCTTCATTCAGAATCCCACTGGGCATTGTAAAGTAAATTGAATCCATATGTTTCTGATTCATTTACACTTAACTCATCAGAATGTTCCCATTTTTATGAGCGATTTGTTGTCTTAAGATGCCTTTGCAGTCTTGTTTATAAGCTTTCCTTTCCTCCTTAGAAACAAGATACTACATCTTGGCGAGAGTGGGAAGATAAAAGTATCTACCCAGGTTTGGGCTCATTGAGGGAAATTCTGTGTTTCAGCAGACCTGCTTGGCAATTGGGTGGCCTGTAGAAACAAGAAGACACGTCTGCATTCCCTCCTTCCTCTACATTTCATTCTGACTGAACTTGCCCCAACTCCTCTTCTTTCCTCATCTTTGCACATTACATGTACACATGGAGGAAGGCCAATGGATAGAGGAAGACCAACTGTGGCAGGGCATAAAGGGGTACAAGAGGGAGAGGAGGAAAAAGTGGAAAAGAGTGATGTCTGCTGGAAAGGATGATAAAAGACAGAAAAGAGTAAATACAGTCTTGGGTAAATAGAGGAAGAGTTGCTCTTCATCCCTTTTTGATTTGGATTGCATTCAGTCAATATATACTCACTTCAATAGGGAAGCAAAATTGGGCTGAGCTGGCCAGGAAGATTCCTCTCTTTGTTCTTCTACTTATTTGAACGTATCCCTGAAGTAGCTTTAAAAAACACTGAGGTGCAAAATATTCTGTAAGACAATCTCATAGAATTAAGCTGCATTAGAGCTCTGGTCCCAGGTCCCTTGATTGCTCCTCCTATGACTAGGCTAAGAGAGGAGTCCCTGACTTGTGGAAAGTGGTAGATATGTGGACTATCCACCATATGTAGATCTCATATGATGGCTCTCCAAGCTTGCAACTTCTGGTTGTTCTGTGGAAGAAGGATTGTATTTGTTGTGTTTGGCCCCAGAAGGCAGAACTAAGAACTAACAAGTGGAAGTTAACAGAGAGGGCAATTCAGACTCGATGTAAAGAAAACCTTTCTTGCAATTGCAGCTGTCCAAAAGTGGAATGGGCCATCCACGGAGGTAACAGGTTTTCCTTCACTGGAGGTCTTCAAATAAAGAAGACACCTGTCAGGTGTGTTATGGAGGCAATCCCATTTCAGGCATGGGTTTGATTTTATGGAAGAATAGTTCATTATAACTCTGAAATTCATCATCCCTCCTCCCCTCTTCTGCCACCTCCTCCCAAGCTGAGATTCCCAGGCAGGAGAGAGGGAAGTTGTCAGTGGTACCCTATTCTTCTATTCACTCAAGGATGCATCCTCATCCCCTCAATTTAAAGGCTATGGAGACTTAAAGGCTTTGGAAAGGTGCCTCTTCCTCCTAAGAAGAGTTGGGATACCTTTGGTTAAGAAAATACAAACACTCAAACATGGCCCCAAAGTAGTCCTCGTTCTCGTTCTCTCTCTCTTTCTCTCTCTCCCTCTTCCCCCCCCCCCCATTCCATTTCACTCAATCAGGCTTCATTAATTCTTCATCTGGAATATTGTAATGGATTTTTAATGGGTCACTCAAACTCTAGCCTCTACCATCTCCAGTCCATCCTTAATTCAGAAGCCAGAATAATCTTTAAAGAACTTGAATAACTATGTCACTCTCCTACTTAAAAATCTTCAGTGGCAATCTATATGATATAGGGTAAAAAACCAAGCTCAGTTTGGCATTTAAAGTCCTTCTACAACATATCCACAGCCTACATTTCTAGCTTTATTCACCATTTTCCTTTTTTTGTGTGTTTGGTATTCTAGCTAAACTGAACTTTCTAGTTCACTGATTTTGTCCCTCTACCTCCCATTTCTGTGTATTCACGGAGGCCATTTCCCATTGTTGCATAGCTGAAAAGAACTTGCACTTTCACCCACTGTATCACCCACTGTATTCCCACACCAACAGAAAAAAAATCTGTCCCTAAATTTTCCTAGAACAGTTATCTCCTTTCCTCTGATGGCTATTATATGAAGTCCTTACTTGCATAGATGTTATGTCATCCCCATTGTGGATCATAAGCCCTCAGAGTGCAGGGGTTATTCTGTATTTCTTCTAATAGAGAAGAATAGCACCTTGAATGTATGTATTAGGCACTTAGCAAATAGTCTTTGAAATTAATTGAATTAAAAGTCATAGGAAGATAAGTAAAGGGACATTAAATTTAGGGATGTACTCTGATTTCTAAAACCAATGTATGACTTGTCTTTTGCTTTTCTTTGTAGCCTCAGTGTTTAGCACAGAGCCTGTCATGAAATCGGTGTCTAATGTTTGTTGACTGTCAACAGTGTAATAAGTCAGCCAAAGTAATATGATCTTAGGCTGCATTAAGAACAACACAGGCTCAGAACTAGCAAGGTAAAAGTGACCAGTGTATTCTGCCCTGATTAAACCACTTTTAGAGTGTTCTGTTCTAGAAGTCACATTTTAGGAAGAACATTGATAAACTTGGAGAGTCTTCAAGAGAGAGTACCGATGATGAAGAGCTTTGAGGTCAATGTGGAGCCCCCTTGCTATTTGGGATTGCTGTAATTAATGGCCACTTTGGATGCTGGATCTCTTTTTGGGACACTATATGAAAAGATGGAAAGTGGACTGATAATTAGCTATGTCTCAGGGGAAGCTAAACATGAAAAGAATTAACTGGTAGGTTAGAGAAGGGGTCAAATATGCCCAGTATTTCCAAATGCAATAAATCTCCTTAAGAGTAAAAAATTCTAATGTGAGTAATTAGAATTATGCAAATACACAAGTTTCCATCAAGTGTTTTCTCTACCAACAGACTAGGACTCAAATAGAATTTTAAACTAAGACAGAACAATTAAGGAAATAACAAGAAAGAAAAATTCTCTAACAAAGAAAGGTGTATAATCTCTCACAGGTTCTCATTCCTCTGGGCTCTTCTGGTTGTATCTGTGTCTGGGCTGGATGACTTCTCAGCCTACATCCCCTAACAATGGGCTATACCCCAAGTCCCCTAGGCTACCACTCTGCTGCTGCTCTTCCTTTCTGTCTTGGAAGCTCCATCTCCTGGGCCTCGGGAACAATCTGTTACCAGGCTTCTCTCTTGAGTTGTTCCTGGCACACATTAGAACTGTCTTCTTCTAGGGTCTTTTCTTTCACAACTCTAGTGGAATTGCTCTTTTGTGGGACTCTCACTGTCCTGCTTAAGACTAATTAATAAATTTTCAATTTCTTTGTTAAGTGGGGCTGCTGCTATGCCTGGGTTGGCACACAAAAGTGCCTCTCAGGTCAAGACTTTTTCCCCCCAATCTCATTTATTCATCTTCCACAACCACCCTACCCCCAATGAAACTTGGAGTCTCCTCTGATACTTCAGTTGGAGTGAATAAACTCCTGCCATACCCCTGGCAGCTAGTGTTAGGGCTACACAAATCATCCTGAAGCTCCGATAAATCTTAAAGAGGTATTTAGTAACACCAGAGGCGACAAAGTGGGGAAACTAGCACTCTTTGTCTTGATTTCCTGCCCACATACCCAGGTCCTTGTTCCCCTTGTTCTTGAATGCAAACTAGTGTTTATTTTTAGGATTGCTGTAATGGTTACTCTTGATGCTGGATCTCTTTTTGGGACACTATGTGAAAAGAAGGAAAATGGATTGATGATGAACTATGTCCCAGGGGATGCTAAACGTGAAAAGAATTAACTGGCCATTTAGAGAAGGGGTCAAATAGGTCCAGTATTTCCAAACCCAATAAATCCCCTCAAGAGTAAAGCCCTTAGTCTGGAGGGGCTTTTTTAAACTAGGAAGGAACCAGAAATCGTGCTGTCTGTGCTAAAGTAAAATCCAAGCCTCACCGAGGGCACTGGTCAACCCCAAGGAGAATAAAGGAATAAAGGTAGGGACTATACTCGGAAAGGAAATGGAAAGTCTCTAGAAACTGAGATGGAGATAGTTACTTGGGAGTATCATGTAGTATTGGTTACTTCTGGATCTGAAACCCAATAGGACTCAGGTGACCAGGTCATTCCTTGTTTTTCCAGCAATGGATACCCACGGGCCAGGTATTCTAACAGTAAACTTCCTTATCTGCTAGGTACACCAACCTTAGGGTGTTAAAAATCAGGGTAATGGGAATTCTGAGGTTATGGGGCCATCCTAGACTTAGGGTGGGACATACCCCTCTGGTTTTCAGTGGGAGCTGTCCCCTATTCATTGAAGGATGCAAATTGGACAAGCTGAGGCAACTCCCATTGCAGAGGAGCGGTGGATTGCCCATTCCAAGTGTAGTACAGACCTCTGGTTCAATTCTGGAAATCTCTAGACCTGGCAGAAGGAAAAATGAGAAAGGGGTCTCTCTTCTAGTATCTTTTTCTTATTTACACCACTTCCTTCCAACATCCTTACCAGACATTGAGGTACTTTCTTGAACTAAATTGCCGAGTATTCAAATTCTATTGCAGAGAGCTCAGCCAATGCACTGGTCACATTGTTTGAATATCAGACATATGTTTGCTTAAAAGACTATTTCATGGAGAACTCACTTGAGACAAGTGCTTACCTGGAGATCAGAAGAAACAATACAAGGACACTCTTAAGGTCTCTCTGAAAAACTTTAGAATTCATCTGACACATGGCAGACATTGGTGCAGGACCTCCCAGCATAGGATCAAAGAAGGCTCTGTGCTCTATGAACAAAGCAGAATTGCAGTAGCTCAAAAGAAACATGAGATGTGCAAATTTAGAGCCACTTCTACTCCAAATGTTGTTATAGACTTTTTGTGCCCAACCTGTGGTAGAACCTTCTGAGCTCATATTGGTCTGATCAATCACAGGCAGACATACTGTACCTTGACCCTGTCATAGTGATGTCATTATGATCCTCCTTGAGCACAAAGGACAACAACCAGAAACATCCACCCCCAGAGAAGGGGCATTTTTAAAATAGAATATTTAGGGTAGAGAAAGAGATGAAATGTTGAAGCAGGTACAATCCTTTTTTTAAGTATAGGCACATATTGTTGCCCCAGGAATGAAAGGTGAACCCACTTCATGGAGTGGAAGACAGTAGGAGAAGACCTAGTTTCTTTCAATCCTCAGACAAAAAGTGGCCTGTTCTTCTAATAAGAAGCCTCCCCCTTTCTTTCCTTGACCCTCTTTTGTTACAAGGAGCTGGCTTCAGTCAAGTGAATAGGGACTTGGGCAAGGGGTAGGGTTTGGGGGGGGATCCCAGATGTTCAGATGAACAAAAATATACACAGGTTATGGAACCACACACTGAAGGAGCATTGGTGGCAGAGGACTTTTATTTATGTGTGTATATGTATGTGTACGTGTATGTGTACATGTATATATTTTTGAACTAATGGGAAAGTGCAAGTCTGGCCAACTTGATTCCTTCCCCTCCCTTTGGATTACACTGGATTTTTCAACTCAAAGTCTTTCACCTAAACATCAACAAAGTTGAATGATTCTCATCCCAATTCAAGTTCTGCAAGTACCTCTTCTAGGTATTGGTCGCACTGATTTGAAACCTTCCGTGAACTTAAAAGAGAGCAGAGAAGTCTCCTTTCCATTACTCTTGGCCCCTCTTTATCCCTTTTCTTGAGCCCGGAAAGAGACACCTTCTCTTCTTTGGAAGCCCAAAAAATTACAATGCTGAGGTGGTATCAAGTGTGGACTTTGTCTTTTAATCAGGGCAGCAATAGACATTAAGAACCTACTATATACCAGGCACTGTGCTAATAGCACAGAGGATAAAAGAAGATGTGAAAGCCAATCCTTGTCCTCAAGGAGCTCACGATCTAATGTGAGAAACAACTTGTAAACAAATATGCACAAACTATATCCAGGATTAGTAAAGATGAACAAAATGCTTAAAATATTTTAATTTTAAAATAATTAATTAATAATTTAATTTAAAAATAGTTAAAAGAGGGAAGTCACTAGAGTTGAGAGGTTGGGGAAGGCTTCCTGTAGAAGATGGGATTTTAGTTGGGATCTGAAGGAATCCAGGGAAGCCAGCAGATAGAGATTAGGGGGGAAGAGCATTCCAGGCACGGGGAACAGCCAGAGAAAATGCTGAGGTGAGAGATGGAGTGCCTTGTTGGTGGAACAGCCAAAAGGCCAGGGGCATTGGATTGAAGAATATGTGTCAGGGAATGGTGTAAGAAGACTGGAAAGGTAGGAGACGGGTAGGTTATGAAGGACTTTGAATGCCAGACACAGCATTTTGTTTGGTTGGAAGAGGAGGCTCCAAATATTTTGGCCATTTCCCTTGTGGCTAAGGGATGGCAGCCCCGCTGTTCTTCATAATAGCTTGTGTGTTTATAGGGCTTTAGGATGACAGAGTAACTGAACATGCAAGAATTGCTCTTCACCTCCCACTCCCAGGTATGGTAGAATAATGCTGAGGGAGATATTAGAGTCTTAGCAATCATCTATTCTAGTCTGACACCCTCGTCATAGGATTGAGGAAACTGAGGCCCAGTGGAATTGAAGGCACACATGCACATGTGTGTATTACACATAAAGTATATGATGCATGCATGCATGTATAGGTACACTGTATTATATGTATGCATATAATATATACATATATAAACACTTCTGGGAGTAAGCTTTTTTAAAAGTTTTATCGATAAGTTTTATCCTAAAATTACAAACAGAGATTACACCCACTTCAAGAGGCTTTGTAACAAAGTAAAACAGTTAAGTAAAACTAATAATATAGGACCTTATCTCAAAGAGCATGCAACATTTCACATCTGTAACCCTTCCCCTTCTATTTTTTTTAAATGAACAGAAATTTATTCTCTCTCTACCATCCCTCAGCCCATTAGAGAGAGAAAAAAAAAAAACAAATTTCTTGTTAACAACTATACAGTCAAGCAAAACAAATGCCCTCAATGGCTGTATATAATTACATATGTGTGTATATGTATGCATGTATTATGTATGTATACATAAAATGTTGTATATGGTTTGTTTCTATACACATATAAATATATCTATTATATGTTTATGATCTGTTTATATATATACAATATATATAGAATCATGTGATACATGTATATAATATACAAACATGCCTATGTGCCTGTGTGCATATATACATATATTCATGTACGTGCATGTACACATGTAAATATATAATTACATGTACACATAAATACACAATTTATATATCTACATATACATACACATATATAGACACATACACATACAAATAATGTCTCATTCTGCCCCCTAAATCCATCTCCTTTCTGTCATAGATAGCAGGTTTCATCACTGGTTTTCTAGAATCGTGAATGGTTGTAGTATTCATTATAATTCTTACAGCTTTCAAAAATTCTTTTCAAGGTTGTTTTTATACTGTTGCTATTGAATAAATTGTTCTAGTTCTAATTTGATTCTTCATCAATTTATAAAAAATCCTCAAAATTCTTCATTTTCATAATAATGTTCTAGCACAAATTATTGTTCTGGTTCTGCTCACTTCACTCTGCATCAGTTCATAGAAGTCTTTCCACGTCTTTTTGAAATCATCAGTTTCCTCATTTCTTGGGGGCACACTAGTCCTCCATCACATTCATATAAAATGATATTTTTCTAGCCATTTCTCAACAGTGGAATATCCCTTTAGCTTATAATTTTTGCTACCACAAAAGGAACTGCTATAAATATTTTTGCACATAAAAGAAGTTTCCTTTTCTCTTTGATCTCTTTTGAGTATAGGCCTAGCAATGATATGGCTGGATCAAAGCTCATGAGCCGTTTAGTAACTTTTTGTGTATAATTCCAATTTACTTTCTGGAAGGTTCACCATCAATGATACATCAACATGACTGTTTTACCACAGCCCCTCCAACATTTATGATTTCCCCCCTTTTTGGGGGTCATCTTTGCTGCTCTGAAGGGTGTGATGTGGAATCTCAGAATCGCTTTAATTGGCATTCCTCTAATTAGTAATGATTTAGAGCATTTTTTTTCCCCACATGGCTGTAGATAATTTTCTTACCTTGAGCACTGTTTCTTTAGACAACTTTGGTGGACCATTTAGATTCACTAAAGCCTCTTCTCCCTGCATTTTCTCACTTGCTGACCTCATCAACTCTCATCAGTTTGTCATCGCTACATGGCTTTCACATAGATGTATATATGTATGTATCTGTATATATGTGCATGTGTATACACACACACACACATATATGTATATATTTGTTGCTGTTTAGTCATTTCAGTCAGGTCCAATTCTTTGTGACCCTACTTTGGGTTTTCCTGGCAAAGATACTGGAGTGGTTGGCTGTTTTATTCTCCAGGTCATTTTACATGGGAAAACATGTGGAATGTTTTACATGAGGCAAACAGTGTTAAGTGACTTGCCCAGGGTCATCCAGCTAATAGGAGTCTAAGGCCAGATTTTAATTTAGGAAGATGAATCTTCTTGCTCCCAGGCCTGGCATTCTATGCACTGTACCAACTAACTGCCCCTATGTATATGTATATGTGTATATGTATACACACATACATGCATATTTTCATAACTCTTTCCCCGGGGTTTCTTTTGGCTGTACAGCAAGCTCCCTCTGGGTTCTGCAAACAGAGAACATCATTAACGCAAGCTTGTGACAGTTGTTCAGAGTTGGAGATGGGTCATCCTGAGCAGCTATGTGGAGTTTGGTCTTTGGAGAAAGGCTGGCTGCACCAAATCTCATTGCCACAGGCAGGTTCCAGTTAAGACAGCGCAGCTGGGGAATGATAAATCAAGCAGGCAGTCGTGTGTGTGTGTGTGTGTGTGTGTGTGTGTGTGTGTGT
>CM053582.1:195273328-195304771 GCA_028627135.1 Pseudochirops cupreus | reverse complement strand
AGCTGACTTTAGTCGGAAGTATCTTTGTGTGCGTTTTGGAGTTCCAGGATTGGTTTAGAGTCCTATTTTATGGGTATTTTGGGGTGGCTATGTGAGAGCTGCGATGTGTTGCTGCTGCTACGCCGCCATCTTGGCTCCGCCCCCAATAAACATACATTTTACAATTATTAAAGAAAATTCATTTATCCAAATCAGTAGCAAAACTGAAATCAGAGAAGGTATACATAGCAGAATATATATAAAAAGATATGGAATGAAGGATCTCCCACAATTGTGAGCAAGGTAACTCAACTCAACCAAGAGAGAAAGTCCTTGATATCACACAAAGGGAGACTGTAAGTTTCTGATGTAGCAAGATGGGGATAGGGACATGATGATGAAGACTATGAACTCCTCTCATCTTCCCTGAGTCTTTTTCTTCAGCAAACTGAAGTGGGATTGGCCTCTTCCTTCTTTCCTTTTGGAGATGGAAGCCAGAAGCACTCGAAGTGACTCAATGCTTGAAAGTGCTGAATAAGACTGAAGAAGGCTGTAGCTCTTCCACTTTCAACAACTGGGCCCTGGCCCTCACGCAGTGCAGGGCATTCAGTGAGGAGAGAGTCCCATACCAATGTGCTTCAGGACTAGGGTTACCCATGTTCTATTTTCCCAGCTAGATAAACCCAGTGAGGGCAAGGATCAAGTCTTATGTTTCCTGTACTCTTTCCCAAAGGTACTTATCTGAAAAAAATAAGTGAGAATTTAGACCAGTCTCACTTCAATGCTCCATTCCGCTGTGCTCAAGAGTAGAACCCCTTATTTCTAAAGACCTCACTTCAAAACTTTTGGCTTGAATCAGGTGATTCAACAAAATGAAGAAAACCAAAAGTTCTTGGCCATACTTCATAGAGGTTGTCATAGAATTCAGAACTGGAAAAGATTTTTGGAGATGATCTAATTTAACTTCTTCTTTTTACATCTGAGGAAACTGAACCCTGGAGTAGGAAGGTGATTTGCCCGAAGTCACCCAGGTAATTTAGAAGGAATATCCTACATAAACTTTCCTTTATGAAACAAGATCCTGCCCTGTTCCATCAAGGACTCCTCATCCAACCCAGGCCCTTCCCAGTCTTTTATAGCATAGCAAAGCAAATGCACAAAAGGCCAAAGAGATAAAACATAGGAGAGGGTGCTATCTGGGAGCAGCAATGCTGATTATGCTGCCAAATCTCTTTTCTTGCCTCTGCCCTCTGGGGCCCTGTCATGGGAGAGGTGACCCAGCTGAGGGCGGCCAGGTGGCTGTCTGGCCTTCGGAATCACAAAGGCCTCAGTGATCTGTAGGGAGCAATGCATGCCAGGGGCTCAGGGCAGGTCAGACGTTGACAGCCAACTTCACCCCATTGGCAGCCAGAGCCTGATAAAGACCTGATTGATTGGGGGAGTACTTCCTGACAGCTTAATGAATGGCTGTAATTAGGGGGCCCCACTATGAGCTTGTGCAGTTACATAGGCTCCATTGTGGGCAGGATGCATGCTGAAGTTCATGGCCATAACGTGGTATGAGAGCAACTCAAAAGATTTCCATCACAGAGAGAGAGCAGATCTGTAGGAAAATGTGTTTATGGAGCAGAACAAAGTAAACACATTTACTATTGGTCCATCTCTGAACCTCAGGGTCATCATTAATGATTAGCTCGTTGTAGATAGCTAAGGTCCTTTCCCTTGAGGTAATATGGTGATGGTAGCTGCCATTGCCTTGATGGTAGAGACCAAATGAGCTTATGACCTGAAGGTCATAAACCTGATGGTCCCTTAGAGGTTGCCAGAAAGCCCAGGGTATTGCTTTTATCTGAATCTTTTTTCCTCTCTCCCTTCAAACCCACAAATATTTAGGGGAATTTAATCCATGTCTTTCAGATTTTCTCGTATTTTCTTTATCCAAATGTTGTTTGGTGAAAGTGGTTTGATGCCTGTGACAGTTCCCAAGACATTTTTTTTAGATTTTTCTTAGAAGCAGGAAGTTACAGTGTGCCAAACACCAAAGGAGCCAGTTTCTAATGATGAAGAATACAGTGAGTAATGGTAATAATGTGCCCAGAGAGGAAAACAGCTCAGCTCATTCTTTGGAGCTAGTTCTAGAGAACTTGTATGCTTTCTTTCTCACATCACTGATGAGTGGACTTCCTGCTTTGGTTAGCAACATGGAGACTCTAGAGGAAGTCTCTGGTGTTCAAGTAGAGGCTGGGAAACCAAGAGGGGATATCAGAAGGCAGGATGGGTGGGCTAGATGACCTCTAAGATCCCTTTCCCCAAACCCAGAAGATGGAAATTTGAAACTTTACAAGATTTTTCCTATTTTCTTTTCACTCAGATTTTAAAAATTTTCCAGTGAAAATTTAATAAACAATTCAAGGAATCCCTTTGGGTGGCCCTTTTGTCTGTGTCTTTTTCTCTCATTCAAAAAAAATTCTGAGTAAAAAAGTTGTTAAGTAACAAGTTGAAGTGAAAAGAGTCCTAATGTTTGAAACCCACCTCTCACAGTTGTGGAACCAAGGGTGTCTTTACCTCTCTAAGTCTCAGTTTTCTCATCTGTAAAATTGGTATTATAATATCTGTAAATTTATCTCACATAATTATTGTGAGGATCACAGTAAGATTGTGTTTCTAATGCCCTTTGCAAAACATAAGATGCTAAACAAGAGTCAGGGGTTTGTTTGTTTGTTTGTTTTCTGTGATTTATTGGGCTGAAGGGAGCTTCCAGAGAGGTACTTCCACTACCAAAGCTGGTCAGCACCTTCCTGACAACATACATTCTCAGAGAGTTGCCTGGGGGTACTAAGAGGTTAAGTGACTTCCCCTGGGTCCCAAAGTCAGCATATAGCAGATATGGGGCTTAAACCCAAGTCTCCCTAACCCTGAGGCTGGTTCTCTATCCAATATATCATACCATCTCTCCCGTCAGTTACTGTAATCACTGCTATCATTGTTACTTCGGTGCTAGGATTTTATTATTTTAATAATAATTGCTTGGGGCAGCTAGGTGGCACAGTGAATAGAGCACTGGCCTTGGAGTTAGGAGGACCTGAGTTCAAATTTGGTGTCAGACAAACTTACTAGCTGTGTGACTGTGGGCAAGTCCCCAATTGCCTTGCCTTCCCCCCTCCAAAAAATTTTTTAAAAAAAAGCTCACACAAATGTAAGAATCACGGACGTTTACATGGCATTTTAAAGTCAGCAAAGCATTTTGCATACATTATCACCCTGGAACCTCATACTGCTATCACTTGATAATTCACCAAGCTCTTTGCAAAGAGCAACTCTGGGGTAAAGTAAACTGTTGTGATTTCCATTTTATGGATGATGAAACATAGCTTGCCGAGTTTAAAGGGCCACCCTACCGTAGTTTAGCTATTAAGTGGCGTATAGGTTGCTGTTGAGTCATTTCAGTCCTGTCTGGCTCTCTGTGACCCCCTCTGGATCTTGATAAAGATATTGGAGTGATTTGCCATTTCCTTCTCTAGCTCATTTTACATATGAAGAAACTGAGGCAAACAGGGTTAAGTGACTTGGTCACACAGCTAGTAAATGTCTGAGGATGGATTTGAACTCAGGTCTTCATGACTTCAGGGCCAGCATTCTAGGGAGTAGAACCTCCAACCCAGGCCAGAGTTCTCTCCCCCATGCCCTCATGCCTGTAACTACACTAAGCTGCTTCTCATAACACCAGTCAGGGTTCATGTCTTCTACTCTTTTGGTGTTCTTTATAGTGAAATAAGCACACTGAGTGCTTAATAAATATACTGGCTCTTTTGAAAGTGCTATCATCATATCATATCATCATGGCTGGAGGGTCTTTAACTGGAGTCCCTTTCTTCGCCCACTGGCTCCCCCAGCCTTGGAAGACTGCAAGACTCCTCGAGGGGGTGAGCTGCTCAGTTTCTCGCTTTCTCTTTCACATATTGTTCCAGTTATGGCTTTATTGAATTATTTAAAATTATTTTTTTTCTTTGAGTTATATGGCACGACTCTTGTTTTTCACACTCAGCTGTCTTACATGTTCAGCCTGAATCAAAGTTCAAAGTATTTCACAAGATGGTCTTGGACTGAAAACTAAAGAAACTAAGAAGACCGGACACTCCAAAACAAATTAGGTGCCAAATTATACAATTAGACAATTTCATGTCATGGCTAAGCCCACAAATACATTCTGAGGCTACTTTCCCCGTTGCCCCAAGCCACACTTGGTGCTAGGATCAGCAAAAAATAAAATAAGAAAGACAAGCAGGTCCGACATGCTTTTCTCTGTTGCTTTGAATTTAGGTTTTGAATATCATCCCCAAGACCTTCTAGCTTTTAATACCATAATTCCTTTCTTCAAAAACAAAAACAACAAAAACCTAATTCTTCTCCTCCTTTCTCAAACGTACCACTTCCCCACTTTCCCATAGGCCTAACCTCTCTACCTGAAACATTAACTTCCTCTGCAACATTTGCAGGAAATGGTTTATTCTTTACTTGGAGACCTCTAGGAATGGTGAACTCACTACTTTCCAAAGTAGCCCAAATCTTGTGCCAAAAGCTTGCAGTGGTTCTCAACCTGTGGGTCAGACCCCTTTGGGGGTCAAATGATCCTTTCACAGGGGTCACAGGGTCGCCTAAGACCATTGGAAAACACATATTTCTGATAGTCTTAGGAACTGAGACACCGCTCCTCTATCTGTCTCCAGGCAGGTCGGCTCACATGCAGATACGCCCACATACAAGTATTAAAGGGTCATGTCATTAGGAAGGTTGAGAACCACTGCAAGGCAATGAGAGGGTGGATAGAGACCTGGACATAAACACTTGGGTTCACTTAACCTCTCAATATTCTAGGCCACTTTGACTCTAAGTTTTAGCTATAGTGGTGACCTGCCTTAGTAAGAGGGAATTTCTTCATTCTGGAGTTTCCTATCCAAATAAAATCACATATCTAGTCCCTATCTAATATTAGGAAGTCTATCATTATATTATGAAGTAACTTTCAGCTATTAGTCCTAGTTCTGATCTCCAAGGTCAAACAGAAAAAAAATCTAATTTATCCTTCCCATGAGAACCCTTCAAATATTTGAACAGTGTTTTTCATTCCTCTCCTGTCTTTCCCCCTGCTTTCCTTTCCCCCTTCTCCACGCCTTGCACCAAATAATCTCAGTTCTTTCAAACAATCATTATATAGTATGGGTTCCAGTCCTGTTACCATCATTATTACTCTCCTGTTGGAAAAACTCCAGCCTATCCATGTTCTCCCTTAAAATGTGGTGCCCAGAACTAAATGCAGTACTCCAGGTCTGCTACCCTCCATCTGGATGACATGTTAGTGCCAAAGCAGCCTAACTTTACATTCCCCTTTTCTGGATCCTGCAGACTCATGATGTGAAAAGCCTGAGGATGATTCTGGCAGGATTTAGCCCAATAGTAATTTAAATCCAACTTACCATTATATTTGGAAACTACAAAAGAAAAAAAATGCAAGTTCTTTAACACATTTAAGACTGATCCATCAGTGATGTACACAACCAACATACTCCTGAACTTGTATACCAACTTGAAGTACTTGTGACAACTTTTACCACAGTTTTTGGCCATTAGTCATCTAACATGTCACAAAGAATCTCATAGCTGAGAGGAGCCTCAAAGGTTATTTAGTCCAAATTTCACCTGATTAAAGATCCCTTCGATGACATCATTGGCAAATTGTCAACTAGCCTTTCCTTGAATACCTCTGGTGACGGGGAACTCAGTACCTTTTGTGGTAGCCTAGGTCAGTTTCAGACAACTCTTAAGTTGGGGGGAATATTTTTCCTTATATGGAGCCAAAATCTATTTCTCTGAAATGTCTTTGCGTTGTTTCTAGTTCTGCTCTCTGAGTTTCTAAAAAGAACAAGTCTAATTCTTTTTCCAGATGACAGTCTTTCAAATATTTGAAGGCAGTTGTGTGCCATTAATTCTTCCCCATTCATCCTGTTGAAGGCTGAGAACAGATCCAAGGCACTCTATTATAGATCTGCTTCCAGTTTGATATCTGTCCATGATTCCCTACTCTTTGAGTCCAGTCATTCAACCACTTCTGATGTAATCTACTTATATTCTTGAGACACTTTGCTGAAATCCAGGTATGTTCTATCTGTAGCATTACTTTGATCTGCCAGTCTGTTAACCTTATCAAGAAAAAAAAAAGGAAATGAGGTTATCGAGGTCTGACCTGTTCTTGATGAAGTCATGCTGTCCCTGGTCTCAGTTTGTTCATACAAGTTGTGTAGGATTATAACACCCTGGTGATCAGAGTGAATTTTGAGAGTAGTGATTTGGCTGTATTTGGAGAGTCAGGGTTGACTCCAAGCAAACTTGAAGAGTAAGTTAAGGTCCATCCTTTCCTTTCAGGTGTTAATTCTTCCATGCATCTTCCCCTGACTCTTTACTATAACTTTAGGTGAAAATGATCTTTCCTTCCTTTCTTTTCTCATAGCATTATTTCTGGACCACTCCTGTTTTCTTACTGAACTCTCCCTTGTATCATTATTATTTGTGTACATGTAAAGACGTCATTATAGTGTATGTTCCTTGAAATAGTGTATGTTCCTTGAAAACAGGGCCTTTGTCATACTAATCTTTGAACCCCAGCATCTCCAGTCCAATCCTTTGTATATGGTAGGTGCTCTATAAATTAAATAGATTAAATGAAATTGAAAGATTATTTAACCCCAAGGAATGAACCACCTATAGTCTAAATCAGAGGTTCCCAAACTTACTCAGCCTTCCGCACCCTTTAAAAAAATACTCAATGTCCCACTGGAAATCTACTTTCTTTAACACTTTCACTGGTATGTTTTTTTAAATTTACATAATTTCAAAAATATATTTAAAAAACCCCAACACATCTTAAATTGAATAATTTAGTGTAAATTCGTGGATTTTTTCCCCTGATTTGAAATTTTGATGGTGCAATATTGTGTCACATAATCATATAGTATTGTATTGTAAACAAGTCATTCTCTGTATGGCTACATGCTGGCCTTCCTGATGATGCACAACCACCTGCTGATATTTGCTTCTTAAGACTTGTCTGTGGGGCAGCTAGGTGGCGCAGTGAATAGAGCACCGGCCCTGGAGTCAGGAGGACCTGAGTTCAAATCCGATCTCAGACACTTAACAAACTAGCCGTGTGACCTTGGGCAAGTCGGTTAATCCCAACTGCCCTGCCTTCCCCCTTCCAAAAAGTCCTAAAAAAAAAAAAAGACTTGTCTGTGAACTTGACCCTTGATAATTTGCATTTTGTGTGTTCATTTGGAAAGTAATGTAATCACTATGACTTTAACTCTGTAACACAACAGATGAAACATGTACGAATGGTTTTTCAAATTTTTCTTTTCTTCTTTCCCTGTGCTTCCACTGCCACCTTATTTTTATTTAATCCCCCCATCCTACCCTCCCCCCATCCTTCTAGGGTCCCCCACCCCCACCCAGGATGGTATCGCCCACTCTAGGAACCTGTGGCTCTAAACTCAAGGCAAAGAAGCAGAGCAGCGTAGGAAATATTTAGGGCCAGGAAGTCCTTTTGGCAGTGCCACTCCTTATTGCAACCAGTTCTAATCAGCTTTTACATGAGTGAAGCTGACCCTGTTTGGAGACCCCTAATTTTTTTTTTAATAGGAATCCCATTTCAGACAAGCCTTTGCAAGGGCATCAGGGTATAGCAGTGGGATAATGAAATCATAACATAACATTTCAATTTGAACCCTCGCTCCTTATTTTGCTAGCTATACACTTAACCAGAGGTGTGCTGGAGTCAGCTTTAACTGACTGAGAGCCGGATGTTAAATTTTCAGGGTGAGTATTTACACCTTTGAAATTGGCTGCAAATCAGGGCTTGATTTCGTTTTTGTTGTTGTTGATTATCTAAACTTAAGAAACTGTTAATAATTCACATTTAACTTAAAAGTGTGTGTTCACTCATTTCCCCTCCCCCCCTCCCCAGAGAGTCTGGTTGTTAAACATTAACCAGCACACCCCTGTTAATGGCTCTATAAACACTGCCTCAGCTTAGCAAGGGCATATTAGAAGGGTCAAGGAATGAAGTCATCACCAGACTGGAGGCCTGGTGACCGTAAGCTAACAATAACAGAAATGACAACAATGGCGGCAGCAATAATGACAGCATTAATCCTAATTCTAATACTAACTGGCATTTATTCTAGCACTTTTGACATTTATTATCTCATTTCAGCCTCACGAGAGCCCTGCTGGGCCTCAGTTTCCCCATCTGTAAAATGGATATAACAATACCTCCATTGCTTCCCTTTCACAGGGTTGTTGTGAAGATTAAATGCAATAATGAACATAGACACTGTGAAACTACAAAACGTGCTCTAAATGCAAGCAATTATGATTACCGAGCAGCTTCTAAAGCAATCGTCTCAACATTGTGCTGTTGCAAATATTACTGTTTTTATATTTAAGAGTAAAAACTTACTTCCGTGTACAAAAATATTTGTAGCAGCTCCTTTTGTGGTGGAAAAGACTGGAAAGCAAGGGGATGCCCATCAGTTGGGGAATGGCTGAACAAGGTGTGGCATATGAAGAAATGAGGAGCAGATGGACTTCATAGTAACCTGGAGAGGCTGATATAAACTGATGCTGAGTGAGGAGAGCAGAACCAGGAGAACTTAGCACACAGTTACAGACGTATTGTATGTGTGAAGACTAACTCTGATGGACTGGGCTCCTCTCAGCAATGCAAGGCTATAAGACAGCTCCGAAGGACTCCTGATAGAAAGGGATGTCCACATCCAGAGAAAGAATTGGGAAGTCTGAAAGCAGATTGAAGCAAACTGCTTACTCTCTCTCTTTTTTGCTTTGTTTTGTTTCTTCTTCCACATTATTCATTCCATTGGTCATAACTCTTCTTTATAACTGACTAATATTTAATGTGAAGGTATACGTAGAACCTATATAGGATTGCATGCTGCCGTGGTGGGGGAGGGGGAGAAAATTTGGAACTCAAAAACTTGTGAAACTGAATGTTGTAAACTAATAGTAAATGAATAAAAAAAAATAAGTGGGTTAGAGGTAGACTATTAAAAAAACCAAAAATGAAAAACTTACCTTCCAGAGTTTGACCCAACAAACACAATGTTACCTGCAAACAAGAACATTTAGATAGTATCTGTCTATAGGGAATCCCGCTTTGATTTGAACCCTATTTTGGTCATCTTCCATAACAGTGACAAACTCAGTTGGCAAGCATACACCTTTTCTGTTTTCCATCTCAAGACGTTATAAAGCTACCTAAGTGAGAGCTATAAGGAAGGAAGGGGGGAGGAGGAAACATTTATTAAGAGCTTACTGTGATAGGGATACATATACAAAAAAACAAAGATATTTCTTGCCCTCAAGGAGTTTACTAGGCTAAAAAGGGGAGACAACACACATAGACTGGTGGCCAGAAAGTTGCAGAGATGGTGACTGAGGTCAAAGACTGTCACATCTCTTTAGGAGGAAGGTCAGACTTGATTTAATCAAGATACCAAAACTGGAGGGTAGGGGAGGGGGTGAGAGAGGTGGTATTGAAGAGAAAGAAGGCTGAAAAGTAGAGTCAAGTGAAACACAGTTGAAACCTGCCTGGAAGAGTGGACCAGGCAAGGAACTTACCAGAGGGAGACCCCAGGGGCACAAATTCTAGAGTTGAAAGGGTTAAAATCTCCAGGGCACTGTCTCTGGTCTGGGTGCCAATGTGATGTCTGGGGAATAGGAATCAAGTGAAGCATGGCTGGATGCTGCTGGAAATAGTGGACCGGGTAAAATACTGACTCACTCATGAAGGCTCTTAAATAGTGATTCCGGTTTTTATTTTACCCCCTGTGAGGTAGAGGTCTAACACAGGTAGATGAAGAATGCCTATTGTCTAGATTACGTTTGAGTGGTAAGCTCAGAGTTATGGAGTGGGTGGGTGGTTCAGTCACTAGAAGAATTCCCTGACTACCTTGATAAATGTAAACGGAGGTGAGGCTTTGTTGGAGACTTTGATTTTATTCCCATGCGGATGTAATAAAATGTTCTTCTTGATTAATTTACTGTGAAGATTAATAACTTTGGGGATGAGTCTATAAAAGAGGGAGAGGGGTTGGCTAGGTGGCGCAGTGAATAGAGCACTGACCCTTGACCCTTGAGTCAAGAGGACCTGAGTTCAAATCCGGCCAAGCTACCTCATCTTTTTTTTTTTTTACGAGAGATTTTATCAGATCTGAGACCAGAGACTTGAATGAAAACTTTGGTCCCGGTAAGAAGTGAATATGGATGTGGACAATGCCTGGATTTCAGCATAGTCTTCCCCAAGGTACTAACTGACTACTCTTTGACCTTCATTAGTCCAAGAGATGGCAATGGCCAATGATAGTGGTAGACTAGAATCTAGGGTTCTTTGGTCAATAGTTCCTCTACCCAGTCATGCAAAGGCAATTAGAGATGAACATTTAAGTTGGACATGATTTCAGAAGCTATATGGCTCTAGAAGAGGACCTTTTAGCCAAGAGATGAGAATTTCTGAGTGCCAGATTCCTGAGTAGAAGATGGGGGCTGGAGGAGGGAGTGTATCTGTATAATTGGGAACATAAAATACATACATGTATGTATGGGAACATAAAATACATACATGCATCCACTATGTATATATGTGTGTGTGTATATATATATATATATATATATATATATATATATACACACATATATATATATATATACACACACACACACACACATACATATATATGTACACACATATATATTATACTAGTTGGCATAGTGGATAGGACATTGAGCTTAGAATCAGCAAGTCTAATCTTTGTGATTTCAAATCTAGCTTTAGATACTTAGCTGTGTGACCCTGGGCAAGTCACTTCACCCTGTTTGCCTCCATTTCCTCATCTATAAAATGAACTGGAGAGGGAAATGGCAAACCACTCCAATATCTTTGTCAAGAAAACCCCAAATGGGGTCAGACACAACTGAAATGACTAAACAACAACATACATATTACATTTATTTACATACTATAAGTATGTATACCCACAATATGTAGCTAGTTGAATCCCAATAAATAAATCATACCCAATGCCCAGGAGATGCCTTTTATTTTCTTAATGATGACCAAATGGGTATGCCCCACATCCACCACAGGGAGATGCAATCCAAGTTCTAAAGAAAATCTTGCTTCCCCTAACCTCATCAAGTTAATCAAGAAACTCCTGATCAACTCCCTTGCAAACATGTATTTCTTGGCTTGAGAAGAACAATGATCTGGGTCTAGAAATGAATAGGAGGAATAGAGTGGGTTGGACTGCATTTTGGGGGATCACACAGTGTTTTCAATGACACAAAAGTTAATCCTGAAGCAAAACCATATCTTTCAAATATTTATATTCTTCAGGCTATTCTCTCTGACTGCAAATAATATAATACCACAAATATATAATATCATGATATGATTCAGTTTCTGAA
This sequence comes from Pseudochirops cupreus, assembly GCA_028627135.1. Taxonomy (NCBI): domain Eukaryota; kingdom Metazoa; phylum Chordata; class Mammalia; order Diprotodontia; family Pseudocheiridae; genus Pseudochirops; species Pseudochirops cupreus. The sequence continues at coordinate 195,293,260 of CM053582.1, read as the reverse complement.
GAACTAGTATTTTTGGTCCCCCAAATGGCAATGAAGGGGAGCATTGGGAACGTGAATCGGTTCCAACATAATACCAAAGAAGAATTTAGAAGTGGTATAAAAATATCATGGAGAAGATGGAAGACTGAAAAAAGAGGTGAACCAGTCGTCTGGAGAGATAACCAATGGATGGGTCATTGGTAAAGTCCCTACCATATTGGGTGGACTCCTTGGGAATGAACTAGAGTTTCACAGGATGAGAGAAGGAGGGTATGGGCTATAATCGGCATTGTTGGGGAACATCACAAATTGATTAAAACATTCTATTTCCTTATCTTCACACTCCTTACGAGATCAGGCATGGGTGGGCTGCTATCTGCCACCATTGGAAGGAGTATGGATACCAACAAAGTCCCAAATTCATGGCACCATGTATTATTTTTTAATTGTCTTCTTCCTTCTTTGAGTTTGTTTCTTACTTGACAGGAAAATCATCTGGTTAATTATATGTTTTTAACAGAATAATTCAAGACTGTATTATTATGACATATTAAGTCTGATACTCCTGAAGTCTGAAACTCTCCCTAGTGAGGTGGGCACAAAGGCATAGTTTACTCTTCAGATCACTATGTGGTAGCAGGAATAATCTAAAGAGAGGAAACAGAATTCCAAGCTTGTCCCACCCCCACACCCTTTTGCTTTTCCTCCCCCTTCCCTGAAACCCCTTTTCAGGCATGACATGTTGACCTTTCTCTGAGCTGAGAAGTTAAACAGAGAAAACAAAATACAAGAACACTCATCTGACCTTTTCCAACTCAAATTCTGGGGATAAACTACAGTCTAATATCCCTAAGTCCTGGTTTCTGTGTTTTGGTTGTTACAATGAAAGCATTAGCCAAGCAGGTATTAAACACATCCATTTAGCATCTCAAGGGGGAGATATCTTCTAGTATGATAACAATAACAATAATAACACGGTGCTTTCTTAAGAGCCTCGCCAAGTGCTTTACTCCTATTAGCTAATCCTTTGTGGTTAGGAGGGGAAAGATGTTATTACATACATCCTTGAAGATAGTTTTTAAAAGTCATCAGACCACAAAAATTCTGTTTGACCACAATGTTTGGAGCAACTTTATCCGCATTTTCCAGGGTCCTCCCCACTCCCAGCTTACCTTATATCTGTCATTCCCCATATACTACTGCCTACTGAGATACTTCTGAGGAAAATTAAGCACAGAAGGAAGAGTATAATAGTACATCTGCCTCAGCCTCACAGCCCAGTGTTCGCTGGGTATCGTTCTTAATGAGTTAGGGGATCACTGTCATGGAGTGCAATATTCATTTTAGAGATGTGGGAATAGTGGTGTTCAGAGGTGTGGCTCTCTGCTCAGGGTCATGGGAGTCAGCCAAGGAGGCCAAGCGTAACCCTTAGCATTGAGATGCCGTGCCTAGGCTGGCCTTAACAAACCTGTAAAAATTAGAGTAGTGTTTTACTGCCTGGTGTAGGGTCTCAGTAGTGTTTATTGTGGTGAGTTAAATTGAGTTTTGTCTTCTTATCCCCTTGAATGGAGCTTATTGGATTAGTGGTCTGGTTCTTGCTTAGTGTGTGAGAGGCTCTAGGTTGAAATCCCTGGCAAGCTCAGGCAAATTTTCAGTCTGAGAAAAGTGGGAAAAAAATGCTTAGCAAGGACTTGAAACCCAAGATAAGTGGGACAATAGCAAAAGGTAGACATGGTTAATAAGGGTTTGAAACCCAAGATAAGTAAGACAATAGCAAAGGATGGTTATACCCCTTCAATGAATTCAAGTCACCAGGCTTGGATGATCTACATCCCAATATGCTACAAGAGCTGATGTATGATTGCTGAACTCAGGTCCTCCTGACTCCAAGGCCTGTGCTCTATTCACATGCCTGCCTTTCAACTCTAACCCTGACTCTATCGCTCACTCTAACCCTAACCCTAACTCTAAGCCTAACCATAAATGTGCACCCTAACCCTAACCGTGACCTGACTCCAACCCTAATCCTAACCCTAACCTTAACCCTAATTCACTAACCCTAAATGCCTCTTGTCCCCTGTCTCCCAACTTTAACTCTAACCCTAACCCTCCCAATTCTAAACCTAACCCTAAACCTAATCCTAACTCTAACCTTAACCCTAACTCTAACGTTAAACCTAAATTTAACCCTAAACCCAAACCTAACCCTAAATACTCTAATCTAATCTCTCCCACCTCCCAACTCTAACCCTAACCCTAACCCTAACCCTAACTTTAACTCTAACCCTAACCTTTTCCTTTTAGTCAGTTTAGAACCCAATTCATTATTTATTTGCTATATCTGTCCAAGGTATATACAACATAAAAAGAAATTGCTATGTTCTCAGGTTTTAGGCAGTTAATAAAATGTGAATTCTAGGTTTAGGTTAGGGTTAGAGTTAAGGTTAGGATTAGGGTTAGGGTTAGTGTTGGGAGTCAGGAAGTATTTAGGGTTAGGGTTAGTGTTAGGGTTTGGGTTAAGGTTAGGGTTACAGTCAGGAGGGAGGGAAGGTTAGGGTTAGGGTTAGGTTTAGGGTTAGAGTTGGGAGGCAGGAGGATTAGGGTTAGGGTTAGGATTAGGGTTAGGGTTAGAGTCTAGAGTCATGAGGTGGAAGTTGGGAGGGTTCGGGTTATAGCATTTTTAAAGTTAGATTTAAGGTTAGTGTTAAGTTTGGGCTTTGGGTTAGAGTTGAGGGGTGGGAGGCACAATTTGGGTTAGGTTTAGGGTTAAGGTTAGGATTAATGTTAAGGTTTGGGTTAGGTTTAGGGTTAGGGTTAGGGTTAGGGTTAGAGTTGGGAGACATTTAGGGTTAGATTCTGGAGGCATTTAGGCTTAGGTTTAGGGAGTCGGGAGGCAGGAGGCATTTAGGGTGTGCATTTAGTGTTGGGGGAGTCAGGAGGTGGGGGTTAGGGTTAGGCTCAGAGTCTGGAGGCAGGTGGTAGGAGGCACTAGTGTTAGGGTTAGGGTTTCAGTTAGATTGTGCATTTATGGTTAGGTTTAGCATTTGGGTTAGGTTTTCATTTAGGGTTAGTCTAGAGGCAGGAGCCTTTTTAGGCTTAGGGCTAAAATTTGGGAGTTGTTCATTTAGAGTTAGGGCTGGGTTGGGGTTAGGGTTAGGGTTTGGGTTAGCATTAGGTTTAGGTTTAAGGTTAGGGTTAGTTCGTGCATTTAGGATTAGGGTTAGGGTTACAGTTTGTGTTAGTGTTAGAGTTACGGTTAGGGTTAGGTTTAGAGTTAGGAGGCCGGAGACATTTAGGGTTAGGTTTAGGGTTAAGGGTAGGGTTAGGGTTAGGATTTGTGTTAAAGTTATAATTGGGTTAGGGTTAGTGTTAAGGTTAGGTTTTGGTTTAGGGTTAGAGTCTAGAGGCAGGAGCCTTTTAGGCTTAGGACTAGAGTTTGGGAGTCGATCATTTAGGGTTAGAGCCTGGAAGTTTAGGGTTAGAGGCAGGAGGTAGGCCAGGAGGCCGGGATGCATTTAGGATTATATTGGAGTCATTTAGGTTTTTGTTAGCTTTCTGGTTATAGTTAGGGTTAGCATTAGAGCCCAGAGGTGGGAGGCATTTAGGGTTAGGTTTAGAATCAGGAGGCGCACATTTAGGGTTAGAGCTGGGAAGCAAGAGGTGGGAGGCATTTAGATTTAGGGTTAGGGTTACTTACATTAGATAGTATTTGATAAGTTCTTCTACACTTTTAGTAACCTGAGCTTCTTCCTAAAGCAGGGGCCCATCTTTTTAGACCAATGTTCTTATGACAAAAGGGATGGTTTCAGAAAAACCTGGAAGACTTGTTAGAACTGATGCAGAGTGAAATGAACACAAAAGAGAGTAATTTACACAAAATCAACACTATAAAATCCAACAGGGAAAGACAAAAAAATTCCAATAAATGCAATGGACTACCATGTTTCCAGAGGACCAGTGTTGAAGCAGGCTACCCAACTCCTGAAAGAGAGGTGATGGATTCAGGGTGCAGGATGAGATATATATTTGTGGAAATAGCCAATGTCTGGATTTGTTTTGCTTTATTATGTATATTTGGGACAAAGGCTTTGTTTTTCTTTTTCAGTGGTCAGGAGGGCGAGAACAAATCAATTTGTGCTACTAGAAAAATAATGTTTAATTTCTAAAAGACCAAAATTATTCCAGTGATGCTATGTGACTAAAAATCATTGCACACCACAGTTTCCAATGCTGGTGAGCTGTGGGCTACCCAAAGAGCAAAGGAGAAGTAGGTGGTAAGAATAAATTGGCTGCGGTATATTACTAATGAAACATTATGCCAACATTGGAATAAAAGATAAACAATCAGAAAAACAGGTAGAGAATTAGGTAGTGGGAGTGAAAAATAACAGATAATCAATTTGCCTGCTGCAGTGATGCCCAAATAATGTCACAAAATCCAGAGGAAGGTGATAATCCTGTTTCACTCTAGCTTGGTCCCACTATATTCAGAGTATTGCATTGAATTCCAAGAACCTACAATTTAGTTACCTCAAATGTTCCTTCAGACTCTGAGATTTTGAGATTCTCTAGCTCCCCAAGAGCTAATGTCTACCTATTGTCTCTTATCTGCAGAGCCTTACCAAGGTCCATCATCCCCATCTTTTGAGCCAATCCTTCTCCTCCATGATATCATCAAAATTTCCTCTTCCTTTTATACTGTTACTTTGGCCTCACGAATGAATATTTCCCAAGGTTTTTTGCTTGCTTGTTTGTTTTTTTGCTACTGAACATTTCTAGACTTGAAATACATTGATGCAACTCATAAAAACTAGCCCAGGGTAGCCATGTTATTAATACACTATTCAAACATCTCTCCAAGGACCCTAATGGCCTTTTAGTTGCCATATTCACTGGTCTTGTCTCAGTCTTCATGAAACTTGAATTATCTATAGAATTTGATACTGTTTACACTCTCTTCTGGATATGTTCATCTCCCTTGACCTCCATTACATTGCTTGCTTCTGGCTCTTTTACTACTTCTGTCTGATCTTCATTTTCATTCCTTGATTTGTCTTCCTCCTCCCCTGTACTAAGTGTGCGTATCCTCTAAGGTTCTGTCCTTGGCCCTCTTTTCTCTTTACATGCTTTCTACTGGAGCTTTTATCCAATCTCATGGCTTAGATATCACTTCTATATAGATAACTTTCTAATCTCTATCTCTGACTCTAACTTCCAGCTTCATATCTCCAATAGTCTGACAGGCATCTCTATCCATATATTTTACTGATACCTTGAACTCAACATACTCAAAATTTAACTTTTTATCCTCCTTCCTGCAAAATTTCTTGTCCGTTCAAACTTTCCTATTTCTACTGATGGTACTACCACTCTCCCAGTTATTCTGTTAAAGTCTCACATATCATCTTTGATTCTTCCCTCTTACTCAGATCTAACATCCAGTTTCTAAGTCATTGTTACATATGCTACCATGCTACTTGGTAGAATCAATGCTACGTAGAAACTGAAAATTAAACCTCCACCCCACCCCCCAACCCCACCTCAGACCAAGCTGGTTTCTCTTCTGGGAGAGTATGCCCTCAGGCATTTGGGAAAATGTTTTATGTTTCTTATTGCCATAATCTTTAAAATAGCGCTTCTCAACCTGTGGGTCATGACCCCTTTGGGGGTCGAATGACCCTTTCACAGGGGCCACAGGGGTCGCCTAAGACCATCAGAAAACACATATTTCTGATGGTCTTAGGAACCAAGACACCTCTCCTCTATCCATCTCCAGGCGGGTCCGCCCACATGCAGATACACCCACATATGAGTATCAAAGGGTCCAGACATTAGGAAGGTTGAGAACCATTGTTTTAAAATGAATACAACTTTGTAAAAAATCAATATTAAATTGGACTGGGTTGCTAGTCACTGGCCCTTAACGATAGGAAGAACAAAAAGTCAGTGGAGGATTGAATAGATGATGGGAGAGAAGAGTTATAGCATCCATCCCTCAAGGTACCTAGAATCCTGAGAGGGAGAACTAGCAAGCCTGGCCTTGGGAGAGTGAGCCAGAGTGTACCTGGAATACGTATGTAAGGACTACTCACTGGATGATGGCGGCATATGCGTGTGTATGTGTGTGTGTGTGTGTGTGTACATATATATGTATATGGGTATATACAGAAATGAGCATGATGTAAACACTAAAGGCATCAGCAAAATAAAAAGTAGTTTAAGGATCTATAACCACCACCACCAAAGCAGATTACAACCCCTCTATAATACTGGGTGGTCTTTGAGAGTTTCTATGGCGAAGGGGGAAACAAAATCATCGTCTTATGATCAATCTGGTGACAAACCTCTCTGAAGTTAGCTAGGTCCTCAAACACAAAGTATATAATCCATACCATATTCAAAGCCTTTCCACTTTGATTTTAGTGTCTGCTATCATTGCACCCTTATACCTTGATGGACTCCTATTCTTAGGGAGGAGATGGATGCTGACCCAGCAAAGGAGATAGAGAATGAATGGTCAGAAGGGTAGGAGGAGAACCAGGATAAGTCAAGGGAGGGGAGAGTATCCGGAAGGTAAGAGTAAGTAGTGTCAAATCAGCAGAGAGGTCAAGGATGAAGCCTGAGAAGGCTAACAGATTTAATGATGAAAGAGGTCATTGGTAACCTTTGAAAAAAGAGTTTCAATTTAGTGGTGGGGTCAGAAACTGACTGTCAAGGGTCAATGACTGACTCTATTGGGAAGCATTTGGAGCTGCTGAGTATAGATCTTTTTCTTGAAGAATGAAAAGGATTTTCATGGCTGGAGAGTAAGTAAAGGTCATTTGGGGTACAAAAAGTACCTGAATCCTTTGCCTTAAAAGGCAGATGTTTATTTTCTTTATTATTTTATTGCGAAAGTAATTTAATGGATATTAAAATGATAAATATTCACCCTGCTTGTTTTCACTGCTCTGTACCTTAGCCTAACCTTAAACACACACATACTCACAATGCACTTACAAGTACACAGACATGTGCACACACGTGCCTTCCAGCTCTCCTTCCTAACTGAGCAGTATCAAGCTTTAGTTTGCATCTTCTGGCCTCCCATTTTCCAAAGCATCAAGCGGACTCAACCTTCTTTCCCAAAACTTTGATCCATTTTCCATCCTGTGGTTGAGGGATGTGGGATAACCTCTAGGCAGACAAGCTAATATAAGATAATTTGGATTTGGGAGAAAGAGTGGGGAGAGATAGACAGACAGACAGAGACAGAGATAGAAACAGACAGAGAGAGACAGAGAAAGAGAGAGACACACAGAGGCAGAGAGACAGGGAGGGAGAGAGAGAGAAAAGGAGAGAGAGAGAGAGATGCCATTTTGAGTTAAGGATGAAAGAAAACTAGGGATGACGAGGAGAGGTGGAAGTGAGGAGGGAGTTGATTCCAGGCATGGGGAACAGTTTGCTCAAAGGCTCAGAGATGGGACAAGGAACACCAAATCAGGGAACAAGGAGTAAGCCAGTTTGTCTGGAAAGTAGGCTCTCCGAAAGGGGATAATTGAAAACAATTGTGCAAAGTCAAATTGTGAAGGTCTTTAAATGCTAACCTCCAGACTCCATAATTTATCCTAGAGGCAATATGGAGCCCGTTCAGATTTTTGAGCAGGACCGTAATGTGGTCAGCCCTGCCTTAGGGAGGTTGTTTTTGTGGCCGTGTGGAGGATGGATTAGTGCAAGAGAGACTGAGGCAGAGCAACCCATTAGAACCACACTGGAAAGGCATGTTAGAAAGATGATCAGGGACTGAGGTAGTGTGGAGTTAACGTGGCTAGATTGTGTAGAGGTAAATTCAACAAGACAATACAAGCATAGTGTCTTTTTGGCTATGAAGATTAAGTGAGAGTGAAGAGTCAAGGATGATTCCAAAGTTATGAATCTCAGTGACTAGAAGGATGAGGCTGCCCTTGACAGGAACAGGAAAGGGCAGTAATAACTGTTGTTTGGTTGTGTTCTACTCTGCCCGGACCATCTTCTCCATGGGGTTTTCTTAGCAAATATATTGGAGTGGTTTGCCATTCCTTCTCCAGGGGATTAAGGTCAAAAGGGTAAGTGACTTGGCTAGGGTCACACAGCTAGTAAGTATCTGAGGCCAGATTTGAACTCAGGTCATCTAGACTTCAGGCCCAGTGTTCTATCTGCTGAGCCATCTAGCTACCATCTTAAGCAGACAGAGGCTAAGTATTGTGGCTGGGTCACACAGCTAGTAAGTGTCAGAGGCTGAATTTGAACACAGGTCTTCCAGACTCAGGGCCTAGTGCTCTGTTAACTGAGTCTCCTAGATGCTTCACTAATAACTGCTCCTATTTATACAGCATTTAACTAACAGCCACACTGTTAGCCAGATAATGCAAGCATTGTTGTCCCCATTTTTAACAGATGAGGAAACTGAGGCTAAGATGTGTCAAATACTTGTTTCTACATGGTTGTCTCTCTGTTGTCTTCCACATCAGATCGTGAACTTCTGTGACTGTGAATGAGAAAGTAGGAGCTGTCTTTTGCCTTTCTTTGTACCCCTAGGCCTTGCACAGTCACACAGTAGGTGCCTATTAAATGGTTGCTGACTTGACTGACTCAGCTGCCAAGAGATTAGCATAGTATTTAGCACATTTGTGGTTACTGAGTAATTTTCAGTCGTGTCCAATTCTCCCTGACTCCTCCACCCCACTTTTGTTTTTGTTTTGTTTTTAGCAAAGATATTGGAGTGATTTGCCATTTCCTTCTTTAGCTCATTTTACAGATGGGGAAACTGAGGCAAGCAGGTTAAATGACTCACCCAGGGTCACCCAGCTAGTAAGTGTCTGAGACCAGATTTGAACTCAGGTCTTCCTGACTCCAAGCCACTCTATCCATGTGCCACCTGCATGTAGTACACAGGAGGTGCTTAATAAAATGCTTTTTGACCTAACTTGACTGCCAGAGCCAGGATTTGAACTGAGGTCTCCTAATTTGAGGTCTACTATTCTTCCCACTACAATTTGCTGCCTGAAGTCCAGGGGTGTAGTTTGCAAAATATCCCTTCCCTCTGCAGCTGGATGTCTATAGTTTAGTGGTTTACCTGGTAAGGTGCATTGTTAAAATAATAATAATGCCAACTATGCATTTAACGCGATCTATTTTTTTACCCTAAGAAACTTCAACTTAAATCATCTTATTTTATCTTATTTAAGGAAAGATAGCAGCCTGAAGAAACTGAGGCATAGTGTTTATATGACATCACCTTGGATAATACATGGTTCAGGATTAGAACTCTGGTCCCCTGATTCCTGGCTCAATACTCTTCCCACCCCATCAAGCTGTTTCTCCTCTTTCCCACACCCAGCTTTCAGGCCTTGGCTTGGCTTTTCAGGGTGGGGTAGAGACTGTTTGGGTGTGGCAGAAGCAACATCTTCTCCAGGGACCACCCTCTGCACGTAGGGATGCTGTGTGCTCTGTGCATGGACACTCAAATCCCCACCCAATAGCGTAGGAACCCAGCCACTTCAGTGGCTAAGGCAACAGCACCACCTTCTGGCCCCAACACTTTCCTCTGAAGGTTAAAATAAGTGGCCGTGTGCCCCCTCTTGTGGTCATTTGGAATATGGCTCCCTAAGTCTACCTGCAGAAACATAGACAGGAAAAGGAGATTTTAGAATAGTGTATGATTTTCTTATGGGGCTGGGGGTTCTTTGGTGATTAGAGCGCTGGACTCAGAATCAGCAAGACATGTGACAATCCTGGAAATAGTACCTGTAACACTCACAGATCTGTTGTGAGGCTCAGATCTAAGGATATTGTCATAGCATTAGAAACAACAGCAGTCTGGGGATAATTTTCCGTTATAGAGTGCAACCAATGCCTTATAGTGGTTTGGGAACTGGGGAGTCCTATGTTCATTCCATGCTAACATGCCCAACCTATACCTGTATCGGGCCCAGGGAGCATTTGACAAATGGGATTGTGTCCATGAAGCCTCTTATAGATGGCAGCAGGATGGAGGAGGCTGGAGAACATGGGAAGAGAGTGTTGTAGTGAGGGAGCAGGAGAAAAAATGTGTGAGGGTAGGGAGGGGGATAATGTGGGAGGAACATGAGGAAAATAAAATTAAGTTGGAGTTTGATTCTGAGCCCTCCCAACCCCATTAGTATACAAAATCGCTTTAACAAGAGGCAAATGATTTAGCTGCTAGAGGCTAGGCACTCCAAACAAATCACTTCCCCAGGGGTAGATCTGGGCATTTCCATTTGGTCTCATTACATTAGACCTGAGCAGTACTCTAGGTTAATGCCTTCAGCTTGGCCTTCCAGTCCCAGGACAGAGGCCTCTGAAAGCCCATTTCTCCAGGTCTTCACTTGACTTTTTCCTGTTCTTTGGCAAGTCATTAAAGGTCTCTGGCCTGGCCCCAGCCCCCACTTTTGTGTCAGTCCTGAAAGAAGCACAATGTCTTGGGAACACTAGCAGCAACTTAAAACACAGTTGCCCTGAAAGGTTTATTTTATTTTGGGACAAATCTCGTGCCATCCTGTCTTGCCAAGAGATTGTTGTTTTTAAACTGTTGGTCCCCATTCCTGTCAAACACAATATTGCTGGGATAAAGCAAAGGAGAGAGGAGAATGGAGAGAGAAAAGAGAAAGGGAGAGAGAAAGGGAGAGGAAGAGGGAGGGAAGGAGCGAAGGAGAGAGAGAGACAGGGAGAGAGAGAGAGAAAAAGAGAGGGAGAGACAGAGAGAGAGAGAGAGAGAGAGAAGTAACCCTCATGGGCCAGCTGGGAGATGGTTCAGCAGTACTTTCCTGGAACCCTCTAGGGAGGCTAAAACAGAACATCTGGGATGAATATTGTCTGAAAAGCATGGAACACCCACAGTGTATCAAAACAATTCAGCAAGGGTGAACCTAATAGCTCTATCCTTCTGCAGCATCCCCCTAAAAAAAGGGTACCGGTTTGTGCTCACAGTCTCCAGAGGCGTCACCAGTTTTGCTTTGGGCTTGCAGTGGCAAAGAAGGGTCATGGACAGTTAACTATTTCGTGATTCAGCATTCTCCTCTATCCAAGGTCATGCCAAAGCCTGCCTAGCACATAGGCTTGTAGGGAGAGTTAATGAATCAGTGCCCAAAGGCATTCTTCTGAAAATTTTGTGTGCTGCCCAGTTCAACTGCAGTTTCTTCAGGGATGTTGTTCAAAACACTTTGAAATCTGTCTTCACCGAGATCACATGCCAGACAACTAGCTTTCTTCTTAAAACAACAACAACAACTTATAAAAGGTTATAGGCTCATAATTCTTGAGCTAGAAGGGCCATCAGAGGCCATCTAACCCAACTGCCTCATTTTCCAGAAGAGGAAAGCTCCTTCTGAAGTAGTGGATGCCAATCATGTAGAATCTCCTGCTTGGGGAAGTTGATCTTGAACTTGGGAGGAAGCTGCCAATCAGTGGCAGGTGCAGGTGGGTGTACAGCATTGGGGCATCTTTGCTTTAGGTTAGTTAACTGTTACCTACCTTAGCACAGAACCTCCAACACTGACCAGTGCAGGTTGAAATGTAACATGCAAAAGCCCCAGATGCTGACTCCTTGGATGCTTGTGATGGAACATTTCATGACCAAATGGGAAGAATAATGTTATTATGTGGTTGAACATCTGTGTGACCTCGGGTGACTCATTAAACACCTCTTCACCTCAGCTTCCTCATCTGTTAAATACAGGGCTTGGATTAGAGGGCTCTGAGGTCCTGCCAGCTCTGACCTTTGGCCTTGCTAGAATGTCATACTGGGATATTTGGATGGTAACCTCTGGGCAGTATCATTGCTATCATTTGTTAAATACCTACTGTATGTTAATCTCTCCACTAGGCACTGGGGATAAAACATATATAAATAAATAAATATATATATATATATATATATATACATGTATATAAACCAGGGTCCTTGCCCTCAAGGGGCTTACAGTCTAGTTAGGGAGTATGAAGATTTAAGAACTACCACAAGACCACATAAGCCAAATGTCCAATAAAAGGGTGCAGTCAGTAATGCTTACAGGTATTTGGAAAAGGGAGACACCACAGTGGACTGGTGGTGGTCAGAAAAGACCAGATCACAGAGTCAGCAGGGCTTGAACTGCTCCTTGAAAGTAGCATAAGACTGAGCTGAGCAGAAAGAAAGGAGGTCAGAGAATGTTCCAGATGGGAGAAACAGAGAGAAAAGGAACAAAAATGCATGAAGCAGGTTTGGGGAATAGAGAGGAGTCCACTCTGGCCAGAACAAAGGATTCTCCAAGGAAGTTTTAGGAGAAAAAGATGTGGGAATAAGTAGTGGAAACAGGATAGCCAATAGTCTCGATTTATTCTCATAATGCCAGATAACAATGGTCAAAGAGATGCAGAAAGGAGAGGGGAGACTTATTCTATTTCCTGAAGGAGAGAGTTATGTCACTAGAGCTTTGCCCCACCCTGCTAGAAAGTACCAAAAGGGCGGCTTGTGCCCACAGTTCAACAACAACATAAATTTTTGTTGCTGTTGAGTAGTTTTCAGTTGTATCCATCTCTTTGTGACCCCATTTGTGGAGTTTTCTTGGCAAAGATACTGGAGTGGTTTGTCATTTCCTTCTCCAGTTCATTTTATAGATGAGGAAACTGAGGCAAACAGGGTTAAGTGACTTACCCAGGGTCACACAGCTAGTAAGTGTCTGAGGCCAGATTTGAAGTCATGAAGGTGAATCTTCCTGACTCCAGGCCCTGCACTCAATCCACTGAACCACCTAGCTGTCCATTTCTTAAATGCTTATTATGTATCAGGCACTATGCTAAGCTCTAGGGTTACAAAGAAAGGTTAAAAGCACAGTCAGTGCCTGCCTGCCTTTAAGGAGCTTACATTCTCATGAGGTCATCAGGTAAAACAAAAGTTGAGGCAGTATGGTATAATCTGGAAAAAGCCCTAAGTTTGCAAGGAGTGGAAAGAGAACTGGGTCTGGAGTCAGAGGTCCTATGTGGGGATCCCAGCTCTGCCATTTTCTATGTGATCACCTCCATGACCCTCAGTTTTCTCATCTGAGAGATCAATCCTTCAAATGTAGGTTTTGGACTAGAAGAACTCTGATGATCCTAGTCTAGATGCAATGACCTTGTATTTATGTATCTGTTGAACCCATTTCTCCCCAGTAGATTGTAAGCTCCTTGAGAGCAAGGTCTACTCTGGCTTTGCCTTTCTCTCTCCTGTGCCTTTTCTAATGCCTGACACACAAGAAGTACTTTATTATTTTTTTTCTCTAAATTCAGTGGAATTGAATTGAATGCATCTGGGCTCTAGTTCTAGCATTTCTCAGTTCCATGAAATGCCTAATTGTTCTCTGAGGTGGTGAGACCCTTCTCACTAGGACTTGACTATGAAAGAGATCCTTCATGTGAATGGCAGTTCTTTCCTCTGGCTCCATCTTGTTCTGCAGTTGTACATCTCTCCAGTCTCAAAAGAAAGATGTCTCCTGCAGGTGTGCTTTGACACATTTAACCCCCCAAACTGGGGCTCATTTTGTGAACCATGCACAAGTCCCTTCCATCAAGAAATGAGCTTCCTTGAACCTCAGTCTGTCTTCCTGCTCCTGTCCTCAGGTCCGAGGATTCATCTGCTCCCTCATGGAGAAGGCCAGTATGGAGCCGGGGGTGTGAAGGTCCTAGAAGTCTCTGCCCAGCCAACTACCCATGGAAGTGTAATCTACCGCAGGCTCACTCTGGGCTCTCTGCTTGCCAGAAGCAGATCCTGCCAGCCTTGCTGCCACCACCTATGAGATAATGTCTCTCTACTTTGGGTTGGTGACACAGTAACATCAGACCTCATTGGCTGGTGCTCACATTGCAATACAGGGACTAGCAGGATGGCAGGGAAACCTGAGACAGAAGGGACATTCTTAGGCTCAAAAATCATAGACCCGGCAGGGAAAGGAATCTGATCAGAAAGAGACACCCTTCAGGTTATTTTCATGCCCCTCATTCTCGCTCTACTTCAAATACAACTTCTCCTATAACAGATCTTCGGCACCGGATAGTCCTTGTACTTGACACTCACTTTGCCTCAAACCTTGTTTTTAGTTGAAGGAGGTTGCACACAGTACTCAGGCTTGGGCTCTAGGGAGGAGGATGAGCCGAGGCATCATATCTATATATTACTGTGCACACAGTGTTCGGCCCTAGGAAGGAAGAAATGAGATTTCTGAGGCTCCTTGGGAAATGACAATGGTTCCACAGTGTAAGGAGATACTTACTCTCTCCATTCCTGCAGCCTCTGCACATGTTTAAGGACCATCAGGTTGAACGTCATCCAAGGGCCCAGGCAGACCCATCCATCAACTTGAACTTTCTACTAAGTGGCAAGGATGGAATTAGCTCCCCTGGTGGGTAGCTATCAATCAAACAAGCAAATGTTTATCGAGTGCATGTTATATGCCTAGTATTTTCTCTGGCTCTATGGAACACAAATGTACACATGGATGAAATGATCCCTTCTCTGGAAGCTTATAATCTAACTGAGGAAGAGGAGAGATCAACAGATGAAGCGATAATAGACACTGTATACTTGTAAGTTGCAATAAGAGTTCACAGAAGGAGAGGTCAGGGTATTTAGGGGTCATTATAGAAGGCCTTATGGAGAAGCAAGGATTTGCAAGATTTGGATAGACAAAGGAAGGACAGAGAACTATCCAGGGCAGGTAAGTTGCAGGAACTAAAACTTGGTCCTTGACAGGAGGTATGATATGCACAGGCTTTAAGTAAGCTGCTCTGAATGATTTTGATCACCTATTGCAGAAGAAGCCAGCCATCCTAAACTACATAAAAGCCTGCCTTCACAAGCTGGCCAAGATACCAGAAGGGAGCATCCAGGGCATATGTTAACCAGGCCTGTTTCAGCTGGACTAAACGTTTCTTAGGCCTCTCTCAAAACTGAAGACCATACTCTTACTTTTTTCTCTCTATTTTCTTTGTTAAAGTCAAATTGGCTAAGGTCTCTGGAAGATGAAGGGATATTTTAACTTCCAATGGTCTCCAAAGTTGCATTAACCTTTTCTAATTGGGTGCTCCCAAACGATGCTAAAGATGAACCCCTCCTCCCATGGCATTTGTACATAATCTCCTCCCTCAACTCACCCCTACTCCCATTTTCTAGTGTGGTTTCCACCTACTATTTCATCCTTTTTTATTATCCCTGCTAAGTAGGTAAGGTGGATCCCCACTTTAGAAGGGGAGGAATTGACCAATGTTTCACAATTAGTTAGGATTAGAATCCAGGCCTCTTGGAATTTCAAGGCTTGGCTAGAGATAAAAAAACACTAACCTCAATTCCAGGAAACCTGAGACCTATTTCTGATTACCCATGAGACTTTGGGCACTGCTTTACCTATAAACTGTCCAGGGTCCTTAACCATTTTGGCTTAAGCATGTTTCAAGAAGGGAATAAGGGATGGACCACAAATCACCACAAGTAGGAACCTTGAGTTCTAATGCTTATAGACTTTTCATTCCAGTTACTTAGAATAACAGAAAAAAAAAGGCAATTCTCCAGTCAAGAGCCATTCAAGGCAAGACTATAAAATACATCAATTAGGGCACAGAATCTTGCCGAACATCTAAAGAAAATTCAAGGTGAAATTTAGAACTGGAGAGAGACCTTAGAGATCTTCTAGTACTGTCATTTCATTTTAGGGAGGCCCAAAGCATGATGTCATGAGCCCAAGTTCGTATGGCATGTTAGTGTGACAGAGACCAGACTAAGACCCCCTTATTGGATTTAACAACAGAAGACTTATGTTCAAATTCCATCGCTGTTGAATACTGTTATGACTTAGGATAAGTCACTTCATTTCTCTAGACTTACAGCTTCCTCATCAGTGTTAGGAAGCAATTGGACTCTAAGGCTCTTCCCACATCTAGAGCAACTTACAAGTAGACTATCTCCTCACAGGGACAATTAAATAGCACTTTGGACTTTCCAGGAGGTGGAGGCATCTCCCGGACAGATTGGGAACAGGCCCTGATGTGGATGGTGGTGGTGGTGGTGGTAGTAGTGTGCGTGTGTGTGTGTGTGTGTGTGTGTGTGTGTGTGTGTGTGTATCTGAGCTGAAGTAATCAATTATAGCTATTAAATATCAACAATTTCCCATGAAGCTGACATTTCTAATCCCCTGCTTGACCTCCTTATTCACACACTGAGGGCAGTGGCCTCTCCCCACTGAGAGGAGGCCTTTTTCAATTCCCTTTGCTTTGTTCCCTCCTACTTCAGCTCGGAATTAAAAACAAAACAAAACATCATAATAAAAAAGGACCCTTTAACCGTGGGTAGAGCTGTGTATGTGGGGGGAGTATGTCTGTTAAGGGAACAATAAAGTCACACCCTCTTAGAAACCTAGGTTTCATCAGCTTCTTCCTGTGGAGATAAAGAAGTCCTTTCACCCCAGCAACCAGGAGGTGGATGTTGGATATGTGCTTACTAGATGGGCTATAGTTAAGAGCTGCCAGTCTGGGGCCTGCTCTGGTGACATTTTTACCTCAGATTAGACAGTGAGTCTCAAAAGGCATTAGAGCCTGGGTCTCCCTGGTTGCTGAGGCAACAAGCCCTTCAGAAAGTTGCGGGTTTGAGGGGATGGCTGCAGTAGCTATGAAACAGGGTCTGGGGCAGCCTCTGTGGATCCCTTTTTTCCCGCCGGCTTAAGGTTAATGATGTCCCTCTCCCTGCTATAGTCTCACAGCAGAGAGGTGACCTGGTAGAGGATTAAGGCCTACTGAAGACCCTGTCTCAGATTCGTTGCTGCTCTCCCATTTTGTGGGGATCCGCACTCTAGAGGGGCACCGCAAAAGGAAAAGTTGGACCCACAATTAATCAGGAAGAGAAGGAACATTGACTAGATGGCCTTTGGGAAATTGAAAAACTCCTTTAATGAGCTCAAACTACTCCCTGAAACAATGGTCCATCTTTTTTAGTCCCAATATTCTGCTGATGGTTTTCTTTGGTGACAGGTCATGAGATACCATAGTCAATGAAGAATCAGAAACAAAGTGAGGCCATGAAATTACTATCCCAACTCTCACTTGCAATGATAAGCCAGGTCCCCAGAACGTGATTACTATGTGACTGCTTTTGGATCCCTAAGGGGCTGAGGGTTGTCCTTCTAGTTTTATAGCTCATAAGCCCACACCAGAGTGTTTTCTATCAGGATTAGCAGTTGATATAAATTAGTCTACCATATTCAATTAGGTTTAGAAAGATATAGTTACTAAGGCACCATTCTAAGATATAGTAAGAATAATTAGTACAAAACCTCTCCTGAAAGACTATGTACTCCCAGAAGTATGAGACTTACACTTGAAAAGCACATGTGACAAGGGTAACTCATACTTATGGAAATCCATTTGGGAGAGTACTCAAGATATTCCCCCCAGTATGGTGAAATTTTTTTGCCCTAGTGGGTTTGTAGAGTTTTGAATCTATGTACAATCTGTCCTTGACTGCCAATTCAAATAAAATTGTCAGCTGTTATGGGAATACTTCTATGATGCTGATGGGAAAACAGGAAGTTCTGAGTGGTTTCAATATCATGGAGAGGTAGAGAAATTCATACCAGTTCAGTGCCAACAGATAGATGGAGTCAATGGAAGTTTCCAACTCTAAGCCATGGGCCCTGGAGTCCTTAACTTCCAAGGGAATCATCGCTTTCCCTGAGATGACTGAGTAACCTTCGTCTTCCTTTTTATGGTATCTTTTTGTAGGAGAAACAACTTCTGCTCATGATTCCATCTTCTGAGGATCATGGTCTTGAAGCACCCAAAGATGAACCCTGATGTCACAACTGGGTACCATGGCACTGCGCCGCCCACTCTTTTTTCCTTCTTTTGTCCCTTATAGTACACTGCAGACTGTAATTATGCATTTGGAGACAAAGGGCCCAAATTAGAACCCTGGCTTTGTCACGTCCCACCTGTGATATCACGGGCAAGCCGCCTTATTTTCCTTGGTTTTGGTTTCCTCGTCTGGAAAATGAGTGGGTCAGACTAGATGACCTCCAATGGCTTTTCCAGAAAGCTTACATGAATAATGAAAGTGAAACTCAGATGCCCTTAAAGGGTCCCATTAAAATAACTCTACCCAGCTACACGAGCTTCCTAAACTCTATTAACTGTTAACTAGTTAACATTGTATCCTGGGGCTGAAGTGGCCAGGCATGTTTCCTCCTAGGGTCTCGGAGTACCCTGCTTCTATCTAACCACCAAAAGAGAATTCCATCTTTGTTCCTTGTGCATACTCCCTTAAACAGTCTCACACACACACACACACACACACACACACACACACACACACACACACACACACACAGGAAATGAACTTGTTGAGGTTTTTTGGTTGACCAAAAGAGCTGCGATGACTGATAAATCCATCCACAAGGCCTTACATCTTGCATCACAAGAGGATTCTATCAACCCCTGCATGCATCCTTACTGAATTTACTATGATACGTGCATTTGCAAGGTGCCTGGGAGTTGATGATCTTAAATTAGCATATTTTAAAAAGGTTCTGTATTCTTTTACCCTACTGAATATAACAACATTCTTACCCTGCATTTGCAATTGCACCTCAGGCCTAGCTGTACAAGCCGGGTTCTTAGAACCACCATGGGTACTAATGTTTCACTTCTCAAGGACCAGAACTACAGAGAAATAGGATGATTCTCAAAGCTGAAGGCGAGGCCAGTATCTTGTCTGTACCTATGTACCACTACTGGTGTGTATATTACCAATAGACCTCATCATTACATAGTAGGTTCCAAAAAGATTTTGTTGTTGTTCAGTTGTGCCTGACTCTCTGTGACCCCATTTTTGGTTTTCTTGGCAAAAATACTGGCGTGGTTTGTCATTTCCTTCTCCAGCTCATTTTACAGATGAGGAAACTGAGGCCAGCAGGGTTAAGTAACTTGTCCAGGGTCACACAACTTGTCAGTGTCTGTGGCCAGATTTGAACTCATAAAGATGATTATTTTTGACTTCATGCTTGATGCTCTATCCACTGTACTACCTAGCAGCCCAGATTCCAAAAGTCTTAGTACAGTTTTAAACTTTAATAGCTGAAACCTGTACTAAAACTTTTGGAACACCCTGTATTTAAAGAATGTAGGCCTATGATTTGGTTCTTTGAGAGATGGACTGGACTAATTCCAGATTGTAACTCTGGGTTCACTCTTAGCCAACTGTGAAGGCTGCTTATTGGGGAACTTTGGGGCCCCAAATGCACAGGAGTTTGCTAGGAAACCATTTGCAACCAAAAAAAAAAAGAAGCATTACACGTTGTTAAGTTTAATCTACATTATTAAGATTTTCTGCATCACTTTCTTAAGTCTGGACAATTGACAAAACAATAAATCAAGTTCTGATTTATAGCATTTGCTGATTTCCAAAGTGTAAATTCTGACTCTGAAAATTTAACAATAGGAACCCAGAGCCAGTTTGAGAAGTCTCCAGAACACCTCTGCAAATATACCTTTTCCCACAGTTACTGTCCAAAAAATATTTGCTGTGTCCTTGCCTCATGGGCTATCATCACACCAGGGGATACCAATTAAGGTTTGATATTACAAGAACAAACAGTACATGATTGGAAAGATGCAGAGGCATCCTTCAAGCGATTATGAACTTTTCCCAGTTTTCAGCATGATACAAATAATATTTTGAAGCAAGGCACTAGTCTTCTTATACTCATAAGCCAGATGAGTGAAGGTTTTATAAATGTTCCTTTGTGGTTGCGGAGAAACCGAGCCTAACCTGTCTTACCCAATAGCAAAGAAACTAAACCTAATGAGTTCTGGATGTCAGCTGGGCTCCAGTTCTCCAAGCTGATCAGAATCAAGAAATTTTTCCCTAACTTTTACAAATTCAGATCCTTTCTCTGATCTACACTGTTTTTTTTT
>CM053582.1:195212231-195272828 GCA_028627135.1 Pseudochirops cupreus | reverse complement strand
TGTGTATCTATCTATCTATCTATCTATCTATATATATATATATATATATATATATATATATATATATATCCAATTATTATTATTATTATTGACTACATCCAACTGGAACTTGAGATACACAGGCACTGCAGTTGGGAGATCCATCCTGCCCTACCGAAAAGTCAGAGGGGTGAGGGGGGAAGACATAGGAGAGAATAGACTGGGGGAGGGGGGAAACACTGGGATGGCTGTTTTGGGGTGGGGGGGGAAGAGGAGGAGAAAATATGTAACTCAAAATCTTGTGGAAATGAATGATGCAAACTATAATAAAATTTAAAAAAAAACAAAACAAAAATAAAATACATGTACAAATATACATACACACACATATATACACATATGTATAAATAGATAGGGGCAGGTATGTGACACAGTGGATATGCTTCTGGGTTTTGAGTCAGGAAGACTCTTCTTCCTGAGTTCAAGTCTATCTTCAGACACTGACTAGCTATGTGACCCTGGGCAAGTCACTTAACTCTGCCTCCATTTTCTCATCTGTAAAATGAGCTAGAGGAAGAAATAGCAAACCACTCCAGTATCTTTGCCAAGAAAACCCCAAATGAGGTCATAAAGAGTTAGATACAACTGAAACAACTGAACAACAACAATAGCAATATATATAATGTGTATGTATATATACATACATATATATACATATACATATGTTCGTTTATTTGAAATAAGTTAAATGCACATTATAAGCAAAGCTATAGGAAAATACAGTAATATCCTCCAGTCTTTTCATTCTCTACCTTTCCTCCTTGATGGTCTTCTTACCTAGATTCTAGGTTCCCAGAGCCCCCATTTACATACCCTCTCACTATGTAAAAGCCTTTATTCACAATAAGGTGTATGATAAATTAATGTGATGCTTCCCATGATTAATTTCATTTTAACAGATCAAATAAATCTTTAGGTAAAGGGATGAAATTTTGAGGATGGAATGTCTGGGTAGGATCATAGACATCATCCCAAAGGAAGCCTGAAGTTAAGTAGAGAGAGAGGAAGGCTATAGGAAGTGAGAATAAGGATAATGTGAGTAAACAGTTATATTGGTACAGTCTTTCCTGAAACACAAAACATAAAGTTCGGCTAACTGTCTGACTATGACAAGCTGAAAACTGATCTCTGATCTTCGTTCATACTAAGGTGTAAATGACAGATGATAGTTTAAAATGTTTATAGTAACCCGATCATAAAGCTCTTCCCTTTCATATCATACATTCTCCTGTACCAAATCCAAATCAATTGAAAAGGAAGGGCTACCCAAATTTAGTCAATGGCTCTCAAATTTTTTGTCCTGAGAAGAAAATGTTTTGCTGACTATCTTCTCCTGTTCCTCATTGTCACTCCCAAATAACTGTGCAAACAGAAACACCCTTTGACCATTCTCGGGGACCTATCTCATCGTCTTACACTAAAATGGATGGACAAGCAGAGCAGAGTTGATGGAAGAGGGAATTTCCTGAAGAAATGGTTGTTATCTTCATGCTCCACGCTCTCCAAAGCCCTAAAGAAAAATATGATATAGTCTGTTTCATAGATGTTTTTCACACTTTATCTTCCATTGCTTCTACTTCTCTGTACCTCGAGGAAGGCGCCCTGGCCACAGATCAAAAGCCAAGAGATGATGAAATCTTATGTCCACTTTTTAGCCAACCCAGCAGCAGCCTACGTCTAATTGTCCAAGACATTCAAGCAGTGGTGGGTTAGTTTCCAGTAGTAAAGTCAATTTATAAACAGTTTTAAACACTACGTGTCAGGCACTATGCCAAGTGCAGGAAATTCAAAAGGACAAAAGACAATCCCTGTCCTCAACAAGCCCACAATCTGATGAGGGAGACAAAGTAGGGATTCTCCATTCTTCTACCTCCACTTTTCCTTTCTCCCAAAAACTACCTGAAAGGGCCTTTACCTTTTGAAGGGAATATAATTACTATAATGGGCTTTGTGTTTTCAGTATATATTAATGAGCATCTAGGAGTATTTTGTAATAGAACATTTTTTTGTGGAGAAGGAAACGAACTACTTATTGTCTTATGTCTGATATTCATATTTTAGGGGTGTGTTATTAGATATTTTTATGGTCCCAGATTTTGTGGAAATGCCAGACATGAGCTATACCTAAGTTTTGTTTTTAGAAACTTCTCCAAGTTTGGTTCCAGGTTAAGACCAATGAACCAGAAAAGTATAGAGAAATCTAGCCTCTTTCTTTGAGATCAGACTTCTAAGATGAAACCAGATCTGTGTGAGTCTAGGGTGGAGTCAGCCAGGGGGAATGAGTCTGTGGTATTGGTCACATCTTGTCTTCTGGACTCAGAGAACACATTGAGAAATGATAAATTAAGTAAAGCAATACCTCTGAGCATATACCAGGTATGAGGGAAGAGAATACTTAGTAAAGGTATTCCATGCAGTAGAAAATTTCTCCTAATCTCTTTGAAGTCTGAAAAGTGAAGAAGGTAGAAAAGAAGGAAAAGATTTTTAAAATATAGATGGGATTGAGAATGGTAACAGACAGAAATATCTGAGCAGCAGGGTACTAATAAAAATGAAAACATAGTGATTAGGCTTTATTTAGTTTCACCTCCTGTATGCGCTTTATGCTCTACTCGTACTGGACTCCTCTCTACACTATGACACGCCCCCCCCCAAAAAAATAAACATTCCTTGTGCTCTCCCAATTCTGTACCTTTAATTCAGTTCTTCTTTATGGCTGAAATACTCTTCCCCTTCTCGATCTCCTGATTTGTCCCCCATCCATTAAAACCCAACTCAAATATCACCTCCCAAGAGAAACATTCTTTCATTTGATAAACATTTAACTTCTTACTACATGGAAGCCACTATACTAGGCATTGAGAATGCAAAGACAAAATGGACAGTCCCTGCCTTCAAGGAGATGACATTCTATTGGAGCCTTCACTGACCCCCATTAGTAACATCCTTTCCTCTTAGACCTCACATCGTTCCTATCGTATTCATCATATAACAGTATCTATTGTCTGTGTT
Source organism: Pseudochirops cupreus (assembly GCA_028627135.1). Taxonomy (NCBI): domain Eukaryota; kingdom Metazoa; phylum Chordata; class Mammalia; order Diprotodontia; family Pseudocheiridae; genus Pseudochirops; species Pseudochirops cupreus. The sequence goes on along the minus strand of CM053582.1, from coordinate 195,269,777 downwards.
AATTTCTTACCCCCTTACTAGACTGTAAGTTCCATGAGAGCAGGGCTATGTTTTATCTAAACTCTGTATGTTTCACCTAAACTCTGTATGTTTCACCAGCACCATACTCTTCACTGTTTAACCAATATGTGAAGTTGTCTTACTGAGGCTCTAAATTACAAAGGAAATGAAGGGAAAAGAATGAGTTAACTTTCAGAAAGAGGAAAAAACTACAGATCAAGAAAATGAGGACTGGAAAATGAGACACAGAGATGACAAGTTGAAAAAAGGAGAGAGAGGGGACTGCCCAATTCCTAACTCAAGAAAAGAGAAAAGAAAGACCAAAAAGGACTCCTCAAAGTTTTAAATATTATTGTTTCAAGGCTTTCCATATGTCAATCCTTGATGCCTTCTTCTTCTTCCTTCTGAACAAACTGCTCTCCACATCTAGCCTCTAGAAGACTTTTTATGATTAGTTATGCATTTATGTTATTTTTAGGTGCAGAGTGAGGAGACCTTCATAACCTCATAATGGGTAATTTGTCACACTGCATCACATCATAGCCTACTTAACTTGCCCAATTTAATTTTTTATTCCTTTCTTTTAATAGAGGGCTATTTTGTGGAGGGAAGGAAGATATTAAAAGAAGGAAAGCCTTGAAATAATAGTTACCTCAAGTTTAAAGGGTCCTTTTGAGGCCATCTAGTCCAACCAAAACTTGAATGAATCCTCCCAAAACTACCCCATGGTCATCCATTGTCTACTTGAAGACCCTCAGAGATAAGGAGCTCCTCTTTAGACCAATCCATTCAACTTTTGCATAAGTCTAATTGTTAAGAGGGTTTTTTTCTTATATGGAGCCAAAATATATTTCATCTCTACCCACTGCTCTGAGTTTTGTCTTCTTGGGCCAAGTACCATAAATCAAAAGCTCCAAATGTTTGAAGACAGCTATCATACATTCAATTCACATTCCTTTCCTCATTTGTCTCTTACAAGGAACTACTCCTAGATCCTCCGTTCACACTAAAATATTAATGACTGTTAAGAGGTCAAGACGATGATGATCATGATACTAACAAGAATAGTAGTAGCTAGCATTTATATAGAGCCAACTACGTGCCAGGAACTCTGCTGAGCACTTTATAAATATTATCTCATTTGATTCTCACAACAACCCTGGTGGGGGGAGGGGGAGGTGCTATTATTATTCCCATTTTACAGATGAGGAAACTGAGACAGACAGAGGTTAAATTATTTGCCCAGTGTCACATAGGTAATAAGTATCCAAGGCTGGATTTGAAATCAGGTCTTTCCAACTCCAGACCCAGTGCTCTATCCACTGTACCCCTATCGCCCAATGGTAGAAAAGTAGTTGTAATTGAATATATACTGAGTCAGGAGATCTGCATTCCATCTCCAGTTCTGAAGTAAACTAGCCTAGTGGCCTTAGACATAATATCTAACATTTATATAGCACTTCATATGTTTATTATTTCTTTTTAACCTCAAAACAATGCTGTGAAGTAGATACTATAGGTATCATTGTTGTTATCTCCATCTTACAGATGAGGACATTGGGTCTCAGAGGTTTAGCAATGGTCTCCCTCCGTAAGGGGCAGAGAGAAGACTCAAACCCAGGTCCTCCTGCTGCTAAGTCTGGCATACTATGTACTGTGTTGGGGTACATCACCAGTCATCTCAACCTGTGTGTTGCTACAGTACTCCAATGACTCTGGAAGAGAGAGTGGAGCTGGTGACTTTGCACCAATTCACTTGCATTCAATTCACTTGCAAGTCAAGACATCACCCTTCTGATGTCATTGGTCTTCTTCAAGAACAAAGGATAAACAGCAACAATCTACTACCTTACATTGACTATCAACCATTAGTCAACCCGTTACACAACCTCTCTGGGTCCTCAATACTTCACCCGAAAAACATGAGGAACCTTGTTCAAGTGATCTTCAAGTTCTCTTCTTACTCTCAATCTAGAACCCACCCCCACAAGAGGAGTTCTTAACCAAGAATCATAGATGTACCACAACCATCCCCACCATCAACAAAGGGCTCATGGATAGGTTTCAGGCCATGAACTTGAGTAAGGAAAGAATACATCTTTATTTCAATATAAGTGGTTTCACATATGTGTGTGTGTGTGTGTGTGTATGTGTGTTGAGCAGGATCACAAAACAAAACAAACAAAAAAATTAAGAATCCCTGCTCTGAGGCAGCTAGGTGGCACATAGAGCACCAGCCCTGGAGTTAGGAGGACCCAAGTTCAAATCCAACCTCAGACACTTGATACACTTACTAGCTGTGTGACAGTGGACAAGTCACTTAACCCCAATTGCCCTGCCCTTCCCCCTCCAAAAAAAAAAAAGAATCCCTGCTCAGCAACAACCTCATCCTTTATTTGAATATTTTCAGTAATGGAGGAATCACTACTTCCACAAAGTCTCCCTGTTGTCCCCCCATCAAAAAAAGAACCATCTCTCAACCTAGGGTCACAATGCTTGAAATTTTGCCATTAGAAGAATATTTAAGATTTGTAAGATCATAGATTTGCAATTGGAAAAGATATTAGAATTCTAGTCCAACCTCTCCCCATTTTATAAATCAGGAAATTTAGACATGGAAGAGCCCAATTCCATATAGTTGGCAGAATCTAAATTTGAATGTAAATCTTATGATTCTGAATCCATCAATTTGGCTTTTTCTCCAAATCCTGTAAATCGTCCTGGGAGGGTTAGGCATTAAACCAGGCTGTTAATGATTTATTAGATCCAGTCCAACACCCCTTCCTCAGGGGAAAAGGGAAAATGAGACAGAAATAGGAATGGGAGTGGCACCTAAATCAAAATTTGCCTCTTTAATAACTTTCCCTCCAATCAGAGCTATTCCAGAGGAGCTGGGTAAGTACAAAATTAAACACATTGGTCCGTCCCTATGATTTCAAATGGTGCAATGAACTACCAGTAAGGAAATGCCCTCCATCCATACAGACTGGTGCTACCTTGCAATTTGCCATTTTAGAGAGTTACCAAAATCCTCAAAAGTTAAAGGATTTGCTCAGCCTCAGAAGCAGTACTTGAGTTGAGATACTAATGTCGGTTCTCTATTCATTATGACCTCATTGCCTCTTTTATGAACATAGAGCAGAGAGCAAAGAAAACCTGAATGTCATTCACAGACATTCCTCACATAAGGTTTTCCCAAGAGATGTGATTTTGCAACAACATCATTAGTGCGTTATAACTGAACCACTCTATTTTGTTGTTATTATTCAGTTGTTTCAATAATGTCCAACTCTCTGTGATCCCATTTGAGATTTTCTTGGCAAAGATACTGGAGGGGTTTGTCATTGCCTTCTCCTGCTCATTTTACAGATGAGAAAACTGAGGCAGACAGTGTTAAGTGACTTACCCAAGGTCACACAGCTAGTAAGTGTATGAGGCCAAATTGCAACTCAGGTCTTCCTGACCCCAAGACCAACATTCTATCTACTGTACACATGGCTGCCCCACTCCGTACAATCACTTTAAAAAATTATGTCTTTTATCTTTAGTGCCCATTTATAATATTGTTAAGAAAGAGTTAACTGTTCCATTGCCACCTTTCCTCACACACGTAAACTTTACATAGTTCCACGTTACATTATGTTTTAAGGGAGTCAGTTAACAATGTATGTTAGGAGTTTGCCTAAACATACACACATATAAAATGCCTGGAGACCAAACTTTCAGTTACTAATCCTGAATTGGTTGCTTAGCCACCTTGAATAAATCAGCTACTCCAAGACAAAATGTCCTCAATTCATCTCATGTTCTGCTTCACTCACTCACTAGGATGGCACAAAGAGAAGTGGTTTGAGATGTACAAACTGGTCTAGTTATAAGAAAACATACAGACAGGCCTTCCTGACTCTGTGACCAACTCTCTACCAACTGACCACCCCGCTTCTTTTACCTGTTTAGTCCAGACCCATGGTTTTATCATTAAGAAACTCCTAATGTGGACCAGTAAGTCCTTTGTAACTTGGTAACTCAGTGTCTTGTGCTGTTGATGTTGTTGTTCAGTTGTATCCAAGTCTTCCTCACCCCATCTGTGGTTTTCTTGGCGGTGATACTGGAATGGTTTGCCATTTTCTTCTCCAACTCATTTTATGGATGAGGAAACTTAGGCAAGTAGGTTAAGTGACTTGCCCAAGGTCACATAGCTAATAAGACCAGATTTGAAACCAAGAAGATGAGTCTTCCTGACTCCAGGCCCAGTGATCTATCCACTTCTTTACCTAGTTGCAGTGTCTTATAGAGTTTTCTAAAACTTGGCTAAGAGAGGAAGTTGACCAATGAAGCAGTAAGCATTTATTAACCACTTATTTTGTGCCAGACATCTGTGCTGGGCACTGGGGGATATAAAGGCAAAAAGATGAAATAATCCTTACCCTCAAGGAGCTTACAATTTAGTAAGATAACTTGTATATAATGAGTATATCCATAACATCCGGATATGAGATAAGGGGAGGGAACACTAACAGCTGGGAAGGATGAGGAAAGGCACCCTATTGAAGGTGGCACCAGAGCTGAGCCCTGAAGGAAGCTGGGGATTCTAAGAGGCAGATGGAAAGAAGGAATTTAGTTTAGGCATGGAAGATGATAGGTAAAAATATAAAACACTGTGTGTAAGGAAAACCATGAGCCAGTTTGACCTGCCCTGCCAGTAGTCACTGAGCAATCTGTGTCACAAACAGAACCTGAAATCAGATCATCCTGACACCTAGAATATTCCTTTATTTTATATATTATACTGCCTGTCACACATACATATAGACAGGTAAGACAGAGAGAGAGAGAGAGAGAGAGAGAGAGAGAGAGAGAAGGATAGATGGATGGATGGATAAGTAGAGAGATAGAGAGATAGATGGATGGATGGATGGATAGATAGATGATAGACAGATAGATAGATGGATGGATGTATAGAACTAGATAAATGAAGATTATATGGATAGAAATGTTACAGATGAGGACATAGATATAGAGAAAGCCCAAAAAATGAGTTACTTTGGGGAGACAATAAAAGAGTATTAATTTTGAGAGGCAGCTACTGCATTGTGGAAGGAAAACTGGATTTAGAACCAGAGATCCTGGGTTCAAATTCTGACTCTTCTATTTAGTATTTATATGATTTTAGAAAAGTCTCATCATTATCTCAGCCCTCAAGTCTTACCTATAAACTAAGGGGATTGTACTAAATAATCTCTAAAGTTCCTTCTCTCTAAATGTCTATGCTTACTCAGAGGTATTTCAAAACCTTCTTGAACCATAAATACAGGTCTGGGACAAGACTCCCATCTGGTGGCTAGTACAAGTAATAAAAGTTTTGAAGGATTTTTTTTTTTTACTATGGGCTAATAACCTAAATTTACTGAAATAATTTAGCCATAGGTTCTGCCTCTGCCAGTTTCTCTAGACTCCCCTGGTTTAAATTGTAAGAAGATATGGCCTCTAAAGGAGGAAGCAAGAAGAATAAGAGATAAAGGGAAGAGAGAAAAATAACTAGGAGAGGATATTGAGAGCTTCACGTCAGTGCTAAAATGGGAGGGGATGCTGTTTGGAGGGGAGGAGGGAGCACGGACCTCCCCTGGTCCTGAGCTGCTCCTTCTCTCTTTGTTAATTCCTCTAGCGCGCCTGACAGACACCCAGTCTTGAGTTTACCCATCCCTAACTCTTCTTTGCCTTTCTGAGTGTCCCATCCTTTCTAGTCAAACTGTCCTCTATACACCAACCTCCTCCCTCCACAAATGTTTTTGCCTAGGTGAAGAAAGCATGCCTAGTTATGTTCTTAGCTTAGGGTAGATGTGCATATTTGTACAATACTGCAGTTTCCCAAATACTTTCCTCAAAGCTTCTCTCTGGGAGGTGGATATTTTAAGTATCATCATCTCATTTCAGAGATGGGCAAACTGAGACATAGAATAAACAGCAGAGAAGTGGCTATAAATGTGGCAGAGCTAAGATTTAAAAAGAGATCTCCAAAATACAAGCCCAGCACTCCTTCCACTATACCATTACAACCCCTCAAATCAGAGGTTAATGACTCAGAAACCACTTGCTATGAGGATTGGCTGATAAGAAAAAGGACGAGCTTTTTATTATAAAGTATCCCAGATGTCTTAGTGCTGTTTTAACGTTTTATAACTTAAAGCTTTCATAGGCTTTTATAAGTCAGAATGACACTCAGACTTTTGGGACACTCGTTAACAGTTTTGAGTCACAACTGTTTGGGCCCCTCACTGTACCTTATCACTACGGTAGCACTTCTCCATTCTTGGGGAAATAGCTGTCTTTAATAGAGATCGAGAGATATTTGTGGTTCAGGCATTTTTCACTTATATCTGACTCTTCGTGACCCCATTTGGAGTTTTCTTGGCAAAGATACTAGAGTGGTTTGCCATTTCCTTCTCCAGCTCATTTTAGAGATGAGCAAACTGAGGCAAACAGGGTTAAGTGATTTGCCTAGGGTCACACAGCTAATAAATGTCTGAGGCTATATTTAAACTCATAAAGAGGAGTCTTCCCAACTTGAGGCCCAGTACTCTGTATACTGTGCCACCTAACCGCCCCAATTGTTCCTTCAGTTGTGTTGATACTGGCATGATTTGCCATTTACTTTTCCAGTGGGCTAAGTCAAAAAGAGATTAAATGACTTGCCCAGGGTCACACAGCTAGTAAGTATCTGAGACTAGATTTGAACTTCATGAAGAGGAGTCTTCCTGATTCCAGGCACAGCACTCTAACTAGCTGCCCAAAATAGGGAATATTTGTTATTCCCAGAGTCATGACACCTCCTCTGTGAAGCCTTCCCTGATCCCCCAGTCTTTTGTGTACTCTATATTTTTTTTCAATTTCTCATTAGGATGTAAGCGCTCTCTCTGAGGGGCGAGAAAGTATAGGTTTTGCTTTTTGTTCTACAGTTACTAACAAGTCATTCAAGCATTCAGTCATGTCCAACTTTTCTTTTTTTTTCATTGACTTGTTTATTTACTTTCGGTTTACAAGATTCAGTTCCACAGTCCCTTGAGTTTCAAATTTTCTCCCCTCCCTTCCCACATCCAACTTTTCATGACCCCATGGACCAAACTGTCCATTTCTTAGCAAAAATACTGGAGTGGTTTGCCATTTCCTTCTCCAATGGATTAAGGCAAACAGAGGTTAAGTGACTTGCTCAAGGTGACACAGCTAATAAATGTCCAAAATCACATTTTAACTCAGGTCTTCCCAACCACAGGTCCAGAACTCTATCTTTCTGATAGATAGAGTCATCTAGCTGTCTCTTCAAGAGACATACTTTTCTACAAAAAGCACACTCTAACAGGGATACCTTCCAATCATAAAATAACCAGCAAGCATTCACTAGATAATCAACCTCCTTACTCCAGTAGATTGGATAAACAACCTCAATATTATCATAGTTATTGTTCCTTAATGTATACTAAGTGATGTTCACAGTATTAAAAAATGAATGTTAGGGGCAGCTAGGTGGTGCAGTGAATAGAGCATGGCCCTGGAGTCAGGAAGACCTGAGTTCAAATCCAGCCTCAGACACTTAACACTTACTAGCTGTGTGACCTTGCACAAGTCACTTAACCCCAATTGCCTTGCCTTCCCCCCTCCAAAAAACAAACAACCAAAAAAAGCTGTTAGTTGCCAATCACAGAGACTTTCAACACGGCAGTCTAAACAATCCTCATGCTTACTAAGTGGCAGGAATAGGGAAAAGACTTTTGTGTATGTGTATGCTCAATGCGAAAACTCATTGGGTTTGGACTAAGGATATCCAGATTCAAGTCCATTCTCTGGTACTAGCTACCTTTGCGACTGTGAACAGGTCACTTCATCCCTTGAAGCCTCAGTTTCCTCATCTGTAAAAATGAAGAAAATAACACTTTCATTATGTTTCTCAGAGTTGTTGTGAAGAAAGCACTTTGGAAACCTGAATATTCTATAGAAAGATGAATTATTATAATGATTTAAAATTTCATTAGCAAATAAGATCAACCGTCAGTCTCGGCTCAGTGCCTATGTCAATAACACAACAGATTTCTAAACTGATCTCCAGAGAACACTGAACTTCTCTGAAACAATTTAAATAAGAGTCTGATGAGAAAACTTCTATCCTTACAATATTTATTCTTCTAATGTGTCAAATGTGAAATCAGACATAAATAATCCTATGACGTGTGACCATATATGTTTATATAAGTAGACTTAATTTCCTCTATTTTATCCCCAAAATTTCCCAACCTCCCTTACACCTACCTATGATGGGAAGAGCTCACACCTCCAGGTCTCCAGATTCTATCAATTAATTTCAAACCTAGAGATTGGTTTCTTGATCAGATTCATTTGAAATATACTGCTCTAGAGGTTCAACCTAAATCTAATGATTATTTAATATTTTTGTCAATAATTTGGCTAGTGGAATTGGAAAAAAAAAACTCCATGTCTGAAGAATTTCAAAGCATATAGATCAAATGGAAATACTTCAGGTGAATAGCCCTTTGAAAGAACATGGTAACTAAATTTTAAGTGAGCTCAAAAACTTAGAAAAGTGATAAAATTTCACACAATGAAATTTCCACAGACACAGGATCAATAAATAATTACATATATACAAGTTTGGGGAATGATTGGACAGAAGCAGGTACAAATAAAAAAGATCTGGGAACTGATAATCATAAAATAAATGAATCAGACATTCAGTGCTTTAAAAGAAGAGGAAGGAAGAGAAGAAGGAGGAGGAGGGGGAGGAAGAAGAGGGGGAGGAAGAAGAAACAGCATTAAATAGGACCATCTCCACAAGAGCCAGAATGGTAGAAAATGGAACTGAATAATAACAAAAGCAATTGAGGTTAGAACTAAGAAAGAATTTCCTATAGTTATTTGAAGAGTCAACCCCAGAATAGCATGGGTGTAACTGGTTGTTTTGTTGGGAGTTTTTTGCCACAATAACTATTAAAGACCATCATCTAAGTGATAGAACAGTGGTGACCTCAATCAGTAAAAGCACTTACACCTTTGAAATGATGGATCCGTGAAGTATTGAAGATGCATTTGAAGCCTATCATAGACTTCTAAAAATGATATACAGATTCTCACTTAGAGATCTTATAGAATGGAATCTACTGCCATCTGTCTACCTTAAGGCAAGAGATGGGACGATGGGACTAGACAGACAGCCTCTTAAGTTCCTTTCAATGACTCAATCCTTGATTCACCCAAAAGAAAAGTTAATCCTCTGTATTACTTTCCCTGAAGAAAAGCTTTCATTACACTCCCTAAGCATTTGTGAGGACCTGATTATATTAGTACACAGTCAGCATTAGGCAGTTCTCAGAGTCAGATGCTTGTTTTTTCATGGAAATGAACAGGCCTACAAGAAAGGAACTGAAGAACTCTATTTACAATAAATCTTTTCACCTCCATTATTCATGGTGGAAGGTAATAGGGTGACTTAAAGTCTTGGAACCCAGCCTAAAGGTGAGCTGGGGTGAGAGTATCAAATATATTCCACTTAAAGAAGATTTGTAGGAAAGTCTCTCTCTCTCTCTCTCTCTCTCTCTCACACACACACACACACACACACACACACACACACACACACACACACACCAGAACAGCCCCATTAAGAAATTTTTACACTTAAATGAGGTTAGTTTTAAATGAACAACGCTGTGTCTTTACACAATATTGGGGGGGAGGGGGTAAATGCATTTACCCCACCATTTTTCCCCCCAAATTGTTGCCCAGCCCTTCTTATAGCCCTGACAATCACTAGTATCACCAACGCAGTGCAAATGATGGTAAGATTTAGGAAATTGACAATATGCAATAATTTACAGAGAGATATGAGAAGTAGGAGGAGAGGGAGAGAGACAGACAGGGAGAGATGGGGAAGAGGACTTATAAGTACCCCAAGTTTATAAATACTATCTATAATTATATAGTATTTATAATATTTAGTATAGTATGGATAGATAGACAGCTAGTTTGTGCATAGTTGGTTGTATGTTGTCTCCCCCATTAGACTGTCGGGTCCTTGAGAGAAAGGACTGGTTTTCGCCTTTCTTTATATCTCCAGTGCTTAGTACAGAGCTTGATAAATCATAAGTGCTTAATAAAAACTTGTTAACTTTATTAGAAAAAAATAACACATATCATTAATGATCTTAAATTTATACAGAACTTTACAGTTTTCAAATGTTTTTTCTACAGGCATTATTTCATTCGATGCTCAGATCAAATACCTGTGAGATATGTAGGATAGTCACCATTACCCTCATAGTAAAGAGCAGAAAATTGAAGAATAGAGAGCAAAATGCTAACATCCCATAGTAAATTGTCAGAGCTGGGATTTAAACTTAGGTTTTCTGCTTTCAAGTCCAGTGCAGTTTCCTATAATACTTTGACTCTGTTAATACGAAACAGTCTTATATTTGCACATCTTTCCAACGAGTGAATTGGACTAGATGTTCCCTAGAGTTTCTTCTAGTTCTAAATCACGTGAATCCTATAGGTACAAAGAAAGGAAAAGGACTTTGAAAATTCTTTTTCACCCCTTATTTATCTTTCAAAACCCATGCTAATTTTCAGAGTAATTATGTATAACAGACATTCAGCAATTGACTTTTTTCAATTTTATTTAATTAACAAAAATTTATTTTCTTCCCCTCCCACCTGCTTCCTCCTCCATTGGGGGGGTGGGGGAAGGGAGGAAGCCTTTGCAATAAATATGCATAGTCAAGCAAAATAAACTCCTGCCATGCCCCCAAAACATACATCTCATCTTCACACCAAATCCACACTTCTTGGTCGGGAAGTTGGCAACACATCTGATCATCAGAGTTCTGGAATTGTGATTGATCAATGCCTTTTTTCTTAACTTTGAGTTAACTTTGTTCCCTATAGCCAAGAGGCAAATTTCTAGAAGGCAAGCATCATATCTTTCTCAAGAACCCTAGATGAACAATACATTCAACAACTATGAAGTTTGGAATATTTCACTAAAGTCCTACTCCTTCGTGGCATGGAAGTGACCCTGAGTCTTCAAAAGCAGTTGCAGAGGAGTATGAGCTCTGGTAAGAAGGAAAGACTTCTGGTATTAGCCCAGGCATGCTTGTGGTTAGACTGTCAGCCTGAGTCTGGACAAGCTCGTCACCAGAAAGCTGACCACCAGGCAATGGATTCTTTTTTGTTTTGGTTTGGTTTTTTGACCACAGCAGTTCATGCAAATGTCTACTAAGGCAAGGAGAAGTTGTTACGTTCATCGGCTGAGAGAGTAACTACCATGGTGAAATCACAGATCTTTTAAAATATTAATGTAAATTTGGAATAATGGCAGTACAAGTCAGTTTGACTCAGTGAAAGCCTGAATTATGATTTTTTTAAAAGAGCGGTTTTATCATTTCACATGGGAGACAATAGAGCAGTGCTTCTTAACCTTCCTAATGCCACGACCCTTTAACACAGTCCCTCATGCTGTGGTGACCCCCAACCATGAAATTATTTTCGTTGCTACTTCATAACTGTAATTTGCTACTGTTATGAATTGTAATGTAAATATCTGATGTGCAGGATGTATTTTCATTGTTTCAAATTGAACATAACCCACAGGTTGAGAACCGCTGCAATAGAGTATGATGGGAAAGTATCAAAGAATCATGAAATCTGGCTTCTAGTCCCTGTTCAATTAACCTGTTTCAACTTTAGTTATTTTTTAAAATTAATTTAACAATCATCAACAAATGTTACAATGTACAAGAAACATTACAATATATGAAGAATAAAAAAACAGAGTCTATGTGAAATCTTGAACTTCTATAATGTACCATTAGGAGTAAAATACAATAGAATAAAATTAACAAGGTAGTGACAAAATTGCCCTATTTGTACCTCCCTTCTGAACTTCTTTTTGTTTTCTTTGGCATGTTTTAAAATGTTTTATTGAAGCAATTTTCTTTCCCCCCTCTCCCCTACATTTCTATCACTTCGCATTAACTCATCCCCCTCCCCCATCCCCAACAGAAGTCCTCCATTGAAGCAAATAAAATATGGTTAAGGGCTAGAGTTCCATAATACCTTACTGACTTACAATTGAAATCTCTTACATGCATCTGTTGCTCTTCTGTTTGTATCCTCAGTGTTTATTTTAGTGCTTTGCATATAATAAGAGCTCAAAAAACGTCTTTTCACTCATTCGTTCATTTGTACTATGGATTTGTGGAGTTGGACTGGTTCAGCAGTTCTCAAACTATGGTCTGGGAACCATTTGGGGTTCCTAAGACATTTTCAGAGATTCTATGAGATCAAAACTATTTTTATAATACTAAGACATTTAATTTCTAATATAGTATCAATAGATCAAAATTACATAAAGAAAATTTCTTTGGAGGGTCCTCCATAATTTCAGGAATATAAAGGTGTCCTGAGCCCTAAAATTCTAGGAACCACTAGACTTGATATTCTCTAAAGTCTCTTTCATCAACAACATCTTGTAAACCAAGAGATTAACAGAAACTACTAAGTAAAATTAGAGATGTTAGTGGAAAACTTACATTCCCATTAATAAGCCTACATTGTATTATAATAAATCATAAACACAAAAATCTTTTATGGGATTAATTACTGGGCAAAGATTTTACGTAAGTTACTTATTTTAGGTAGGATTTCTTTGCTTTTGAGCCAGATGCTAAAAATTCACTAAGGAAATTATTTTTAAAGGAAATTTTAAAAAAACTCAGCTATGGTATTGTGATAACAAATTTATTGATCTCAATTTAACAAGATTTTATCATAATATATGATGCTACATGTACTTACTAGTGGTGGGCATAGAAATTATGACCGACAAGGGTAAGAAAATCTATACTTGGTATAGAACCTAGACTAGAATATCTCTAGTGCTTTCATTTGTTTCCTCCCCTCTCCTTTCTGCATGATTTTATCCTTCTATCAAAATGTAAGCTTCTTTAGGTCAGGTACATTCAGGCTTTTTTCATCCAACACAGTGAATTGTCTGTAGAAGTCAAGTTGACAAGCACCTACTACGTGCCCGACACTGAGTTCATCACTGGGGAGATACATAGGCAAAAAATAGCTTCTGATCTCGAGGATCTCACAGTCTAATAATAATAATAATAATAATAATAATAATAATAATAATAATAATAATAAACATTTGTTCAATTGAATTGTAATCCTTACCTCTCTTTCCTTAGGAAGAATTGGGTTCATGCCCAGGAGTTCCTGAAGCTATTAACTGAGGCAAGACTGACATCTTGTGGTTGACTTGGAAGTAGCAATAACCACTAAGTTTTTTGGTTTTGTTTTCTTTTTTTCCCCAGGGTTAAGTTTGGGGAAGCTCAAGGATGGGGCAGGCATTGACAGCATAATAGGGACAAACCTAAAAAATTGTGGACAATAAGAGGAACAAATAAAGGGGACATAAAGGGGACAAATCTAAAACTTTCTAATATCTAGGATCTGAGGCAAAACCCAAAAAGACCTTCCATCAGGAAAGAAGGCAAAATAGGTAGCTTCTTTCCTCAAAAGAACAAAAGACTCCAGGGATATTTGAAACTCTGTCTTGTTTACAAGTCACCAATAATGACCCCTCTTCCCTTAATACCTACTATTAAAAAAAGGTGGAGATTGATGGAAATAGAATGGAGGAGGATGAAGGGGAGGGAATAGTAACAGAATCTGCTCCTCTAGCCCCTCTGAGGCCTTAGGAGATTCAATAGCAATTTCAAAGGACAAGGAGAACCCAGAGAGGAAAGCTATAAAGTCCAATGGCTTTTAAAATGCAAAAATTTTACTCTTGAAGAAAAGGAGCCTGGGAAATGCTGAATAAGGGGCTTCAAGGAGCAAAGGTTGATGTTAGGAACTTAGCCAACAACCCGGAGCAAAGAATGGTTACTCAGTGTCCTTTTTTCCAGGTCAGCTTGTCCCCAGACTACTTAAACTGCTTGTGTAGATATAAGGTGTCTTGCTCATTTTGTTCCTCACAAACTCATAGAGTTCTCAGGCTGGAAGGGAACTGGAGGAACCATTTCCATCCATCTTATTGCCTCCCAGCAAATTTGCCCTAAAGCGTTCTAGGCAACAGGCATGAATTATCCCTTAAAAGGTCTCCAAAAGATCTCCCAGTATCTAGAGTCCTCGATACTCTGTGTCGGAAAGTTCTTCCAACTGTCTAACCTGGACCCAGCAGGAGAACTGGACCTGGACCCAGAAGACAAGTTCTAGTCTTACTTCTACTACTTCCTATCTAATTTGGCCAGGTCAAGTTACCTGTCCATTCCCAGTTTTCTCTAATGTTGTCTGATTTTTTGAAGGAAGCAAGCCCTGAAAATAGATGATTGCTATGTAATTTCTCTTGAATCTCAAGGAAAAGTCTGGCCCTAGAAAGAGGTGATTGCTTTAAAATTTTCTCTAAAGCCCAAGGGAGGATCTGACACTGAATTCAGCTGCCACAAATATGTTTTTGTTGTTGTGGTGATAGTCTTCTCTTTGAATTTAACAAGCCCTGAGAGCCTCATATGAGCTACAAACAATACTGGCTACTGCATGGAATCAACTGCTAATGAGAAGCAGAAATGACCTCAAGCCTTAGCTTTCCCTGGGCTGGGGGGGGGGGGGGAGGAGGAGAGGAATGCAGAGAGAGAAGGGGGCTTCTGGTTTCTCCATTTTTCCTAAGTGTTGACTTCTAATGGATCCTAACCCACTGGGAACTGAGAAAAGTGGGCAGAAGGGAGCCCCTAAACAAGATAAGCATCTTCAAAATCTATTCTGTAGATTTCCCCAGGTTTTGCAGACTTGAGAAAGAAAGGACGGATTCAAGGACCTCTTCAACTGCTGTACCCCAGTCTCATTCCTTTCACCTAACCAGAGCTGGAGGAGTCAAGAGAAGAGTTGAAAAGACCCTCCCACGTTTGTAATCCAGTGTATAAGGAACACCATAGAGACAAAAAGGAGGGGGAAAGGAGGCAAAGACTCCTGGGTAGGGTGAGAGAATACAACTTTCAAAAAGCAGGTCAGGCAATTTACACTATGCCAGACTTGAAGGAAGAGTTTTCAGGGCCTCCAGCCAATGCTGCTCCTGAAGAGCACCTTCCTTTCCAAAGGAGAAATCCAAAAACTACTGGCTGATTTTTTTTTTTAATCTTCTGGGGTGGTCCCACTTTGCTCCCATCTTTCCTTCATCCAAAGGGAGGGAAGCACTTGCTTGGTGGAAATGTGGCCCTCTGCCTGCTTCCCCACCCAGGCTGCAATGTCCATTGTGATTAGCGAAGCTAGCTGGGGCGGGATTTTCCAGAATCTCTGATTTAGGATGAGGATAAGGTTATCTTGGTGAATTGACTGTGTAGATCCTTTCTGTGCCTCCCACTTTGGGTTTGACAATCGAAATCCTGGAATCCCCCTTCCCTGGGCCCCAGGAATAAAAGCTGGAGCCATCTCTGGGGCGACACCTCAGACTGTGCAGGAATCTGGAAATGTTGCTGTGACCAGAGAAGGGGACTTACCTGAGCTGCTGTCCCCAAGGAGGGAGGGGCAGGGGTGTCCATAAACACACTCCCTTGAATGCCAGCCCAGCATTGAAAGGGTTAATATGGGAAAGCGGAAAAGGGGGAAAGGAAAAAAAAAGTTGGAGTTGACACTTAAAGGGGGGTGGGGGCGGGAGGGCGGGGAGGCGGGTCTCGCTAACTCCTGATTGGCTTTAAATTTCGTCCAAAACTTTTTTTTTCCCCTCTCCCTCTTTTCAGCTTCTCTCTAGGATCCCAGGGGAGGGGAAACTGGAATAGTGAGAGATCAAAAATAAACCTCTTATGTCAAAGCCGGGAAGGAAGTATAAATACGGAGGGCTCGGCAGCCCACTCGGGTGCTTCCCAGGGTAGGGAGGCGGAGGCTCGGCAGGCAAGGCAGAGTCCGGGGAAAGGGGAGGAGGACGGATCCCACGCCTGGCCCACAGAGGCAGCTGCTCCCGCTCAGCCGGCTCCCCCAGCTCGCTGCTGCTCGGGGAGGCAGGATCTCAGCAAAGAGGGAAACGGGCTGAGCCTCTGAGCCGCCGGAGGGAGCCTGGAGCCCAGAGTCTTTCTCCCTCCCTTTGCCCTTCGGCTTGGCCTCTCGCATTGTTCTAAGAGTCCCAGCCCTGAGCTGCCTGCCTCCCTTCGCTGTCCCCTCCAGCTGCCCCTTAATCTGATTCAACCGGGTTGACTGGGGTTCTTCTGAGGTGACAGATCTTTCAGGTCCGTCCTATAGCGGCTCCCAGCACCTGCCCCACTGCCCTGGCCTGGCTTCACTCTTCCTGTGCCAGTCGCACCCCGAAGTCACCCATGCCCTCACCCTTCCCAGCCCTGCCCCGGGGCCCTGCCGCCTCCCCCTGGCCGTGGTCACCGCCGCTGCTGCTGCTGCCGCCGCCGCTGCTGCTGCTGCCGCTGCTGTTCTCGAGCGCCCTGGCCCTGCCCAGTCCGGGGGAGGAGGCCCATGAGCTGGTGGTGCCCACGAGGTTGCTGGGCAGTGAGGGGGAGATTGCTCTCCACCTGTTTGCCTTCGGGAAGGCTTTCCTCCTGCGCCTGACTCCCGACGCCAGTTTCCTGGCCCCAGAGTTCAAGATCGAGCACCTGGGCGGGGCGGGGGGGCCGGTCCGAGGCGAGGAGGGGCTGCGGAGCTGCTTTTACTCGGGCACAGTCAATGGGCAGCCCGAGTCGTTGGTGGCCGTCAGCCTATGCGGAGGGCTGAGTGGCTCCTTCCTGCTGGACGGTGAAGAGTTCACAGTGCAGCCCTCGGGCCCGGCAGGCGTGGGGGACCCCCTGACCCAGCCACACCGACTGCTCCGCGGGGGGCGGGAGGAGAGTGCTAGCCTCCTGACGTCGGGCTCCCAGGATGGAGGCCCTCTACGGCTGGGGCTCGAGGAAGAGACACAGGAGGGAGACCCCAAAGAGGAAGAGGAGGAAGAGGAAGAAGCGGAAGGAGCTAGCGAGTCCCCGCCACCCCTGGGGGCCACCAGCAGGACCAAGCGCTTTGTGTCCGAGGCTCGATATGTGGAGACGCTGCTGGTGGCGGACGCCTCGATGGCCCGTTTCTATGGATCGGACCTGAAGGTAGGAGCGCACTTTCCGTGCTTAACCAGAGGCTCGTAACGCCTTCCCTCGCTGCTTCAGCCCCAAACAACCTCACCTCCTTCCAGTCTTCCCTCAGGAAGAACTTTCTACTTGCCTCTAGATACTCCTCCATTTATTTTTAATCTTCAAGACACCTCTCTCCCCAGCTCTCCTTTACTCTGGGAAGTGTTAACTCTTTCTGGCTTCACTTTCCCACCTGGACCATATCTCACTTCATTAATTTCATCACCAGTTTTACTTCCAGTTCCTGGAAAAATAGCTGTTCTTCTTCCTCATACCACTCATTCTGAAATTCTGGAAGCACCTGGCAAAGTTGCGTGTGTGGGTGAATTCCCCTCCGAGGCTCCTCTCAATATCTCCTCCCCGTGCAGATTAACCGGGAACATCTTGGGAGGGCATCCTTACTTCCTCATAAGAAACTAAAGGCACCCAAGGGAATGAAGATAGAGAGGAGTAAACAGCTATAGCTTCTCAACCTTAGAACTCAGATTGCATTAAGGAAAAGGGCATGGGGGCGGGGGGAACCTCCGGGAAGAGTAGGTGACCCAAATCTTCTATCTGCTCAGTCAAATTTGATGGGGGCGGAGGGGTGGTATAGAACATACTTGCCAACCTGGATCATAGCCCCAACAAAACTGGGTTGTGCCCACAACCAACATGAGATGGGAGGAGAATGGGACTTCTGCCTAGGGACTGTGTGCCTGGCAGAGTGGGAAACTCCACTCTGGAAACTAGAGCTTCAGTGGAAAAGGGAGGGAAGAAGAGTGGTTGAGTGTTAACCCTTTGGATGGTGTGTATGTGTCTGTGTGTGTGTGATGGATGTATGTGTGTATTATGAGCCTTGTACTTTGTGTGTTGTTGCTGATCTCAGATCATAGACACAGCCAACTTCAAGTGGGGCGCAGGAAGTAACCCTAGAAGTAAGTAAATTGTACCCAAATCACTTGTAGCCAAAATTGGCAAAGCAGAATGTATCTGTTTTCCCCAAGACTCAACACCTCCCCAAGGTATGGAGGACCCAAGTGGGCAGAGAGGGTGCCAGAGACAAGAGGGAGCTATCCTCTCCCTGCTTCCAGGGAGAAATAGAACCAGAACCTGTGCCAGGAAGGGAGAAACTGATCTGCCTTCTGGCACTAGGTCCCTTGGAGCACTGAGCCAGGAGAAATCAGTTCCAAATGAAGGGCATCCACGGGCTGCCAATCAATCCAGACTCCTCGGGACCTCATTCTGTGCCCTTCAGAGTTGGCATGAAGCTAAGAGACCAAGGGTACTAACAACTGCCTAAGGGGAAACAGCCATGGGAAAGGAAATAGGCTTATCTTCCACTTCTTCACCCCACCTTCCCACTCCCTCACCCCACCTTCCCACTCTCTCTTGTCACTAAGAAATTCATTCAAGCCTGATTGTCATATGGAGTATTAAGGGGATAAGAGTTCTACCTGATAATTCTGATTACCACAAAAACCCTAGCTAAGCCTCAGCCACTTAAACCTGCTCTCTCCCTTGGTACTGGTTTCTCCTAGAGCATAGGTAGGCAGCCCTACCTTATTCAGACAGTCTATCCACATGGGTTGGGTATGGGTCTATGTTGCTTACATTTTCCACATTGGTCATGGAATCAGAGGCAGGTGCTGGCTTGCTCAGCCAACCTACCTCCTTCCTCTAATTCCCACGGAAAAAAGCCTCCAGAGAGCAGATACCAGAAATATGCTTAAGGGGACTGCTGCTCTCCCTCCCTCACTTTAGGTACTTCTGCCCTGGGAGTCCTACTAGTAAGAGAGCATAAAAGAATCACTCTGAACACATTTTTCCCCACTCACCCCCAAGGCTGGTTTCTGGCTTACATATCAAAACAATAATGATAAAGAGAAGGGGGGGGAACTCTTTGAAAAATGAGAGGGAGAAAACAGGAAAAGCAGATCTAATCTAGGGGTCTTTATAGCCAAGCTGAAGCTTCAAGATCTTTTTTTTTTTTTTTGTAACAAATACCTGTCATCACTGGGCATTACAGCTGGCCAGAAACAGACAAGCTTTGGTTTCTAGCCCATAAGTTCCAAATGCTTTAAAGCAAGTGGAATGAGCTGAGTTACCCCCTTGTTTTTCCTAGGCTGAAGAAAATTCATTTTGGCAACAAAATGGATGGGAGGTTTGGGTAAAGAAGAGGGGAAACTTCGTTTCTTACTCATAGTCTTTTCTCCCTAGGCTAGTATTAATGCCCTTGGATCCCTTACGTTCAAGCCCACTGCAAAAAGTCAAAGGAAGGCTATAGTGTCTGGTATGTTAACCGTCTCTCACTGGCTATGCCTGCCAATAGCATTTCAGCTCTTTGTGATCATGGCTAGGGTGACCTAACACTTTAGGGTCTCACTCAGCACATATGTATACAGACATTTTCTCTCTCTCTGTCCCCCCACATTATGCACAGGCACTTCTGGACATGCTTATCTGGGCACACAAACCCAGTGGCATAGGGAAACTTACCAGAAAAAGCATTAATGCCACATGGGAAAGCTTCTCTCCTCTCTTTGGGTCAGTCTGGCCATTTCTGGGGCTACTTCTGAAGTTAATTCTAAAAGGAAAAAACTTCTCAGCTCCACTAGCCTCTCTGTCTCCACCTTGATCTCATTATATCACGGAGTATCTCCTCCTCTACTGTCACCACTTTGGTGAAGCTGGGGGTGGGAGGGGAGAGCAGGGACTGAGGCACAGCTGTTCCCATGACCGCCCACTGGCCTCTTTCGTCTGACGTCCTCCCTGGCTGTGGAGATGCTACAGAACCAAGCTGATGATGTGCAGAACACAACAGATGAGCTGTGTTCTGTTCAATGCCTTTTCCCTCCTCTCCACCCCTCCCAGGGCACTCCTGGAAGAATAAATGAAAACATAGCTAGGAAAGCAGGACAAAGAAGAGAGCAGTTTCATAGACCCCTATGTAGCTTTGGTCACAGGGTCATGCCCCTTTCCATACAAGCACTTTAAAAAATATAACATAGCATAATATACCTCTTCAAGCAGTTTCCCAAAGACTTCTTCCATTAATGAGAGGTTGAGTAGCAGAGCATGAAAAACAGAATACTACAGATTGGGACACCTGAGTTCTAGCATTAATCTTCCACTGTTTATTCCAATTTCTCATTTTACTTCTGGGAGCAATCCTGCCTTGGGAAGCCCATGTCTCTGACCTTGGAGAAGTGGGCATCTCAGTAAATAAAAAGGGCTGAGTGCAGGTTTCATTGGCCCTCCACTTACCTGAATATGGTCTCCTCTCTTATGGGAACGGACAATTAAAGATAACAATTCAAAAAGCCCATGCCCGGACTTTTACCCTCATGAAAGCTCATATAAGCCACTGCTTTGCTCCCCTACCCTATCCTGAAAAGCAGTTACCCTCAAGGATAAGGGAGAGAGGGAGGAATTAAACTTGCCCTGGGCTGGTCTCACTGTCAGGCGCCTATGAAGTTTTCCAGAACCCATGCAATTGAGTTCACTTAATCCTTTGACAAAAGGGGCCCCCTGCCTCCCACCTCCTTATCTGATTTCAGAGTTAAGGGGCTCTAACAAAGGGGCTTTCTGAAAGGGAGGGGACCACCTCAGAAGATTCAATTAACTCTAGCTACATCCGGCTCCTATTAATTGTAGCCCCGGATAAAACTGAAGCAAGAAAGAACTGGGTGGTAGATTGGTGCCCCCCAGGTCTTTCAGCATGGGAACCCCTAAGTGAGAGTCCAGCTTGTCATTGTATCTTCAGTAAGGCTGGTCTTCTGAATTCTCTTCTGTCCTTTTGAAGCCCTCAGGCATGGGATTGGAAAACATCTCCATAGCAAACTGAACCTCTTGATGCCTAACCACCACAAGACCGTTTCTGGGGCAGGTCACTAATGTCTCCTTTCCTCATCCTGCTTATCCTCTAGAAAAAAAAATGCCAAAAGGCTACCCCACAAGACCTGAAACAAATGTCCCCAATTCTTTATGACAATCTAAGTTGACCTAGGAGAAGGTAGGATAGCCTTTAAAACCCCCTTAACCTGGGGTCCATGAACTTTTAAATATGTATACATATATGCATATATATACACAGATGCATGTGTATATATTTGTGTATTATTTAAAACTGTTTTTCAATATAACTGGTTCCTTTTGCAACCCTACATATTTTATTTTATGCATCATTCTGAGATGGGATGAATAGGCTTCAACAGACTATCAATGAGGACCATAACACAAAAAAAAGTTAAGATTGCCTACTTTAAATTGTAAGCTACATTCTGCCTACTATTCTTTTCTACACCCTATCCTATACTGTAATGCCCAGTGTTCTGCTCATTTCACCTCCACTCCACACACACCTAGTCGTTCTTCCAATTATAATAGCCTGTATTTCCATAGCACTCTAGAGTTTACAAGGTCCCTTCCTTACAGCAAGCTTGTGAGGTAGGTAGTACCAATACTATACCTATTTTACAAACGAAAAAATGAGGCTTCTACAGGTGAAAAAAACTTTCCTAAGTTCCCGTAGCTAAAAAATGAGAATCAAGCAAAAGTTTCTTTCAGCTGAAGAAAATGAATGAATTCCATAGGAAATAGTCTTAAATTACAATAGTATGACCTGTGTGGTCAAATATCAGGAAGAACTTCTGGACAGTAAGGACCAACAACACAAAGGAGGTCAGATGATCTTTTCCTTTAGAGATATTTGCCTATGATGCCTGTGATGGTTTGAAAGCAACCCTGTCTTAAATGACTACATAGTAACTCACATTTATAGAGTACTTTTCCTCGAGGCAACCTGAGATAGTGTTAGCAATGTTGTCCCCATTTTTCAAATAAGAACACTGAGACTGAGAGCTTAAATGATTTACTAACTAAGTAATCACGAGTATCAGATCTGCTTCTGGACCCCAAATCCAATATTCTTTCCCCTTCATTGGGCCAAACTGAGCCATTGTCATAGATATGAATAGCAAGAGGAAGACAGATTTCTGACAGGTACTGTTGCTCAGCAGAGGTGGCTGCCTTCTGTGGGTACTGATGGGACAGCGCATCAGTGCAGTGAGTCTACTTTAAAGGTACAAACTCACAGAGCAGTGGTTCTCAACCTTCCTAATGCCGCGCCCCTTTAATACTCGTATGTGGGCATATCTGCATGTGGGTGGACCCACGTGGAGCCAGATAGAGGAGCAGTATCTCAGTTCCTAAGACCATCGGAAATATGTGTTTTGATGGTCTTAAGTGACCCCTGTGACCCCTGTGAAAGGGTCATTCGACCCCCAAAGGGGTCGCCACCCACAGGTTGAGAACTGCTGTCATAGATGATTAGCTATTATTTTTTAAACTTTGCCATCTTGGATGGTTCAGGTAGAATTCCCACCAGAAAGGAATGGACATGTGCCATGATCTATGCAGTAATTTGTATTTTTCCCTAGCACAGATGTGTGATATAGGAGGTAGAAGATGATATGTTTGAGGGTAATCCTCTGGTGTTTAATCTGCTTCCTGCCTCAGACACTTACTAGCTATGTGACCCTGGGCAACTGATTTCTGCTTCAGTTTCCTCATTTGGGGATAATAATAGCACCTCTTTCAAAGGGTTGTCGTGAGATGTCAAATGAGATGATATAAATAAAGTGTTTTACAAACCTTAAAGCACTATGTGAATGCCACTATTATTGTTACTAAAAAATAACCTGCTTTGGAGAGATGGTTTCCCTTTGTTCTGGCTAAGGATGCCTCCAGGTTGTGAGAACCTTTGAACTCATAAGGGAGGATGAGAGCAGTTCTTTCTGGACCTTCTCTTTTCTTTTCTTCACTCTATTCTCCAGCCCTCCTGACACTCTGCCCTTCGGAATTATTTCAGGTGCTAGATCAGCCACAGGGAAAGGAGCTGTCTGGGGCTGAAGCAAAAAAAGAGTTTCTTCTCTGTGACCTTTCTTAGGCCCATGGGGGAAACCTAGTAGGAAGAAGTAGAGTATCAAAGGATGCTCTCCACCATTTACTTTTGGTTGTCACTTGGCTCTGTTAGATTTCCTTTCTGGTGACTAAAGGAATCAAAGGATAGGTTATGTCCAAGGTGGTCCACTAGAAGTCAAGGTCAGGGGTGGGGAACCTGTGGCCTCGAGGCCATATGTAGCCCTCTAGGTCCTCAAGTGCAGTCCTTTGACTGAATCCAAACTTCACAGAACAAATTCCCTTAATCAAAGGATTTGTTCTGTAAAACTTGGACTCTGTCAAAAGGCCACACTAGAAGGTCACATGTGGCCTTGAGGCCACAGGTTCCCCACCCCTGGTCAAGGTCATTCCCAGAACTTGGGTACATCAAATGGAGGAGACCTATCTAGATGTCAAACCATTCCCTAAAGAGTCTCAAAGGACTAAAATCTTCTAGTTCAGCCCATCATGGGTACCTGTTATGCCTGTAAGCACTGCCTAAAGCATAAAATCAGACCAAATCTTAGTCCATTGCCTGGTGGTGAACTATCATAAGATTTGGTCTGACTTTATGTTCAATGTAAGAAAAAAAAAACTTAAGAAGTGTCCAAAAGTAGAATGGGCTGCCTGCCTTGGAAGGTAGTGAGGCTCCCCCTCCCCCCACTGAAGGTCTTCAAGGGATGCAGAAAGACCACTTGTTAGGGTTTTGTTAGGAGTGCTATACAGAAGGGATCCTTGATCATGTTCAGGTTAGGACTACTCTAAAGTCTTTTCCAACTCTTAGAATCTGCAGAAGGACTCCACTTGGGTGTAAGGGTCAAAACACAGGCAAATTCCCTAGAGTTGATCCAGCCATTAATGCCTCATTCTGCCCACCCAAGCTCCTTCTATCCCTTCTTCTCCACCTGCTGTGGACTCTGCTAGGGCCCAGACCAGTCCAGGGAAGCAAAATTTTGTCCGTTCTTCAGCAGTGTGTACTTATTCCATGGGTGGGTGAGTATAAATAGACACCAGATGGTAGAGCAAATCAAGTTGACCTTTTCCTTGGCAATTGCTAAGCCTACCTACCAAGGGTGGCTTTTGAAGTTGATCATGGCCCCAGACCCAAAGAATTAGTAGGGACTCAGAGGTTCCCCTGCCTCTTCTAAGCTACCTCAATTCTGTGCCTACTTAATTTTCCTCTCAGAAACCTGTCTCCATAAGGATAGTTTAAGTGCCCATCAAAGCTAAGAAAGAGCCCAGAGCTAAGGTGACTAATGATGGGAAGGGAAAGAAGGTTCAGCAAAGAGAATTAAGCTTCAGGCTTTACATTTTAATAGGTGTGGATGGATAATCTCTAGAAATTGTGAGAAGGTAGTAGAGATCTTAAGAGTCTTCTTGTTATGAGGCAGCATGTTATAATGAAAAGCATTTCAAACATTGAGCCAGACTTGCCTTCAAATCCCAGCCCTGTTATCTATAGCTTTATAATTATGAACAAGTCAAGCTTTTTGAACCTCAGTTTTCCTACCTGTAAAATGGGAATGATAAAGCTTACATTGATAGTATATAGAGGGCTGACCTTGGAGTCAGGATGACCTGGGTTCAAGTCCTTCCACTGAAATATACTGGATACCTGAAGACTATTAATTGAAGAACAGTTGTAGATATACCCCAGTAGAGGGAGTTTCCTCACCAGTAGCTCCCATACTGATGAAATTACAGGTCTTAGGAAAAAAAAAATCTTTATACTACTTACCTCTTAGGGTCGTTCTGAGGAAACTACTTTGTAAATTGCTATATAAATGTGATTTTTTATTCCATAGTCCAATCTCCCACCTCAAGGTAAACTTGCAATTCTAAGGGCTTCCCTTATGTTCAGATATCTTAAGGCTTTTATTGATAGGAAGTTCTTCCCAGAGTCTAGCCTCTATTGGAACTAAATACCACTCCCTCCTGTTCTGTCCTCTGAAGAAGCCATCTATATTTTCTCCAGGGCAGCTAGGTAGCACAACGGATAGAGTGCCAGACCTGGAGTCAGGAAGACTCATCTTCCTGAGTTCAAATGTGGCCTCAGAAACTTATTAGCTATGTGACCCTGGGCAAGTCACTTCACCCTGTTTGCCTCAGTTTCCTCATCTGTAAGATGATCTGGAAAAAGAAATGGCAAACCACTCCAGTATCTTTGTCAAGAAAACCCCAAATGAGGTCATGACAAGTCAGACACGACTGAAACAACTGGACAACCAATATTTTCTTCAATGAAAACTAGGGCTTGACCTTCAGTCTGATGTGTTGAGGGGGAAGGGCAGAAGCAGAAACTGTTTTAATGTCTTAAGTACCATGTGCTCAACCTCTGTGACCAGCACTAAACAAGTGACATCTGCTGCTTCCTTCACCCTTACAACTCCTATGAAAGAAGTCATCATAGCTACCAGACAGACGATAATAACAAGAGCTAACACTTACAGATGCTTAGTCTGTACCAGGCACTGCGCTGAGCAGTTCACAATTATTATGTCATCTGACCGTTCCAAGAGCCCTGGGGAATAGATGCTATTATTATGCCCATTTTACGGAGGAGGTTAGGTGACTTGCCCAGAGTCATGCAGCTAGTAAGTATCTGAGGTCAAGTTTGAACTCAGAACTTTGGAAACTGAAATCCAGAAAAGGGTAATCATTTGGGAATAATCAGCTCCATAAAACTGTAAAGAAACCCCAGGGACGGGTTCTTTCTCTGTCAGACCCTCTGCCTCCCTTCTCCAGAAGACAAGTGGCTCTTTTTGTCCCTCTGAACACCCTCTGAAAAGAGAACTGGGTCTGGGAATGAGCCCCTGATAGCTACTGCCCTGAGCCCTTGGCCTAGGGTTGCATAATAATTGCCTTTTTTCTCATGAATCTGACTCCAAGAGCCAGTGCCAAGTTCTAACATTGCTGATAAGATGTTTACATCAGCCTAAACATTGCTGGAGTGCTTGACATGCTAAGTAACCTCCCAACCCCGCGTCTATGGGGCTGTCCAAATACCTGGCACTTGGCCCAAGAGGTGCACAGACAAATCCCATTCACAAATAATGGGATTCGTCTGGAACTCCCACACATGGCTTTAGCCTGTGGAATGTCCCTTTCCGGATTTTCCTCTGCAGTCCTCACCACCCTCCCACCTTCCTGACCTCAGAGGAGAAGGGAGATTGGATTACATGACCAGGAGGATGCAGGATGCTGACCAGGCTGGAGGACAGGGAGCCAGGGTCCTAGTTCCCCAGTCAGCTCTGGATATCACTCTGCCCCTTCCCCTCTCCATCTGTCAACTAATCCAAGAGGGCTGGCTTGAAAAAAGACCCTGAGAAAGGAAAAGACACTAGGGAATCTGGCTTGTTCTCAAACCCCTGGAATCTAGCATGAAAGCAATTGGCAATTTGAGAACAGGACCATGGCCAGACTATGATCTCTGTGCCTTCAGCCTTCCCTGGGAGGAACTGAAAGCAGGTGTGATCCTGAGCTGCCTGATTCTCATTAGGCTCATTCATTTCTTTTAAGGCCTGAGCAGATCCTCAAAGCTGCACACAGAGAAGCTCATGACACCAGGTCACCAGGCAGGCAGTCTCCAGTGTCAGCAGCTCAATGTTCCTCCCTCTTTCCTGAGAAGTACAGGTTACTCCATAGACCATCAGGCACATTTCTTTTTGGGGGGGGGGAGGGGTTGGAGGAACCCCCACTTACCTTGGATATAGAGTTAATTGCTTTTTTCTGAGAAAATGCCTACTCCATGGGAAGGCTTTAGAAGAATTGACAAGCTTAGCTCCAAAGAAGGAAGAAATAAGAAAGATACCTCCTCTTATGTGAGAAACATAAATATGAAATACTCCATATAAGGCCAGACTTTTGGATGTGTTGTTAGTTGTGCTGATTTGACTTTTACCCCCTCTTTGTCATAAGGTATGACTTTCTAATTAAGGAACAGTGAAATAATGAATACACTGGTAAAAAAAAGCAATCAAAATTTATTTTAAAAATAACAAGTCAAGTTAGTCTAGAGCAATGTTTCTCAACCTTCCTAATGCCGCGACTTTAATACTAGTATGTGGGCGTATCTGCATGTGGGCAGACCCTCCTGGAGACAGATAGAGGAGCGGTGTCTCGGTTCCTAAGACCATCAGAAATATGTGTTTTCCAGTGGTCTTAGGCGACCCCCTGTTACCCCTGTGAAAGGGTTGTTTGACCCCAAAGGGGTTGCGACCCACAGGTTGAGAACCACTGGTCTAGAGGAAGTATGGCCCAGTGGGCAGAATACTGGACTTAAAGTCAGGACGACCCAAGTACAGATTCTGCCTCAGACACTTACTAGCTGGACAATTCCCATCACCTCTGTCTGCCACCTCAGTTTTGTCATATGGAATTGTTTGACAATCAACTGAGGCAATATAGGTAAAGTCTTCTGCAGATTTTATAACATTCTTGGTTCCACCTCACAGCCTTTAACGTTCTATTTCTTCTGATGTCCTTTCCTCCTGGCAGAATCATATTCTGACACTGATGTCAGTGGCGGCTCGGATCTACAAGCACCCCAGCCTGAAAAACTCCATCAACCTAGTCGTGGTCAAGGTGTTGGTGGTGGAAGATGAGAAGTGGGGGCCAGAAGTGTCAGACAATGGCGGGCTCACCCTTCGCAATTTCTGCAGCTGGCAACAGCGTTTCAATCCCACCAGTGACCGCCACCCTGAACATTATGACACTGCCATTCTGCTCACCAGACAGGTCTGTGATCCCGGCTTTAGGAAGCCCTAGGGTTCAAAGGAGAACAGGAGGAAAGCAGATGAAAGGAAGCCCCAGAAAGCTTAGCCACATGAGGGAAAGGTCTCCTTTCTGGTCCAGTCTGAAGGCCAGAAGTCTCATGAGTCAGGGAAGACATCTTAGTGTAGGGTATTTGGAAAAGAAAGAGCCATTCTTATTCTAAGCTCAGTGACTGGCCGTCCGCTTGAGTCCTCACTGCAAAGGAGAGTAAATGGCAGCTTGTAGACTTTAAGTTTGCTATAAGAAAGAATTTGTTTTAGAGATGGCTGTTAAACACAGGCACTGGTAGGCAAGGAATCTTGTCTATAGCCTTATAAAATTAGAAGAGGTGCTATCTCAAATGTGGTTCAAATGCATTCCCACCTGAAGGCAAATGAGGTTATTAAATGGCCATTAGAGGTAAAGGTGTGTTCTAGTCCACAGATACTCTGTATTCAAATGGGGAAAAAAACCACTTCCAACTGAAGAAAAAGAGGAAAGAGATAGATCATAAGTGACAAGACTTCTGTTATCCAGACATCTACTGGAGCTCTCTGTCTCATTCTCTCTCCATCTCTGTCTCATTGTCTCACTGTCTCTATCTCTTCTTCCTCACCTCACTCCCACTAAAAAAAAAAGCAGAAAAGCTAATAATTTCTTGACTTACCTCAATGATAATTTCACCCTTCAGAATGTGGAGGAACCAAAAAAGGACTGAACCTGATCCATACCAACAAAGAAGACCTGGCTGCTGAGGTAGAAATTGGGAGAATTTCACAAGGAAATAACCATACTTTTTTGGCATCTGTGATAGAGGAGAAGAAAATTGGTCACTTGTCACTCATCCTTTGGAAAGAGCAGACTTCAGGGTTTCAGAGAAAGGATAGGGAGAATCCAGTGATTTGAAAATCTACAGAAGAAATCAGCCCAAAAAAGGACAGAACAAAATGGTTAATAAGAAGATGACACTCGAGATAGAGAATATAATAAGAGATCGCCTATCTGTCTTCCCTAGATAAGTTTATGTGGCCAAGCTCAGGCAAACTACATCCTTGGTCGCTGAAAGAACTGGCAGATATAACTGTTGGCATTCACTGTCAGACATCTTTGAAAGACTATGGAAAATGGAAAAGGTACTGTAGGACTGGATAAAAGCAATTTCTGGATTTTTTTAAGGGAAAAAAAGAAAGTATAGAATCTATAGACTATAGGACAATGAGCTTGCCTTCAACTCATGACAAAATTTTAGAATATATTTATTAAAGGGGTGGTTAGTAAACATCTAGAAAAGGAAATTGTGATCACAAAGGGCCACCATGACTCCATCAAGAACAGGTCATGAGGGGGCAGCTAGGTGGTGCAGTGATAGAGCACAGGCCCTGGGTTCAGAAAGACTTTAGTTCAAATCCAGCCTCAGACATGTACTAATTATGTGACACTGGACAAGTCACTATACCCTGATTGCCTCCAAAATGTTCACCTCCCTCCCCTCAAAAAAAAAAAAAAGAAGGAAGAACAGGTCATGAGAGACATCTGATTTCTTTTTTTGTTTTTGACAGGTTTGCTAGATTAGTCACGTTAGGCAGAACATGTTAAAAAATATACGAGATACTTTGAAAGGATGGAAATGCAACAACTGAAATAACTTTGCTCAACAGTTCTCTGATTATTGATGTCAAACAGGTTATAGAACAGGGAGATGGGTGGATGCCCACCCAAGGACAGAATGGATGGTCACTGTCATGGAGGATGTCTGCAAAGACTCCAAATCAAAGAGAAATTTCCTAGAGACAGTGAGGCCCTTCAGATGTTCCTAACAATGGCTGGTATGGTGCTACTTCCATTAGGTGTTAGCACATTGCATTTCTTCCTAAATGAGATCTAGAATCATTCCAAAAAGTTTGGCCTAACTATCCACAGAGAAAAAAAAGCAAGTAAATGAAAAATGCCTCTTGTTCCAACTGATGTGCGGCTGGCTGGACGACCCACAGTGCTGGTCCACAAGGATATCTACCATGGTCAGACACTGCAGATTTAAAGAGGAGGAAAGAAATGGGTTGCATTGCATTTGAAACATTCTGTAGTGCTTTTTAATAATGCCAAGCTTCTCCCCAAAACAAAGCCCCATCTTTTTACTAATACCAATATTTTCCAGGTGATGCTTTAAGACTGTTAATGGTAGAATACCATTAAAAATACAAAATCAAATTTGTGGGTTGCCCAAAAGGCAATAGAAATGGGGAGCATGAATGAGTTTTAGTATATTACTAATGAAAAAGTGCAAATCAAAAATTATCATCAAAGAAATTTACCATAAAAAAAGAAGGTTCAGTCATGTACCAAGAGCATGGGATAACTGTCCATAACTGATGGACAGCCTGTGTGTTCCACTGGTATCCATGTAATGTCAAGAAATCTGCAGGAAGGCCTCCTGGAGGCCTGTGACACGTTAGATTCTCCCCCATGGAGGATATATAGAAAGACATGAACAAGAACTACATAGGATAAGAAGCCATGGATAGGTTGTGATCTCTCCTGCCGGAGGAAGAATCCAGGGTGATAAGATCAAACTCAACAGAATTATCAAAGTATTAGAGGACAGATCAAAGGAATGCTATAGATAATATCACTTAGAGATTGACAAAGTATTCGACAAAGTATTTGACAAAGACTCTCTTGCTATTCTCATGATCAGGATGGAGAGACATGGGCTGAACACAGGATGGAAGATTCTGGACTGGGAAGGATCTTAGCAGTCATCTAGTCAAACTCTCTCTATTTTTGCAGCTGAGGAAACTGAGACCCAAAGAAGTCAAGTATCTTTCCAAAATGACAGAACTAAGTGAGAGAGGCAGAATTTAATCCCAGGGCCTCTAGCTCCAAACCCTCTGTTCTTTCTGCTAATTATCCTGCTAATATCATGGTTGGGTTGATTCTAAACTGGTTGAATGCCCAAACTTAAAAAGTAGTCATTAATAGTTTGATGTCAGCTTCAAAGTTTTCCAAGTAGAGTGCCCTAAAGCATCTGTATTTGGCCCTATGCTATTTAATACTTTTGTCAATCACTTAGAAAAATACATAGATGGCATTTGCACGTGAGACAAATTCAGGATCCAAAATAAAAAATCTCAACCAGCTATAGAGCACTAGGCCAAATCTAGGTTGAAATTCAATAGAATTTTTTTTTTAAGCACTTGGGGTTAAGGAACTTGCCCAGGCTCACACAGCCTGAGGACAAATTTGAACTTTTATCCTCCTGACTCCAGGACCCATGCTCTATCCACAGCACCTTCTCCCTGCCCCCAAATAAATTTAAAATCTTGAGCTGAAAACTCAACCACACAGGTGAAAAGCAGGAAAGATGTGGCTAGACAGTCATGCCTATGAAAAAAGGTTTAGGAGTTTCAGTGTCCCATAAGGTTAATGAGACAACATATGACATGGAGATCCAAAAAATCATATCAATCTTAGGCACTATTAAGATAGCAATAGTGCCCAGGACGAGGGATATAATGACTATTTTCAATTTTTTTTTGCTTTTTTTTTTTTGGAGGGCAATTGGGGTTAAGTGACTTGCCCAAGGTCACACGGCTAGGTTTTGTGTTGAGTGTCTGAGGCCGGATTTGAACTCAGGTCCTCCTGACCCCAGGGCTGGTGCTCTATTTACTATGTCACCTAGCCACCCAAACTGTTTTCAATTTATGAAGGGCTGCCACGTGGAAGAATAATTAGACCCCACAGGTCTGAACTAAGAGCAGTGAACAGCTGCAAAGAGGCAGATGTGAACTTGATATAAAGGCAAATTTCCTTACAATGAAAACTGACCAAAAGGCTGCCATGGGTGATAGAGGTTTTCCTTCACTGGACATCTTCAAACAGAGGCTGACTGTCTACTCATGAAGTATATTGGAAAGAGGAATTTTGTTCAAAGTGTAGGTCAGACTATCAGTGGTTCTCAACCTTCCTAATGCCGTGACCCTTTAATACTTGTATGTGGGCACATCTGCATGTGGGCAGACCCACTTGGAGATGAATAGAGGAGCAGTGTCTCGGTTCCTAAGACCATATTTCTATATGTGTTTTCTGATGGTCTTAGGCGACCCCATTCGACTCCCAAAGGGGTCACGACCCATAGGACTAGATAATGGTTGACATCCTTTCCAGTTCAGAGGTGCTACCAAAGAGAGGTTGACCTCCATTTGTAGTCATTGCAATTAAAGTGATCAAGAAAAACCAAGGATTTCACTCTTGAGAAAGAACTGACTTTACCTTTACCCTGGCCCCCAGGGCTTCTTTGAGGAAGAGCAGAAATCTCTGGGTCATCTCTTACACCATCCAGAAATCCATCATACATCTTGATGACTGATGAGTCCTCAAGGGAAAACAGCAGGAGTATGAGCATGATTGGGAAGATACCACAAAGTAGGTTCTAATCCCAGCTCTCCAATTAACTGGCGAATTACTGAATCTCTCTGAGCCTCAGTGTCCTCATCTATAAAATGAGGGACTTGAACTAAATGACCTCTAAGGTGCCTGCTAGCTCTAAATATCAGATTCTATCATAGAATTCCAGTAGGTAGAAAAGCTAGGAATAACAGGCTACTGGTACTGTTTGGCTTCAATGAGAATGGTTTAGAAAATACAAATTGCTCTACAGGTCACTGTGCAAGTATTCTCTGGGTTAACTGAGCCCTAAGTAGAGGAGTAAGCAGGGCTAAGACTCTTCTGGTTGCCCCTCTGTATCCCTTACAAACTGTCTTCCCACCAAGCAGGATTTCTGTGGGCAACAGAGCTGTGACACCCTAGGTGTGGCCGACATTGGAACCATATGTGACCCTGACAAGAGCTGTTCTGTGATCGAGGATGAGGGTCTCCAGGCTGCCTACACTCTGGCTCATGAATTAGGTGAGCTTTTCTTATAGAGAAGGGGTGACTATTGCTCTAGGGTCTGTGTCTGCTACCCAGCGTATTGAGGAAATCACAGGCCTCCTCATCAGCCACAACCAGACCGTCGTCATCAGAGAACTTAAAGTATATATTTTTCCTAGCCTTGTTAGCATCCAGGGGACGTGCTGAAGGAGCACAGATCACTTGAGGGCCTCAGTCTAAGACAGAGGCTCTCAAACTTTTTTAGTGTCATGGATCCTTTTGGCAGTTTGGTGAAGCTTTATAAACCCCTTCTGGGTCCCTTCTGGACATTTAAGAATGTTCTTAGATGCATAAAATAAAATACATAGGATTACAAAGGAAACTGAGGGGCAGCTAGGTGGCACAATGGCTAGAACTCATCTTCCTGACTTCAAATCTGGTCTTAGACACTAGTAAGCTGTGTAACCCCAAGCAAGTCACTAAACTTTGTTTACCTCAGTTTCTTCATCTGTAAAATGAGCTAGAGAACAAAATGGCAAAGCACTCTAACATATTTGGACAAGAAAACCCTAAATGGGATCACAAATGCCTGAACAACACCACAAAGGAAACCAATGATACTTAAATGTGTGTCTGTGTGTGTATAAAGTTCACTAACTCCAGGTTAAGAACACCTGGTGTGAAACCAAAAGATTAATATAGACAAACATAAATGGATATGCATATAACTAGAAAGGCAGTACATTCTAGTAGAAAGAGTCAGACAAGACCTAGGTCTGAATCCCAGTAACAGATATTACAAGTATGCATCACCACACCCAGCACCTAGATAATTTCTAAGGTCCTTCTAGGTCTTAAAAAATTTTTTTTGAAAAGCAACTATCCCCTGAAAACTATAGATTCACAGCAATCCATCTTCAAGCATTTATTGTTCTGGGCACATAAATAAAAAGAAATTCAGTCCCTGCCCTCAAAGGGTTTACAATCTAATGAGGAAGACAACATGTACATAAACAGGTACATACAAGACACGTACCAAGTACGTAAGTAACCAAATAAGTGAAATTTTTAACGTTACCTACAAGTAAAGCTGTAAGGGCTTTTTTCAGGGTGATGAATAAAGAGATGTATTTTTAAGACTGAGTGAAGTGAATAGAAGTGGGAAATCAATGCTTCTCTTCTAATTAATCCCAGAAAGCATTCTGAAGGAGGTAGCATCTCAGGATCCATTGTCAACTTGGGTAGAGAAAACTATTCTAGGATCACAATGCTACCAGCAAATATCATAAGCGATAGAAAAAGAAAAGGATGAACTTGACCCTGAAACAGCTTCTACCTGTGATAATAACAAGTCAGTCAGTTAACAGTTATGAAACTGTTCAAGGCACTATGCTAAGCCCTGGGGATACAAAGAAAGGCATAAAAATAGTCCCTGCCCTTGAGGAGCTCGCAGTCTAATGTAATAAGAACTTTAGTTGGAAAACTGGTGAATACCCTCTCCATTAAGCCTGATTGACTCCTTTGAAGGGTTTACTCTAAGGTGATTGGGGGGAAGGGGTACCCAAGGTCAGGTGGGATGAGATGGGCAGATCAGGGACAAGAGAGGGATAGAGGCTGGGAGACTGGCATGTTAATAATACAACGTGTCTTCTTCCCTAGGACATGTCCTCAGCATGCCTCATGATGACTCTAAAACCTGTGAGCGACTGTTTGGGCCTATGGGCAAGCACCATATGATGGCTCCTCTCTTTGTCCACCTGAACAAGACAGTGCCCTGGTCTCCTTGTAGTGCCAAATACATCACAGAGTTCCTGGATGGAGGACATGGTAGGCATCACTTGGACTATCTCTGTTTTCTTCTGAGTTCACAACACTTAGAATTTGCCCCATAGGGGAAAGACTTCTACCTGAATCTTTCCTGGAGTCAGAACATCATATAACTTTGGAAATGGAATGGATCTGAGAGATCTGAATCAAATTTTGCTTCCCTCCATCCCTCCCCAGGGCTACTACTGGTCTACTGCTCAGTTACCCTTATCTCCTAGCAATCCAAACTCCATGACTAATGTACCAATTACAGAGCTGGGGGAAATTAGTCCAGAAAAGCTCCCTGGAGGAGGTGAGTGTTTAGCAGAGTCTGAAGGACAGGCAAAAAGTGACCAGTGCCAAGAATAGCCCATGTAATGAATGAAACAGTGGGAATACAAAATAAGGAAAGTTGCGGATTCAGGGAGAAGGTTTATGTGTTTGAGTAAAGAATTCCAATAGGTAAATAGGGATGAGGACATAAATAACCCTTGATTCTCTACCCTAGTAGAAGGGAGCAATGATACTACTTCCTAATAATACAAATGTCATATTTCTTTGACTTTGGGATGTCTGACTCATTTTTCCCTAGCAGATTATATGTGTTTTGTTTTTTACTAAGATTAACATTCCTCTACACACGTCCTACTCCAATCCCAGTTATAGCAAGAAGGTGATCCTAAGTTCTCCAAGGTTATATCCAGTGAAAGATAAGCTCTAGACTAGAAAGAATCTCTGAAGCTGGAAGGGCCAAATGTCCAAGAAGTTGAAGGTTGGCCTAAATCATCAGAAAGCTGGTCATTAGCTGATGAGTTTAAGGAATTGTTGGGTTAGGTTTGGTTTTTGGATCCCTTGAAGACACCATTTGTTAAATAAGGTATAATCAGATTTTTCAGTGGAAAAAAAGCCTTGCCTTTTGGAGTTTAAAGAACATTAAATATTAAGATTACCTTGCATTACCTAGGTGTACAATGAGTAGTTGGGAGGGCATAGGGACTGAGGGAGGCAGGAATGTGACTGAGAACAGTGCTGCAAGTGAAAGAAGGAAGTCAACTCAAAATATGACTTTACTGCTAAACCAAAAAAGCAGATGATCAAGAATTGGTGTTAATTCAATTGTGTAGGAGAAGGAGGAGTACATTGGTAGTAATAAATAAATTCCCTAGTTAGGAATTTGAATTGGACTTTATTGAAGGCTTGTTCCTTTCTCTTCCAACCAGGCCACTGCCTACTAGATGCCCCAACTGCGGCTATCCCCCTTCCTTCCAACCTCCCAGGCCGTGAGGCCCTCTATAAGCTGGACCGGCAATGTCAGCAGATCTTTGGACCAGGCTTCCTCCACTGTCCCAACACCTCAGCCCAGGACATCTGTGCCCAGCTCTGGTGCCATACAGATGCTGCTGAACCCCTCTGCCACACCAAGAATGGCAGCCTGCCCTGGGCTGATGGAACACCCTGCAGAGATGGCCATCTATGTTGGGATGGTAGCTGTCTGCCTGAAGAGGAAGTGATGAAACCAAAGGTGAGTAATGAGGCTACTTGGGATCACAGGGGTAAAAGAAGGTGGCCCTGCAGATGTTTCTAGCAAATCATAACTCACATTCATACAGAATCTTAGGATTTATAAAGGGTGAGATAAGTAGTACAAATATTCTTATCCTCATTTTTCAGATGAGAAAAACCAAGACTCAGAGAATAAGGTCTGATTATTGTTGTTCAGTTGTTTCAATCTTGTCTTACTCTTTATGACCCCATTTGAGGTTTTCTTGGCAAAGATACAGGAGTGGTTTGCCATTTCCTTCTCTAGCTCATTTTACAGGTAAGGAAACTGAGGCAAACAGTGTTAAGTGACTTACCCAGGGTCATATAACTAGTGAGTGTCTGAAGCCAGTTTGGACTCAGGAAGATGAGTCTTCCTGACTTTAGGCTCCACATTCAATCCACTGCACCACCTAGCTATCCCTGAGGTCTAAAAATAATAGCTAAAATTTATATAGCATTTTTAAGATTTGAGAAGTACTTTGCATATGTTACCTCATTTGAGTTTCACAACAATCCTGTGAGGTCAGTACTATTATGATCCTCACCTTTACAGATAAGGAAACAGAGGCTAAATGATTTGCTCAGAGTCATGCAGCTTATTTCTGATTTGACCCTCAGTTCTTCCTGAGTCCAAGTCCTGGGTTCTAGTCACCTAGCCGCCTCTGAGGGAAGTCTAGAGACTTGCCCATAATCCTCAAGTTAATAAGCAAAAGAGACACCAGAACTTGAATCCAGCTCTTGTGCCTCTAAGACCGATTATTTTTCCATTATACCACACTCCTTCCATTACCCTCCAGCATCTGATAACATGTACACAATACTAAGAGGATCACACAGATGAGATCCCTACCTTCTAGGCGCCTACAGGCTAAGACAGGTGTCCTGCAATTAGAACAGAAGCATTAAATCTGAACATAAGTGGCTGCTATTTGCATCTTCAAGTAAGTTACATACCTGAAGTACAAAGGAAGAGGAATAGAGCTGTGTAAAGAAGAAAAAAGACTTTCTAGACCTTCCTGAGGGATCTGAGAAAGCATGTCCCCAGGATTCCACAAATTTAAAGCATATATGTTTCCCC
Source organism: Pseudochirops cupreus (assembly GCA_028627135.1). Lineage (NCBI taxonomy): Eukaryota > Metazoa > Chordata > Mammalia > Diprotodontia > Pseudocheiridae > Pseudochirops > Pseudochirops cupreus. Next base: position 195,232,640 of record CM053582.1, on the reverse strand, counting down.
AGTGGTAATAAGGCTTTTAACTTCTTTGTTCCCTACACAGTTTCTTCTACCTTAGAATGATGAGGTTTCTTACATTTGGGAGGCAGCTGTGACATAAGAGAAAAACAAAAACATTGAAAGCAAAGGCAGGAGACTTGACTTTGAAGCCCTCGTGTGACACTTCCTAGTTATGTGACCTTGGGCAAGTCAGTAAACTCCTAAATCTTAATTTTCCTCATTTGCAAAATGAGAATGAGAATGCCTCTAGTACCTATTTTACCCGACTGTTGTGAAGAATTCAGTAAGATAACACAGGGTGGTCCAAAGGTCTGATAGCTTCAGATTGCAAGAAGGCTTTTGGGCCACCCAGTATATAAAAGTCTGTAAACCTCAAAGCACACTATACAAATGTCTAGTGTGATTATTCCTTTTCATTCAGAGCCCTTTCAGGAGTTCAGTGAGCTGATCCCTTTCATCATTCAGTATCCAGCTAGTTTTACATCCTGCTTCTACTTTATAGAGCTGTCCCCTTCTGGGTTTTCCTAGACTACTCCTATAAGATCAGTGTCTAGAGACTGATCTAATAGGAGTAGTCTAGGAAAACCCAGAAGGGGACAGCTTTATAAAGTGTCTTTTGCTCCACACTTTACCAGCTGTTTTAGTTAGGCCATTTCATGCAATGTCCTAAGCCTACTTTTCCTCTCCATTTTGGATACTTATCTACTTCCTTACCCCCACCAATCTGAGACATTCTCCTGCACAGTTTTTGTGAGGGTTGAACTCCCTACCCTAAAAGAAACCCTGGAAATTTTTACCAGTGGCTTGGTCTTATGGATATTTGTTTGGCTTGTCATGGATGAACTCCAGGCTACCAGCCTCCAACAGTTAAAGACCACATTATATATTAAGACTAGGCCTTTTTAGATACATAAACACAAGTGTTTGGTCTCAGCAGTCAATGATTCAACTGAAAGCATTTCCTCCCATTAGCACTTCCTAGAATATCCATCAGTGTGATCTTTCCACTAGAGACTGGTAGTTTAGATGTAAGATTTCCCCAGTAACTAGGCTGAGATTCAGGAGAACTCACTCCTGTACTAGGCATGTGACTTAGTGCAGAGAATTCAAGCCTCTTGCCTCCATACCAGACTCACTGAGATATCCTGTGTTGCAGCCTGTCGTGGATGGAGGCTGGGCCCCATGGGGACCATGGGGAGAGTGTTCCCGCACCTGTGGAGGAGGAGTACAGTTCTCCTACCGAGACTGCAAGGACCCTGAGCCAAGGAATGGAGGCCGGTACTGTGTGGGCCAGAGAGCCAAGTATCAGTCCTGCCACACTGAAGAGTGTCCACCTGATGGTAATTGGCTATTTGCAGGCAATGCTCATAGTAGGGGCTGCCGCCGAGGCTACGTATCACCAGGAACACAATGGGGGCAGGTCTCCAGGAATGGAGTTCTGAGCCCAAGATGAAAGGATTCTTTGTCCTGACACCAGTGGACACAACAAAGGCACCAAGTATGGGAACAGACTGTAGGGAACCTGAGAAACCCAACTTCTAGGGACCAGACGTTGCCCTGAAAAAATCTAACAAAGGGGTGGGGCAGGGAAGACAACAAGGTCACTCCAAACCCCAGCTGTTCTTATGAGTGGCCAGGATAGTAACCCATCTTGTGGTTGCCAGATCTCCCTGTGCATGTTTGGAAGGACTTTCCACAGAGGGTTTAGAGCCAAAGCCTCAATGTCTAACCAGCCAACATTCAGTCCAGGGCAAAGGGAGGATTTCTGAGTCTGACTGTCACTCCCATTCTTTCTGAGAAGAGTTGGCCATCTTTCCTTGAGTCCATAGCATGGACCTGATTCTTCCAGTGAAGAGATGACAATTCTACCTCTCCTGGCCACATTCCTGTCCTTGGTACCTGCTAGAAAAAAAAAAGCACAGAAGTGTACTTGAAATGGGGAAAAATACTAAAGGACAATTGCATGGGGGAGAGGGAAGAGGGAAGGGAGAGAGAAGGAAAACCAGTTCTCTTCCCCACAGTCCCATTCACCTCCCTCTTATTTCCTTGAAATATTGCCAAGCATGAAAAGATAGACAGAACTTTAGGAGTGATTTACCTGAGTACAGGTAAATCTTGAGTACAGGAGGATAAAAAGGGTCTGTCTCCAGAGGCAATCAGTCATCTGCTGCTGCATTGTTTTGCATTTTTCTAAGAGGGAAGAGGATTTGTCAGTGACCTTTACTCTTAGAAACCTTGGCCAGTGGCCTGGCATTGTGGAGATTTGTATATACACATATACATATATATATATATATACACACATATACACATATATATAGTGTGAGGAGCAGGTCAGATGAATAATTCTCTTGCCATCTCAATCAGGAGGTACTTATTAAGCATATATTATGTGCCTGGTGCAATGCTAGGTGATATGAGGAGTAGAAAAGAAATACAGGACATGCTCCCTGCCTTTCTTCATTAGGAGAAATAAGACACAACACATATGATGAATAAGGAATTATCAGACTGTATGGTATAGAACCTAAGGGCAGTTAGTCTTCAGGGAAAGACCATTATGTGGGCAGGAATAGAAAAAGGACTCTCATGTGAAAGGAAGCCATCTTTTCCACGATGAACCCAGTCAGTAAAGATGCCTCCCCAGTGCTGACATAGCACTTATTTTGTGCTCCCGTTAAACCATTATCCCATGTCATTTTGTAGTATGTGAACTCATTTGTATCATGTTCCCACATTCCATGATTGAGGAATTTTTGTTAAAATCTTTTAATCCCATAATACACAGGACTGTGAGGCCATCCGTCAGCAAGCATTTATTAGGTGTTTACTATGAGCTTCACAAGCACAAGCACCATGTACTGTTTAATCTTTTTTCTCCCCCAGTTCCTACCGCTATGTTCTGCACATTGGACTTGAGATGAGCCTAGACAAATGGATACCATTTTGACAGGTAGAGAGGTGAGGAAAGGCATTCCAGGTGAGACAGACTGGCATTGATGTTGACATGGAGGTGGGAATGAGCATAGAATACCTTAAAGACATCAACTCAAGCAGAGGAGAGTGCAGTTTGGTGTCTCAAGGCTCTGTTATAGAGGGTTTTTTATAACAAGGACTTTGAAAATGAGGTGACAGACAATAAGGAATCATTGTCCTTAACTACCTGGAATGACATAATGAAAGCAGTATTTTAGGAAGATTAGTCAGGCAATCATAGGCAAGACGGATTGAAGAAAGGACAGAGGAGAGATAGGAAGGGTCAGCTAGGAGACTATTACAATTATTCAGGTATATGGTGAGAAGGGCCTGTACATAGGCAGTGGAAAAGAGACAAATTCAAGATACTTGATAAGGCTAGATGAACTTTTATTTTTGGTGGGGAGGGAGGAGGTCCATGCCTGTGATTTCATCTGCATGAGGAATTCCTGGTCTTAAAAATTCCTCCATCAAGTCATCTGTACCTTATAGTCTTAGGAGGTTGCTTGGTGGACTGAGAGTGAATTTCCTGCAATGACATTTGTACACGTGTCAGAGACAGAACTTATACTCAGTTCCTGCTTCAAAAGCCAACTCCCTCTCATTATGCCATACCATTTCTCAACAGATGGAATGAGAGGGATAAATGAGAGAAAAAAGGCTAAGATAGCTTGCGAGTTTCAGCCTTGGAAACTGGAAAAATAGTAGTTCCATGAATAGAAATGGGGACTTTGGGAAAGGAAGCATGTTAGTTTTGGACATATTGAGTTGGAGATCCTAAGATCATTGATTTATACCTGGAAGGAACTTAAGAGGCTACCTGGTCCAACTCCTTAATTTTACAGTTGAGGAAACTGAAGTCAAGGGAAGATAAATGATGTGCCCAAGATCACAAAGATAGGATCAGAGGTGGAATTTGAACTCAGGTCTGTTCCTCTTTTCATTGTACCAGAACTATCATATCATGGAATGTTAGAACTGGAAGGAATCTTAGAAGTCATCTGGTACAAGGCCCTTATTTAATAGAAACAACAAAAGAGTTCCAAAGAAATCATTTATTTGGAACCACAGAAATAGGTCTATGATCTAAGTATCTTGAATCCAAAGTCCAGTATACGTTCCAAATGGAGAGGTCCTATATATAGTTGGAAATATTGCAGAAGAGATGGGGACTAAAGATATAGTTTGAGGAATTGTTGGCATAGAGGTGCTAGTTGGAGCCATAATAGATTAGGAGTGACTCTATAGAGAACAGAGGACAGAAACTAGAACTATCCCCTGTTCTAGGAGAAGTTCCTTGGTTTGTGGTATACTTTCAGATTTATCAAATGGTTTCCTATTCCTTAAGACTGTAACATCGTAGATGTAGAGTTAAAATGAACCTTAGAATCCGACTAGTATGGCGTACCTTCCCCCATTTTACAGATGCAAAAATTGAGGCCCAGAAAGGTTGACTTGACCAAGATCAGGTCATAAGAGGTCATAAGAGGTGGGATTTGAAACTTGTGTCAACTTATTCATCTGTAAAATGGAAATAATGAAGATCTTCCCAAAGCTGCTAATAAATAAGAATGTCTTGAGTCCCCTTGCAACTGAGTCCTAAGTGTAATGGCCATGGAGGGGTGCTCTCTTCTAATTGATAGAATCATAGAGATGGAAGAGACTTCAGAGGCCTTCTAATCTGTCCCCTACTTAAAGTATGAATCCCAGTTAGAGTATCCCAAGTGGCCATGTAGCCTCAAAGTTTTTTGTCCTCCCTAAAAGTTCCCAGAATTCCACATCCTCTTCGGCACCCAAACCCCTTCCTCTTGCTTTTTTAGGAAAGAGTTTCAGAGAGCAGCAATGTGAGAAGTACAATGCCTACAACTTCACTGACAGTGATGGGAATCTCCTTCAGTGGGTCCCCAAGTATGCAGGGGTGTCTCCCCGGGACCGCTGCAAGCTATTCTGCAGAGCTCGAGGAAGGAGTGAGTTCAAAGTATTCGAAACCAAAGTAAGATTGCTCAGACTCAGAATTCAGAAGGAAAGTGAACTCACCTCCCCATGTTTAAGTTGGCCTCCCCTGGATTTACATGAATTCTGCTTTTCTTTGCCTCTCCCCACTACAGGTGATTGATGGAACTCTGTGTGGGCCAGAGACTCTGTCCATCTGTGTCCATGGCCAATGTGTCAAGGCTGGCTGTGATCACGTGGTAGACTCCCCTAGGAAACTGGACAAGTGTGGTGTATGTGGGGGCAGTGGCTCTTCATGCAGGAAGATCTCAGGCTCACTCAACCACTCCAAGTGAGTGTCTCTAAACCCTAATGCCTAAGATCAGTGACCAGGTGGGGAAATTAGGTCATAGGCAGGACTAGACTGCCTCTGAAATACATTTCCCTAGAATGACCCAGATTTTCTTTTTCTTTTCTTTTTTACTTCTAAGTAGGAGAGAACAGCAATAGCCTGAGCCCCTGGATGCTCTCCCTAGTGGCCTAGCAATCTGAGGACTTTTCCAAGTATTCTTTCAGAAGGTGGTCCCATCGTTGGCATGGAGAGTCCTGTTCTTTCTGCTTGAGGCCCTTAGTTTCATCAAAACACAGAAGACACTTTCGTTTGGTCCTCTCCCAAGAACTCTAAGCACTTTTACTCACATATAGGAATACCTCACATTTGTATAATACTTGATACAATACAAATACTTGATACTTCATTTCTATAGTCTCATTTGATTTTCAAAAGAATTCTGTGAAGTAGGTATGATGCCTACTTTTCAGATGAGGGAAATAAAAGAGAGAGACAAAGTGATTCACCCAAGATGAGCTTGCTAGTTAATGACAGAGCCAAGACTAGAACACAACTCTCTTGGTAGGCAGGTCTCAGGTCCCTTTTCCCTTTCCATTTTGCATTTTGAGGAGTTAAGAGCCCTCACTGTGCCAGGTAGCCTGATGCCAGGAATGCTGGTCCTTGATATTTGAGAGGTATGTCATACCCTCCACATTCCAGATTGACTCAGGGTTTATTAAGATAATCACTAGAAAAATTTGGAACTCAAAATTTTTTTAAATGTCAAAAAAATTGTCTTTACATGTAATCAGGAAAAATAAAACATCATTTTTAAAAAAGAAAATCAGTAGACGTGGGCAAATTGGTGTCACATAAACATTTCTTTCGTTGTCCTCAATGAATGAGTCTCTTAGAAGCATTTGAAGATACCCTGCTTAGCAAATTTACACTTCTCCCACTCCATCCCATCCTGTTCTCCCATTTCACTACACTAAGAGAACACAATCTGCCTAAGACAAACATGCTCAAGAGTTTCCTTGTATTTCTAAGTCCAAAGGGAATAGAAAGCTGAAGCAAAGGATTTTTTTTTTGCTTTCCCTGGCAATGATTTTAAATCCTGCTGTATGATTTTTTTTCTTTTGGTCCTTAATCATATGGACCAAAGGAACATAAGATCCTAGATTAAGCAATCCATCTCGTTCCCACCCCAACTTTCTTCCCCAGGTTAGAAAGACAGAGAATTAGAATAGTTCTCATCTTCTTTTCTCCATCTCTCTTTCTCAGAGGAAGAAAGGAGGAGAAAGGTAATAAAGGTTCAACCCTAATCCAACCAACTTCAAGTTCTATACCTTGACATTTTTTTTCCACATTTTCTCAGAAGGTTATCATGTCACCCAAGAAACACCTACCTCCTGACATGCTAGCCAGGCCTACTCATAAGAAAGTTTTATCTCACTAGTTCCTGTCCTGGAATAATATTAACCAAGTGGACACTATCCAACTCTAGTAGCAGATTGATCCAGAGGTGGAATGAGATTTCCATCTTCACAGGGTTCTGGAATGGTTCTCTGGAACTGATTTTTCCATGTGGGTTTGAACTCTATGTGCTGAGGTGGCCAAACAAAGTTTAATACCATTGCACTGAACTGAATTTATTTGAGAGCTCATTTAAACTGAGAGGTGACAGATTTGGCAACACCAATAAGCTTCTCAAAACTCTTTGGGCTTGCTCTCCTACTCTCTGGGCTATCTAGAGATAGACATATCTAAAATTTCAACCCAATCATTTGGAACATAATTGCCAGATTAAGCAAAAAACTTTAAAAACTGAATGACAAGGATTCCTGTCTACCCCTGGACTTGATTTCTTAAGGACTTTTTGAGCCATTTCTAAATGCCTTGCTTTCTTCACTCATCTCCAACCCTGTATGAAAGAAAACGTTTTTCCAGCAGTCACACGCATTCTAATTCCTGGGCCACAATCACAGCCTGAATTCTCTGACCACTGCCCTTAAGTGTCTCTCTCTCCCTGTAGGTACGGATACAATGACATAGTCACTATTCCAGCTGGGGCCACCAACATTGATGTGAAACAGCGAAGCCATGGGGGAGTTCGCAATGACGGCAACTACCTGGCCTTGAAAACTGCCAATGGGCGGTACCTGCTCAATGGAGACCTGGCCATCTCAGCCATGGAACAGGACATCCTCCTCAAGGGAACCATCCTTAAGTACAGTGGCTCTATTGCTACCCTCGAACGGCTCCAGAGCTTCAGACCACTGCCAGAGCCCTTGACTGTCCAGCTACTGACTGTTTCCAGTGAGGTGTTTCCCCCAAAAGTCAAGTACACCTTCTTTATTCCCAAGAATGTAGTCTTCAAACCAAAAGGAAAGGAGAAGACGACCACCAACATCATCCAACCCCTGCTGAATGTGCAGTGGGTCCTGGGGGACTGGACTGAATGCTCCAGCACCTGTGGTTCTGGCTGGCAGAGGCGGACAGTGGAGTGCAGGGACCCCTCTGGCCAAGTTTCATCTACCTGCAACAAGGCTCTGAAGCCAGAGGACACCAAGCCCTGTGGGAACCGACCCTGCCCCCTGTGACCCAGTAAAGGTCGATGGTCCTCATGCTCATGGACATGGTACTGGGGAATGGACAAGGGCAGCCACCTATGATGACAACATTAGTTGTGGCAATGCATCCCACCCTGGCCTCCTATTGCCACAGCCCCCTGGGGACTACAAAAATGGAAAGGGGGAGGAGGGAAAGGAACAGATCATAAAGGCTGTTGAGTGGACCTTGCTTGGGTTCAAATAGAGGGTATAGGTTTAAAGGCAAAAATGCACTTACTGACCTAAGTATAAACTTGGTGTCAGCCTGTTTTCAAAGGACTATATCAGACTAAAAATGTTCAAGGAAGAAGAACAAAGTGCTATCTGTTTGGTTTCCCCAATAGATAATCTACCTCAAAGGGGGAAAGAAATAGTGGAAAGGGAAGGGAAAGAAAAGCTCTATCAGAATAAGGGACATTAAATATGTCCCTTGAGCTGTCTTTAAAAAATGACGATGATATCCTCAGTATTAAACTCCATTGCCTGAAAGACTACAAGTAACGAGGGAGAGTGGGGGGGCCAGATGTTGTCAAAGCATCTGCCTGAATTCAGGAGAGAGATCCTTTTCAAGTATTTATGCAAATGTGTGTCGGACTAAAGTGTGATCTTGTACTAATGTAATGAGCTTGATCTGGTCCATTATTTCCTTGGAAGTGGTAAGGGAAGCAGAGCCTGTGAATGGGGCCCATGGATGGGGCTGCCACTCCAGGAAAGAGGTTGGGTCCATTTGAGCACGCACAGAGAGAAGCCAGCTTCTTTGGACAAATCCCCTCCCCTCCACGACACTTAGTTTCCTCATTTAGAAAAGAAGGGGATTGGAAGAGATGCTTTCTAAGAACCCCAGGATCATCCAATTGAGGTTTCCCAGTTCTCTCCTGACATCTTACCAAAGAAAGTGGCAAAGTTTCCTGGTTCAGACTCTGAATATGACATGAACCTAAGTCATAGTAGCAACATTTCACCTAGATTGGTTTAGGGTGTTTAGGTTGTATACGTTTTGTATCACCTATGTGCCACTTCAAGGCTAATCATTTTAACTGGCTATATCCCATCCTATACACATTCAGCCTCCTCCTGCCTCCCCCCTCCCCGTTCCTCACTCCCCCATTTTGCAGCCCCATTAAGGTCTATAGGGTCCTCACAATTGGGGGGCTGAAGGGACAAACAGTTGAATCCAAAAATTTTCTGAAAATGGAGCTTATAGACCTTGTCTCCCCACCCTCCCTTCCTGGATACCTTTGCACAGAATGGCATTCCCTATCTAGCAGCCGAGGGACCAACTAAAGGCCGGCCAACGTTCTCAGAGTCATCTGTCCTCTCTTTTCCTTGTTTTGGCTCCACTATGAGTCTCCTGGCTCTTTGCCATCCACTCCTAACATACGGGGCTCTAAATCAATGATTATGAGTGGGTAGAAGCAACAAAGATAAGCAAAAGCAAGAAATAACATTCAGGAGAGGGAAGAAAACCATAACAATCTGTTTCCATCCTGCAGCTTCTTTATCTTCTAATCTTTGACTCCCTCCCCCTTTCCTTCCCCTTCTTCTCCGAAAAGCACAGACAAGAGGGTGGGTTGTTCCCTCTCTACTCACTTTCTAGAAAGAGCATTCAGTCCACTCTGTTCTGCCTTTTTTTAAGGTGTACAGTAGAAGGTCAGGTCTATGAAGACCAACATATGCAAAACATTGAAAATGAGAATGCGGGAGCTGCTATGACAGCTCTGACACCTGGGTGACAGGAGTAGCAATGCACCTAGATTGCTTTCTCAGTCAGTCCTTCTCCATTTGCCTAAGTCTCAAATCAGTCCCCCTAAAACAGTCACAGTGGGATGTTCTCTTGACTTGTTCACACTGGTCCAGCTGAGGCATCTCTGCTCCCTACATCATTACCAATCACAGATTCTGCCCCTGGAATTCAGCTGGCAGTGGGGCTGATGATGTGCAAAGCAGAATGGAATCCAACTTGGCTCTCCCCTCACTGTGTGGGCTCAGCAGGGCTAACAGGATAAATGCTTATTTGTGTCTGGAAACCCAGCAGCTGTGGCTCAGAGGCTCACAAAGAACAGATCTAAAAAGGGAGACCGGGCCATTGTTGCCCTGAACTAACCACCACCCACCCCTTGCAGAGTAGGAGAAGGGATGATGGGTATGTTCTCCAGCAGGGTACCTTTCATGCACTCACTCTCACTGTGCTGAAACTGTCCATTCCCCAACTTAAAGTCCAAATGGATGTTGGTATGGGTGTTTCATAACAGGAAATCCTTAGGGGCCTTGTTTGGGAAGCTAGTCATTAGACTAATGCCTTTGAACATATCAGACTCATTTAGAATCATAGAAACTCAGAATTTCTCCCGATGCATGAATGAATCCTCTCTCCAACATCTCTGACTAGCGGTTTCCAGCTTCTGCTTGAATATTTCAAAAAAAAACTGCTGGCACAAATAATTCTTTTCTCCTTTCCCTCCTTATTACAAGTGGGTCTTATGCCTGGTAATAATTCCTGTCCTTCGCTCCCCTAACTCTGCCTGGAGGCCTCTCTTGGCCTTTAACGGTGGTGTTGTGTTTTGTTTTTAAATTTACAAAGACTTGCAACATTCTTCTTCCCCCACCCACATCAACTCCCCCTTATCGAAGAAGCAGTTCCCTAGTGGTGACTGGCCATCTCCTTGTTAAAGCCGTATCATAATCTCTAAAGACACCTGTCAGGCAGTGTCCTTTATATTTTTTTTAACCCAGCTGGGTGCCCTCCCTGTGAAGCCTATTCCTGAACCCTGTTTTCCAACTATTTAGTCACTTTCCTTGCTCTCCTCTGGGCCTCTCTCCAGTTTTTCCACATTCTCCTAAACAAGCATAACTAATGCCAAGAATAGTGGGAGGATTCCTAGTATTATGTTGGCTCTATTTTTTTAAACATCACAGTTGTGTCCTGACTTATTTTAAGCTTGTGGTCTAAGACAGGGATGGAGAAAGGTTATGTTACTATTAAATTGCTAAAATTTTATTAAACAGTTTGCATACTGATGGGGGTTCAGAGATCCTGGAGCAGTAGGGCCCTCACACAGAGTCTAAGATTCCCAAATGCCAAATTTCTTCTGGTCAGCAAGGGTTGATTTAGGAAACCTCCAGAGCCCTTTCCCCAGGCACTCTAATCCACATCATCAGCAATGGGCCAGGACATTTGGACACATCCTACAGTCTATCAAATCAGAGGTTTTTCTTCCACAGTTTGGGAAACTAGAGGTTGACCACGTTATACCCACGAGTAGAAATTAAGGACTCACTCCCCACTGAGATAGTCCTTCCTCAGTTAATAATTCCAGATACCCACTTCACGGTCACATCACAGCCCTCCTACCTGTAGGACTGAGAAGAACCTTAATTCTATTGTAGCACCTGGTGCTACATATGTGGGTCCCAGGAAAGCTATTCCAGGTTTAAGGAAACTTATGGGCGAGCATCCACACCAAACCATAACTCGTGGCCCCTACCAACATGTTTTCTTTACTCAGAGGAGTAGAGGAGACAATTCACAGGAAAATACGTTGTGTCAACTGGCATAGCCAAAGAAGTGATGAAGATTTCCCCAATGCATACAATCACCACCAGAGGACACACATGAAGGGACACGTGTGTGGCTGGGAACAAATATGGCCAGAGAACATGTGGGACTGAGACAGCTCAGGCCTCCAAAGATGCAGTTGCCAATGTCCTCTGGGAGTCACTATGCTGCTCTCTGCTTCCATCTACTGGTTGTCAGCAGAAATTTGGCTTTTTCCCAAAAGGAGGAAGAGTCTATTAGCTTTTTAACTAATAGCCTCAAGAGCTATATTTAGTTCTTTTAAAAAAAAAAGTTCAACCCCAGCCAACTACACCCAGCCTGCTAGCTAGGCAATCCTTGGTCATTCTCAAGTCTGTCTTGCGAACTGTTCTTTCTCTGGATGACACTCAGACTTTCTCAGTTCAGGCACTTGTCTAAGTTATAATCTGAAATTCCTTTCAATTCCCATCACCTTTCTCGGTCTTATATTCAACAAGGCTACACATTGAGGATACCTCAAGTTGATCCAACTAAACAAAACTCTCTAGCCTGAGTTGCCCACTGTAGCCCATCCACCAAGCAGATTAGAACACGCCTGGAGTTTTTGAGGAAATATATATTTAAGGGAAAACTGAACCAAGTTGCATGGGGGCAGGTGTTAGGATGCTGTTCCAACCACACTCAGAATTCTATTCAACAAAACTGAAAATGAATTGAGATAAGGAGATTTGTTTCACTCCTACTAATTCCCTTGGGTGCCAAGCAAACCAATTTAGAAGCAAGGATAAAAAGGATTAGGAAGAACTGGTGAAGTTGATGACCTTTGCCCTATATTTCCCCATCACTGTACTCTCAGCAATATAATGAACTGAAGTCACCTCATGATCAGGTCACCAGAAAACAGTTCGAGATTATTGGGCAAGCTGGAAAATAGTGAATGCAACCTAATGAATAAGGCTTAAATTATAACGGCTGCTGATTACCCAGCTCCTATTCTATTCGACTGGGCAATGGTGGTTGATGATCATCTTAGTGTAAAATGGTCTGCCTCTATCTCAGCGTCACCCATTCCAATCTCAATCACTGGTAAATTAGTCAGTTACCACTGTGTATTGATAATCCATAGTTTACAGGTATTATGATGTCATACAAAGAAGAGAAGTGACCTGGTTTGATCTCCACCCTGAGAGAAAATATATATAGCAGTGATGTGTAATTAACTCATATACCCTTTACTAAAGAATGGTGAATAGGGAAAGGTCATCCCATTCAAACAAGGAATCCTTGACTTTAAGAAAGACATTCATGTAATTAGCCCTAGATATCAGTGAGGGCACAGATATCTCCATCAGAGACATCTCACATTTAGAAAATCTATAAAACACATAGGAACTAGTAGTGATGGGGAGGTTAATATGTAAATACTTGGTGAATGGATTAGTCCATCAGGACTTCCAGGTCTTTTCCTTGTATGTTTTTGCCTACCTAGCCATTTTCCCTTTTTTAAAACTATACCAAGAAGGGATTACTTCTCTATGTATCTCTTTGTTTTCTAGATAACCCCTTCCAAACAACTTGACCAGATCTCCCAGACCAGATTTGCCCTTTTCGGACTCAATGGCTACATTACATTTCACTAATTCATATTCTTCCAAGTGAAGAACATCACTGATTATACTACCTTTCTAAACAAGGCCCAGTTGGCCTCCCCTGTTATTAAACCTTCTCAACCCCACAAAATAAACAGCACCTGAGCTCCTAGTTGATATTGCTAACTATGTTTCTCTTTGGGGAAGAAAGTGAGAAAGAAAAGAGAAACAATATAAACCATAGCCAAGCATATACAATATGGTGCCAATGCAGGAAGGGTGAATGAAACCCACAAATCACTGAACTCCCCTCACCTTGAGGCTGTCACTCTTAAAGTCTGTTTTCCCTGCAGGCCCTGAGATCACTGAAATGAGGCAGGAAGGTTCTAGCTCTCCTTCCAGCACCCCTAGGCTGCCAAGTCTATCCCTGGCAAGTGCACAATTATCCCGGAAACAGAGTGTGCTGGGCTGAGCAGGGCCTGGAGAGCACTGCAGTAAAACCTCCTTAGACCTCAAGGGTTCCGCGTTCCAAACATCTCATAAGGCCCTGGAGGATCAGGAAGAGTTTACACTTAGCCAAACACAACTTCCTGCTTCTAAGAAAGGGAAGAAAAAAATAGTTAAAAGACTTTTTGGACACCAGAGATTTCAAGTTAGAGTAAACAGAAATGAATCAGACACATGTGGAATGAATTTCTCCGGAAGTAAGGAAAGACGCTGTGTGTTCCACATGTAGGACCAGAATACAGGAAAAGAGGAGCTGAGATGAGGGGATGAGGGAGGAGAGAAAGAATGTGGAGACTTGTATTGGAAATGAGTCAGAGTTGATAGAGGGTTCAAGAGTTAGAACCATGTTCTAGATGATTTTCAAAATAATAACAACTTGAGCAAGAGGTGATCTAGAATGTATTGCAAAAGCCAGCACCAGTGCTATTGATGACAGGTAAGCATTCCTGCTTCTGAGTTCTTTTGTACATGTCTGTAGCCGGGGAAGGTGGAAGGAGAAAGGAACATTCCCAGTGGGACTGAGGGCAGAACATTCTTGGGGACTGTCTCAGATGTAGCTGAGCCTAAACCACAGTTCATTTCTCAATCAAATACTTGGCAAACTCTATGGCAGTGGAACACGAAGAGAGTCTTGCTGAAGCCTTAAGTCACCTTGGCTTTTGGGGCTGATATGAAAAGATTGCAGAAACAAGAAAAACCTAGGGAACATCAGGAAGAAGTGAGGGAAACAGGGTTTTCTTGTGGAAACAGTGATTAAAATACACAATATAATATTATATATATATATATATATATATATATATATATAAAACCCTTATTAATCCAAAATTGAATCTCCAGCTTTGACAGCCATAACCCTCACTGTCTATACATTAGAATCTCTTTCCATTCTGACAGCCCGCTTTGGGTCCTGGCTTTTCCCCCTGCAGCTGCTGACCTTTCCAGCATGGAAGCTGCAATGTGTTTACCACACTCATCCTGATGGTCCCATCTTTCCATTATGCCTCTGGTGATATTTTTCTAAGTCTGCCTGTGTGGTTGGGGAGGCTGGGACTGATGTCAAATTCCTACTCCATGGAAAGGAAACTGACCTTTCCACCCTCAGAACACATCTGAGCACACTGAGAAAGGCCACCCTAGATCATCTGGATTCCAGAAAGGTTAATGTATGCCTGGTGACCATGCCAGATCTAACAAGAAACCAGAAGAAAAAGAGTAGCACCATTTCCCAGGATGGGACCACCCCAGAACAGGAGCTGGTGGGATAATGCCCAGTGGCCTCCATAAGAACCAGACTCTATAAGTAAAGACTCTTCCCCGGTAATATACCATGAGAAGTCACTAATCCCCTGAATCCCACCTTAAAATCCCATTTCCTGGAAGAGTAGTCCTGTCCTGCCAATATTAACACCATCAATACAAACATTTTAGCAAGTTAAGAAAGTTTTACTATCTTTATACCTACGTCCACTCCAATTTCCTCATTCGGCACCTCAAGCATTGATAAGTCAGAGGGAGAATAGAAACAGTCATAAGAATCCTGGAAGGAGGTCACTATGAATGTGAAACATACCTCCAAGTAGATTAAGTACACCAACAGTGCCTTCCAGGTTGGAAGGTGTTTCAAGGTTGTGAGGCATCCAGTCTAATTATGCTCTTACACTGTCTTAGTTTACTGCCAGGAATTCCAATTGGATAATATGCTTGGCATTTTTCTCCTCTGTCCTCTATGGCCCCTGTTAACTTCATTTATTTATATCTGGTCTTCCTGCTGATAATTGAAAGCTTCAATGGAACCTGTTAGTACTTCAGAGGACACTATAGATAGAGTACCAGACCTGGAGTCAGGAAGACGATAGTTCAAATCCAGCTTCAGACTTTAACTGGCAGTATGAATTTGGGCAAGTCACTTCACCCCGTTTGCCTCAGTTTCCTCATCTGTAAAATAAGCTGGAGAAAGAAATGACAAACCACTCCAGTACCTTTGCCAAGAAAACTCCCAAATGCAGTCATGAAGAATCGGATACAACGGAAATGACTGAACAACAACGTGCTTCAAAAACATTCCATGTCTAACCAAACCCCATGTTGGGTACATGTCTCAAAGGTTAAATATAACAGCTAAAAGAGGCTTGAGAGCATAGAAAGTATTCATGAAGTCACACAGAATCATAGATGTAGACCTAGAAAGGTCCTTCTAGGTCACCTCCTGCAACTCCCTTCATGTTTGAGATAAGGCAACAGGTTTAATGAGATAAGATGTCTTGCCTAAGGTCACACTGATAGTAAATAGTAGAGTCAGGATTCAAACCTAGAACTCTTTCCACTATTTCATACTTACTGGATCTGCACTTCACCTACAAATAAATCTGAGCCTTATCTATCTCATTATAGTCCAAGTGGCTCCCACAGAATGTATGTGTGTGTGCAAGGGCTGGCATTTTTTCTATTTTGTTTTCATTTTGTTTCTTGGGATAAAGGTAAGGGATTAGTTGAGGTATATAAGGTTAGGGAGCATGAGGAGCAAAGGTTAGAACTGGAAATAGTTGACTGCATACCCAAGGACTTAGCTCAACTGCTAAGATGGGCAATGAGGTGTACCAGAGAAATTGGTACAATAAAGATGATGGAAAGAAGGCTGAGATATGGGGGTTGAAAGTGGGGAGGTAGGGAGGAAGATTTGAAAGAAAAGGAGTTAGTGACAGTAAGATATATCAGGACAGAGGTGGAGATGAGATTGTGCCAGGTGGTGGTAGTGTGAGTGACAGTGTAGAGAGGGAAATAAGTGCCGTGGAGGCCTTTTCTAACATTTTTGGGTGGAGTCCCAGTGTTTAAATAGATGCCACTGAATAGGAAACCACATGGGACAGAAAAAAAAAAGAGTATTGAATCTTTATTAATGGGTGATAAGTGAAGATAAAGCCACAGTGAGAGATATATAGACCTAGACCTTCACCACAAACATCATTTAGTCCTGTCTGGGGCAACTGCCAGACCTCTCCCCCTCCTCTTTTCTTCCCACCTCCCATTTGGAGTGATTTGATTTCATAGGATGTTCCAGTGCTCTGTTTTGCATTTGGTCTTGTGGAGCAGCCACCACTGGCCTTCCAGTTTCTGCTCAGGAGCTGAAGTGCCAACTGCACAAGGAGAGAACAGGGCCTGGGCAAGATCACAAATGCCAAAGATTTTGCCACCAAGCCTCATCTACTAAGACTGCCAGGAGAATTTTGCAAACGGAATTAATCTGAATGTAGCTGATGAAAAACATCTGAACAAAAGAAGCCAGTACAAACAGAAGAGTTGAGTTAGTTTCCCACTGCAATTACCTCAAGTGAGTTTTCCAAAGTTTCTATGATGGTAGCTTTTGCCCTTGTATCTCAAAGAGGGACACTGGTCTCCTAAGAGAAAGTTTTCCTGATTAACTCTGCTTGCCTGAGAAATATGTCTTTCTCTCCAGAACTTGAAATTATAGAATCTTAGCATTGAAAGGGAACTTAGTGGTCATCTAATCCAGCTCCAAACTGAAAGCATGAATCTCCCTTACAATATCCCTAATAAATCATCATTGCAGCCCCCTACTTATAGACCTCTAGTAGCAGGAAACTTGCCACCTCCCAAGGAGAAATTTATTGGTTTTTATCAGGAGGTTCTTCCTCCCTTATATTGAAATTGAACCTGCCTGCTTACAACTTCTGCCTATTTGCCCAGGTTCTGCTTTTTAGGGCCAAGAAGGAGCCTAATCCTTCTTCCATTTGACAGCCACCAACAGGGACAGGTGAGTTAGCATAGCTAAAGTAGCAAGGCACCCTGAGACAGACAGGAGGGTCAAACTACCACTACCACCTCAGCCACCATCTCCACCCAGACCTCAACAAGTACAGCCTCACAGCCTCAGCCCAAGAGCCCCCAGAAAAGTAGTGCCCCTCAGATCACCAGCCCTGCTTCCACTCTAGCCCCTGAAGCCATTATTGAGAGGGGCAGCCCCTGTGCAGATGTGACCTGGCAAGAAAGTTCTCACCCCCAAAGTCCTCAGCACTGTCAAATGATTGAATGTGAGAGACAGACATGGTTTTATCAATGGAACTGGAATTTTAAAAGATGCTTTACTCTCTTCTGTAATCTATCTAAGAACCATGGGGCCTTTTCATCTGACTTGCAGCTGAAACCTCTTATACATGTTGTCTCCCCCATTTTGGGGAAGCAAGAGCTATTATTACCCCCTGGTTACAGTTGAGGAAACTGAGGCAAACAGGGGTTAAGTGATTTGCCCAGAGTCACAGAGCTAGTAATGATAACAACAATAACATTTATCTGTGCTAATTGTCATTAATTCATTACCTCTCTACATATTTGGTTGTTTCACCTGTGTATATTCCATCTTGTTAGGGATGCTGTACAGAGAATTCCTTCATCAAGCAAAGAGTGGAAAGAGGTGACCTCTGACATACCTTCCAGTTCGGAATAATGTTTTGTTTCTTGCCCATTCTCCATAATGCTTTGTCCCGAATGGGCACAAAGTTATTGCTCCTTGGCTGAGAGCCAAGGAGGCCTTGAGCTAGCTACCTTGTCCACTCAATGCGACGGCCCAAACTGGGTGTAGAGCAGCTGCCCTTGCTTCTCTGTTCTTTGGCAAAAACTTCACTGTGTGTTACACTATGCATAAACAGTATGCTGACCTTGATCCAGGAATTTAAACAGTGTCGCTAAATGTAAACACTGACAAATACTTTCTTGCTTAAGTCACCAGCATAGGCTCGGGCGGGCTTTTTCTTCACTCCAGAAGTACATAGGGACACTTGGGCTTTTAAACGAGTCAGGTTTGTATTTCTTCTCTGGAGGAAGACACAGACAGTCATCAGGATTGCTTGGCTTTTAGATTACCAGTTTACAAGGTGGAGGGAGCCCTCTGCTGCTGACTCAGACAAAAGTTCACAGTTCCGGGAAAGGTAAGCTAGATAAAGATTTTGAAATTCTGGCTTCTTAGAATTAAGGTCTAGCTCTAAGTTGATCTTTCCAGTTTCCATAGATACCCTTTTAGTTTCATTAAGTGCTCATGTGCTGAGAGTTCATATAATTTCTTCATCTCTTCCTTCAACCATTGGAACAGATGATTCTTGAAAAGGTTCTCCTTATGCAAAATTGCTTAGACATTCCTGAACAATGGGCTACACACACCTATGTACTCCCACACATCCTGCAGTTGCAGTATCTTAGTTCATTGAATTCTGTGCTGTGGTTTGCATAAATATACCTATATATAAACATGCATACGTATATGTATGTATGCACAAATACATACATGTATATATACATGTGTGTAAATATGTGTGTTTATATATGGATATGTGTGCATGTACACACACACACAAATAGAGAGAGAGAGAGTCTCAGTACTGGAAGGGATATTTAGAGACCATCAGATCCAACTCCTTTATGTGTATCCAGATAAAGAACTCCTGTGATGCCACGGCTTGAAAAAGGAATTCTTCCTAGCAGCTGGTGCCTTGATGCTAGAGGTTAGCAGCTTAACACCAGGGTGTGGTGCTCAATTTTGAACTCTGAAAATTACTGCTGATAAGGGCAGGATGACTGCCAAGACACCGTGGTGTGAATCCCAGAAGAAGCACCCTCTATTTTAAGCACTCTCTCAGTCCATTGCACTGTCATGTGTATTGGCTCATGCTGTGTTCTTCCTCTCTGTCTGTTCTCTCTCTCTCTCTCTCTCTCTCTCTCTCTCTCTCTCTCTCTTTCTCTCTCCTTTCCTCTCTCTCTCTCTCTCCCCTTCCCCCTCCCTCCCTGCCTCCCTCCCCACCAAATTTCTTCCCAGGTTTCAACCCACTGCACAATGATGACAGCCAACTCTCTGACTGTCCTACTCTTAGAAATGTCTCACTCTGTGGTGATATACATGACATGCATCAAATCATCCTGGAGGTCATCATGGTCCTAGAGGTCATTACAAAGAACAAATTTTATTAGCATGGCATTCTTTTGCAAAAGGTAAAAGGAATGGGAGGAAAAGATGGAGAAGAAGAAAATGTAGAGGAAGATTTTTCAGATGGCAACAGGGTACTATTTAAAGTACAAACTTGGGCATATGGTGGGAAAGAAGAGTCCCTGGCAAGAGGAAGTCTCCTTTTGGAGAAGGCTTCACAGGGAGATACAAATGACACTTCATTCTTCATATAATAGGACTGACATGCCTGCCAATTCACATGCTTTCTACAGACAAAAAACAAAAGCCCCATTAGGTTTATCTTCTGAGACTAAGAAAGATCGGAAGGAAAGGCGGCTCACTCTAAAGCCAGGAATGAACAAGATCATGTGGGTGGGTACACAGGAGAATAAACAAGGACTTAGGACCTAGAGATCCACTAAGCCAACTCTTCGTTTTGCAGAAGGAAATTGAGATCCAGATAAATGACTTGCCCAAGATCATATTGCTAGGTAATAATAAAACTGGAAAAGTAGAACCAAGATGCCAGAGTCCTCCAATACAACCACTCCACAAAGATCTAGAAACTGCACCAAAACAAGTCCTGATGGGGAAATGCAAGAAAAAGTCACAGTGATTCATTTTTCCAGCCCAGTCTAACATAAGGAGACAGAGATTTTATGGATCTTAGAGATAGTCAAGGGTACAGTACATACAGGGACTGAAAGAGGACTAAGGTCCCAGAGGATCCCAAGGATACAGGACCAGGTGGTAATTGTAGGCTCTGTCATTCATTACCCAGTTCTGGGTAACTGAGGAAGGAACCTAAGCCTGTTCGGATGGTGATTCAAAGTGAGAAGCAGTCACCACTTGTATCGGCAAGCACCCCAACACAACCAGGGTGGCTGCTAGCACAGGTTCTTAGATCTGCTTTTCTAAAGGAAAGCAACTCAAAATGGGTTAACAATCTTACTTTAATCAAGCATACCATTTAC
>CM053582.1:195172007-195211731 GCA_028627135.1 Pseudochirops cupreus | reverse complement strand
ATTTACTGTTTTAGGAACAAATTCAGAAGCAAACAGTACCTGTGTGGCAGACCTCAGGAGCAGAGCAGGTACTCAGTTCTAGCTTCCAGCACAGACTGAAACCTTCAGTGGAACAGTCAGGGCAGAAATCCTTCAGTTCTGTTACTCTAAAAGAGCAGAGTTTTCCAGCTGACTGATTAGAGGCTGAAGTAGTCTACTGGAATGGATAACCAAGGATGAACCCATAGGAGTATTGCTCAGAATCAAATCTAAGGGAGAAATTTACAGAGTTAGAACAGGAGGTAGTGATCAGACTGCCCTGGATCAGACCACTAGTGGAGCATTGGAAGCTTGCAGGTCCACAGCCTAAGCTGAACTTGAGATCCTGAAATCACACAGCTCTCAATACCCCAAGAAAGTAAGAGAAGGACCCACAAGGAAAATGCTCAGCTCAGACTTTCCTCCCAAACTAATTTAAATTACAAACTCTCTAACTTAATTAACTTAAATTCCAAAGTAAAAAAGTAGGATGGAACAATGAACAAAGAAAAATAATAATAACTCCACCGTAAAGAGCTACTATGAGAAAAGGGATGCCCAAGACGCAAACCAAGAAGAGAATGACTCCAAAAACATATACAAGCAAAGCCTCAAAGTAAAACACAGTTTGGGAACAAGTCCAACCAGAATTCCTGGAAGGGATGAAGCAAGAGTTTTGTTTTGTTTTTTTTTTTAATAACTAAAAATTATTTTAAAAACCAAATAAGAATGAGGAAAAACAGTAAAAAAGTGAGAACTGTGGACGAAAGATTTGGAAGGAGAATTAACAGTTTTAGAACAAGAGACAAGACATTACCCAAGAAAAAGACTTCCCAAAAAATAACAGCTAATTACTCAATGAGACAACAAGAAATATCAAAACAAAATCAAAAGATAAAAAAAAAACTAGAAAATGTAATTTAGCAAAAACAAATCACCTGGAAAATAGATCAAGGAGAGATGATTTCAGAATCACTGGACTACCTGAAAGCCATGAACAAAAGAAGAGCCTAAACATCATACTTCAAGAAATGTTAAAAGAAGGCTGACCAGATCTCTTAGAACCAGAGGACAAAGCAGAAATAGAAAGAATCTTCTTGTCACTTTCTGAAAGAAACCCCAAAGTGAAAATTCCTGGGAACATTCTAACAGAAATCCAGAACTTCCAGGTCAAAGAAAAAATACTTCAAATTGTCAAAAAAAAAAAAAAGAATTCAAGTACCAAGGAGCTAATCAGGATCACAGATTTAGCAGCCAGCACTATAAAGGAGTGAAATGCTTGGAATATATTCCAGAAGGCAAAAGATACAGGCTTAGAACAAAGAATAACTTACCTAACAAAACTAAGTATAATCTTATGAGGGAAAAATGGACCTTTAACAAAATAAAGGACTTCTCATTATTCTTGATGAAAAGAAGAGATGCATAGCAACTCTGAACTAAAAACATAGGCGTCAAGAGAGGCATAAAAAGCCATCATAAGGGACTAAAGAAGGATAAACTGTTTACATTCTTATAATAGGAGATAATACATGTAGGTATGTAATACATGTATATATGTGTGATGTATGATATATGTGATAACATGTATGTTGTAGAGATCTACATCTCAGAACACTGTCACCATCAGGGGACATAGAGGAGTCAGAAAAGACAGAGGGAATTGGAATTATGTTATGTTTTGATTATCTTAAAGTAAGAATGGAAAGGGAGGGGAAGAGTAATACACAGGTTGATGAAGAGAAAGATGAGGGAAATCTCAAAATTAGAGCGTCCAACTAGAAATCTACATAAACAAGGAGAAAGGGGTAGGAGGTAGAACAGGCAACACTTCAACTGCACTCTCATCTGAACTGGTCAATGGGAGAAAAAATGTACAGAGAGAGACAGAGATAGAGAGAGAGAGAGACAGAGAGAGAGAGACAGTTCAGTATAAAAATACATTTTACCCCACAAGGAAACAGGAATTAAAAGGGTAAAGGGAAAAAGAAGAACAAAAGAGAGGGTAGGTTATGGGAAAGATTAGTCTTAAGCAATAAACTAGTTAGCAAGAGGCATGTAACAAAGAGAAGGAAAAGTATAAGAGAATACAATGTAAGGATACACAATCATAACTGTGAATGTGAATGAAATTAACTCGTGCATAAAATGGAAAAGGCTAGAATACTAGATTGGAGAGGTGACTGCAAAAATATATTGCTTACAAGAAACACACTTGAAACAGAAAGATGCACAAAGAATTCAAATAATGTGCGAAAATGAAATCTATTATGCTTTAAGTAAAATAAAAAAAGCAGGAGTAGCAATTATGATCTCAGATAAAGCAACAGCAAAAATAGACATACTTAAACAGGGAAAATGTGTTTTGTCAAAAGGCATCATAGTCAATGATTTAATATCAATACTAAACATACATACACCAAATGGCACAGCATCTAATTATGAAAGGAAAAGTTAATGAATTACAAAGAGAAATAAACTATAAAACTATAATAATGCAGCAACTTCAATTTGCCTCTCTCAGATCCAGATAAATCCAAGCAAAAAGTAAACAAAAAGTAAATGAAGGATTTGAATAAAATTTTGGAGAAGTTAGGTATAACACAACTCTAGAGATTGTTGAATAAGGCTTATAGAGAATATAAATATTTCTGAGCTATACATGGTAGCTTCACAAAAATTGACAATGTAGAGCCGGGCCGTACGATATACAGCCCATAAGCCACTTGGGCCCACCAAAGGATTTTGTGCAGCCCTGTGAAAAATGGAGGGTTATCACTGGGAATTCTCTTGTTTGTCATGTGACCTGTGGTAACCAAGCATCATCAGTCTGTCTCTAGTCTAACCTATCTGTAATCTGAATAAGTTTGGCCTAGGGATGGCTAGGTGGTACAGTGAATAGAGCACCGGCCCTGGAGTCAGGAGGACCTGAGTTCAAATCCAGCCTCACACACTTAACACTTAGTAGCTGTGTGACCTTGGGCAAGTCACTTAACCCCAATTGCCCTGCCTCCCCCCCTCCAAAAAAAAGGACAAAATATAAATGAATAAAGATAATGCAACAGTGAGCTATCATACCAAAATCTTGGGGATTAGCCAAAGCAGTACTTAGGGTAAATGTTATATCTCTAAATATTTTCATCAGTAAAAGAAAGAAAGAACAAATCAATGAAATGGGCATGCATCTAAAAAGACTTGAAAAACCAACAGATTTTAAAACCCCATTTAAAACAGAAAAATCCTGAAGATAATAAGAAAATTGAAATCCTGAAGAAATTAACAAAATGAAAAGCAAACAACTCTTTCAATTAATAAATAAAACTAGAAACTGTTTTTTAAATCAATTAAATAGATAAACCATTAGCTAACTTGATATTAAAAAAGAAAGAAGAAAACCAAATTACCAGTACCAAAAATTTTAAAGATAAAATCTAAACTCATAAAAAAGGAATACAGTAAATTATTAGGAATTCTTTCATCCAGTTATATGCCAGTAAAACAGAGCATCTAGATGAAATAGATAAATATTTACAAAAATATAAAAAATGCCCAGATTAATAGATGAGGAAATAGAAGACTTAATTAATCCAATCTTATAAAAAAGATATTGAACAAACCATAAATAATCTCCCAAATAAAAAAACTCTAGGACCAGATGGGTTTACAAGCAAATTCTACCAAACATTTAGAGAACAACTAACTGCAATACTACACAAACCATTTGAAAAAAATGGGAAAAGAAGGGGTCTTGGCAAATTTCTTCTATGATACAAATATGGTCTTGCTACTTAAACCAGAGAGAATAAAATCAAAGAAAAAAAAATCATAGTCCAATATCCCTAACGAATGTTGATGCAAATATTTTAAATAAAACAGTAGCAAGAAGATGATAGCAATGTATCACAAAGATTATATGCTATAGCCAGGCTAGATTTATCAAGTGAATTTATTACCAGTCTAGATTTGTATCAAGAATGCAAAGCTGGTGAAATGCCAGGAAAATCATAAATATAACTGACCATATTGATAACTAAAACCATAAAAATCACATAATTATATCATAGATTCAGGAAAAGTTTTACAAGATACAACACCCATTCCTATTTAAAAAAAACAAAACATAGAAAGCACAGGAAAACATAGATCCTTAATATGATAAGTAGTATATACCTAAAATTAAGAATTAGCATTATTTGCAATGGAAATAAACTAGGAAGCTTTCTAATAAGATCAGGGATAAAGCAAGTATGTCCATTATGATCATTATTATTCAATATAATGCTAGAAATGCTAGCAATAGCAGTAAGACAAGAAAAAGAAACTGAAGGAACTATAGGCAAAGAGGAAACAAAATGACCACTTTTTGCAGATGATATGATAGCTTACTTAGACAGCCTTAGAGAATCAACTAAAATCTAATTGAAATAATTATCAACTTCAATAAAGTTGCAGGATATAAAATAAAAACACACAAAGTATTAACATGCCTGCATATTATCAAAACATTCAATTGAAAGACAAAAAAAGAAATTCCATTTTAAATGACTACAGAATAATGGCTATAGTATCACTTGCTTTCTCAGTGAGTAGGGGAAAGGCTGGAGGAAGGGAAAGAATTTAGAACTAAAAATTTTTAAATCAATATTAAAATTAAAAAGATAAAATAAAATAACTACAGAAAATATAAAGCTCTTGGAAGACTACCTGTTAAAAGACATACAGGACCTTTATTACGTAAATACAAAACACTCTTTACACATATAAAAATAGATTTAAACAATTGGAGAAATATTAATTGCTCATGAGCAGCACAAGCAAATAATAAAAATTATAATACTACCCAAACTAATGTACTTATTCAGTGCCATACCAATCAAACCACCAAAGGATAACTTTATAGATTTAGAAAAAAATAATAACAGAATTCATCTGGAAGAATAGAAGATTAATAATATCAAAGAAATTAATGGGGGAGGGATGAGAAGGAAGGGGATCTAGCAGTGCCAGATCTTAAACTGTACTATAAAGCAGTGATAATTAAAATAATTTCATACTGAGCAAGAAACAGGCTAATCAGTGAAACAAATTAGTTACACAATATAGAAGCAAATGAGCACAGAAGTCTAGAATTTTATAAATTCCCAAACCCCAATTATTGGGGCAAGAAATCACTATTTGAGGAAAAAAAAAAAACTTAAAAGAAGTATGGCAGGAACTAGATATAAACCAGCATCTTACACAGTATTCCAAGACAAACTCCAAATGAGCAAATTACTTAGACATAAAGGATGACATCCTAAACAAATTAGAGGAGCAAGAAAGAAATTACCTGTCAGATCTATGGATAGAGGAAGAGTTCATGGTCCAACAAGAAATAAAGAGGACCATGGGTGGTATAGTGTACAACTTTGATGAGATAATTTAAAAGACTTTGAACAAACAAAATCAACGCATTTAAAATTAGAAGAGAAGCAGGAAACGGGTGGAGGTGGAAGGGTAGACCTTTGCAGTAAGCTTCTCTTATACAAGTCTCATTTCTAAGACATATAGAGTACTAAGTCAAATTTATGAGAATAAGATCCCTTCACCAATTGATTTTACATCATGAATCCTTTAGAAATGTTATGGATCAATGGATTGATCCGAGTTCCTAAGTCTTTCATACTTGATTATCTTTATAATACAGCAGCTACATAAATCACCTTTCTAGCATTTGTCATTTTCCTTTTTTGTGAACTTTGCCAATCTGATGGTTGTGAGGTTGTACCTCAGAGTTGTTTTAATTCGTATTTCTCTAATTATTAGTGATTTAAAACATCTGTCAGCATATGCCAAGATAAGCTCAAAATGGGCACATGATTTAGACATAAAGGGTGATGGGCATAAATCTAATGGGAAATTTTTCCTATGTTCTCCTAATTCACTTATGATATCACCCTTTATGTCTAAATCATGTATTCATTTTGAACTTATGTTGGCATACAGTATGTGATGTTGGTGTATGCCTAGTTTCTACCAGACTACTTTTCAGTTTTCCAAATTTTTTTTTTGCCAAATATTGAGTTCTTCCCAGAATAGCCGGGATCTTTGTGTTTATCAGACAGTAGGCTATTTGCAATGTATATTGTGCACCCAAAGTATTCCATTGATCAACGACTCCATTTCTTATCCAAACTAAATTGTTTTGATGATTACTGTTTTGTAACATAGTTTGAAATCTGTTACTACTAGGCCCCTTACTTTCACATTTTTTTTTCCATTTTTTCCATTGATTCCCTTGATGGTCTTGACCTTCCATTCCACCAGATAAATTTTAGAATGTTCTGTCTCTTCGAAGTAATTTTTGGGTAGTTCAATTGATATGGCACTAAATAAATAAACTAGTTTAGGTAGTATTGTCATTTTTATTATATTGGCTCAGCCTATCCATGAGCAATTAATATTTCTCCAATTATTTAGGTCTGTATTTGTGTAAAGAGTGTTTTATAATTGTGTTCATATAGTTCCCATGTATGTCTTGGCAAGTACACTCCTAAGCATTTTATAGTGTCTGCAGTTATTTTCGGTGGAATTTCTCTTTCTATCTCCTCCTGCTGGGTTTTGCTGATAATATCAACACAGTTTCTCTTGGACAGGAACCATCCTTCACTTGACTCTCAAGCAATGAGGCTGTTTTAATCAATCAGAACTTACACATCTAAATGAGTCTTTGACTTCCATGCATTCACCTTAGGCCATTATGAACTTCCTCCAAAACTACCTTTGCTCAAAAGACTTATAGAACTCCTCTTTATGAATCTGCCTTTGAAACTAGTTTAGGAGCCATACCAGTGAATCAGTCATTACTTTACAGTCATACCTTGTTTTTAATCCAATTCAACAAACAGCTACTAAAAAGCACCATGCTAAGTGTTGGAGTTACAAAGAGAAAACAAAACTCATCCTTGCCTTTGAGGAGCCCATGTTCTGCTGGCAGATACATGTACGTAATAAGCAAATGCAAAGTAATTTGAGGAGGGAGAGGAGGACTAACTAGGGCAGGGGTTCTTAATCTGGGGTCTGTGGATCAATTACAGAGTGTCCATGAAATTCAATGGGGAAAAAATTCTCTCTTTATTTTCACTAACCTTTGGTTTTCTTTGTAATCCTCTGTATTTTACTTTATGCATCTAAAAATATTCCAAGAAAGAGTCCATAAATTTCACTGCCAAAGTGATCAGAAAAGTTCTGAACTGGGGGGATCATAGGGGGTTTATTCAATAGGTGCCTCCTCCACAGCTGCATCTGAGTGGAGGTTTGAAGGAAACAAAGGATTCTAAAAGATGGAGGTGAGAGAGGAGTGCATTCCAGGTATAGAGGACAGACTGTGCAAAAGCAGAGACAGGAGATGGAATGCTGACTTCAGGAAACAACAAGCAGGCCAGTTTGTCTGGAACAGAGAGTAAATATAGGAAAATAACATGAAGTGAAGTCTGGAGAGGCAGAGTGTCCCCAGATTATAAAGGGTTTCAGACGCCAAGCTGAGGAGTTTGTATTTTATCCCAAAAGCAATACAGAGATACTGAAGAAACCAAAGTTGTTTTGTTTTGTTTTGTTTTAACAGACTTATAACATGGTAAGACCCATGCCTTGGAAAGATGATTTTGGCAGATCTGTGGAAGATGGTTTGGAAAAGGAAAAGCCTGCAAGCTGGGAGGTTGTCTCACCAGTTCAGTCACAAAATGGTGAGGCTAATGTGAGTGGAGAGACCGGGACTGATGTGAGAGATGCTAGAAAGGCAGAATCAACAAGATTTGGCAACTGATTATATGTGGGAGAGGAGAAATAGAGATGTGAAGTATGACTCAAAGGTAGTAAACCACGGTGACAAGAAGGATGATGGTGCCATTATTATTCATTGGAGACACATTAAAGGGCACTTAGCCCATCTAGCCCAACCCCCTATCCCAAGGTTATATTCCTTCTACAGCCCCCTCCAAAAGTGGTTGTTCATATAATCTCTGTTCAAACATTCCCAGGAATAAGTATATTATGTCACAAAGAAACATATTGCACTTTTTGGACAATTCAATTTATCCAGTTTGGTAATTCCATTTATTCATTTGATATGGTTCCAGGTTATTTTTGGCTATACCCTAACATCAAATCTACTTGAAATATTTGCTCTGACAGAGGTATGCAAAAGAATGAATAATTCCAAAAGAGAAACTCAAAAAATATATTGAGCAGTGGTAGCATCTTTGGAATAAGTATACAACCTCCCAGGGCAGCTACTCTGAAAGGGGAAACATTCATTTGAATGTGTTAGTTATGGAATTCTTAATTAAAATCATTTATTTTGCCCTGGAGAGACATATAAACTAATGCTGAGTGAGAAGAGCAGAGGCAGGAGAACTTTGTACACAATTACAGATATATCGTTTGTGTCAACTAACTTGGATAGGCTGGGCTCCTCTCAGCAATGCAAGGTTATAAGATAACTACAAAAGACTC
This sequence comes from Pseudochirops cupreus, assembly GCA_028627135.1. NCBI lineage: Eukaryota > Metazoa > Chordata > Mammalia > Diprotodontia > Pseudocheiridae > Pseudochirops > Pseudochirops cupreus. The sequence continues at coordinate 195,203,220 of CM053582.1, read as the reverse complement.
ATGATGGAAAAGGATGTTCTCATCCAGAGAAAGCTACAGAGTCTGAATGCAGATTGTAGCAAACTACTTGCCTTTTATTCTGTTTTATTTTGTTTTGTTTCTTCTTTCTCATTGTTAGCTCCACTAGTTATAATTCTTCTTTACAAGTTGACTAATGTTTAATGTGTAGGTATTTGTAGACCCTGTATTTGATTGCATGGGGGGGGGGGGGGCGGAGAGGTGAAAGAAGGGGAGAAGATCTGAAACTTAGGGGACTGTGGAGCTGAATGTTGTAAACCAAAAGTAAATAAGTAAATGTTTTTAAAAAATTTTCAATAAAATCATTTATTTTGTAGTCACATCTTGATGATATTATCATTCATTCATTCACGTACACACATACAGTCTTTGACAGTGCCAGAGAGGTGAGATCATAGAATCTCAGCATGAAGAGAATTCATCATTGATCTAGTTCAGAGCTTCCCAAACTTATTTGGCCTACTGCCCCCTTAAAAAAAAAAAAAAGCACTCAGCACCCCCTGGAAATCAACTTTTTTTTTTTTTTTGCTTTTTGGAGGGGGGAAGGTAGGGTAATTGGGGTTAAGTGACTTGCCCAAGGTCACATGGCTAGTTTTTGTGTTGTATCTGAGGCCGGATTTGAACTCAAGTTCTCCTGACTCCAGAGCCAGCACTCTATTCACTGTGCCACCTAGGCACCTGGAAATCAACTTTCTTTAACCTTTTAATGGTTTTTTGAAATTTGCATTAATTCAAAAAATATTTTTTTAAATGCCACATCTCAAATTTGTTAACACTTATGATGTGTATATCCTTAGGCAAGTCAATTGATTTGTCTGCCTCAGTTTCTTCAACTGTAAAATGGGGATTATAATAGTGCCTACCTTCCAGAATTATTGTGAGGATTAAATGAGTTAATATTTGTAAAGCGTAACATTTGCTCAGTGACTGACACATACTCATGCACTTAATAAATGCTTGTTTCCTTCCTTCTGCTTGACAATCATTCAAATGCCTCAAGACAGCTATTATGTTCCCCCAAAATCTCTTCTTCTCCAGTCTATCTATCACTAATTCTTTCAACCAATCATATGGCATGATTTCAAGTCATCTATATATCCTGGTCTGTCTTCTGGACAAGGTCTAGTTTTTCAATTTCATTCCTAAAGTATGGCAACCAGAACTAAACACAGTAATACATATATGTTCTGATCAAATGAAGAGTGCAACAGGCCTATGCTCTCTTTTATCAGGAATACTATAATTCCATTTATACAGACAAACTCTATGAGATTTTTGGTCCACAATGCTATAGTTTTGTTCATTTACTAAAAATCCCATATGTCTTTCATACAAATTGTTGTATAGCCAATACTTGTGCGGCTGATTTTTTTGAACTTGAGTAAAAGATGTTACTCTTACTAAATTTTACTTTAATTTGGACTAATCTGCATAGCCTAAAGAGATCTTTTTAAATCCTGATTCTGTCATCTAATATACTAACTATTCTCCCCAGTTTCATGTAATCATCAAATTTGATAAGTATACCTTCTATGTTTTCATCCAAATCAAATATAAAAAATGTGGAATAGCACCAGTCCAAGGATAAAGCACTGTAGCACTCCACATAATAGAAGTTCAATAAATATTTACTGATTGACTAGTTCAGGAGACAGGGGAGCAGCATATAGAATAAAAGACGAGGTAGCAATGTTCATCAGATGCACGTCAAGACCAGAGTCCCAAATATAACTAAATATAAACAGTCTTAAAATAACTTTAAGATGTTACCAAAACCTGATAGCTAATAGTAGTACAACTTGTAGATCCAAGTAGTCTTACCCCATGACCCATTTGGTCCCAATATCATTCCAGAGCTTAAATGAAATGATATTCTCCAGGACAGACCTAGAAATTGTCCTTAATTGTTCCTAAATATTTTCATATTACAGAGCTCAACCAGAGAAAAATCTTCCCTGACCCTAGTATCTCTTCAAACCAGTATTATCTCTCCTACCCTCTCCTCTTCACAGTTAAACTTTCAGAATGAATAATTTTTATTTGCCCCCTTCACTTCCATACCATGTACTCCTTAACCCCTTGTAGTCTGGCTTCTGTCCTCACCACTCTACTGAAACTCCTCCTATCCCATGAGGTCTCTTTTTAAGTGCGAAAAACTAATCACCTTTTTTTCAGTCCTCATTCTCCTTTACTTTGCTTTAGCACTTAAAATGTCTAGCCACCTCCCCCGTGATACTCTTCCACTGGTTTCTATGACACCAGTCTTCTCTGGTTCAGTCTCTTGGGCTCTAACTCATCCTTCTCAATCTCTCTTTCTAGCTTTTCTTCTTTCATCTGTTCTTTAAATGTAAGCACCATCACTCCCCAAAGCCTGTTCTCAGTCCTCTTTTCTTCTCTCTCCATAATTTCTCCCATAACAGTAACATCTTCCCCCACAGCATCAATTATTGACTGGAACATAGAAAGTACCTGATAAATGCGTGTTGATTGATTGACCACCTCTATTTATATGATTTCCAAACATGTATCTCGATAAATGACCTCTCTCCTGAGTTCTGATAGGGAAGAGTAAGGGGAGGAAATAAGTATTAATATATTACCCTCCACACTCGTCAGATTGACTAATATGACAGAAAAGGAAAATGAAAAATATTGGAAAGGATGTGGGAAAATTGAGACACTAATGCGTTGTTGGTGAAGTTGTATGCTGATTCAACCATTCTACAGAACAATTTGAAACTATGCCCAAAGACCTATAAAACTATATATAACCTTTGATTCAGCAATATCACCACTAGATCTGTATCCCAAAGAGATAAAAAATAAAAGGCCCTGTATATGCCAAAAATATTTATAGCAACTCTCTTAGTGGTGGCAAAGAATTAGAATTTGAGTGGATAGCCATCAACTGGAGAATGGATGAACAAGTTGTTGTATAGGATTATGATGGAATATTACTGTGCTATAAGAAATGATGAGCAGGATGCTCTCAGAAAAACCTGGAAAGACCTATGTGAACTGATGCAAAGTGAAATAAGCTGACCCAAGAGAACACTGTACACAATAACAGCAATATTGTATAACAATCAATTGCGAATAACTTAGCTCTTCTTAGCAATACAATGATCTAAGACAATTCTGAAGGACTTATGATGAAAATGCTCTCCATTTCCAGAGAAAGAACTGATGGAGTCTTAATAAAAATTTAAGCATATTTTTTCTTTATTTTTCTTGGTGGCAGGGGGTTTATCTGTGTTTTCTTTCACAACATGACAAACATGGAAATGTTTTGCATGACTGTACATTTATAACCTATAGCAAATTGCTTGCCTTCTCAATGAGGAGGGGAGGAGAGAGAAGAAGAGAAAGAATTTGGAACTCAAAAATTTTAAATGAATGTTAAAAATTGCTTTTACATGTAATTGGGAGAAAAATAAAATACTAAATTTTTTTTTAAAACTACTAATATCCCTATTATAGGCCAGGTACTTTGCTAAGCACTTTACAATTATCTCATTTGATCCTCACAACAACGCTGTAAGGAAGTCACTATTATTATCTCCATTTTATAGTTGAGGAAACCAAAGTAAACAAAGATTAAATGACTTGCCCAGGGTCACACAGCTAGGAAGTATGTGAGGTCAGATTTGAAGTCAAGTCTTCCTGACTCCAGGCCCAGAGCCCTATCCACTGTGCCACCAGTGCCTCTATGTCATATCACATGTCCATTTTAATGTGTCACTGATTAAGTTTTTGAGTGTTGTACCCCTTACTCTACCCAATCAGCCCTCTGATTTTTATTGTACCATTTTGCATAGAAAGATGATTTTTAGAAATGCCTGTTTCTATAGCAGAACTGACAGCATCTGACAAAACTAACCCTAAAACTGATCTATTTTCTTTTTCTCCAAAATTTTCCCCTCTCCTAACTTCCCTACCCATTTCAATTTATGGCAGCATCATTCTCCCAGACACCTAGACTCAAAACCTCAGAGCTGTTTATGACTCTTCCATCTTCCTCATACCATCCAATCAGTTTCCAAGTCCTATTGATTCTATCTCTACAATATCCCTTAAATCTGTCCTCTCCTTTCTACTTCCTCTGCTACCACCTACTCCAGGCCTTTATCACTTCTTACCTGGACTATTTTAAGTCTCATAATTTTTGGAGTCCTTTCTTCTTACAATCTATCTTTCAGATTACTGCCTAAATCCTAATGCACAGTATTGATGCACGTACCTTCCCTTACTCCTGTCTCCAGAGGCCCCTCATTGCCTACTCAATAAAATACAGACTCTTTGGTCTAACGTTCAAAGTCCTCCACAATCTGACCCAATATATCTTTCCAGTTTCATTTCATAATAATCCCCTTTGGACACTTCATGCTCTGATCCAATTGTTCCCTGATCTCATCTTTCCCTCTACCAACACCATTCCTTGCTATACATTCCTACCTGAAACGTTACCACCACTAATAATTAGCTATTAAAATCCCTGGACTCCTTCAAGACCCAGACCAGGTACTATCTCCTATGACAATGCTAAAATTGATCACTCTCTCTTTGTTTAACCTCTCAGACCTCCCTTTTACCTCTCCTATGCACTTATTCATTTTCCAGCTTACATTATAATATTTGTGTACATGCCCCATTTCCCTCCTGGGTTGTAAGATCCTTGAGAGAGAGTCTACACCATTTTTCATCTTTGCAAACTCAGTGTTTAGCACAGAGCTTACACAGAATAGGGGCTTAACGAATGTTGAATTTAATTTCTTTGGAAACCTCATTATGCACTTTCCAGTACTGACAACTATCCATTATTTTTCATTCATACAACTTAGTACTGAGTGTCTAAATGTATCGTTTTAGGTATTGCAAGGGTTACAAAGAAGATAATAATGGTTCTGTCCTCAAGAGGCTTGCAATCTAGATAGACAGATAAGGCACAAATGTAAAGTTAAATAATCATATGAGAGCTAAATAACAACATAAAACAAGAACACAAAAGATATCTTAGAATAATAGTCTGTGATGTTAAATGAATGGTCCAGAAACTCAGAATAGGGAGAGATCACTGAGGACTAGAATAGGCATAGTTGAATTTTTTGAAGTGGTGGGACTTGAGTTAGGTCTTGAAACACAGGCAGAATGTTTATAGTTAGAGAAGATGATAAGAAAGGAGGAGGAAGGGTGGGACAAAAGGAGTTGGGCATTCCATATCATAGGTTCATACATAGATTTAGAGCTGGAAAGAACCTTACAGGTTTCCCAGTCCAATTCTCTTATTTTATAAACAAGGATACTGAAATACAGAAAAGTTAGATAACTTGCATAGGGTCACACAGCAAGATCCAGTTCTTCCTGACTCAAGTTGAGTGCCCTAACCATTATACCATGCTGCATCTCATGCATGAAGGGAATGGTATAAGATACAGGATGTCTTTGAGAGATAGAATTGCCTGACTGGAGTGGGATTTTTATATAAACTGTGGGAGATAAGATTAGCAAGTAGTCTGCAAATAGATTAAATGTCATAACAGAGTGTGGAGTTTATCCTGTAGATAACTAGAAACCATCCAAGGTCTTTGAGGAAGGAACTCCCTTCTGTTACACCCCTACAGGAGAAATCAAAGGAGTTGAAAAACTCATTAAGACTGTTTTCTTTTGTTAAACTCTCTGATCAAAGGTTTGGTAAATTGAGGGGGGGCAGGGAGGAAGGAGTTAAAATTTTTGGCGTAAAGTGAAGGATTGGGGATTAACTGTACACCTCAATTTCCATGTTCTCCCTGGCTCCTCTGACCATGGATAATCTATAATGGGTAGTAAAAGCAAAAAAAGCAGTTAGGACCTGGAGCTACTAGTGGCAGGATGAGAAGGGATTGTACCTGGCATTGAAACCTCCCTAAACTATGTCTAAGATAAGGCTCTGGGATTAGGTGACTGATTTGCTGGATCCACAGCAAAGTCTATGGTGCCATTGGAGACCTTCAATCAAAAGAGCAAAAGAGTACTTAGGGGTGGCTGTTTTATGTTCTGGATCTTAATGTAGGCTTACGTGTTGTTCTATTTATACGTGCACCCTCGATGGCTGGGATGATTGACATTCCATTCAGGGAAGGTAAAATAAAACCCTTCCTTTGTAGCACCCCCCCATAGAACACACCACACATTCCTGGAAGCAAGATGGGAGGCAAAGTTTGACCTCTCTTCACTAAGGAAAGGGAATTCTGTGAAGTAAACCACAGAACAGCCTAGCAAACAACACAGGGAAATCCGTTCTCAGAGCACGGAAAGCCTAGGTAAGCTGATCCTTTGAACTTGGATTTAAATGGCTGTGTGGCCCTGGCAAATGATTTAACTTTTCCATTCTCCAGGCAACCCCCTAGGACGATAAATGACAGAAGAGTGCCTACCTGCTTTATTAGAACTTGGTCCCTGACTGGGAGTTTCCTATTGCAATGAAATCATATCAGGTAAAAATAATATTAGTAATAATAAAAAGTTAGTAATTGATAATGATAATTCTCTATGTACACTGGGTGTTCAAATACCGTTGTTGACTATTTAAGGCTAAAAGAGACTGACTGCCAAGAAGAGACTTATTCTTCACCATAAAAATAGGGGAACAACGAACAGGGTTGGCCAGCCAACCTCAGTCATATTATGTAGAGGCAGTTACATTCCTGAAGAAAGTGTGGTTCACTAGCAAGTATTAAAATGCCATCCAGGTCCAACCGAAATAAGCTGTCAACACACAAGAAAGGAAGTTTAGACATGGAATTCACTTCCAGTTCCACAACTTCCGGTTTTACGAGGCAGGTCATTGAATTATAAATGTTGCAACGAGAAAGGACCTTAAGAGGTCATCTGGGCCAACTCCTAGCTTTCATGCAAATACATTATTACTCCCATTTTGAAGATAAGATAACTGAGGTCCCGTCCTCTAGCCTAAGGTTCATAGAATCATTAGTTCAGAGCTTGAAGAGACCTTGGAAGTCTTGGCGTGCAACCCCATTAGTTCACTGTTGAGGAAATTCAAGCCTAGAGATAATAAGTGACTTGCTCAAGGTCACAGAGATAAGAAGCAGCAAAACCAAGAACTCGGGTGATCTAACTCGAAAATCAGTGAGCTTCTTACTGTTAGTGTGCTACCACACAGTGCACGGGAGGATGGGCAGCAAACTGCGCTTCTTGTTCTTTCTCTTGCATTTCCCTGTTTCTCTTCAATCTGTGGTATTTGTGTTATGGGACCGCTTCCAACGGCGTTTGCAGGGGACCCTAATCACTATCATTGTCTCCCGATGAGTCCCATTTTGTTTTCATGTCATAATGGAAGGTCTACTTTAATCTCCAAAAATGTACAGCAGTCCCTCCCGAAAGACAGAACTCTCCTAAGCACAGGAACAAACAAAAACTCCCTCCAGGGTCCGGAATAATTCCCAGAGTAGACTGGAGGAAAGAACCAGAATTGTCACAGGAAATAGCCCAGGTGTGGGGAGTGTGCTGCCTTGAGAAGAATCAATTGCAGATCCCCAAACACTCCTATCTCCCCTAGGGCTGTCACCAGGATAGATAAGTGAGTCCATGAATCCTGAATTTCCAAGGGATAGGTTTGGCTCTCTTACTGCTAGTAAACTACCATGGAAACCGCCATGTCTCTCTGAAGAACTGTACCACCCTCAGGTCCCTGAAGAGGAGGAAGCAGGACCCCACCACCACCCAGGCAGTTTCCAGGCATGTGTTTATGAATGGCTATGTTTGTGAAGCAGCCCTGACCCCAGACAAACACAATAACCGATACAACAGGAAGAGCTAAGCCCAGTCTGGGGAAATCACTGACAAATGTTCTCACAGTTTGATTTGTGAGAACAGCAGCTCCTGATAAAGGCTCTGAAAAAAGCCAGAAACTATTAGCACCTCTCAGTCTGTGTCTGTAGGAGGGGGGTCAGAGGCAGAGGAGGAGGCTGCGTGTGTGTGTGTGTGCTCCTCAGATTGAATGTAGGTACAAGGAGCAACCCTAGACAGCTTACGGGCAGGGTGCGGACAGAGTATTGACCTGTGAATCTGGACATCAATTTTGCTGCCCAATTTTTGCTGCCAAACTGTTTTGGTTGCTTCAGTTTCCCTTTCTGTAAAACAGGAGAGATCCTTTATATGGCTGTTGCATTAGCAAAGGGTCGCTCCCCCTACTCCCTCAGTAGACACGTGGGTTGAACACTCTGGCTCTTCCACCCTGAGCACCTTCTCACTCTTTTCCCAGTACTTTCTCACAGCAGTTCTTGGCAAATTTGCGATGGCCCAGTGAGCAACACCATGCATTATACTAAGCACTGAGATTACAAAAGAAAAAAAACAACACTGTATTTACAATATATGGCGTTTTTAACATGTTTACAATGCACTTTACTCACAACCCTCCTATTAGTATTGTTATCCCCTTTTCATTAATGAATAAATTGAGGCTCATAGATGTCAAGAGAATGATTTGTCCATGAGTTACTTAGACAGTATATAGTGGGGTCAGGTTATAAATGGAGGGTTAGGGCTCCAGGCCCCAAAAACAACCCTCTTTCATCTATACGACAAGGACCACCTCTGTGCTTGAAGTCCCCACAGTCTACTGAGGGTGAATAAGACATGAAAACACGTAACAGTAATACAAGTTAAAATTTAATTAGGGAATTTCTTTTAAAGGTCTAAATGGCATAGGCATTTCAAGATGGGAGAACACCTAGCCTGGTGCTTTGCCAAATACAAGTGCTTGATAACTCTTGAATTGAATTGAAGGAATGGAAATGCTGAAACCTCATTCTCTTGGGATGGTAGAACTCAAATCCTTTCACTCCAAGTGGATTCTTTTCTTTCAGGATGGGAAGGAAATTATATTGAGATAGAGCTCCATTTCTCAAACTCCCATTTTCTCAGAAAAGCTGGCATTAAGGGGCTTCGGGACAACTGAAAGCTGTTGGACGTGAGGATGACAAGTTTGGCTGGTGTACTCACTTTGCAGCTGAAATGTTTATTCACAATTAATGGGCAAGCATTACACAATTGTTTCTTTCAAATGCAGCATGCTGGTGTATAATACACAATCAGAGGGCATTGTATATTGGAATATAACTCATTAGCCACTTCCAACTCTTTACCTCCTAGAAACAAGAAAGTCTGTGGACTATTACAGCCTTAACTTTGGTCTCTTAAAATCCTAGCTCCAGACCAGGTGGGAGATTTCAGATTTAGAAAAATGGAAAAGGAAATGAGAATAGGCTTCTGTTGAAATTAATTACAGTAGGAGAACCAAAAGACTTAGTAAGGTAGGGGAAGATGGGAGCAAGGTAGAAGAAAGCTTGTAGATTGACCTCCTATTCCTCAAGCCAAGAGTCTCACTCAGGGACCTTAGGCAAACCTGGCAACAGCTGACCCTGTTGAGGGTCAGTCCAGAATGGACTTGTCCCTATGTGACTGCACAGTGAATACCAAATGTCTTGTGTCATGCTTCTCAAACCTAGAGGATTTGGCTACCAAGGCACATGCTCTGAGGATGAACTCACTCACTTTGGGTCCCAAACAGCTGCCAAAGTTTGAGTAGCTCAGCAAGCAAGGGATAGGGGAGACCACGGGGAGGGTGATCTGAAAAATCAAAGGGGAAAGGATTGGATTATTGTCAAACCTGAGAGGGTGGGAGACTCTGGGACAGATTGATGGGCTATTCTAATGGATTTGCCAGTGAGGAGAGACTTGTCATTGTTCACTGTGTTAAGGCAGCTGCTTGTAGAGTGAAAGTAAATGGCCAGGAAGAGATCTTGTATTGTAAAATCCAGGAGTAGATCTGTCCCCCAGAATATACAGGAAAGCAAACCTCTCCTTATGTAGTCTAATCCCCGTAAATACCTAACAGATGAAACCATAATGTCATCTTGTACCTTGCTTCCCAGTCATCATCCCTCCAGTCATTTAAAAAGACCCTCAAATCCTCCTCCATGACACTCTCTTAGGGTGACCAGAGGAGAGCTGACAATTTTCTCTCACCCAGTTCTGTCTGAAGTTGTAACTCCCAAGACAATTCTTTATTTTGTTTTGATTTTTTTTGCTTTTTTGTGGGGGGGGGGGGGGGTGTTAAGTGACTTGCCCAAGGTCACATGGCTAGTTTTTGTGTTAAGTGTCTTTGGCTGGATTTGAACAAAGGTCCTCCTGACTTCAGGGCTGATGCTCTATTCACTGCACCACCTAGCCGCCCCTCCCAAGGCAATTCTATCTAAATTTCATCCAATGGTTAATTTATTCTTTCTTCAACTAAAATGTACTTATCCTCAACCAGTAAATGTTGAAAATATCTTCTCTCAGTCAACAAGCTTTTATTAAGCACCTACTGTGTGCCAGCCACAGTACTAAGTACTAAGAATACAAACACAAACAGAAAAAATACATATGTCCTGTCCTCAGGGAGCTTACATTCTAATAAAGGAAGACAACACGTAAGAGGAGCTGAAAAGAAGGTTGGGGAGACATGAAGGCGCATGACATGAGGCATGGCAGAGAAAGACTGAAGAGTGAGGAGGATAGCCTGGAGACACTGCTGGCCTGGGCTTCTTCCTTCAAACGGAGGTTCTGGGAGGATTCAGTAAATCTGAGGCTGAGGGCACCTTCCATGGTAGAGCGATCTTCCAGGACGAAGAGTTGTCATGGTGGAGCAGAGAAAATCTGAAGTCAGGAGTACAGTTTGGACATCTGGATGGAGAACTGCATCTAGAATCGACTGCTCTGTGTAATGTTCTCTACACATAGATGCGTTTTTTAGTTGTCTTTCTTATTGTCTATTTTATTTAACTTAGATTAAAGTTTAGATTAATCTAGACTAATCTAAAGGTTAGATTAAAGCAAGATGGTTTTTTTTTTTAAAGTGGCAAGTGAGTCACAGATTCCATTAGTGGAGTTAATTGGCTTCATGGGGGGCTGGGGGGAAGGGCTATGTTTTTAAAATCTTCCAAGGTTATTGGCTTTACCTCCTAGTTCCAGGGAAGGGAGAAAGAAAAAAAATATTTCTACAGCACCTACTACGTGCCAGGTACTATGTTAAATGTTTTACAACTATTACCTCATTTGATCCTCATAACAATCCCAGGTACTTGCCTAGCAAGAATCAGTGTTCTGGAGCAAGGGAGAAAGGAGTAAGTGGTGAAAAAGTACTACCTTGTAATAGAGTTACATGAACATGTACATGAAGTCTTTCCTAACCCCCCCATCCCGATATTAGTGTCTTTCCTCCCAAAAGTAACTTTGTACTTATTGTGTATGTAATAATACATGTGCATCTGGTCTCCTCTAACAGAATATAAGCTCTCTGAGGGCAAGGATTATTTCATTTTTGTCTTTGTATCCTTAGCATTTAGTACAATGCCAGACATATATTACAAGAATACTTCTTGGTTGATATAAATCTACCTCTACTACCAGAAGGAAAAAAGGCCAGACTTGGAGACAGGAGACCTGGGTTCATGGCCCAGCTTTGATACTTCATGCTGGTGTGACCTTGGGCAAGTCCCCAAACCTTAGTCTCCCCTCCAAAATGAGAAGAATAACTCTACCACCCTCTCATGGGGCTGTCATTAGGAAAGGACTTTATAAATCTTAAAGCACTATAGAAAAGTCACAAAGAAAAAGAAACCAACCTTTTAGGGTCCTGTTGGTGGTAGCAATTTCACAGTCAAAAGGCAGTTTTAAAGGTATATCTTTTTTGTAATCTTCAGAGCGGGGACTAATTATATTTGTCCAGTTCTCTTTGTTACCCACTGAGCCAAATGCAATTAGGCACTTTCTGATGACGCTGATGTTTTGTTGCTGCTGCTCACAATGATGCCAACTATGACAATGACAGTGATGTGTGCTCCCAACTAGTCACTCATTTTGTTGTACCCATAATTCTAGGTACCATTTAATGAACAGTAGCTCTTCACCTCAGGCAGCAACATAATACGGAAGGCTCTTCGCTAATGGCTGAGAAGATCAAGACTAAGGTTCAGGACTGCTAGCAATGGAGAATTTAAATTAGATCTGCCCCATTACTGTGCATCAGCCTTTCTCCCAGCTCCAAGATAGAAAATCTCTCTGTCACTGCTTCTGTCATAAGCTCAAAATTTCAGTCTTAGTCTCAGCTTTTCTGGCTAGGACAGGGGTGGGGAACCTGCTGCCTCTAGGTCCTCAAGTGTGACCCTTTGACTGAATCCAAACTTCACAGAATTCTGTGAAGTTTGGATTCAGTCAAAGGGCTGCACTTGAGAACTTGGAGGGCCACATATGGTCTTGAGGCCACAGGTTCCCCACCCCTGAGCTAGGGAAAGTTAAAGAAGACCATTCAATGAAGTACCAGCTCACTTCTGGGACCTATCCTCTGTTGGGGAAACTGCCTCAAAGTCTCAAGGGATTTCTCCCCCTACTAGAAGTAAAAGCCTCTTGCATCTTGGATATCTCCCTTGGTCACTATCTGGATAACAGCTACAAACAGAAGCCGTTCTGATTTTGGATAGTCCTTCATTTCCTAATGAAACACATGGTAAAGCTTCTGAAACATCAGATAAGTAGAGCACTGTTAACCGATAGCTCTTTGCTTAGCATTCAAGGTTCTCCAGGACCAGGTGTCACCCCCTTTACAGCCTCATTTTGTATCATTCATACACACACACACACACACACACACACACACACACACACACATTATTCTCTGTTCCCAGAACACACCACTCTCCAACTTCCATACCTTTGCCTGATACAAAGTGCTGAATAATTGCCAGCTGACTGATTGAATGATTGACACTATGCTTAGATGTTCCTGCTCTTTCCCTGTTGAACACTTATCCATCCTTTAAAGCCCAATTCAATTATCACTTCTTCCAAGAATCATTCACTGCTCACCACCCTGACTGTGTTTGGTTTCAACTTTTCCCCTTGGATCTCATGTAATACTTTGTTTTGTATTTTTCTTTCTTTTTTTTTTTTTGGAGGGGGAAGGCAGGGCAACTGGGGTTAAGTGACTTGCCCAAGGTCACATGGCTAGTAAGTGCTAAGTGTCTGAAGCCAGATTTGACTGATCCTGACTCCAGGGCCAATGCTCTATTCACTGTGCCACCTGGCCATCCCGTTTTGTATCTTTCTAATGAACTCATCATGTAATGTTGTAAATTTTCATTACCAATATTGTCTTTCAATCATTTTCAATCTTGTCCAACTCTTCATGACCCCATTTGAGTCTTTCTTGGCAAAGATACTGGAGTGGTTTGCCATTTCCTTCTCCAGCTTATTTTACAGATGAGGAAACTGGGCCAGACAGGGTTAAGTGACTTACCCAGGATCACACAACTAGTAAGTGTCTGAGGCCAGATTTGAACTCAGGAAGATGAGTCTCCCTGACTCCAGGCCTGGCGCTCTAGCCATTGTGGCACTTAGCTGCTCATAGTTACCAATGATCTTACCTTATCCCTCTATTGGGCCGCAGGTGCCAAGAGGACAGCAAAATGTGTCTCATGCCTCCTGCCACACCTAGCAGAGTGCTACGCAGTAGACACATTACTAAATGAAAATAACTCACATTTACCTGAGTCCATGAAGTGCTTTCCTGAAAAACAGCACTTGGTACAAATAGTATTCTTATTTTACAGATGAGGAAGTTGAGGCATTAAGAAGCTGTGTGACTTCCCCACAGTCACACTGCTAGTGAGGCAGAGGCAGAGTCTGAGGCAGAATTCAAACCCAGGACTCTTCATTCCAGATCCTATAGTCCACCCAGGCCTCTGTGCTATGATGAAAGTATGCATGAATGCATGAATGAATGAAACTGTCCAGTGAACTGTTGTCTTTATGTAGCACATCTGACATTGAAGACTTGCCTTGGGTAGCTTGTCTTCAGCCCCTTTCAGATGACCCTTCCTTTTTTGATAGCCAACTCCCAGACATACAGTGTCCTCATGCTGCCCCCTGGCTAGACAGGTCATCACCCTCAGAGCCAGTACTAGGGAAGAACAAAATAGATAATGGTCAGAATGCATAAGAAGGAGACACAGCAGACACTTAAAATTCCTTTTATATTTGTACACAATTTTCAAAGCCAGAAAAATCCTCTGTGGCAAATAGCTATTTCCTTCATGCTAAGTCAAATTCTCTTTGTTACAATGAAGGTGCAAAGTCTCTACTAAAGACTAACAATCAGCAGGTATGGTTTTCAACCCTTCACTCTAGTGTACAAATGTCTTGTCCCAATTCTGGTCACCTAGTACCTAGTGTCACTTAGCAATCTCCAGCAATGGGCATCCCACGCTCAGGACTTGCCCTTCCGTGTTCTCAATATGAGAAAGAGTAATGGTCAGAATTTCATAATGAGAGCTTAATCATGGAACATTAGAGCTGTAAGTAAACAGAGACATTCTCAAGTTTACAACTGGTTCCACTTTGCTTTACAAAGGAGAAAACTAAAGGCCACGAGAAGTAACTCGCTCATGGTGACACAGCTATTTAATGGCAAACCTAAGATTAGATGAGGCACGGTGGCTCTCAGGCCAGGACTCTTCCACTGTAGGTGGCCTTTGGCACTTCTGTAGGCCCATGGCAGGATATTTTTGGTTGACAGGAGTAAAGCCTTTGAGCACTTTTCAAACCGTAAGGCAAGTTCCAGAGTAGGAACAATTTTTTGTCATTTAGTCATGTCCAACTCTTTGTGACTACACTGGGGTTTTCTTGGCAAAGATCCTGGAGTGCTTTGTCATTTCCTTCTCCGGCTCATTTTACAGATGAGGAAACTGAGGCAAACAAGGTTAAGTGATTTGCCCAGGGTCACACAGCTAGTATGTGTCTGAGGTCATATTTGAACTCAGATCCTCCTGATCAGCACTCTATTCAAAGCGCCATCTAGCAGCCACCATTATCATGTTTTAACATTCAATCTCAGCCTCCACTAGCATTCATCTCCAGTGAATTTTAGGAATGTTAGGCAGTAATAGGATCTGCCCAGGAAGGATGCCTTTGGCTTTGGTCAGAGATACTGCCTGGATTTGTTAGACAGCAGAAATCCATACCTACGCCTTCATGTATATTCTAAGCAAAGGCTCTGACATGGAATTATAACCAAGGCTCTGCCTAAAATGTAGACAGTGAGGTTCCCTGCCTGGGAGGAGCAGCTGGTTTGTATCACAGAGAACAGCAACGTGAGCCATGAATTTTAAGTGGGAGACAAGGAGCCAGGCAACAGACTTGCTGTTGGAAGTCTCTCTCCCAGCTTGGTGCCTCTTGCAACATATCCTCTGAAGTGGGCTCCACCCAAAGCCTGCCATATACAAGCAATCACCCACATCTGAGGGTATAGTATGTAGAACTAGAAAAGAGCCTTAGAGAAAGAGAAAGCATCTAATCCAACCCCCTCATTTTACACAAAAAGCAAATAAGGCACAAACAGGCTAAATAACTCTCGTAAAGTCAAACAGGGAGTCAACAGCAGAACCAGGTTTGGAACCTGGGTCCTCTGCCTTCTCATCCACTGCTCTTTCTCCTATATGATCTTAGCTCATCAAAGACTGAGTTCCCCTATAAACAGCTTTGGCCTTTTTTAAATAGCCCTTCTTAGGAATAAAAATGCCAATATTGCCAGGGTCTTGCTTCCTGCCTTAACCCCAATTTCCTTCCCAACCCTGAGAAAAGGTTGAGAACCCCTAGTGCACTGCAATAATCACATCAACCTCTTGTTCAAAAACCTTCAATGGCTTCCTGTTGCCTCTGAATAAAAGCCTAAAATCCTCAGCCTGGTACCCAAGGCCCTTTGCAATCTGGCTCTAAGCTACCTTTCTAGGCTTAATTCTCACTACCCATAAGGATGTGGTTACCACATTCCAACTGCACTAAACTACTTATGTTCTAAAAACATACTTTTGGGAGTCTCCTTTGTTCAGACCACTACCTATACCTAGATGTCCCCCTTCTTCTGCCCCTTACTTCTACTCAGTGACACAATGCCTGTGTCTTATCTCCTATCCCAGTTTGTAAACTCCGTGAATATTTAACTTTGCACTCCCCTCGGGCCTGGCACAGTTCCATTTTTGATAAATAGTTCCATTATATAAATATTATTGAATTGACCCCTAAACAACAATGAAATATAGTCAGTGAATTATTTAGGATTGACTTGTTTGTGAAGGTTAAAAACAAGTCATGCCTGTCTTTACTCTGAAAGGTAAATCAATCTCACTTGAGCTTTTAGGGATTCTGCTGGTTACCTTTTCTGTCCCATCCTGAGGGATCTAAGAGTTTGCTGATAGAAAAGAATGGAATGAGGACCTCATAAAGTCAGGACTTTTAAGCATTAGCCCTAGTAATAAAAAAAAAAAGGTCAGGAACAAAGAAAGATCAGGTTTAACCACATTCACATGTCAAAGAAAAGTCAAGCTAATTATCTAGAAGCAAATTGACTTAATGGATAAAGTATAGGACCACAAAGTCAGAAGACCTGGGTTTGAATCCTGTATTGGATACTTACTGTTACCATGGATAAATCATTTAATCTCTCACTGCATCAGTTTCCCCATCTGTAAAAGGGGAATGATGATGATGATGATGATGATGATGATGATGATGATGATGACGACGACGACACTGGTATTACCTCCCTCATAGGATTGTCGTGTGGAAGAAATGTGAGTCATTATCATTTCATCTGGCACATGACAAACTGGTCATTCCCAGACAGTACTTGCCAAAAGTTAAAGAGTTTTCGATTTTGAGGTTTAAATATGTCTCAGAAAGTTCAGAACAAAAGTGGGAAGTCAGGGAGCTTAGGGTTACCTGTATTAAAACAATATTACAAGGTAATAATTATCAAAAATGTCTCATGGTGAGACAGGCCTGTCACCTCAAATGAGAGAAGTAGGAAAACACAGGTGTAAAATGATGGCTCACATTATCAAACAAGGCCAATGTTTTGCTTAACTATCCTGGGGGGTATAGTAGCGTGCTAGGGGTTCTCAACCTTTTCTCAGGGTTGATAAGGAAATAGGGGTTAAGGAAGGAAATGAGACCCTGGTGGTATTAATATTTTTATTCCTAAGGAGGGTGACTAAAACAGGACCAAGGATGCTTAGAGAGGCACTCAGTCTTTGATGAGCTAAAATCAGGGGGCAGCACCATGTAGGAGAAAGAGAAGTGGATGAGAAGGCAGAGGACCCAGATACTAAATCTGGTTCTGCTGGGGAGGAAGGAGGACCACACTTACTCTGGGGTGGGGGAAATGACAATTATATTTTTTATAATATCAATAAAACATTTTTAAAATAAATTGCTCCTAGATTAAGAAAAAAAACAAAAGTATATCCCTGGAATCTAGCCCTGGGGTTTGATGGGATTGTGACCCACTGTTTAAGAAGCGCTGAAGGGGTCATGAATGGAAAAAGTTTAAGCAAGGACTAGAAATAAATAAATAAGCATTGTAGTCTGGTGTTTGATAAATCCAAGAACACAAACTCCTAGGGAAGAGACTAAATTTGATAAGAACTGCTAGGGAAACTAGAAAGCAAATTGTTCAAAAATTCATTAGACATAATCTTATACCATATATCATAAAAAATTCCAAATAAATAATGATCTAAATATAAAAAGTCACATCATTAAAAAAAACTAGAAGAATGTAAGGTTATATCTTTTACAACTGCAGACAGAGGGGAAAAAACCATAATTAGATAAAGAACAGAAGAAATTACATAAAACAGACGATTTCTATTATGTCAAATCGAAAAGGTGCTGCACAAATAAAATCAATTCAGCCAGAATGAGGAGGCAGATATGAATTGGGGGCAGGGGAGGGGGGAGGGCAGGAAATCTGCATTAAGTGTCTTAGCTAAAAGTCTGGCATTCAAAATATATAGGAAATTCACACAAACCTTACAAGATTAAAGGTCATTCCCCCAAATGATTTATGGATGCAAACAAAGAAATTTTCAAAAAGAGAAATAGAAACTATCAACAGTTAACTGAAAAAAATGTTCAAAATCACTAATAATCAGAGAAATGCAAATAAAAACAACATTCAGGTATTACCTCATACCAAAAGATGGGAAAAAAATTAGAAAACTACTTGTTAGATGAGAAGTGGGAAAACAAACAATCACTCATTCCTGTTGAAGCTATGAGTTGGTTCAACTACTCTGGAAAACAATTTGGAATTACGCAAGAAAAATTACTAAATTGCTCATACTCTTTGACACAGATATTCTACTACTGGGAATATACCCCAAGTAGGTTAAAACTAGCAAGAAAACATCAACTTGTAAAAATAATATCCATAACCACATTATTTATGATAACAGAAGTGGATGGGAGCTTAGAGAGAGAGAGATAACTGAACTGTGCATATCCTTTGAGTCCCAGGGGTGGGGAACCTGCAGCCTCAAGGCCACATGTGGCCCTTTAGGTATTCCCTTCCTTTGGATTCAGTCAAAAAGCCACACTTGAGGACCTAGAGGGCCATATGGTTCAACCATATGGTTGAAGCCAAGGTTCCTCACTACTAGAAAGTTTAGTAAGTTTGGAGGCATAATTCCAAATTGCTTGAGACTGCTGTGCCATAGGACATTACAAAAGGGACAGTTTTAGAGAAACATGAGAGGATTTGTATGAACTGATACTGAGTGAAAGGGAGCAAAACCAGGATGACAATTTACACAGTAACAACATTATAAAGACAAACAACTTTGAAAGACACAGGAATTCTTTCAACGCAATGACCAACCATGACTCCACAAGACTGATGAATAAACATGTTACCCACTTCCCAAAAGAGATGTGATGGACTCAAGAGGCAGAATGAGACACGTTTTAGAATGGAGACAACTCAGGAATTTATTTTGCTTGACTGTGCTTATTTGTTACAAAGGTTTTCTTTTTTCTTTTCTCTTGTGTTTCTTTTCTGTTACAAGGGGTGGAGTGGCAGGGAGAAAAATAAATGCTTGGTAATTGAAAAAGATAAAATTATTTTTAAAAAAGAAAGAGAAGAGAAAAATGTGTACCCCAAAATCTGCTAATAGCTGAACAATACATATCAAAAAATGACATAATAAAGAATGACAAATAGAACAACTTGGAAAACGTAAAAAGACTTGAATGAAGTAATGCAGAGTGAAGAAAGCAGAACCAGAAGAAATGCACAATAATTGTAACAGTGTAAGCAAAGTTCATACTGAGAGATTTGGGGGCAACTAGGTGGCTCAGCGGGTACAGAGCTGGGCCTGGAGTCAGAAAGACCCAAGTTCAGATCCCTCATTGGAAACTTACTAGCCGCGTGACCCTGGGCAAATCACAGCCTCTGTTTACCTCAGTTTCCTCATATGTAAAATGAGTTGGAGAAGGAAATGGCAAACCACTTTGCCTAAAATCTTTGCCTAGAAAACCCCAAATGGGCTCACAAAGAATCAGACATGACTGAACATGTTTTACATCATACCATATAAGCTTCATGAGGCATAAACTAACACACTATTTTCTTGTTTCAGCTCTCAAACCAATTTCAAATAAAATGTTTCAAAATTTTCAAACCAATCTGCTTATTTCTTCTCACTTTTGTCTTTTTTATATATTAACAGTATTGGTAGTTATTCTTAGAAGAAAGGTATAACTTATTAATAATTTTGAGAGTCTCTTATTACTAGGAAGCTCTCCCTTATCTATTATTTTATTCCTATCTGTTTCTCTGAAATTTCTAGCAGAAAAAAAATCTAAGATGCTAGAATTCTTATTTGAATACAGGAGGGGAATGAGCAAAGATTTGAAACTACATCCTATTATAAAGTGGGCCTAGGAAAAAAACCTAGTTGGCAATAGGCCCACACAGCCTGCAGCCCCCTCCCACTTACGCCCTCAGTCCACTTGCTATACACTGAAGGATTTCAGGTGACCCAAGAAAAATGTAGAGGAAAACATCCTTTGTATGTAGAGGAAATCCTTTGGCCTGTCTTAAGCAGCCATGGGCTGCAGGTTATGTCTGCTCTAAGAGAATGTAGAGAACAGAGGTTGAGGGGTAATCTTTGGGGTCTGTAGAATAAAAAGAAAGGAGTAAACAGAAAACTACCTGGAAATGAAAAATATCCCACTTAATGTAACCAAATTTTAAAGTTAGAAGGACCCTGCCCCTCCTCTCATCTTATAGATGAAGAAATGAACACCCAGAGAAGTAAAAGGCCTTGCCCAAACTCACAAAGTCAGGTAGAGGTAGGGCTGGGACCACAACTTTCTAGTCTATGGTTTCTCAAAGTGGGCGATACCATCCCATGTCCCTCCTCCTCCTCTTCCCCCAGTGGTGGGGCAGTAGTAGCTTCCAGTGCAATTGAGGGGTGTTGAATAAAAATAAGGGGGCTGTGGAAGGATAAGGAAAGAAGAGATAAAAATTTTGAAAAACTGTTCATACATATCTCATCTGCTGTATAACAGAGTTAAAGTTGTAGTGATTATATTACTTTCCAAATAAACACACAAAATGCAAGTTATAACCAATCAGTGGTCAAGTCCATCAACAGGTCTTAATAAGACAGTGTTGGTAGGCCACCTTTTTGTGCATTGTTAAGAGGTTCAACATATGCTTCAGCAGGAATATGTGTGTATAATGACTTGTTTACAGTATGATACTATAGGGTTACAATGAAATATTATATCACCCAAATTTCAGTGCAGGAAAAAAACCCACAAATTTACAATAAATTATTAAATTTAAATGCCTTTTTTAAAAAATATTTTATATTTTTTTGAAGTGCAAATTTTTTTAAAAAGCCATTAAAGGGTTAAAGAAAGTAGATTTCCAGGAGGACACTGAGTAATTTTTTTTTAAAGGCAGCAGTAGGCCAAATAAGTTTGAGAACCTCAGTTCTAATCTATGGCTCCTGATTTACTCCAGTTCCTTTCCAGCACCCTATAGTTCTCTAGTTGATTATTTTCAGTTTTAAATCCATGATCCTATGATTATCACAGAATTCCAGGCATCAGAAGCAGACCTGTGAAAGAAGCATTTTAGGGCAAGGCAGTCTTTCCTAATCCCCTGCAAATCACACCACTGATGTGCATACCTGAATGAATCGTGCATATAGTACTTTATGGTTACTAAGTTTGTGACACATTTGATACTCATGGTACCATAAGTGGTCCAAAGCATCTGTTTCCTTTAAACCTAAAAAAAGATAATGTGTCACTGTATTAATTTCTAGTAAGGGAATACATTATCTGAGTTACTCACCAGGTGGTACTCAACTTGAGCCACCAATCCAATAGTACGCAGTGTCATTAGAGTGTGTGGGATGCACATGTGGGATGACTTTCCTTAAAAAAAAAATGTAATAGCCTCACTGGCCACCAGAGGACACTAAGCCTAAAGATGCCTAGACTGCTCACCCCACCACCATGTTTTGTACTTACCAGATTTAGAATTCCGTTAAGGAAGAAAATGCATTATTCAGAACGTAAAAATATGTAATCTATGGTCAAAAGATAGCTCTAAAGACCTCAAACTCCTCTCTCTCTGGTCATGATTTTCCTCACATGTACTGGTTGGTTGGTTGGTTGGTTGGTTGGTGGGTTGTTGTCCTTCATTTTTGAAGAGGACCAAAATGACATCATTATGCTAGAGTCAAGTTTCAGTGTGTCCAACTGTAATTTATCAGAACAATATCAACTCAGAAAATTATACCACAGGTTGGGCACAAACAGTCCGTGTGAACATTTTGGGTGGATTCTCTCAATTTGTACATCTTGTGTTTCTTTTGAGCTACTTCAATTCTGCTCTGCGCATACAACCCAGCACCTTCACTGATGTGGGCACACCATGCTGAGCAGTCCTGTGCCAGTGTCTCCCGTATCACACAATCAATTCCAAAGTTCTTGAGAGACACCTTGAGAGTGTCCTTGTATCACTTCTTCTGACCACCATGTGAATGCTTTTCCTGTGTGAATTCTCCATAAAATAGTCTTTTTGGCAAGCATATGTTTTGCATTCAAACAATGTGTCCAGCTTATTAGAGTTGCATTCTCTGAAGTAGACTTTGAATGCTTTGCAGGTTAGCTTGAGAAAGAATCCCAGTGTCTGGTATCTTATCTTGCCAGGTAATCTTCAGAATCTTCCTAAAACAATGCAAATGGAAGCGATTCAGTTGCCTGGCATGGCGCTAGTAGACTGTCCAGGTTTCACAGGCATACAACAATGAGGTCAGCACAATGGCTCTCATATAGTATCATGAACATAACAAAAACAGAAATAGGTTAAATGCTCCTATATGGAACCATCTGCCTATAACCATCTCATAAACCTCTTCCCACTTGCCCTCCTAGATCTCAGAGAGCAGGATAAAATTACCAAATTGTGTACCTATAGCATATGGAAAGGAGTAAGAGAGGGTTTTGTGTATATCCAAATCCCATTTCTATATAACAGACAATGGCAATGAAAATCAGGAGGTCAAGAACACTGGAAATCAGTCTGCCCTTCTCAACTCACCAGTCTACCTAGAATCATGATAGCCAATAGTCTTGGCACTTGGGATTCTCTCTTACCCTGGCTTACACTTCTATACTAGCTCCAGGCTAAGTAAGAACCTCCTCATTAGCCCTAGTCTCCATCAATCACAATCACAACACGATAACCTACAATAGCCACTCTCTGTTGTCTTTGTCATGGAATATGGGGGGTCCCAATCCAACAGCAGTTGCTGCTTGCCCACAGATACCCACAGGGTTGTCAGAGAGTCAGACTAGCAGAAGAAAGGAAAAATAGCCAATCCTGGAGGCTAGGGAACAGATTCCATGACCCTTTGGCCTGCCTTACAGCTCCTTGCCTGTCACAAGTTAGAATGCAGATTAACCAAAAAAAAAGGGGGGGGAGGGATTTGCAGTTTAGACTAATATCTCATACCATATACCACAATAAAGGTCAAATAATATTCTTATAAGAAAGTCACATCACAAAAAAAAAATCAAGAAAATGGAAGGCTATATTAGCACTTCCTGATGCTCCTGGTGATGGGAGAAGGGCAATCAGTCTCTCCCATGTGACAAGATTATTGGAAATTACTTTGTCAGTCTCTCTCTCTCTCCCCCCAAACCACCATCGCCCCAGTTGCAAAGGAAAATAATAATTTGGGCAGATAAAAGGGCAAAGTTTGAGCATAAGTTACAAGTTCTTTATGTCCATGTCCATTCAGTGACCCATTTAGTCAGTCAATAAAGTTATTAAGTGCCTACTGTGTACTCTGGTACACTGTGCTAAGCATTGGGGAGACAAAGGATGGCAAAAGATAGTCCCTGCCCTCAAGGAGCTTACAATCTAATGGGAGAAGACAATACATAAAAAGAAGCTAAAAAAAAAAGGAGGGAAAGGGGTGGCTAGGTGGCACAATAAATAGAGCACCGGCCCTAGAATCAGGAGGACATGAGTTCAAATCTGACCTTAACACTTATTAGCCATGTGACCTTGGGCAAGTCATTTAACCCCAATTGCCCTGCCTTCTTCCCTCCAAAAAGCAAAAAAAAAAAAAAAAAAAAAAAAGAGGGAAAGGGAAGGAATCAGACAGGGGCATGATGAAGTCCTATAGCCTAATGGAAAGACGCCCATTTACCACCCTGCCCAATCAGCAGGAGAGAGTGGCACTAGGGGCAGAGGATACCAAGGAGGTGTGAGTTTCAGAGGCGATGTGACCTTGCAGGATGATGGGTTTCTGGAGATCATGACATGTCCAGGAGAGCATCCAGTTGGGAAATGATGAGATGACTGTCCTCAGTACCCTTCTGATGGGAGGATCCAGGAAGAGCTCTCATTTCCTCTCCTCTGACACTGCCACCACTCTAGTACCAGCCTTCATCACCTCATATCTTGATTACTGCAGTAGCTACTGGTGGGTCTGCCCCCCTCAAGTCTCTCTCCACACCAATCCATCTTCCATTCAGCTGCCAAAGTGATTTTTCTAAAACGCAGGTCTGACCATGTCATTCCCCTATTCAATAAACTGCACTGGCTCCCCATTGCCTCCAAGATAGACTACAAAATGCTCTGTTTGGTCTTCATAGAGCTTCCTAAACAACTTAGCCCCCTCCTGCCTGTCCAGTCCTCTTGTACCTTGTGCCCCAGCACATACTCCTCCACCCAGTGATACTAGCCTCCTGACTACTCCACAAATAGAAGCTCCATCTCTCTGCTCCAGTCATTTTCTCTGGCTTTCCCCCATGCCTAAAACACTCTCTCTGCTCCACGAGGACCACTGACCTCCCTGGCTTCTTTTAAGTCCTAAGTAAAATCCCACCTTCTACAGGAAGCCTTCCCTTACCCTTTATTAATTAATTCCATTGCTTTCCCCCTTCTGATCATTTCTTATTTATCCTGTACATATTTTTGTTGGTATGTTACCTCTCCCATTAAAACGTAAGCTATGTGAGAGCAGTGATTGTCTTCTGCTCCTTTTTGTATCTCCAAAACTTGCCAGTGGCTGGCAGATAGTAGACACTTATTGAATTAAATTTTCAAATGAGGAAAGAAAGGTTAAGAGAAGTGACCAAGGTCACACAGATAATGATAGAGGTCAACTTCAGATCTTCTGACTCCAAATCCATTGTTCTCTCTCAAGCATCAGGTTCCTCTCTGCCTACACACAGAGCTAGCTCTGTTAGCTGCGTGGACTCATGGTTCTGCATGGCCACAAAGGAGAGAATAGGCTTTCCTAATCGCTTTCATTTTATAGCAGAGAAATGAATTCTTAGGGCTACAGCTATTGTTCTTAGCTCTTTTTGGAAATTATTTCTCCCTCTTCAAACCTCTTCTAACCCTTTATTTTTGCCTTTTTTGAAGTATAATGTTCAATTTTTATTTCACGTTATAGTGGAACAAGTACTGTACTTAAAGCTAGAAGTTGCTGTTGTTCCATAGTTTCAGTAATATCCAACCCTTTGTGACCCTTTTGGGGGTTTTCTTTGCAAAGATACTGGAGTGGTTTGCCATTTCATTCTTCAGCTCATTTGCCAGGTAAGGAACTGAGGCAAACAGGGTTAAGTGACTTGCCTAGGGTCACACAACTAGTAAGTGTCTGAGGCCAAATTTGAACTCAGATCTTTCTGACTCCAAATCTGGTACTGTATCCTCTTTGCTCCTAGCTGTCCTTGAAGATAGAAGACATGACTATAGATTGAAATTCTTTTATTTATTTTGTAATCTTGGGAAAATCACTTGCCTTCTATGTCTTGGTTTCCTCAACTATAAAATGCAAATGATAATACTTATAATACCTACTTTGAATAGCTGCTGTCAAGATCAAATAAGTGAATTTATTTTGTTTGATTATACTCTTTTGTTATAGGGAGGGCATTTATTTGAGTAGGGAAGTAGTAATAATGACAATTTTACAAAGGAGAAAAATGTCAATGAAATATTTTTGAAATACAAAAAAAAAATCAAGTAGTTCAAAATAGGAAACAAACATGTAAAGCCATGTTAGCACTACTATGTTATTGAACTGAATATATATATATATATGTATATATATGTTTTTTTTAAAAAGCTATCCACATTAGAGATCCATAATTTAATTTATAATCTACTAGGAGCAAAGCACATTGCTAGGAACTAGGGAGGTAAATATAAGGAAGGCCACAACTCCTATAAAATGTTCTTCTTGATCGTTGCTTGTTAAGTTCAAAATTTTTTAAAGAAATATTTTTAAAGATCAAATAAAATTACATATATGAAAGTGCTTTAAATTATTATGTACAATATAAAGATCAGCTATTGCTAGTTACATATTTACATACGTGTGTTATCTACCTACTAGATTAAAAGGCCCTTGCCATTATTTCTGTGGCTCTCATGCTGTGTATATAGTTTGATATTTGGATGAATCCTCATTCTGACTGGTATGTATACTCCCTTCATGAATGTGGATCATAATCCTTCCACGCTTTATCTTCCTGTACAGTCTTTGTTCATTTCATGTTCATGTCACCCAATTCCCAATCAGCGGTGAGGTTCAGCAAATTTCATATAAATGGCAGGTGCTTGAAAATCATTTGATGAATCAATAAATTAATGTTAATTGTTGCCTAATGCTTGTTGTCCTTCCTATTGCTGAACAAATTCATCAATATGGTCTACTTTTACTCCTTATTTTTCTTTTTCTTGGATTAACAATTTCTTCTTATGACACAAAATAGACTTTTTTCTCTCCTATCACTAATGACACCGATTCATCATTCTGGAAAGTTTGGCTCCATCTAGAGAGTCCCTAAGGTACTGGGTCAGATCATCTGAAGAAAAGAGAAAGTGAAGTTGACTTATGGTCTTCCCTCTCAGAAACTCCATAAGAGATGCTCAGTTGGTAATTAACTCTCACAACTAACCTCACATCTGGGCTCTAGATCTTCTGATATCTTATTTCTAATGGATGTAAATATGGCAAGAGCATTACATTTCAGTTCTGTAATCTAAATCGATAGAAATTCCTTGAGGTCAGGAACTGTTTTGAAGGTAATTTTGTTTTGGGGGCTTGTTTTTATATCCTCAATGCCCAGCACAGTGCTTAACACATTTTAGGTGCTTAATAAATGCTTATTGCTTGCTTAATTGATTGATTGATTCATGTATTCAGATAATATGCATTTGAGTACCTACTATGAGCAATGCATTATGCTGAGCACTAGAAGGTTTACAAAGATGAGTAAATCACAGGTTATATATTCCCTCAAGGAGCCTATAATCTAGTAGAAGGGATGACATACACAATAAATACGATATTGCTTCTCATAATACAAAATAGAGTACGATAAGTAAATGAGAGGTGTAAATAAACAATGCAAGAAGGAAAAGGAATGATGGATAGCGTAAGGTCCTGGAAGAGAAAGAAGATCAAACCAAGGGTGAAAGTAGAAAGTAATTTAGGAAAACACCTTCCCTTGTCACAGGAAGAAAGGATAAGTGAAGGGAGAAAGAGAGAGACATTTTGGGGTGAGGAAGAGGGAAACTGAGAGAGTTTACAACTTCTCAGTAAAGTTTCTGCCTTAATGTCTAGGCAAAAAATATCTTGTTATTCCTTTCTAGATACATGAGTACCCTACTTCCTTTTTCAGGAAGTATTCCTTGAACCAACCCAATTCAACAAACCTTTTTAATCACAGCACCTACCTCATAGGGTTGTTTTGAGGATCAAATGAAGTAATATCTGTAGAGTGCTCAGCACAGTGCCTGGCACATTGTAGGTACTCTTCAAATGCGGCTTCCCTTCTCTTCCATTCAAAGAACTCCCATCTACTAGAGAGATACAGCAGTGTAAATTGAGGAGGTCAGCAGCACTAAGAGAATCAGCAAACATATCTCTTGGGCAGCTCTCCACGGGCAGAATAGCAGAAATTGTCTTTGGAACTTTCTGTCACCCAGGAACTGGTCGCTTCTTTTTTCTCTTTTTTGCTAGGTAATGATGAGGTGCAGGCTCTGGGAGCCCCCTTGAGCTCTCCTTGAATCTTTGAGGTACAGGCTCTGGGAAAGCCCTTGAAATCTGATTAAATCTTCCCACTTGATGAGGCATTTGCAGAGGCCATAAGTTTTTCATTGTGACTGGGCACAAACCTCTGTTACCAGCCTAGCCTTCCATTGTCCATCTACTTCTCACCCTTGAGCCTATCAAAATATCAATCCACCCTTGCATTGACCTCATTAACTCCTCCTGAAGAACCTCCCCAAACTCATTACTGGAGTCTGACTTCATCGACTCCTCCTGAAGACCCTCCCCAAACTCCTCTAGACCACCCCTAGATTCCTCTGTACATAAGACCCCATCTTCCCTCCATGTGTGAGGTATAAGAGCGTCATAGCACAGACTTAGCACAGACTTGTTCTGACACAGACTTACTGTGTGCCAGATGATTCTGACCCGCTTGCCCAATGCAAACCTTACAGATACCTAGGCTCCTTAAGAGTCTACCCCATATGGTGAACTTCTAATGAACTTTCAATAAACTTTACTTTTCTTTGGCTGACAGAAGACTTGAGTCGAACTCTTTCAGCAGGACCCTCCGTGTTGGTATTTTGGGGTCTCGAGCAACCCTAACCCTCTTTATGGGTAACTGGTTTCCCAGAGCCTTTACCTCAAAGATTCAAGGAGAGCTCAAGGGAGCTCCCAGAGCCTGCACCTCATCATTATTAACTGATAATGAGCCCTTTACAGCCTTAATATAAATTACTCTTCTTTATGAATGGTAAGGCCAAATTGGACTAGATTATGGTCTGCCCAAATTGGTCTTATCATTCCTCACACATGACCTGCCATCTCCTACCTCTCTACCTTTTCACCGCCTGTCCCCAACCCTAGAATACATTCCCTCTTCACCTCTTACCTAGTTTCCTTCAAGATTCAGCACAAAAGCCACCTTCAGAAAGACTTTACAGATTCCCACCGTATTTTCCTCAAAAATTTTTTTTAAAAACCACCCTCTATCCATTTTGCATGCACTTAAATATGACCATGTTGTCTCATACATGAACATACTGAACACCAAAAGAACAGAAGCTTCTTGAAGGTAGGGAGGGTCACTTATGTCTTTGTATCCCCAATGGCACACATAATGAATACTTGTTGATTGATTGCTTGATTGAAGGTCTCCTGCTTCTCAGGAACATTTGTATTTCAATGTGGATTTGTACACTAGAAAAACTTTCCAAAATTAAAGAACAAATTTCTGACAGAGGAATTTCAGGCACAATGAGTGAATGATAATGAGTGGGGGAGAGATATCATTGCAAGGGAGGTTTCTAGGCATTATCTAGTGGATAGAGGACTGAATTTGGAGTAAAAGGACCTGAGTTCAAATTCAGATTCTGCTATATACTTATTACCTCTGTAAGACACTTAATGATAATTGATTGATATTATATGACTTTGAGCACAATCAGTAAGGATCACCATCAATAAACATGTATTAAGCACCAAGCATTGTACTAAGTGCCAGGGAGCGGGGAGAGGGAGAGAATTCAAAAGAAGTGAAGCCAGAGAAACCAAGGAAGTCCAAAACAACGCAGCCAGGTGAAAATGAGTTGTGCTCGCACCCCCTTCCTTACATGGAGGTTCTGGAGTTTATGGCTCCACCTTCCAACCTGAGGAACAGAGAGCACTGATCGGGATCTGTGAGATGATTAGATTTCCCAGTGATGAGTTTACTGGGAGGACCATTTAACTTCTTTGCATTTCAAACTCCTTTGTCCAGAAAATGAGGGCTCTAGGCCTGATGAGGAGGGCAGGTAGGTGGTATAGTGGCTAGAGTGAAGGGCCTAGGAGCATGAAGACTCATCTTCCTGAGTTCAAATAGCTATGTGACCCTGGGCAAGTCACTTAACCCTGTTAGTTTCAGTTTCTTCACCTGTAAAAATGAGCTGGAGAAGGAAATGGCAAACCACTCCAATATCTTTGCCATGACATGACTGAAAAAGGACTTTAAAAAATATAGGAGAAAGTACGTCAGATATGAAAGTTAGGCTAGACTTGAAATGTGCCTCTGACACTAGCTGTGTGGCCCTGGGTAAGTCCCACCTCTCTGATCCTCAGTTTCCTCATTTGTAAAACAGGTATATCTCAACTACTCACCCTTCACAAGGCTGTTTTGAGGGAAGTACCAAAGAACTGTAAGCTTTACTATTAATGCTGTCCCTAATCATAGTGTTTTTTTTTCTATAGCTCTTTGTCTTTTCCACTTCAATGTTGTCTACCTACCCATTTTATGTTGTCCCTGTTCTAAAGGTGAAACAAAACCTCCTGCCTACAATTTGAATTACTCTGAACATACCCCTTAGAATCATCCCCACTGAGTTAATAATTAAAGTTTCCATCATAGAGTCTCTATGGGAACGTTTGTTTATTTTGCTTATGTATTGGATTATAGTGACACAAAAGCCTTTGGGTAGAGACAGTTAAGTGCCTGGAAAAGAAAAGCATATGTATTGTGAAGGCCCAACTGACAGGTCACAACAAGCCTGTGAAGAAAGAGTTGAGGCAGAAGAAATGAAAGAAGCTTACCCTGCCCCACGCCAAGTAGAAACAAGACAAGTTCAAGTCTCAGAGCCATTTGTCTTTATATCCCCCAGTGGCTAGGGTGCTTTGTACATATTAAGGGCCCAACAAATATTAGTTGATTACTTGATTAAATTGGAAGCAGAGAACAGTAAGACAGAACTAAAGAGTAAAGGAGAGCAACAGGAGATGTGTAGAAGCAGGAAAACAGCAGCTCCCCTCATAACCACCTCAAATACCTATAAAATATGACTCTAAACAAATTTTAGAGCTCAAGAACCCACAAAATTAAAGAAAAACACATCTCCCGCTGAAG
Source organism: Pseudochirops cupreus (assembly GCA_028627135.1). NCBI lineage: Eukaryota > Metazoa > Chordata > Mammalia > Diprotodontia > Pseudocheiridae > Pseudochirops > Pseudochirops cupreus. Next base: position 195,172,848 of record CM053582.1, on the reverse strand, counting down.
GCAGCCCGGCAGGTGGACAGAAAGGGCTCATCGCAGAGTGCTGGGAGCTGAAACCAGCCAGCCCTGAAACCGAGGCTTGGCCCTGGGATGGCCAGGACAAGTCGTGGCTGGAGCACTCAGGAGAGTGGATCACCAGCAGCTATGGCATTTTCCAGAATTATCAACCCATAAAATAACCAAGGACAAAGTGAAAGTTCAGTAGAACTTGGCTAAATTTGGGGGAGAAAAGTGGGTCTGGTGGTCTGCCCCCACCTCCATGTGGCTGCTTCAGAGCTCTCAGCCTGCAGATTGGGGGTGAGGGGGAAGGGCAAACAATCATTCAGACGCTAAGTGGTCTTGCACTAACCTGCCTGGATCAGGATCGTGGTCTTGGATGGTGGTCCTGAGGCGTGTGACCAGTGAGCAAAAGCTGGTGGGGGCTACAGAGACGGCAGCCTCCTAATAGCTCCAACAGCTGTGAAAACCTCAAGGATTTGGGACAAAGCTTTCTGCCTGGGAAGCAGAGATCTACTGTGGCTCAAAAATCAAGTTAATTTACTGGCAACATGAGCAGGCAAAGGAAGCAAACCAAGCTCAGCAATCCAACTTTAGATTCCTTTTTGGGGCACAAAAAAGATCAAAGCATGGAGTGGGAGGAAGTCAACACAGTCAGAATTCCCACACCAAAAGCTTCCAAGAAAAATGTAAACTTATTACAATCCATAGAGGAGCTTAAGAAGGATTTTGAAAAACAAATAAGAGAAGTGGAGGAAAAATTGGGAAGAGAAATGAGAATAATGCAAGAAAATCATGAAAAGAGAGTCAACAACCTGACTGAAGAAAATAATACCTTAAAAAATAG
>CM053582.1:195138263-195171507 GCA_028627135.1 Pseudochirops cupreus | reverse complement strand
CAGATTGCTCTCCAGAATGGTTGTATCAGTTCACAACTCCACCAACAATGCATTAGTGTTCCAATTTTTCCACATCCTCTCCAGCATTTGTCATTTTCCTGTTTTGTCATCTTAGCCAATCTGACTGGTGAGATGTGGTACCAGAAAGAGGGAACTTTAAAAGGACACTGAAAATTATTTTCCTATTGAAGGCAAAGGATGTAGAAGAGAAAAACTGATTTGGGAAGTGAACATCTAAGAAGATAGTAATTGGAAGAAAAAAAGGGTTTCTAGACCACAATTTAAAGGATTACAAACTCTTACCCAGGGATAGAATATACCTAACAAAGGTTAGTAAGAATGCATTTGCCTAATGTCTTGAAAATCTAATCAAAAGAGCTTTAAAAAAAAAGCATGTGGGAATCCACCAAGGGGAGGTAGCTACAGTGAAAGAACAGTAATGGAGATTCTTAGAAGTACCAAATACACATGTTCACCCAATCCGAAGAAAAGAGCCAGTAGTGAAATCCATGACCTCATGTCTGTACACAAATGCCAAAGGCTAAACCAACAACCAAGAAGAATTAGAGATGCTACTGCAAAAGCAACAAGGAGTGATGTGAAATTCCAGGGTGAGGAGACTACGACATGCTAGAAAGAGTCAGGAATAGAACCTAGACGGGAAGCAGATCTGACTTCACATAGGACGGGTAAAAAGAATGACAATAGAAGATAGAATCAAGATAAGGGAAAAGATTGTAAGATAGCACTTAGCTGTGCTTGATGGATTTGAGTTGCCTGGCTTAGGTAAAATTTGTGTACTGAAAGACCTATTAGATATTACTGCACTACCGTCAATGATGTTTGAAAAATGGTGGAAAACAGTTACCCTAGGAATAGAGACAAAATTGAGTCTAGGGATAAGTGTAGATAAGTGTTTGACTTTGATTCCTGTGAAAATTATAAAATGCATCGTTCGAGTGATTGGTGAACATTTAGACAAGTAAGCTGTAATTTAAAAGCATGGAAAAGGTCATGCCAGATAAGTCCTGTTTCCTCTTTGACAGGGTTACCAAACTGATCGGTAGAATGCCATATAGTTTACCCAGTTCCCTAAAAAGCAAAGCATTTGACAATACCTAGTGATTATTGAAAAGATGGAAAGATATGGGCTAGATTATCGAATGGCCAGAATAGCCATTAGTGATTTGATACGCGCTTAGCAAGAGGGCTTCCATGTAGTATTCCAAAGAAGTTACACTTGGGCCTATGCTGTTTAACATTGTCATAAGTGATACTAAATTTGTAGATGACACGAAATTGGTAAAAATAGCACACTTGATCACAAGTTGGGATCCAAAAAGAACTTAACAGATTATAACATTAGAATGAATTTAACAAAATGAAATTAATTAGAACTAAAGAAAAGATTTGCACAGTGTTTTATGTATTCTCATTTGATAAATGTAAACTTTAAAAAGTACAAAAGATCACTTTTACAGTACAAGATGGTAGACATATTAGCTGGTTTGAAAAAGAAGTGAAGATTTTATTGGACTGCAGTCTCAATGTAAGCCAAAAGCATAATGTGACAGCCAAAAAATCCAGTGGGATCTTGGGCTGCCTTGAGAAGCGCAACTTCCAGAAATAAGATAGTAGTCATATTCTCTGCCCTGGTCAGACCACATTTGGAATGCTATATTTCTGGGCCACTGACCCAGAAGAGAGCAACCACAATGGTGAAGGGCCTTCAATTAATGCCATATGAATGGTTGAAGTGAATAGGAAGTACTTAACCTAGAAAAGAGAAGACAGAGTGGGTGGAGAGAGGGCATGGTTCAAAGAGTTGTGGGGAAGGCTTATTAAGCTTACCCTGTTTGGCCCCACAGGAGAAAGCTGTTAAGGCAAAATTTATGCTTGAGGTCAGGAACAACTTAACAGAACCCTCCAAAAGTGGAATGAACTGCTTACCTAAGAGTAGTGGCTTCTCTCTCATTGGAGGTCTTCACACAAAGGCTAGATGCCTGCTGGGTGTGTTGTGGTGGATAAGATAGGTTGGACCAAATAACCACTGAGGACCCTTCTGCTTCTAACATTCTATGAAGCTGTTCTCCCACGGCACCTACCCACAAAAATTATTAAGAGCTCTTCTTCCACAGACTGGCTCAGCCTACTTTCAATTGTAACCTGGTTGATAAAACTGAAGATCTCACTTGGGTCTCTACTCTTGAAAAGCTGACACTTGAAATCTAGTTATCAGGGTACAGCTACACCAGGAAGAAGTAAATGTATCTTGCTGTAGATGATGTTGAAGGTTTGGTTTTGGAGAGCTACCCCAGAAGTCTCTGGAGGAGAGGGTAAGGTATAAAAGACCATGACAAAAAAATACATTAAAAAAAATAAAATACCTAATAAAGAAATCCAACACCAAAATGTTTCCAGGTCTAATAAGAGTTTACTTCTGGATAAGTATGTAGGAAGCATAATTCCCCAGCACAAGCCAAACAGCCTGATAAATCATCATCACTGAGGGACCTTAGAAAGTCTCAGGCCAAATGCTGGCAGCAGCTATGGGTTTTTATTTTTAAAAAAGGGGGGAGGTACTTGGCAAATATGTTTCATTCTCTACAACCAAAGTTTTACCTTTTATAAACTTTGAGTAATTTTATTCATTAAGTTTGTTTCTTGTGCCCTTCACCTCTAATCCATCAGGGTAACAAGTTCAGACATGCACTATCTACATACACACACACACACACACACACACACACACACACTCACTGTCACACTCACCCCTTATTCAGGTACTTCACATAAATTTCTACTACTTTCTATAGTCATTACTACACAAAAATGAATTTATCTGTATTTGTACACATACATGTACATATTCAATAAATATTTGAGAATCTACTGTTATTTTTAAAAAAGCAAAAAAAACCCCTATTGTTACTAGATGGTATTATTCAGTGTGCTGTGTATGGTCAACATGCATCTAGCACCTACTCTATTGCCAGGTACTATACTAATCCTCAGATACAAAAAAGGAAAAGACAATCCCTGCTCTCAAGCTCACAGGCTGATTCGGGCAACAACATGCAAGCAACTATGTATAAGCAAGATGTATACAGGATAAATTGAAGATAATCAACAGAAGGAAGACACTTGCAGGAAAAGGGGTGTGAAAAAGTTGCTTGCTGGTGAGATTGTTACTGAGCCCTGAAGGAAGCCAGGGTAGCCAAGAGGATTCTAGCAGAGAGTTCAAAGCATGTGGGAATGCGCCATGAAAATGCCTGCAGTCTGGGAGATGGAAAGTCTTGTCTGATGAACAGCAAGAAAGCCAGTGTCTGTCACTGGATCAGAGGGTGCATGAAAGGAAAGTCAGGTGCAAGAAGACTGGAAAGGTTAGAGGAGGCCAGAGAATTCAATACTAAACAGCATTTTCTATTTGATCCTAAAAGTGATCAAGGTACACTGAAGTTGACTGAATATAGGGAAGTCACATTTGACAGTGGAGTGGAGGGTAAACTGGAGTGGGGAGAGATTTGAGACAAGGGGAACCCATATAGCAGTTTATTACAGTGGTCCAGGAATGAGATGATGACAGCTGGCAGTATATGGTGGCAGTGTCAAAGGGTACGTGTAAGAGATTAAGAAGGTAGAGCCAATCATCAGGTTTTGGCAATAGACTGAAGTGAATAAGTCAAGAATAATACCTCGCTCGCCAAAGTTCAAGACGTAATCCCTGCTTCAAAGAGCTTAACAAACTGTGTACACAGGTAGTGTACAAGAGATTGTGTGTTAAGTGCTGCATAAGTGATGGAGAAATACTGTCTCGTTTGGGAGACTACTTCAGCCTGGTCGTGTCCAGGAAAGTCTTACTGGGGTACAATTGAGCCAAATTTTAGAATTTCAATAAAATAAAAAAGAGATGAGTCTCCAGATTTTTAGAGCTAAAAGGATCTTAAGAGATCATCTCAATCCAATGCCCTCATTTTATAGAGAAGGAAACAGACCCACAAAGGAAAAGCAATATGCCTGAAGTCCTCTACCTAGAGACTAAGAATTAGAATTAGTTTAATAAATCCTTTACCCTTTCCACTCTTCTACACTGTCTCTCCTGACAGATATTCCCATGCCATATAAGCATACTGACCCAGATGCTTATGGACCATGTATTTAAGCTCTTTACTAGTCACATGTAAACATAGCCTGCACATATAATACAAACAAGTGTATGTTACAAGTCACACTTCGAAAAGATCTGCACAGGTACAGACCTTTAGCCAGCACGAGACGGGTTGCTCCAATTTGGTTATGCAAGAGAGATGAACCAGCATAGTTTAGTCACTTATTGAGGAAACTTAAAGATGAAGGACCGATCAACAAGATACTTGAGAAATTGTCAGCACTTTTATACTTATTGATTGGTGTGCAAGTACATTTTTATTCAAATACAGCAGAAGTAAAAATACTGAACTATCATTTGAATTTGGCCTTTGCTTCATACTCAAAAGGAAGAGTAACAGTGAGACAGAAATAGGCTTTATGCTAGATTAATCCCCTCAAGATAACAAATAAATTGAATTGGGGAGGCCAATTTGCAGTCCTGTTTTAGTAGTGACTTTAGGAGAAGAGGCTTCTACATTGGGGATGCTATAGAGGGCATTCTTGGTAATGGTAAGGGTTGAATGACCCTCGAGGGCCCTTCCAAGTGAGTTTCTCTGACTTTTCCCAAATGCCTACCCCTTGATATCCCAGTCTTTGGAATTAAGTGGACCCTAGTGAGTCCCAGACTTTTCTAATGCTGTTATCATTCATGATCTTCAAGTCTTAGAACTGCAGTCAGACCCCTGAAACTACCATAGAGGTGCCAACTTTCACCTTGTTGCCCCTCTGTCAAGGCAAAAAACCAATTGTCCTCACTTTCCTTTATCCCCTGGAAACCCAACAGGCACCCAGCTAGGGTGAATGTGCCCTCATTACAGACTTTCTTGCTCATGCCCTTTTTTTCTCACAAGTCACTGAGCCTGTCCCCACTTCCACCCCTTCCCCCCAAAAAAGTATTGTTTCCTTTGTGTTTCACTGGCTGTTAGGAAAGTTGCCTATACTAGCTCAGGCCAACATAGATCTAGGTCCAGAGTTGGGAAATGAGGAGATCCTGTTCCTACTCTCTCAGCTCTTTCCCTTTCCCACCTGGAGCTTTTCTCCCCACACACACTCTGGTTTATTCCAGCTCCTGTGTGAGTCAGTGGATTTTCCAGTTCTCTCCCACTGTAAAGTGTATGTTGGGGGTGGGGGAGGTGGAGGGGCTGCAGCAGAGCCAAGAGCAGAGGAAAAAGTGACTCCTAGCTTGGTTCAGCCCGGCAACCCCCCAACTCCAATGGGAACCAGATGCCTCATCTGGGTCTTTGTTTCCTGGCTAGCACACCACAGCTCTGAGCACCAATGTGGCCAAAGCCTTAGAGCAGGGGGTCCCTATTTCCATTCTCCAGGGCCACTCCTAGGTATATGGAAAATGGGTCATAACCTATGCAATATGTTCTCATTTGAAGGTAACATTTTGTTCTTGCACCCCAATGGTTATCCTATCCTGTCCACAAATGATCTAGAGATACAAAATTAGGAATGATTCACCAAGCCCAAGGACAACTAACAAGAACTAGGGAAGGTCATAATGGACCACGAGTTGAACATAAGTTCAAGTGTAACACTGCTGTTAACATGATGCGAATTGTAGTAGCCAAAAACTTACTGTGGCAAAGCACTTATTAAAAAGCTACATTTAATTGTGATTTCCCTATTTTGGAAAGGATATAAGTAAAATCCCATTACAACAAATACTGGTATGATGGAAAATATAAGATGCCACATCCTGTAAGATGTGGAAAAGTATGTGGGTGTGTACAGCTAAGTGTGTGTGTGTGATGTGTGGAGGAGAGCTCAGTGAGCATTCATAGCTAAGGGTATCAGAAGAGTCCCTTCTATTTGGAGTTGACGACATGGACTGAGACTTGAATAGTGGGATGCAGGGCAGGCTTGAAGGATGTGCCATGGGAGCAGGAGATGGAGTCCTAGGCTCTGAGAATAGCAAGTAAGCTCATTTTCTTGGAATATAGAGTATGTGAAGGGGAAGAGAAAGCTGCTCAGGAGCTTGGAGGAAATGGGGTGAAGGAAAAAGTGTGCCCACAACACCTGCCTCTTGCCCTGTTGTCAGTACATTTCTCTTTTTCAAGTTCACTGTGGAAAGAGAGTCTGGGCTCTTTTATCTCTAGCCTCTGCAGACTGAAAACATAATTACTACCAGTGTGCCACAATGAAATTTCCCTACAAAGGAAAAATTAGATGCCCCTTGAATTACTGAAATTTGTGCTAGCAGGATTTGATTGTAGAGAATGGAAGAACAATTAAAATTATATTGACACTGTTTAATTTAAATGAAATCTATAAAGACAAAGCCAGTATGCTGTGAACTGAGTAAAAAACAGAGTTTGAAACTTTGAAAATTATTTATTTTAAATTATCTTAGGATCTGAAGAAGAAAGGGTAAATTTTATTTTCATGGTGCTTCCCTATGAAATAATAGGTAAAACACAAAACCAAACAAAATCTTAAACACAGCATGTAACATCACATTGCTAAATGTATTCTCATGAATTGACTAGTTTACCAGTTGCTTATTGCTGAAATTAAAAGGGTTAGTGAGCAGAGAACAGGTCGATAGAGACATTTTGTAATAAGGTTTAGGAAAGGAAAAATAAGGTCTAAAGCCAATACATGTATTCCTCTGATACCAGGTTTTATCTTTAAGATTGAAATATAAAATGCACCAATCCCTTGGGGACTTGTTTGCCAATAGTCATATAGATTTTTTTTTTTAAGGCATGGCATTTAAAGGAAAAAAGCCGAAAGAAGACAAGCTCTCTTGAGGTATCTGAGAGAGGGTTGCCCTAGTGGTTCTCTTCAAAGAGAATAGACGAAAATAAGTAATTCCAGAGATGGATTGTGCCATTCAAAAGGGGGAGGGCTCTAAACTGGTACTTTGCATCCATAACCCCAAATCCTGTTAGACCTACTAAGTTCTTGCCAAGGACTCAGGAAATTACCCTTCTCCCATAACACACCCTCTGGGCCCCATAAAGGTTTGGAATCGAAGTTTCAAGTCCAGGAATTGAAGTTGGCCATCAAGTTCAGAAATACAAGTAAATACATATTGAAATGAAAATGCCATCCAGTTTCTCCAAGCCTTGGCGAGTGCATCATTTCTGGACTGAGAAGCGTTGCCCATTTGCCAGATAACATGGTGGGTGGGGGGTAGGGTTGGGAGGGAATATGCCCTTTGGAGAGTGATGGGCAGAGCAGTGGCTTGAGCCCTTCTGCTTTGTGGAGGTCATCCAAACTCACCTTTAACCTTATAGCAAACACACTGGCCTTTTGCATTTGAACCACATCTGGAAAATTGTATTGCATTCTCAGAACCTAGGCTTTTGTAGTAGCTTTTGCAGAAAGACATGAAATGTAGCGTGTGCTATGACATGATCATCATCATTGTGCCCCAGATTCATGTGTCTGTGTTGGCAAGAAGAGGACAAGGGCAGTCTGTGTTTCAACTTTTTACTCTGGGAGATGTTTAAAGACAGTGCATGAGCACCCCCTACTGTTCTTACAAAAAAGTGTTTGGGGGAAAAAAAGGTCTTGACCTGGGCCAAACCTCAAGGAATCATATTTGCTAAGTCCCACACTAAAGAAAAATCATTTTTACCAGATTCAAAGAAATTTCAAGGACACATGAACACAAACACATACACATTTCAACCTTAGTGGGCCAGTTCAAAGGAGTACCCACACTTGCATGTTTTATAAAGTTTTTGAACAGTAAGGAAATCAAACTGATATAGTTCATTTAATTGAAAGCCTAACTCACATCACTTTTGGCCCTAGCCCCCAAATTATGCTAGGTTCTTGTCTAAATGTGTTTCACTTTCATCCTTGCAACATGCCTAGGTCGTCCTATCCAGCATGAAGGATTGTGTTGGCATCATGGGTTCCAGTGGAAACTTGATTCAGCTCAAGTCCCTGGCAGAGGCCCTTGTATCCTAGCAGCTAAAACAAGAGTTTGGAAGACCCTTTCCTGCTTTGGGCTAGCAAACCACAGCTCAGGGGACTCTTCTGAATTATTCCATGGCTCCAAACCAGCTTCCCCCTGCAACTCCTCTCCTCCCACACATTGCTCCGGGTGGTGGTTTTCCCCGTCACATTTGGCCTCTGCACTCCTCTTTCTGGCTCCTTTCTCTAAGGCAAAATAGCATCTGGAGAGGTGAGCTTTCTGGGAAGCGCGATGAAGGGGGCAGAGACTGGTCCTTCTGAATCAGAGGAGGGAACATGTTGTCCTGCTGGCTTAGACTGTAGCAGCAAGGAAACCTTTGTCTCCTTCCACTCAGCACTGGCCCAGGCAGAAAAGTAAAGGGAAGCAGATGTCCTGGCCACCCTGTGAGGGAAACAGGCAGAGGACTGCTAGGGTGGTGTAAGACTTATCAGTCCCAACTGGGCCAGGCCACTGGGAAAGAAGTGTCAATAATTTCTTTTTAAGGAAAGTCTGAACCGATGAGCAGCCTACCTGGCATGAGAGTAGCAGGTGGGAAGACCCTCACTCGGGGCCATGAGTGTACTCCTTTGGATTGTTTTCCTGAGGCCCCTCCCAGTATATTCTCCCTTTCCCTTCTCCTATATGTGCCCTTTAAATGCTTTTCTTTTGAGATCACAAAGGGGAGGGAAAAAAATCTCTATACATTTTTCAAAATTCCAGGTCCAGGACTAGCCCTTGGTTAAGTCACCAACCTTCTCAGGGCTTTACTTTCATCAAGTGATGTGGGCCAAATGACCAGCAAGATTCTAACAAGAACTAACATCCTCTGACATTCTTCGGTATGTCAAGTGAGTGACTGGTCAGATGGCCCCACCACCACTTGGAAATCAAGACACCTGAGTTCTAGCCTCAAATGGCAATTGGTGTCCTGTATGACTCATTTTTAAAAAGCAAGTTCTTGCTTTCTGGCACTAATCCTACTTTTAAAAATATACTACATGCAAAACATTTTGTAACTACAAAAGAGGTACTTAAATTTGAGTCATGATGGTTAAGCAGCCCTTAAGTTTGGATCAACTGGTCTTTTACCCCTTACCCCTAATCTCCCTGCTCCCTTTTCTCTCAACCATTCATTGAAATGAGCATTTAGCACAAGGCAAATCACTTAATCTCTCTGTTTTCTAGGAGACTGTGGGACTATAAATTGCAGATCAATTGAAATCACAGATTCAATCCCTATCCATGGTACTCCTTCAGTGTACGTCTCTTATCTATGATTTTCAATGCAATGGGCCTTTCTTTATCACTTTTCCCTTAGGTTATGAACTTAGGTTATAAACTTCAAAGTAGTGTAGCAAAAGGTCTGATACAAGAGCTTATTCATTAAGCAGACTTTTGATAGAACCTTGTACTTAGACTGTGCCTACCCCAGCAATCTGTTGTAGTTTATAAAATAGTGAAAATGCCAAGTCCTACGTCCCCCTCAGGTGTTTTGAAGATGATGTCTGTAAAAGGATCATCTATGACAAACCCCTCATCTTACAAATAAGAACACTGAGACCCAGAGAAGTGACTTTCCTAGGGTCACACAGGTGGTTAAAAAAAAAAACAGGCAGAATCCAAAACTATTCTTTTCTGACTCAGAATCCAGCGTCAATTATACAAGCAGGGGGTCAAGAAACCACCATTCTAGGTAGGGTCCAACTGACAGTTTCTTAAAGTGTAGAGAAGAACATGGGTCTGACCCACCAATGAGATGGTTCCAGTCTCAGGGTTGTGAGCAAGGAAAAAGCCTTTAACTGGAGGCAAAAGAACCATAGTGGAAGAAAAGTTCAGTCAGCCAAGGGGAAAGGAAAAGTTAGGTTTGCATCCCAGGAAAACCCATGCACAGATCACCCCTGCTGGAAGATTCTGAGACAATGGAATGGACAGACAATGGAATCATTTTCACTAGCCCCTGGAAAGAACCTGACAATGACTTTTAGGAACAACTGGGGGAGGCATGATGGTTGGAGTTAGATCTGTGGAATTCCACGGTCCTCATCCAGGACTGAGTAAAGAGTGCTTTGACATTCAAAGATTGTGTTTCACATCCTTTGGGCTATGCCCAGGCCATCATCCCCAGGGTCTCTTACCCAAGCTTCCAAGTACCAGAGCTCTGAAGCAAAGTAACTTCAAATTATTATGCCATGTTCATTAGCACATTTTCCCTGTGTTCTCTTTAGCCCAATTCAACAAATATTTATTTAAAGTCACATTTGCAAAGCATTGTGCCAAACTAACTGGTAAGCTCCTTAAGGAAAAAGACCATGTCTTATGTTGCTTTCCATCCCCCATTCTTGATATTAGCCCTTGAGACATAGTAGGTACACGATCATTTATTTTCTGGATCAGTGTCTCTTAGGTTGCAAGGTACCAGATTTTGCCTGTGTGGACTGCATAGAACATTAATAACTAGGCCGTTAATTAAAGTTTCTTGACTGGTTGGTAGGCATTCCTGGGATCCACAGCAGGCCTGAAAGATGGTCCCTTTGAAGATTCCAGGGGCATCAGAAGTAATCCAGAGATCAGGAAATATCTTGGCTTAAATTTTCCAGTTTTTTTCTGGGGTATGGGCCATCCATTGAACACCATCATCCGACTGTGGAGTTCATGCGTGATAGATTCTGGTAACTGACCATCTGTCAGTTGATGAGCCCCTTGCCAACAAGGGGCAACAATCCCCTAAAAGTTCCCCCCTGAACCCCTGTCCATATCTCCCAAACTGGCTTCTGCAGTTGCTACCAGCAGGCACACTCTTCTAGCCTAAATATCTTGCCAAACATCTCTTTAGCCCAGTCCTTCGTGCTCATCCACACACAATCCATCCCATCAACCCTCCTTCAGAGGGGGTCGACTCATGGCGGGCTGGCCCTTGCTGGTAGGGAATTATGGAGTGGCCAGATGGAAGAGTAGAGGCTGACCGTACTATTGCCTGAGGGGAGGGCACAGTAGGGAGGAAAACCTCAAAGATTAATTGGATTTAAAATGCATAATTCATTTCATGCCCTGAATACTGCATTTGGCTACAACTGAAGGAGACTGCAATAATTAAGTTGTTTTACTTTACATGGCTGGAGTGAAGTTTTTGGATTCAAAATGCAAATTTATGCCAAACAGGCGAACACCAAATTGTGTGTGTGTGTGTGTGTGTGTGTGTGTGTGAAATAGAAAAAAAAATATTTTTCTATCAGCCCTTCTCTGATATGGAGTAGAGAGCAAAGGAAAAGCAGGCAAACGCTGAGCTCCTGAACCTGTGCAGCCTCCCCTACCCCTCATCTCCCCTTCTCCCTCCAGCACCGCCTCCCCCCCAATATAATTAGTTCATGTGTCATAGCTAAACTAGGGCTAATACCTCCAACAAGGGAGAATAATTAGCAAATTTGTTAGCCAGAGTCCAACCAGAAATAATGTTTGCTTAAACCAATACAGGATTCATTAGGAGCATTAGCACCTTAGAAAGCTAATAGATAATAGGCAATACTTTCTGTTGTTCGCCTCAAGTCACAGGGAACTCTAGTTTTAAAACAGTGAGCACTAGGTTCTTGTAGGTCTTCTACCTACTCACTCTTCTGAAACTAAACAGAACTTAGTACCCAAAAGTAGCTTACATGATTGAATCAAAGGGATAGCCTTCCTCAGCAAAAGTATAAAATAAGGGGGTTGGGAGGGGTAGATGTATGCATACACATACCCCTGACCACTTTCTGCCCCACCCATCCCTCACCCCCTCAAAAAAAAAAACCCTACTCCCCTTTTAGTAGACATTTGGACCTGTTCTGTCCCTTATAACTTTTCTACTTGCCAAACTGACCCATGCCTTTTAACATGGCCTGTTCTCTGGTGGCATAACACCCTGGCCACCTGGGACTGCTGGTACCATCCTCCCATGCTCAGAAGACTTCTCTCCTGAGTTTCATTCTCTCAAACCAGGCCGTGACTTCCAATCTGGGAGAAAGCTGGGGAGCCCCCATGATCTTGGAAAACGAATACATTAATACATCTGGAAGAAAAGGTCTGTCTTGTCCAATCTGAGGGAGTAATAACAGAAGGGAAACATTGGACCATGGCAAGTTAGTGAGGGAAGAAAGTTGTGGATAGTCAGGTTCTGTGTCAACTTTCCCCCTTCTCCCTCATACAGTTGTGGAAAACAAAAACAAACTTTGCCTAGGAATGGAGTGCATTCACCCTGGCTGCCAAGTTGACAACTGAATGCTGAGCAACCACACCAAGGACTGGAATCATGTAAAACTTTTCCCTTTAATGTACATTTGGTCCCCAGTACCTTCCCTAGGCCTCTGGCACCTTAAATACATTTGACTGAGAAAGCCCAGCATAGGAATCACATCTAGAACAGAACAATTACAACAATAAACTGTACACATAAGTCATTTCTTTGGAAATCACTTTCTGATTCTTCTATTATCACCCTCCCTCCTCCCTCCCCTGCACTGCAGATCACAGTCCCCTCCCTCGCCCTGGGCGCCAGAAAGGGGATCCATTCCCACGTTTATCTATCAACCCCAGTGCTTTGTGGGGTCCAGCGTGGACAGAGCCACGGCCACCCTCCCTGCCCCCAGACAGCAGAACATGTGGAAGGGGTCAGGCTGAAATGAGAAAATCCAATGAGGCCATTTCCAGCCCTCAAACAAGGAACACCCAGTCTCTCCCAGACATCTAAGCTCCAGGAGGGCAGAAGCTGCTTTATTTAAACTCTGTACCTCCCCTAGTACCAAGCACTATGTTCTCCACACAAGGTCCCCTTTAAAGTGTCTGCTGATTGGAATTAAATTGAACTCTTCTCTAGCTCAGAGGAATACCAGCCAACACTGACCCTCAGTGGGCCATCCCAAGCACAAAAGCCAAGAAAGTTTTAAATGAAAAAAAACAGAGTTAAATTTTCTCTTCCTGTTCCCAAGGCAGAGAGAATCCAAAGTGTGGGACAAAGGGAGGTTGAGCGTGTCAAAATTCCAACAAGAAGATACTGTCCCTCCATGGTCCAAGAACATCACTTAGTCTAGGAACGGGACCAGCAGCCCACCTATTGTAGGACACCAGTCAGCACACATGTACCATTATCTCCCCCTTCTCTGAGTAGAGGGAGACCTTCCCTCCTAAAGCAAAAGCTTCATGAGGCAAATAACCTGGTGCTTCCTAGGAATACCTCCATACCAATCCATGTAACATCACATTACTAAATGTATTCTCATGAATTGACTAGTTTGCGGTTGCTTATTGCTGTGTGTGTGACCAAACTCTAGGCAGATGCTGCCCCCTCCCTGAAAGTGACTCCTTTTACACCTGGGAAGCCTGCAGAATTTCTGATCCTCTAACATGCCCTAAGAGAGATCATAGGGTTTGTTTGTTTGGAGAATAAAGCAAGATTGCCATGTAGTGTCTGGCAGTCCTGTGTGCCCCACCCCACACCCTGAGAGTGCATAGATCTAAAGGCATTTCTGAACTGGAGTGGAGGAAGGAAATCGACTCTGGTGTAAAATTATTAATTTTAAAAGTATTAAAAACTACACATGCACACACATACATACACACACACACACACACACACACAACAACAACAACAACAACTGGGAGTCAGGAAAAACAGCTCAGCTTCCTGGTCCTCATTTTCTTCAGGGTAAGGCATGAGCTTAGTTCCACAGCCCAGAGCCCCTGGCAAGAGGGACTGATCATATAGGATGCCCTAGTCTGAGCAAAGTGGGAGGGACACATTAGAGCTTCTCATCAGGGAAAAAATACAAAAGGCTTAGGAAAGTCTCTCAGATCCAGACTCAGGGATGGAGTTGGGGGGAAATTTGTGTCCCCAAACTTCAGATACTAAGCTGAGACGCAGGTGCTGTCCAGTGTTCCTCCATACCCATTTCCTAAGAGTTTGAGGTTGGGGCTGGGCCTGAGGTAAGTCTGAGGCTCCCCAGGTAGATTCACAGTCCCTAGAGAAATGAGGATATAGTTCATATCCTGGAGGGATCTCAGGGGAGGGACAAGTACATTGGTCCATCCTCAATCTTCATATGTACATGTGTGAGGACAGGACAGCATGTTTAGGGCAACTGCTACACTCCTGTCTTCTCTTTAATCCAGTCCCGAAGCTTAGAGACTCTCGTGTAGACACCTGGCTTGTTCCGTCGAGCACAGCCTTCACCCCAGCTCACCACCCCAGCCAGGAACATCCGTCCATCATCTTCCACACTGGAGAGAGGGCCCCCTGAATCACCCTAGAGAAGAGATCCCAAACCACGTGAAGACCCTACATAAGCATTTCATCTCTTAGATTCCATCTATCACTGGCCTCTAACCCTATGCCAACCCCTACCTCCCAAACAGCCTCAAGGCCTCCTCACCAGTTCACCCCTCCCTCCTATCACACCATTTTACACACTCTCTCTTCCCCTCTCTCTGTCTCTCTCTCTCTCTCCCCCCCTACCCCAAATCAGGACATCATCAGCCCCTCTTGTAGGAACCTTCCCTCCCTACCCCAAAACCGACAGGAACCTACCTGGCAAGCATCAACACCCCCATTGAGGAAGCCTACACACATCATACGCGGGGTCAACTGATTGGGTAGCAAGGACTCGCATGTTGTCTGATTGATCACTCGGATCTCCCCCTTCTGTAGGATCAATGCCCCGGTGCCTGGTGGTTGGGAAGAAGGACCAGAAAAACATGAAATACTTGGCTCCTCTATTGTCTCAGCTTCCCACAGTAGAATAGCTTTGGAGGACATCCCCTCTAGCCCACGTCCAGATCTCAGCCTCCCCACTCCACCCAACCCTGCCTCTTCCTAAGGAGGAAGAAATCCGAGTCAGCACCCACCCTGGGAAAGGGAGTTACCATCCAAGGAAGTGAGCCCCATAAAAAGGTCAATAGGGAATGAAAGAAGTGGAATCAAGGTGGTAACCAACACAAATGTATGACAGAAATAAAAGGGAAATTCTTTCCAGAGAGCCCTCTGAGCCCATAAGCCAAGCGCTCACCTCCTTCTGTAGTGTGCCCCCAGCCTGTCACCCAGATGGACTTGCCCGCAGGGAAGGTGTGGGTTGAATCAGGAAGGCAGATGGGCCGAATTATAGAGCTGAACTCGACAGGTTTGTTCAGCTCTAGAACAGCAATATCATAGTCAAAGGTGAAGTCGTTAAAGGCAGAGTGGGAGATGATCTGTTTTATTCCCCTCTCTTGTACCCCTTCAGCACTGCGCTTGCTCTGGTCATGCAGACCCAGGTAGGCTGTCCATAAAGTGGGGTCAGAGTATCTGGGAAACAAAAGGAGAACAATATCACATTAAACAGCATGGGAACAAGGAAAGAAGGCTGGGCTGGAAAGAAGAGGGTCTGGAAGCAGAACTTAATTCTTTTACTGACTTACTCAGTGACCCTGGGCACACGTCACAACCTCTCTGTGCTTCCGAACAGAAACACTGATATTCATTGTTCCAACAAATCTCAACCAAGTTCCTGCTGTGGAAGAGCAGTGTGGTGGTATAGGAAGAACGTTAGCTTGGAATCAGGAGACGCCTGAGCATCAGTGCTGCCTCTGATGCTGCCTCTGACAGTGCAACATGAACAAGTGGGAGGGACTGTGGCAACGTTTATTTGCCCCCCAATCCAGGCCCCCTTCCTGAGATGACTGAAGGCACATTCCTCAATCCTCTGCCCTCCATTGCTTAAATCTTCTCAGCTTCATTACTTCCTCTCAGCACAGAAAAGAAAATGTCCCTATGTTCACTAATGTGAACCCCTCTAACTATATCTTTGGCCTCTGCCATCTTCTCTGACCTCAGTCCAGCAGTCAACCCCTTTCATTCACGAATATTCAATCTCTGCCTCTTCACTCCAGAGGAGAAAGCGAGGCTGGCAACTCTGTGTGGCTTAAATCCAATTTGCTTCCAAGTCGACATCACCCTCCCAATATCACTGGTCCTCTTTGAGAATAAAGGACGAACAGCAACTTTTCTCTACCTGCCTACAAATATCTTCACTTCTTCCCAATGATAAAAAGGCTTTCACTGACCCATCCAGCTACTGTCTTATATCCTCCCCCTTCACTTTTTTTGGGGGGGGTTCATTTTATGTTGCTTCTCACAAGGCTTTTTTGGGACAACAATCAATGATTAGCAACACACAACAGTGGTTCAAACTTTCTAAGAAGCGATTGTTGGACAAATGTGACACCCTCTTACATGCACAAATGTGCATGGAAAAGAACTAAAAATTAGGCTTGGATTCATGTCTTTCCAATGGTTTCCCCCATTCTGGTGCATTAAGAAATGACGTGCATTTTAATTTTGCCAAAAAGCAACATTTGTATTCTGGTAGTCACATGCTATACTTCTATTATATAATAGTAAAGTGGATGCCAGAAGTACAAAGGCAGGAGTATGAGAGCACTTCTATTGAAGGAGGGAAACTGTCCAATGAAACAGCAGCAATCAAAGAGTAAGAAAACCTTTTGCTGTCATAGACATACTATGAACTACAAGACTTATTTTATAGCAGGCATATTTCTTTCTTTTCTCTTTTTTTTTGGAAGCAATTGGGGTTAAGTGACTTGCCCAGGGCCACACAGCTAGTAAGTGTCTGAGGCCGAATTTGAACTCAGGCTATTGCCCTATTCAATGCGCCATCTAGCTGCCCTGAGTAGGCATATTTCAGCTTGTGATCCTGTAACGCCATGCACCAGCAAATTCCCAAAAGAATGCTACTGTGAATAGCTTTTAGGGTTCGGATTACACAATATAGTAAACACTCTGTTTATTCCATTACAAATCAAGGCAAACATTCACAATATATCACAATATAATATTCACAACATTACATCTTATCAAAGAAAATGGCCACACAGTTTTCACTACAGTGGCCACAATATTTAGACTCAAACTTCCACTCATGGGGCAACTCAATACTTAATCATTCTATCAATTCACAATAGAATATTCAAACTTCCACTCATGGGGCAACTATTAATCAGTCACTATTCTAGATTCACAATTACTAGATATCACTAATCACAAATACAGTCATTAGAAAACCACACAAACCCTCCACCCCTTGGTGTCCAGAAAACCTCAATTTCATCCCAGGGGAGGCCTTTACTTCATCTTGACTCAGGGTGGTCTCTCTGATTCCCTGGATCCCCTTCCATGGTCCCAGCTCTCTCCTGAATCCACCAAACAGTCACCTGGATTCAGAAGCAGACAGCTCCAAGGTCTTTGTCCAATCCTCAGAGGTAGACAACTCCCAGGTCTTTGTCCAGTCCTCAGGGCAGTCCCTGGTGCACACTGAAGTTCACAGGGTCCAGCACATCTCAAACTCTTCACCACTTCTCTTGCCTGGAACTCAAGGATCAGCCAGGCCAGGAACAAACGAAGTCTTATCTTGGTCATGTTTCTTCAGTCCTCCAGCACTTCAGCCCTAGAACCCAAAAGGAATAGCAGCCTTCCAGGCAGCCTTTGAGGCAAGCCCTCTCAGCCTTCCAGGTAGCCTTCCAGGCAAGCCCTCTCAGCCTTCCAGGCAGCCTTCCAGGCAAGCCCTCTCAGCCTTCCAAGCAAGCCCTCACCAGATTCTGGTCTCAGGAAAATCTCAGTTCTCAGTCAGTTCTCAGCTTCCAGATGCTGGGAGAGAAACTCTCTCTCTCTCTCTCTCCCTCTCTCTCTCAGCTGGCTTCAGTCTCCTTGATTCTTCCTTCAGCAGAAGCAAAATTCCAATTCTGTCTCTCTGTCTCTGGAATTCTTGCATATGTACACACCTCAGCCAATCCCCTTCTTCCACATCAACAGGGGCTCAGCCAATCCTCTTCTTCCACATCAACAGGGGAGTTCATGCCTTCTCAACAGCGAAACAGAGTTTGCACCTTCTACACTTAGCCCCAAGGTACTAAGTGCTAAGTATCTGCTAAACTGATTACTATTACAGATCTCTAACCTAAAATGCCAAATTTGCTTCCATTCAACCCAGTACACTTCCAGATTCCCCCTTAAAAGAAATATATAAGAAGAGCATGTCAAAGTTGTTTGTCGAAAGGAAAGCATTGAAAAATAAGGTGGGAATATGGGGGACAGAAGAAGCTACCTAAAACACTTGAGTTTCATTTACCTACATTTTCATATCTTTGCTGTAAGAGACAAAACACAGTCACTTGAAAAACCATATAAGATTTTTTTTTAAAGTAAAAAATTGTATGTTTTAATCTTCATTTAGACTCCATCAGTTCTTTCTCTGTAGGTGGACAGCATTTTCCATCCTAAGACCTTCAGAATTGTCTTAGATCATTGTCCTGGTGAAAACAAACAGCTAAGTCATTCACAGTTGATCATTGTACAATATTGCTGTTATTGCGTACAATGTTCTCCTGGTTCTGCTCACCTTACTCTGCATCAGTTCATTTAAGTCTTTCCAGGTTTTCTGGTTCAGATTTTCAAATACCAGATACACTTTAGTCCTCTACATAAGTCTTTGGAAGTTACTTATGTTTATATAAAATGAAGTTATTAGTACTTTTCTCCAACAGTAGCTGCACACCAGGAAGGCCAGGACAGACACAAATCAATGGAGTGTTCCCAAAGCTGCAGTGTGAAAAGACTATAAATGGTTGATTTCATAGACATGGATGGGTTCTCTGCTGTAGGAAATCCAAGTGGAGCTATAAGGAATGAAGGCATTTAAAAAGGTTTTTTGGAAGAAAGGAAGCTGACAGCTGCATGAATTTTAATTTTCAGCATCACATTCTCCTGCAATGTCTAATGTCCATACTGTTGAGTTGTCTCTAAGCAAATGCATGTTCGTTCAGTGTATCAAGCTCGGCAATAGCCTTGTCAAAAGCCCTTTTAGCCAATGTGCAGGCAATCTCTGGCTTATTGAGGAGCTCACAGTAAAATACAGAAAAGTTAAGGGCCAGTCCCAGGAGAACTGGGTATATAGGTGGCATTTCTTTCTTGCTGCTGTCAAATGCTTCTGGGTAAATTCCTTGGGAATTATCTATTGTTTGTCTTTAGTCATCACCACAGGCTACTTCATCAAGGTACAGAGGGAAGAAGTATATTATCTCAGTAATCTAGGCAAGAAGTGATAAGAGGCCTTAAGAAATCATCCAGTCCAACACCTTCAATTTCCATATGTTTACATTCTTCATTTTCTGATAGACAACCTTGTTCTCTGGATTGCTTTGGCTATTAAAAACTTATCCAACAATAATTCCAGGATGGTGGTGCAGATGGACTCCACTTTCTCCCAGTAGTCCTTGACCAGAGGCATCTCCTTGTCGGGTGGTGTCAGTTTTCTGCTGCATGCTGGAAATTGCCCTCTAGGTTGATCTGCACATGGCACCCCTCTCCCCAACTACACTGGGGTTAAGTGACTTGCCCGAGGTCACATGGCTAGTAAGTGTTAAGTGTCTGAGGCCAGATTAAACTCAGGTCCTCCTGACTCCAGGGCCCTTGTTCTATTTGTTCCTTGTGCCACCTAGCCACCCCTCCAGCTTATTTTAAAGATAAGGTAATTGAGGCAAACAGGGAAAAGTGACTTGCCCAGGGTCACACAACTAGTGAGTGTCTGAGGCCAGATTTGAACTCAGGAAAATGAGTCTTCTGACTCCAGGCCTGGCACTCTGTCCACTGTGCCACTTAACCGCCCTACTCCTTCCCCCCACCATATTCAAATGGTTGCAGTTTTATCTCCATGTTATCTCTTACATCTATCTCCTTGTCTCCACTCAAAATGCTACCAACCTTAGTTCGAAGTTCCAATCCTAGTTCTCCTACTAACTATGCAACCTTAGGCAAATAATTTGGGCCTCAGTTTCCTTGTCTGTAAAATTAGAGTGTTGGACTAGATGATTTCCTAAGGCCTTTGCAGCTCTAAGTCTATGATCCTGTCATAAAGCCATTATCACTTGCCTACAGATTACTGAAATAATATCCTTCTTCCATCTCTCCCTTTGCAATCTATCCCCGCCAAAATAATCTTCCTAAGTCACAGGTGTGACCTCACTCAGTGTTCAGTCCTAAATCATCATGGCCTACGTGTGATTGTAGACATTAAATCAGCAAGCCACCCTGTGGTTTCTATTATATTATAATATCTGCCTACCTAGACTCTTCATTCTGGCTCTTTCTAAAAAACCCTGCCTGCCCATGAGTTGGCACGAATCTAGAAATGAAAAGACCAAGATCCTTTGTAAAGCATTTCACAGAACACAAAGCAGAGATACCTGTCCTATATAGCAAGAGGATGAAGGAAGCCCACAGAAGATACAAGGAAGTTTCCCTTCTCCCTCCCTCCCAGCCCCATCCCATGCCTTCCAATCCCAGGTAGAGCCTCTAAGAGAACATAACCACCTACCTGATTCCTAACTCATCAACGAAGCAATGGGCTGCAGAGACAAGCCAGGTGGAAGAGATTAGTGACGCCCCACAGAGGTGACCCTGGCCCTCTCCATGGAGGCTCACCTGCCACGGCCACTCTCCTTCATCTGAATTCTGGCCTCCAACAATCCTTGACTGTTTACTGAATGACCGGAGTCCACAGTCTATTGAGTGATGGGAAAGAACTCAGGTGGTGTGTGTGAGTTGAGAAAAAGAAGCCCCTCACTGCCCAATGCCCATTTTGCTGGGCACAGAGAACTCAAATGGAGACTTTTCTTTATGAGCCAATTCTGATATGGACTAATGTTATATGTTGTATATATAACAAAGCTATAACCCTCAGGGCCCTAACATGCTCCTTGGAAGCACATTTCCAACTGCCTGGTCAGGTCAACTTTTCCCAAGGAATTTTAACTCCCACCCCCATGTCTACCCCAGTAGACTCTTTAGAAGCTAACACTTACCCCCTGGCTCACATGAATTAAAGAGGATTTCTGAATTTTAGTTGCATTTTAGTTTCAAAGGTTTTAAGCCATTCCTCCTTTGCATATAGCATTTTAAGAGGCTCTAGAGGAAAGATAAATTCACTGAACTGCTTGAGCTGTAATGAAATTCAGGGCTTGAAACAACTAAAAAGCACTGATAGGAGGGAGTTGGGAGAATGGCAAAGGAAAGCCGTGTTCTGGTTTTCTCCCTTCCTGATGGCTACAGAGTAGCTATTGCAGGCGGGGGCTGACTTCCCTCAGCTGTTTCCTGCAAACCAGGGGCCAAGAGAAGCCCAAAGGAAAGGGACCACGTCCTGCCCTGGATATCCATACCACAGTTCTTCTCATCTGAGCCATCATCGCAGTCATTCTTCCCATCACACTCTGGGTTCCCTTTGTTCAGACACACTCCGCTGAGGCACTTGTATGTGGTTGTGGTGCAGGGGACAGTCCAAACTGACAGCAAAGGAAGAAAAGAGGTCAAAGCTGGGGATGGAGAATAAGACTCCATTCCCTCCTGTAGTACAGGTTGTCAGGGCCAGGAAGTCACCACCAAGCTGAAGTGCCCCTGCCACACCCAGACATAAATTATTCCAACCCAAGAACTATGGGTTTTGGGGTTTTTTTAGATTTGGGCCTCCCTATCTCACTGAGGCTGGACACCCAGCAGTCACTGACAGGCCCAATCCCACTGTTGATCAGCATGGAAGTTTTCACATGTTACTTTTCTGACCTGTGCCTGGTCACCCTGGGCAGGCTAATGGCCCCTACTCCTCTGGTTTACCACATTAATGCAGTCACCCATTTGGTTTTAGCCCCACTACAGTTGGGAACTCCCAAACTCAAGCTATCCATCAGATTCAGCTTCCCTAATAGCAGGGATTACTATAATACCCCACCATGCCCAGCCCATTAACTTCTTTTATTTTTGGAGAGGGGAAGGCAAGGCAATTGGGGTTAAGTGACTTGCCCAAGGTCACACAGCTAGTTAAATGTCAAGTGTCTGAGGTTATATGTGAACTCAGGTCCCCCTGACTTCAGGGCCAATGCTCTATTCACCTAGCTTCTCCCCACTTTTTTTGAGGGCATTAATTTTCAATACACTTTGCAGCCCACCCTGCCACCAACCCATATCTCTACCATGCCTCAAGACACTTCTTAAGATTCACCACCTTCAAGAAGTCTTCCCTAACTTCCCATTCGTTTCCACTGTGCTCTCACCAAATAGTGTACAGTGTTGTCTGCATTTATTAAATAGAATTTATAGATATGCTGCTTTGTATGCACTCCAATGTCTTTAAACGGGCCCTGTATCCCACTTAGACTGTATGTCTCCCTAAAGGTCAGAGCCACACCAAGTGTCCCCTCTTGATTTCTCACCTGCACACAAGGTACAAGGTGCATACTCAATTTAGAGTCCTCGATGACTGAAGCAAAGGAAAGAGGATAGAAACACTCCCAATACTCAACCTGAGAGGAATTTTGATCTGTTCTAGAGGCAATCTCTGATATCTTGAACCCCAAATTCCCAAGAGAGGTCCCCAACCTCTGCAACGAGCCCAGGACTAAGCCCTGTGCTAGGGCAGCTCTTTCTTCAGCCCTTACCAGTATCGCACTCAGCTTCATCGCTCCCATCTCCACAGTTATCCCGCTTATCACATTTCTGGCTCTCGGAGATGCATTTTCCATTGCCACACCTGAAGTTCTGAGCTGGGCAGCCTGAAAAAGCACACAGCCTCAACAAACAGCTAATTGTTTCTCTCTCTCCCACGACATCCCACTATCCCAAGACAAACCACCACTGTCCTCAGGACACTGGTGTCAAACTCAAACAGAAATGGATCTCAATGGGCCACATACTGACTTGGAAAACCACAAATGAACATTATCTAGTAATTTTATTCATTTAATTAA
The DNA here is from genome assembly GCA_028627135.1 of Pseudochirops cupreus. Taxonomy (NCBI): domain Eukaryota; kingdom Metazoa; phylum Chordata; class Mammalia; order Diprotodontia; family Pseudocheiridae; genus Pseudochirops; species Pseudochirops cupreus. The sequence continues at coordinate 195,148,631 of CM053582.1, read as the reverse complement.
ACATTTCTCAGTTATATTTTAATATGGTTTGGGCCACAAAGAGTCTTTGCAAGTCACCTGTGGCCCAACTCTAAGTCTGATACCTCTCCCCTAGGATACTGAAGAAGGGTCAATGAGGTAAACATTGGCTTTGCCTCAGAGGAAAGAACCCAGGTCCCTTCCCCAGGAGCCCCAAATGCCCAGGGAACCCGAAGGGGAATTACTCACTGCATTGCAGCTCATCAGTGTTATCCCCACAGTCATTCAGGCCGTCACAAACCCAAAAGAGGGGCTTACAAAATTTGTTCTTGCAAGTGAACTGGTAGGTTGAGTTACACACTGTTGGAAAGATGAGATCAGAAGAGATATGAGCAGCAGGGTGATGGAGGAATGAGGGCACTTTCACAAACAGGGTATTTAGAAGGCCTGAATCTCAGGTAGCACATCTGGTGATTCTCCAGGAAGGCTTAGCCAAGTAACAATCTCCCATAAGTAGAAGGAAAAAGTAATAACCAGAATGTTCAGGGGCTACAGGGCAGATGCTGAAGAAATGCTTCATGTCCAATTCAGGCAAAAAGATTACAGAGATTTACAAATCAGGCTGGGAGACTGAAGAGAACCTGTGCTATACAGTTATTCCTTCCACACGGTGAGGGTTAGGGACATGGCGATCCCACAATCTGGAAAATCTACATAAAATTTTTTTCGCCTTCCCTTCATACCAGAGAAGAAGTCTGAATAATTATGGTATTAGAAGATAAAATGTGTCACTATTATACAATACTATACATATATTTTGTGCATTTCTGAATTTCTAAACTTCTTCTGTGTTATCTGCTGGCCTTCATGTGTTGTTTGCAACTTCCACCAAACTCCCAAAAATTCCCATTTAATTTCTTATGCTGACGTATGATTTATCAAAACCATGATGGGAAAAGTCACAATACAGAAGGGATAACTGTCTTTCCAGGTGAGGAAGGATCTCCCCAATCAGCTCCAGATTCATCCTATGATAGGCACAGAGCAGCCACTTTTGGAGAAGGGTCTAGTAGCATCCATGGGATTAAGTAGTCATGGGGTATTGTGACCCCATACGGTCAAGGCAAGAGGCAGAGTGAGTGGTCAGCTGAGCTGGGGAGGAGTTACAGGGCCCAGGGCCACAATCTTGGAAACCAAGTCTATCCCATGGCAGACTTACCACAGTTAAGCTCATCACTGAAGTCTGTGCAGTCAGCCCAGCCATCACAGCGCAAAGATTTATTGATACAGCGTCCCGTTTTGCAGGTGAACATGCCAGGGCAGGCTGTGGGAGAGGGGGTGGAGGAAGAAAAGTGGGGGGCACAAGCTAGGCTGGCAGTTCTCACATCAACTCTACTAACCCTCCCCTAGCAGACTGTTACCCCTCACTATATAATCGAAGTATTTTTCTAGTCATACAATAAATAAAGAATGGGAAACACCTTCCATTTCACCCCAAGGCCAGCAAGGCTGGAAAGGCTCAGGGTAAAGACCACCTGCTTCAAATATAAAACTCCTGGTCCCATCAATTGGGTGAATTTCTAAAAACCCCCTACTCAGTATCTAAGGGCAAGGACTATAACAAGAGATAGCTCTGGATACCAGTGGATGCAGATCAGAAAACTCTAGTGAAACTTCTTTGGAAGGTTCAATGGCTTGGACCCCCAGAGAGGCGCCATGACAAATTAGAAAGAGCACAAGACTGGGCATCAGGAGACCCTAGTTCTAATCCTGATTATGTCACTTGCTACCTTAAGCAAGTCACTTGATCTTTCTCATCTGTGAAATGGGGATAAATGTGCCTGCCTCCCTTACCGCACCAGATCACTGTAAGGATCAAATAAGATGATGGCTATAAAGTGTTTTACAAATATGAAAAAAGCAGAAAGCTCATCCCGGATCAATCTCCAAACAGGTTAACCTTCCAAAGCCACTCCCTTCTTCACTCACGGTCATGAGAGTCATAGGAGAGGTACTCCGCGGAGAAACCTGTGTCAGCATAGGACTCATCTGAGTGGAAACGGACAGTGATCTTGTTACTGCTGCTGGACACGACAAACTGTGGCTTCTCTCCACAGAACCTGGAGGGGACAGAAGAGGAATGCTGGTGTGCACGCTGCTGTGGCCATTACTGAAGGCTAGCCAAATGGAGGGAAGGGGCTATGGGGCCAGGAAGCAGGGTAGGATAGAGTCCACAAAGCAGGCTGGGAAAATCCCCATTGGACAGCCAGAATTCACAGAGACCCCCGATGAGGGGACAAAGCTGGGCCCAAGGGGGAGGCTGAGGATCTAGCCCAAGTGAGAGCAAGGCTTACCCCTTTCCTCCACCACAGACGAGTCTAGGTAGAAAGCATCTCTGAGAATTCTCAGGTTCCTCCCTATTCCCCCAGAACACTTACTTTTCCCCATTGATTTCCACATAGTCCTTGGTGCATGTAGCCAGGGTTGCATGGGGTTCCACCAGATAGAAGATATTGAAACGAACCTTGACATTTTTGTTACTGGGGACCTGAAAAGGCAGGTGATCCTCAGCAACTATTTCTCTTCACCTTCTATCCCAAGGCCTTGGGAAGGAACGCCCCTCTCTCACCTCCCCTGCTCCTAAAAAAGGATCTCAATTTTCTTATTCCCTTCTTCCTATTCTTCATTACCTATCATTTCCTTCCCCTGACATTTCACCCAATATTGGTAGCACCAAAGACAAGGAAAATATGAATAATAACAATTCAGATTCAGATTTGGTGGCCCCAAAGACTTCACTGCAATCTAAGCTTTAATATCTTAAGCAGCTCAGAAGAGCACTAAGATTTGGGGCCATCCCATATAATACTTTCAAGTTCCCAAAGTCCTTTCCTCACAATGACCCTGAGAGACAGGCAGTACAAGTATGATTATCCCTAGTTTACCTATGAGGAACCTGAGGGTCAAAGAGATGATGTGATTTGTCCATGGTCACAGATCTAGGAAGTGGCAGAGACTTGGAAGGCCAGGTCTTCTGATTCTGACCAACTCTAACATCCCTTGGCTTCAATTGCAGCAGAAAGGTAATAGGTTAGACAGCCTAACTGCAAGGGTGAGACATCTCTGCTCAGAGAGGTTAGCATTTCCAGCACTGGAGGGCTATTAGAAAAGAAAGACACTAGAATGCTCAGGAGATCAGTCCTGCCTGGAAGACTCCCACTGTCTCCTGCAGCCCTCTGCAAGGTTCCTAACAACATGTAGACATTTCTCCATCCCTTCTGCCTTCTCTCCTTCCTTATTCTAACTCCATAATCAGACACACCCAGTTCCTACCTCAATGTTCCACGTGCAGTCTATATTGGGAGGGTAGTGGCCTGGGTAGTAGGGGCTATTGAATGTCCCCTCAACTCCAGTCAGGCGACCTCCACATTCTGAAAGTCAAAAAACATGAGAAGCAGCATGAGGGATCCAGGGTTAAGGAATTTAGGTGGGAGGCATAAAAAGAGCTGGATCAAATGTATTCTTCTGGGTGAGAAGCCAAAGACATTGTACTATTTTTTTCTTCTAATTTCTGGGGTTGGAGGAAGAGCAATGATCTGAGGACCTGAAAATTCTGTCTGGTGGCTGGAAATACCAAGGCCTTCACTGGCTTCCTTTAAGGCAGTCCTCTAAACCCAAGCTACTGATCCAACTTTATAGTCAGCAGAGATAAAGAACAACATCCCTAGACTGGAGTTCTTAAACATTTTTGTGCTATGGACCCCTCTGACAGTCTGCTAAAGCCCATGTCAGAATAATGTTCTTGAAATGCATAAAAGATGCATTATTACAAATGTAATTATAGTGAAAGTATTTGCAGATCCTATACATGATTGCACGCCACCATGGGGGGGGAGGGGAAGAGAGGGGAGAAAATCTGAAACTCAAGTGAATGTAGAACTGAATCTTGTAAATTAAAAGTAAATAAGTAAATAAAAAAAATTACAAAAAAAAAAGAAAAAAACCCAAATGTAATTATAGTAAAATACAGATATTTCCTTAAAAAAAAAAGCTCACAGACCCCAGGTTAAAGACCCCTGCTCTAGAGGCTCCAGCATTGCCTATTCCAAATCATCCCTTAGCTGCCCCTTAGCTGGCCCTTCAGCCTCCACTTTCCCAAGCATCCTTGCTACCAAGGGTTTCAACTGCATTCAGTGAGCATTTTTTTTTCAGTAAACATTTATTAAGAGCCTACTATATGCGGGGCTCTATGTAAGGAGTTGGGTTATAAAGACAAAAAATAGGCTCTGTCCTCCAGGGGCTCACATTCCACTGGGGAAGAGAAGTGGGAAAGAGAACATCTATACAAGTATAAGTCAAAACAAAATCTATAAAGTCAATTCAAAGTCATTTTGAGGGAGGGAAGCAAAAACAACTGGGAGTATCAAGAAAGGCCTTACATGGGAGACAGACACTGAGCTGAACCTTGAAGAAGGGAGCTCGAGATTCCACGAGGCTGAGGTGAGGAGAAAGTACATTCTAGGGACGTGGGAGAGCTCATGCAAAGGTACAGAGAACAGGGCTAGTGAGCTATGTCTGAGGAACAGCAAGTAGTCCCATCCAAACAGGACCAGATGGTACAGGATGGGATGTTATGTGAAATTAGTCTGATCCCAGAGTCAGGGAAGATAATTTTTTGCATCACAAAGTGGGAAGCCAGATTGCAAAAGGCTTTAAATGCTACACAAAGCAGTTTGTGCCTTATTCCAGCTACAACAGGCAGTCACTGCAGCTTCTTGAGCAGGGGAGGAATATATGGCGAGGAATGTTTTTTTAAGAATATCAGTTTTGCAGCCATGTGGAAGATAGATGAGAGAGCAGAGAGGTCTGAACAGAAATGATCTGTGCTCTGTTGTTAAGCATGCCCTATGTGGGCGGCAGCAGCATCTTCTAGGGAAGGGGTTCTTAATTGGAGACCCCCAAACTTAATATTTTTGTGTTAATACAAACATGATATCTTATATTTTAATAGCTGGTTTCCTTTGTAATCCTATGTACTTTGTTTTATGAATTTAAAAACATTATCAGGAGGAGGGGGCCAGAGACTTCACTAGGCAGCGGGGTCCATGACACACAAAAAGCTAGGAATCTCCACTCTAGGGTTTCCATACAACCCCCACCTGATCCTTTTGTTGTCTGTTCAGTCATTTTCAGTTGTGTCTGACTCTCCATGACCCCATTTGGGGTTTTCTTGAGAGAGATACTGGAAGTAGTTTGCTATTTCCTTCTCCTGCTCATTTTACAGATAAGGAAACTGAGGCAAACTAGATTAAGGAACTCACCCAGGGTAACCCAGCTAACAAGTGTCTACGGTCAAATTAAAAGTTAAGTCTTCCTGACTCTGGGCCCAGTAATCTATTCTTTGTGCCATCCTGCTGCCTACCCCATTGCCCTCTCACCACCATTCGAAACCCTTTCCTTACCAGTCATCTTGGGCAACTGGAAAAACACAGCCTTAAAACCAGGGTGGCGCCGGATAGTGTTGGTGATGAGCGTGACAAGCATGACGTTCTGAGAGGAGAGGAAGGTCAGGTTGTAGGAGGGTGGGTAAGTGCCGCACAGCCTGTGAGATGGGAAGGAGGGAGAGCTTGAGGGAAGAAGATATAGGTGAACCACCCCTTGTACCCTTCCCAATCTCAAACTGGATGGTAACCCTGACTCCAACTGCCAACATTTCAGGACAACACCACTGAGCCACATCCCCTACACACAGTCAGCGCTCCATCGTGGGGCCTGACAACTGCACTGGGACAATGGCTTGGTTTAGGGAGTCCACTGATGAAATCGCTTCTGAAATGTACCATGTCTGAATATTCAGAATGCTATTCTGCAACTCACTCCAAACACTGTGCCTGTTCCTTGCCTTAGACCAGGGGTTCTTAACTTTTGGGGTGTCTTGGACCCTTTTGGCAGTTAGGTGAAGCCTACAGAATCCTTCTCAAAACAATGTTTTTAAACGCTAAAAATAAAATAGAAAGGAATGCAAAGGAAACCACTTATACCAAAAAAGAGTTTTCAAAACAAAACAAAAAAAAAAGTTCATGGATCACAGGTTAAGAGCCCCTGCTTAATTGTAGCTAAATGGCACAGAGGACAGAGCATCAGCCCTGGAGTGAGGAGGAAACTAAGTTCTAAGTCAGCCTCAGACAACCTGGGAAAGTCACTTAAACCTGATTGCCTTTAAAAAAAAAAGCCTCTGTGTTAGAAGTGATAGAATGGCCTTTAGCTAAAAGCAATGACATGAGCCTCTACACTACAAAACCAATGCCTCAAGTTTACCCTGCAAACACTATCTCAACGCAGTAAATGAGAAGCCGTACGCAAAGTTCTTTGCAGCCCTTAAAGTGCCATATAAATGCTTGCTAGTATGATCATTATATCTCGTCATTTTCCTGTTGACTCTCCTTATGCTACCCCGTTCTCCTGGCAGAATCAGCCTGTTTCCTTTCCCTCAAAGTATGGCAAGGGGCTCAGCCCCAGCATACTCACTGCACCACAGCTCGAGGTTCCACAGGGCTCAGGGAGTCATATACCATGACCACATCACTTCCATCATCATCACAGGGCGCAACATCAAAACTTTGGAAGGTGAGGCTCAGCACCAGGTCAACGTCTCCACGCAGAGCCCACTGGCAGCGGGCACGTGCTGGGTAGGGGCTGTCTGGGAATCCTGGAGTGGTGAAGCGGGTCACCTCACCAGACCGGGCATGAAGAGAAAAGCTGCAACTGTCTGCATAGAAGAGAATTAAAAATGAGAGAACTGGAGGGAGGGAACAATAAATAAAGGGGGAGAGAGAAAGAGGGGAGGGAGAGAGAAAAGAAGAAGTAAAAGAAGGAGGAGGAAGAAGAGCAAGAAGAGGAAAAGGAGGAAGAAGAGGAGGAGAAGGAAAAGGAAAAGAAGAAGAAAAAGAGGAGGAGAAAGAGAAGAGGAAACGGGGGACAGAGACAGGGACAGACAAAGAAAATGCATACAATTTGTACAAAATAAATGTAGGGTAATGGGGGAGGATCCTAGCAACTGGTAGGCATGACATAAATCAAGAAAAGTTTAATAACAAAAAAATATGATCTGAGTTTTGAAAGAAACAAGATTCTAAGAGGCAATGGTGAGGAGAAAGGGCATTATGCGATTGGGAGATGGGAGGTAAAGGGTCTCACATGAGGGTAGGTCTGGTGGGAAAGTGGGTAACATATAATAGGACTGCTGGTAAGGTAGACTGGCACAATAATGATGTGAGGGAAAACAACTTTAAAGACTTCAGAACTCTGATCAAAGGAACAACCAAATAATCATAACTTCAAAAGACTGATGATGAAATATTCCTCCCACCTACTGGCCAAAAGCTTATAAATTAGAGTTACAAAAGGAGACTTATATTCTCAGACACAGACAATGTGCTGGTATTCTTGCTTGATTATGTAAATTTGTTACACGGGAGGGTTTCTAGTTGGAGAAGAGGGTGAATTAGTGAGTACTGACATCTGGTAGAAAAAAAAAAAGAAAGAGCATCAACTAAACATTTTTCAATGCCCCAAGAAGATGAAATGTGCTAAAGGGGCCACAAACTGAACATTCCGGTTACTATCCTGTTAAATTTTATGTATTTTGCAAAAAAGAGGTTTGATTTCCAAACATAATTTTCTTTCTTGTTCTTTGTACAGTGAAATATTTGTGAGCCAAGATGGCAGAGTAGAAACAGGACTTCCATATGGCTCTGGCTTCCACCTCCTCCAATACATGTAAAAAAGGATTCTAAACAAACTTTAGAGCTACAGAACCCACAAAGTGACAGAGAGAAACAAATCTCCCACTAAAGGAAGCCCAGCAGGCCAGCAGGAAGGGTCCATTGCAGCATGCTAGGAGCAGAGCACAGTCCTGAATGAGCTGTGGTTTTAGCCCCAAGGCAGCCTCGACCAGCAGCTGTTGAAGCAGACTTCACAAGAGTAAATCACCAGCAGCTGTAGCCGTTTCCAGACTTCTCAATCCACAAATGCCAAAGACAAAGTAAAAGGTCAGCTTGGAACTTTGTTGGAACAAGGGGAGCGTGGTCCAGCTGCTACCCCCAGGGCAAGAAGCAGAGGGGGCAAGGTGGCTGCTTCTAAAGCTCCTGGCCTGCAGATTGTAGGGGGACCAAGAGACCATTCAGAGGGTAATTGCTCTTGCTTTGACCAGCTTAGATTTGGATCATAGTCTTGGGTGGTGGTCCTGGGGTGTGTGAGCAGTGAGCCAGAGTGTGTGGGAGCTGCAGAGAGAGCACCCATCTAATAGCTCTGGCAGCTGCAAAAACCCCAGCAATTTGGGACAAAGCTCTCTCCATTCTGGAAGCAGAGTTCTACTGAGGCAAAGAGCTGAAAAGTCAAGTAATTGGCTGCCAATATGAGCAAGCAATGGAAGCACAAATAGAAGACAGAATCCTTTTTTGGGGACAAAAAGGATCAAGGCGTGGAGGAGGAGGAAGACAGCAAAGTCAGAACTCTTCATCAAAAGCCTCCAAGAAAAATATGAACTGGTTACAGGCCGATCATGGAGGACCTCGAGAAGGATTCTGAAAATCAAGTAAAAGAAGTGGAAGAAAAATTGGGAAGAGAAATGAGAATGATGCAAGAAAATCATGAAAATCAAGTCAACAGCCTGCTAAAAGAGACCCAAAAATACACTGAAGAAAATAACACCTTTAAAAACAGACTAACTCAAATGGCAAAAAGCCAATGAGAAGAATGCCTTAAAAAGTCAAATTTGCCAGATGGAAAAGGAATTTCAAAAACTCACTGAAGAGAATAACTCCTTCAAAATTAGATTGGAGCAATTGGAAGCTAATGACTTTATGAGAAATCAAGATACTATAAAACAGATCCAAACAAATGAAAAAATAGAAAAGAGTGAAATACCTCATTGGAAAAACCACTGACCTGGAAAACAGATCCAGGAGAGATAATTTAAAAATTATTGGTCTATCTGAAAGCCACAATCAAAAAAAGAGTCTAGACACCATCTTTCAAAAAACTGTCAAGGAAAATTGCCTGGATATTCTAGAACCAGAGGGCAAAAGAGAAATTGAAAGAACTCACCAACTGCCTCTTGAAAAGGATCCCAAAAAGAAAACTTTTAGGAATGTTATAGCCAAATTCCAGAGTTCCCAGGTCAAGGAGAAAATACTGCAAGCAGTTGGGAAGAAACAATTTGAGTATTGTAGAAACACAATCAGGATAACACAAGACCTAGCAGCTTCTACATTAAGGGATTGGAGGGCTTGGAGTGTGATATTCCAGAGATCAAAGGAGCTAGGATTAAAACCAAGAATCACCTATCCAGCAAAACTGAGTGTAATGCTGTAGGGAAAAATATGGTCATTCAATGAAATAGAGGACTTCTAAGCATTCTTGATGAAAAAATTTGATCTGAACAGAAAATTTGACTTTCAAACACAAGAAGCAAGAGAAACATGAGATGGTAAACAGGAAAAAGAAATCATAAGGAACTCATTAAAGTAGAACTATTTACATTCCTACATGGAAAAACAATAACTGTAACTCATAAGACTTTTCTCAGTATGAGGACAGCTGAAGGGGATATATATGTATGTATAGGGGGATGTGGGGAATGTTTGTGTATATAAATATGTATGTGAGTGTAGGCATTTGTATGTTCATGTATACATAGAATGAGTTGAATGTGAAGAGATGACATCTAAAAAATAAAATTGAGAGGTGAGGGGGGGGGCGGAGCCAAGATGGCGGCATAGAAGCAGCAACACATCGCAGCTCTCACATAGCCACCCCAAAATACCCATAAAATAGGACTCTAAACCAATCCTGGAACTCCAAAACGCACACAAAGATACTTCCCACTAAAGTCAGCTCGGCTACAAGGAACCGTATCAGCACTGCGAACCGAAACCAGCCTGGCCTGAAGCCGCGGCTGTGCCCCGGGGCGGCTGGACAGGAGGAGCTTCGGGTGAGCGGATTAGCGGCAGCTGCGAGTGGGATCTGTGAAAGAGGGAGATAAGCAGTCCGGCCAGAAGGCCTCCAGAGCAGAAAAGCGAAAGGCAGAGGTTTTGCACCCGCCTCGGCTTTGCAGCTTCCACACCAGCGGCCTGCAGGCAGCAGGGGGACTGAGCAATTGTTCTCAGGCCAGAGCTCTCGCGTTGAGTGGCCTGGATCCGGATCGCCATCTTGGGCCTCCGTCTTGGAGTCCTCGCTATCCAGTCAGCCGGAAGTATATAGGAAGAGTTCCCAGCCTCTTTCTAAGAGCTACGGCAGCCGGCAGGACCCCAGCGATTTGGGACAGAGCTTTCCCTTCTGGAAGCAGAGCCCCACAGAGATTTTAAAAAAAAATCACAGTCTGAAGAACCATGAGTAAGAATAAGCATA
>CM053582.1:195115114-195137763 GCA_028627135.1 Pseudochirops cupreus | reverse complement strand
TTCTGGGTGCAGACTGATGCATATGTTTTTCTCTTTACTTGCCTTGCTTTTTTTCCCCACAACATGGCTAACGTGAAAATGTTTTGTACAATTTCATATGTATAGTGAGGATCATATTTATTACCTTTTTTTTTTTGCTTTTTTTTTTTGGAGGGAGAAGGTAGGACAATTGGGGTTAAGTGACTTGCCCAAGGTCACATGCCTAGTTTTTTTGTTAAGTGTCTGAAGCCAGATTTGAACTCAGGTCCTCCTGACTCCAGAGCCGGTCTCTATTCACTACACTGCGTAACCACCTCCATATTTCTTACCTCTTGAGAAAGAGAGAAACAATTTTGAACTGAAGATAATTTTTTAAAACAAACATAACACAAAAAATTTGTGAAAGAAAAAAAAATGAGGTAAACTAGAGGCAGATTGTGAAAGAATTTAAAAGCCAAAGAAAGTTTATCTTTGATCCTAGAAGTCAAGACAAAGCCATTGGTATTTGCTGAGAAAGGGAGAGACATAGTCAGACCTGTGCTATGATAAAATCACCTTTAATAGCTTTGTGGAGAATAGATTAAAGTGTCGAGAGACTTGAATCAGGGAAAGAAATTAAGAGCTCACTGGAATAGTTCAGGAGAGACTATTAAGGGTGAGCCAAGATGCTGGCTACATGAACAGAGAAAAAGAAATGGAAGTTTAAAAAAAATGTTTGTAGGTAAAAATAACAAATTTGGCAACTCCATTGAGAAACAAAGTGTAGCAATCTTAAGGAAATCAATGTGGATGCAATGACCAACTTGGTTAAAAAAAACAACAACACATATACAGAAGAGAACAGCATTCAGACTACATTAAAATATCCACAGAAGTACTTTCCATAGAAACAAAGAAGCAAAGACAAAGTAGATGCATACTGACTGGGAAGTGGCTAAACAAATTGTGGTGAATGAATGTGAAGGAACGTTACCACACCATAATAAACAATAAACATGATGAGTTCAGAGAAAGATAGAAAGACATATGCACTGATGCAGAATAAAACAAGCAGAACCAGGAAAACACACTTTGAACACAATAATAAACATGGAAAAAAACAGAAAACATACTGACAGCTACATAAATGATAACAAACAAGTCTGGGCCCAGTTGGAAAAATGCCCCCACTCTCTTTCCTTTGCAGAAGTGGGATACAATGGGTATGGAATATATAGCATAAACTGTCAGCCACGATGCTGTGCTGCCTGGTTTTGTTAAACTGCCTTTTTTCCTCTTTCTTCTTTTTCATTACAGAAGATGATTCTCTGGGTGGGGAAAGGGATATATTCATAAAAGAAAGCAATTAAAATATGTAAAAATTAATATTAAAATGGGAGAAGAAGGGGGAGGGAGAGAGGGAGAAAGGGACAGAGAAAGGAAAAGAAAGAGGGAGAGAGGGAGAGAGGGAGAGACAGGAATGTGATACAATGAAAAGAACACTGGATTTGGAGTCACAGTCCCTGTGTTTAAGTTGCTTAACTTCTCTGGGGCCCAAGTCCCCTTCAGTAAAATGAGGCAGCTAGACTAGATGACATCCAAGGTCCCTTCCAGCTTGAAATATGCAATTCTATGTGGCAACCCTAATAGCCATGGATGAATATATAAGAGGAACACGTACTGTAAGAATAGAATAAAAAATGCTAATACCCAGTTGTCAATGAATAAATATTAAGAACGATAAGAAAGGCTGCTTACTAGGGATGAAAGAAAGACCAAACAAGTAACTAAGACACTGCTTTTGTGGGCAGGTCACTGACTATGGACAACAAAGATGGCAGAATTAATTGATACTTACTTTGCTTCTGGTTCCGCCCCCACCCCACCGCACCCCCCAACAAGGAATAGGATTAGGAAGGACAGGATGGAAATGGCTAATTAAGAGCTGAAATCAAAGGTGTGTGAGGAGACGCTAAGAGAGCAACTAACTATCTTAATGAGCTCATCACCGGGTAAGCCACATCTGAGGGCACTGAGAGCACCAGCAAATATAAATGCTGAGCCTCTATCAATGATCTCTGGAAAACCTATAAAGAAGAGAAGTACTGGAGGTCTGGAGACAATAAGTTTCCCCTAATACCCCCACTGAGTACAAAAACAAAAAGAAAGCACAAGAAAGTAGTCTTTAAACTAGAGGCTAGTGCGCCTGACTTCAATTACTTCCACAATTCTAGAAAATATTATTAAAAAGATGGGGTATGAGCACTGAGAAAGGGAAGTAGTGACCACTAGGACCCAATGTAACTGCATCAAGAACAGACCATGAAGTTTCCAGATTAGGCAATCAGTGCAAAGTCCTATACATAATGCACTGATATTTTAGAACAGCATTTAACAGAATCTCTCTTGAGGATCTTGTGGACAAGATGGATAGATGTGTGCTAGATGTTAGCATAGTTACATAAATTTGGAACTGGTTAAATGAATATGCCCACAGATTAGTGATTAATGGATCTGTCATTGGAGAGGGAAGATGTCCTACAAAATCCTACAAGGATCTGTCCTGGGAGTTGTCTTGCTTAAGATTTTTATCAGTACCTTGGATAAAAGCATAATTAATACACTTATCAAACTGACAGATGTCACAAAGCTAGGAAGGACCATTACATGCTGAACAAGAGAACTGGTACCCTAAAGGATAGCTAAGAATAGCCAAATCCAATGTGATGAAATTTAATAATCACCAATGCAAAGACATACACTTGAGTTCAGTTAGCTGTACAAGATGGGGAAGTAGAGCTGGATAGCAGTTTATATGAAAAGTTTTAGTGAGGTGCAAGTTCACTGCGAATCACAGAGCAGCCCAAATAAAGCTGATGTAACAGAAGTGTACTGTCCGGAATGAGGGAAATGATCATCCCAGCTATTCTCTGCACCCTGTCAGACCACCTCTGAAGTTATGGGTCTGGTTCTTGGCACCACACTTTAGGAAGTACATGGGCAAACAACAGCAAGTCTAGGCAAGCATGACCATGGTGGAGTGAAATCTAAGAACCATGCCATAGAAGAATAACCAGAATTAGAAATGTTCAGTCTGGAAGAGAAGAGATAAGATGTATGTGGTAGCTATCTGAAGAATTTAACTAAGAACAACCGGTACAAGATGCAAAAAGGTGGATTTCAGTAAACCTGACAGAAGGAAAGAATGATCCAGAAGTGGAATAGGTTTCCTTGAGAAGAAGACAGTTGCCTATCATTGGATGTCTTCAAGCAGATGCTGAGCAATCCCCTTCTTGGTGGGGGGGGAGGATGTCATAAAGGGGATCCTTGTGCAGAGCCTAGATTACATGACCTCTATGAAATCCTCTAATTCTGTGATGGTAAATGATTAGTGAACTAAGGAGAAATCCACAAGTATTTATCATCTGGGGGCTTGTGCCCCTGGAAGCTACTCTGTGTGGCATCATCTCATAGACTGTGCCTTAAGGATGACACCATCCTAGACACAGGAACATGAAATGAGCTTCCACCTCTCAGAACTGAAGAAGTGACAGGGAGTTACTAACAGTCACCACTAGGCTTTGAACACATCCCTGCTCTTTTCCCCAGCAAGAAAAATCAGTATCTAATCAACGATCTATACGCCAGGCACTGTACTAAATTCTGGATATACAAAGAAAGGCAAAATCAATGCCTGCACTCAAGAAGCTCACACTCTAACAAAAGAGACAACAGGAAAACAACTACATACAAACCAGCTAAATACAGGATAAACTGGAGATAATCAACAGAGGGAATGCACTAGCGTTAAAGAGGACTGAGGAAAGACTTCCTGTAGAAGGTGAGATTTTAGCTGACGCCTGAAGGTGCCAGGGAAGCCAGGAGGAGAAGAGGAAGAGGGAGAGCATTCTAGGCACTATTACTTACTGTCTCGTGCTGTCTGTACCGTCCTGGCATCAGTGGCTAAGAAAGGAAGAGAAAGAGCAGACTATTTATGGGGTCTGTGTATTTCCTTCTCTCCTGCTTCCTTATTACCCCAAAGAGTGGAGCTCTGTCAATAAACCAAGAACTCAGATCCCCAATGCAAGACTGCTGGATCTGTCTATTCTATTAAAAAAAAAAGGATTCTACAGACTGACCCTTGAAGGACAGATCCTAACCTGCCAACTCTGACTCAGACCCTGTCTTTTCCCCATCCCTCCTTCTATTCCTTCCTTCTTTCTTCCTTGCCCCCACTCACTCTGATTCATCCATTCACCTCTAAGCCCAGAACTCACGGAAAGCCACAACTGAAGCCACGTTGAAGGACTGCAAGGACCGGGACCTGGGAGGTAGCGACAGGACATATTCCTTTGATATGGCTCGCTCAACGTCTTCTACCATATATTGGGGGACACTGAATTCTGACCAGTAGTAGGCAATGACACTGCCCTCACTGAAAAGAGAGAAGGATGGGAAATACTTAGGTCTATCAGTCCATTAAGCACCTGCTATGTGCCGGGCACTGGGCTACGCACTGGGGACACAAGGAAGAGCAGAACACAGCCCCCTCTCTCAAGGAGCTCACAGTCTAATGAGAGAAACAACATGTGAACAACTACGTACAAACTAGATATATATATATATGGGATAAACTGAGAGTAGTCAACGGAGGGAAGTCACTAGAATTAAGGTCTGTGTCTGCAGGGAACAGGGAAAGGGTCCATACTCACATAGATGGGCTCTGGACCCACCCAAACTAGGATCATAAATAGACCCTCAGTTCCTGCCCTGATTTAGAACCTCCCATCTTTTCTCCCCAGCTCTCTGGACAGGAAAAGTGTCTACACCACCAAGAAAGTGTGGCAGTGGACAGAGCCTCAGACATGGACTCAGGAAGACCTGGGTGTGAATTGTACCCCAAACATTTACTAGCTAGATGACCAAGGGCATGTTACTTAACTACTCTCAGTCTTGGTTTTCTTACTGGTAAATTGGGGGTGATGATAACAATACCTACCTCGCAGGATAGATGTGAAGATCAAATGAGACAAAGCACTTTGCAAACCTTGTGAGACTCAGTAAATGTCAGCTATTATTATTACTGTTAATATTCTAGGTTCTCTTTAGTTGGGCTTTATTAAATAATAATAGTCACTTGCATTCATGTAGAGCTTCAAAGTTTACAAAGTGCTTTCTTTTCAATAATCTTTACATCAGATTCTCAGAGAAGGGAAGTGACTTTGCCCAGAACAACATGGCTGAAAAAGGTCAGAGATCAAATCTGAACTCAGGTCTTCTGAATCCAAGTTGTGTAGAGATCATTTCCTTGCTCCCCTTGGGCTCTAGCTATCTAGCATTGGCTCATGTGCCATACCAGAACCCAACCTAGGGCTAATTCAGGTTCAGAATGACCCACGTGTATCTCCAAATGAGAATAAAGGTAAGGGCTCCCCTATGGTTCATATGACCCATGCTGCCAGTTGTCCTCAGGTCATCTAAATGGGAATTCTGGATGAATCCCACCACCCCAGACCATTTACAGAACAGGCAAATGACTCCCAAGTAAAGAAGCTCTTTGCTTTCTCCCTTTTGATCCTCTTGCCCCATCTCCCATCTAGCCTCTACCTCCAGGACCTTACCTGAAAGCTGTTACTGTAGATTCCTTGTAGAAGGGCCCAAGGGCAGGGATTCCATTGTATAAAACCTTTAGCTGCCAAGGAGCACAAGGTGAACAAAAAAAAAAAAATGGAAGAGAGAAAGGTCACAGAAGACCCCATTTGCAGATGCCCTGCATTTCATACCCACCACACCCAGGAACCTTATGACTATTCTCAGACACCTTCCCGGTCAGTGTTCTTGACAGACCAATACTCAACTCCATTGTCATTAATTATGGGAATGAAGACATAGAGGCAAGGCAGCTATGACATCTTGCCTGGAAAGTTTCAGTCTGGAAGAGGTGGCTTACCGCTTCCTTAACCTTGTTGGCCAGGTGTAGAAATTCTGTGGAGTTGGAATTCTCATAGGCATCTATAAAGTTCTCATTTGTAATCCTCAGGAAGCCATTGAAGATCTTCTGCACCCGTGCATTCTGAGCTACAAGGAACCAAGGAAAGTAAAACAAATGAGAAGATGGAGGTTGTACCTTCCACCAGTCCACTATCTTAGACTCTCCCTCCATCACGGCCCCACCCTCATTATAAAATAAGGGGGCTGGGGTAGATGGACTCTAAAGTCCTTTCCAGTTTGGGCTCTAAGCCTTTAGGTCCTAGGACATTTGCCCCCAGTGTAGGCAATGCCAGGAGATGGGGCAAAGCAATGAGCCTATGTCTCACCCCTTATCCTATTATACCAATTCTCTAGGGTCTCCTAGCTTAGACTCTAGAGTCCAGAAGAATCCAAGAAGGATGGAGCCCTAGACCAGAGGTATCAAACATGTGACTCCAAGTAAAGCCCAAACCAGATTAAAATGTAATTGGGAAATATTTAATACAATAAATAAAAACACAATTAAACATAGATAATATTAATGTGTGGTTTTCTAAGTCCATTTGTGACCTAAAGGGATCCTTATGTCTAAGTTAGTGGTCTCCATATCTATTTGAGTTTAATATCACAATCTTAGACTACAAGTAATTACGATTTACCCATATCCAAAAATTATCTTCCTATCAGACCACCACTCAGGCTGATTCCTCCCACACACTGACCACTCCCTCTACCTACTAGTATATTAACGGCACCTTGTCCTGTACTCACAATTAAAATGCCACACCAAGATTCCAACCATAAGGGACAACAAGATGAAGAAGATCACCAATGCCAGCAGCACAATCCAGCGCTTCGGTCCTCGTTTTTCCACCTTCCTTGAATTGTTGGCTGGCAAGAATTCCACTCCTTCCTCAAAGCCATTTGTATTCTAGAAGGGAGGAAGGAGAATCATAAAATCATTAGTTTAAATCTGAGAGAGCTTCAAGGTCATCTAAATCAACCCCCTCAAATTAATAAGTGAAAAAACTGAGACCCAGAGGGGTAAAGTGGATTTGTCCAAGAAATAAGTAGCAGTGCCAGCATTTGAATCCAGATCACCCAACTCTGAGGCAATTAGGTGGCACAGCAGACAGTGCTGGGCCAGGAATTCAGGAAATATAGCATCAGACAGACATTTATTGCTTTGTGACTCTGGACAAGTCTGTTTGCCTTAGTTTCCTCATCTGTAAAATGAGCTGGAGAAGGAAATGGCAAATCACTCCAGTATCTCTGCCAAGAAAACCCCAAATGGTGTCAGGAAGAGTTAGAAAATGACTAAAAAATGACAATTTATTGAGAATACAAAGAAAGGCAAAAGACAGCCCTTTCTTTCAAGGAATACCCACAGTTAGTGGGTATGACCTGGACCTAACAAGAGGACCAAAGCACAGTTCAGACAGGTAGGAAGAGAAGCAGGAGAAATCAGCTTACAAAACCCTAGAGAGGAGAAAGTGTCAAGGAGAACAAGGTGATCAGAAGTGTCCAAAGCTGCGAAAGTATTTGCAGATCCTGTACATGACTGCATGCTACCATGGGGGTGGGGGGGAAGGGAGGGGAGAAAATCTGAAACTCAAGTGAATGTGGAACTGAATCTTGTAAACTAAAAGTAAATAAACAAGTCATTTAAAAGAAAAAAAAAAGTGTCCAAAGCTGTAGATATCAAGAAGGATGAAGGCTGAGAAAAAGTCACCAGATGTGACAATTAAGACGCCATTGATAAATATCACTAAACAGAAATTGCTCTCTCATAACAATCTCTTCACTGCTAAACCAATTTTTTCCCCTCAGTCTTCATCAGTCAGGACCCTTCTGACCCCTTTGACATGGCTGACAAATCCCCTAGTTTTTGCTCCCTTGGTCTTGGGGGTATTAGTCACTCTTGGTTCTCCTCCCGTCTTCTGAGGTTCCTCTGCAAGCCCATCATTCATGTTCCACCCTCTGAGTGTCCCCTGGACTCTGTTCTGAGTCCCTCCTTTCTATCTATCTCTTCTCTCTCAGTGATCTCATCACTTCCCATCTCTAAACAGATGACTCCCAAATAGCTATAGCCAGCCCTGATCTCTCTTCTGAATTCTCATCCCTTATTTTCAATCAAGTATTTATCACAATGCTAGGTTTTGGAGATACAAGCACAAAGAATGAAACAATCCCTAATCACAAGGGGCTTGCAGCCTAATGAGACAGACAAATGCACGTAAAAGTATTTATAGTAAAAATTTAAAAATTAAAAATAAAAATGTATACCAAGTCATTAAACATGAGATAGGGAGAGAATGCATTAGAGGTTGGTAAGAATGGAGGGGTCAGAAGATGGTGCTTCACTGTATCTTAAAGGAAGAACACAGGATAAGAATGAAATATCAGTCATGGGAAACAGTCCTTACGAAGGCACAGAGGTAAGAGTGTCATGTGTGACAAACAGAAAGGAAGGCTAGTTTGCCTGGTTTACAAAGTACGTTGAGTAAAGGAGGCAGACAGATCTGTGCTTAAGGAAAATTACTTTGTCAGCAGAGTATAGGATGAACTTGAGTGGTGAGAGACTTGAGATAAAGAGACCAATTAGAAGGCTGCTGCAATGTTCTAGGCTAGAAGTGATAAGGTCCTGAATTAAGGTGGTACCTGTTTGAGTGGAAAGGAGTGAAATTTGAGGGAGGTGAAGGTCAAAACGGCCAAGATTTGGCAACTGATTGCACATGTGGGGTGAGGGAAAGTAAGGAATCTAGGATAATGCCAAGATTATGAACTTCCAAAAATGGAAGGATTGTAGTGTCTTAGACAGAAATAATAATATTATTTAGTTGTTTTTTCAGTCATGCCCAACTCTCTGCGACCTCTTTTGGGTTTTTCTTAGTAAAGATACTGGAGAGATTTGCTATTTTCTTCTCCAGATCATTTTACAGATGAGGAAACTGAGGCAAACAGTGTTAATTGATTTGATCAACTAGTAAGCATCTACGGTCAGATTTGAATTTGAGTCTTCCTGACTGCAGGCTCAGTGCTCTGTCCACTGGATTACCTAGCTGTCAGTAGGTTATTTTGGCAGAGAGAAGGATCTAGGGTGAAAGTTCTACTATAGACATGCTGATTTTAAAACATCTCTGGAACATCCAGTTAGAAATGTACAGACTAATAGCAATGTGTGACTGAAACTTAAAGGAAAGACTGGGGAAGTAAATGCAGATCAGGGAGTCATCTGCAGAGAGATGATAGGTAAATAACTGGATGAAACCAACTCCCTGAGAGGCAAAGAGGTCACCAAGAAAGAGTGTAAAGGAAGAAAAGGGCCTAGGGCAGAACTCTGGCAAACACCTACAGTTAGAGAGGGGTGTGACAAGGATGATGAACCAGCAGAGAGTGAGTAGGTGCAATACAACAGGTGGGAGGAGGACCAGGAGAGAGAACAGTCATAAAAACCAAGAGAGAGCAGGAAGGTGATCAGTAATTTGAAATGTAGCTGATGGGTTGAGAAGAGTTAGGCCTGAAAAAAGATTACCAGATGTGACAATTAAGAAATCACTGGTAACTTTGGATGCAAAAGTGTTCAAGAGTGAGGGAAGAAGACGACGCTAGCCATCTCCATCTGGATGCACTGTATGCATCTCAAACTCAACATGTCCAAAGTAGAACTCATTATGTTTTCCTCCAAATCCTCTCTAGACTTCCCAATTTCTGCTGAGGTGACCCCTATCCTTCCAGTCACCCCAGTCCCTACTGTTGGAGATCCTTGACTTTGCCTCCCTCCCAACTATCTATCAATTGCTAATTCTTATTGATTCTAGTTCTACCATATCTCTGACATCTATGAGCTTCTCTGTACTCACCTAGCCTCTACCTTACTTCAGACTCTCTCTCCTGAGCTCTTACATCACCATCTGCCTTTTGGACATCTAGAACACAATCTTCAGAGAATGTCAAACTCAATAGGTCCAAAGCAGAACTCATCTTTCCCCTCAAATTCTCCCTCTCCAACCTTCCCTATTACCATCAAGGGTATCATCATCCTCCCAATCACCTAGGCTCACAACACGATGTCAGGATCCTCAACTCCTCACTCAAAGTCACCCTACACATCCCATCTGTTGACGAGTCCTGTTACTCCTACCTTCACAACATCTGTAGTACATGCCCCCTTCTCTCCACTCACACAGCCCTCACCCTCACTTAAGTCTTTCAGAATAGACATCTGATTGACTTCCCTGCCTCAATTTCTCCCTCATTCTCCTCAGCTGCCAAAGTGAAGATTCTGACCATGTCACCCCTCTCCCCTCAATAAATTTCAGTGTCTCTCTATTGCCTCCATCACCTGGTCTCTCCTTCCTAGCTTTCTAATCTTACACTTGATTCCCTTCTAGGCCCAGTGATACTGACCTTCTTACTGTTCCTTGTACACACCACGTTCTCTCACTGGCTGTCCTTCATGACTGGAATATTCTCCCCCACTTCCCCCTTTAAGACCCAGTTCAAATGCCACCTTCTGAAGGATTCCTTTGCCATTCTCCACAACCTCCTCTAATGTCGTTCTCCACCCTCTTCTAATGTCATCCTCTGAGATTACCTCCATTTTTTTATTATATGTTACATATTCCCAATAGGTTACACTGCACATATTTTGCATATACATGATTATTTGCATCTTGTCTTCCCCATTAGAAGGTCCCTGAAGTCATCAACCATGGTTTTGCCCCTTTTTTTGCATCACTGAACTTGGTTTAATGACATGGTATATAGTAGGTGTTTAATATGTTTATATATTCACTTACTGACTGACTACAATAGCTTTCTGATTAATCTTCTTGATTCCAGTCTCTACCCTCTCCAATCCATCCTACATACAGTTTCCAAATTGGTGTTCTCCCTGGAGAACATTGTACACAGTATTAGCAACATTGTTCAATGATCAACTATGATAGACTTAGTTCTTTTCTAGCAATACAATGATCCAAGGCAAGTCCCAAAGCCTCATGATGCTATCCCCCATCCAGAGAAAGAGCTGACGGAGTCTGAATGTAAATCAAAGCCTACTATTTTCATTTTCTTTATTGTTTTTGTGTTTTTTTCTTTTCCTCTGTTTTTTCTTTCACAACATGACTAATATGGACATATGTTGTACAGGATTGCACATATATAACTTATATCAATTTGCTTACCATCTTAGGGAAAGGAGAGGAGAGGTAGAAAATTTGGAACTCAAAATTTTATATTAAAAAATGAATGTTAAAAATTGTCTTTACGTGTAATTGGAAAAAATAAAATAAAATCCTATTTACTAGGGGTGAGGAGAGGAGAAACAAACTGGTGTTCTTTAAACAAAGATCTGACCATGGCAGTCCCTAATTTAAAAATCTCCAATGGATTCCTACTGTCTCTAGGACAGAATATAAAACCTCAGCCTGGCATTTAAGAACCTCCACATTCTGGCTCCCACCTACCTCTGCAATTTAATTTCATATTACCCTCATTTACACACCCTCCTTCATAGTCAAAATGGTCTATTTGCTAAGTTCCACACAAGAAATTCCATATCCTGCCTTGGCCAATTCCCAATGTCTAGAACACACTAGTTCTTTTCCTTGCCTCAGAACCTGCAACTTCCGTCAAGGCACAGCTCGGTGATACTTCCTATGCTGGGCTTTTCCTGATTCCTTCACGTATTGATACTTTATACCTTTTGAAATTACTTCAAATAACACTGTACTTACTTCTCCGTGTACATATACTATGTCACATCCCAGAAGAATGTAAGTTCTTTGAGGTGAGGGGTGGTTTCACTTTTATATTTGTGCCCCCCAACACCTAGCACAATGCTTGATGCATAAGTATTTATTAAAATGAATCTGAAGACTAGTTTGGGCAAAGAGACAAGAATGTGGGTAAGGGGCACAGAAAAGTGGAGGAGAGATTTGTCCCTGAAGTCACTAAACAATTTTCTCTAAGGATCTCAAAGCTCTTTCAGAGGCCTGTGTCCTCATCTGCTAAGAAGAACAAGAACAGAGTGTATTATCCTCAGAAACAAATTTTCTCACTCTCTGAAATTCAAGTTCTCAGCTCTAGCTGGAATGGGGCACATATTTACATTGCAGGTGAACCGTGTAGGGAGAGGTGGACCCCAGCCAACATTTAACAAGCCGAAAGGAAAAAGGCTTTATGGCAACATACTGGCTGTTCTGATTATCCTGTTTAAAAACAACTGTGTTGATTTTAACCCCCATTGTCCCAACAGAATTCAGCTTGAGAAATAAAGTACAGAACTCTGTCTGGAGTCATCCATCTGAAAGAACAGTGAGATGCAGTAAAACGTGCAGATGTGAAAGACACTGACTGTGGGCACCTAGCCCGGGCCCTCACAAAGATAAAATCAAACAGAGTTGGGAGGCAAGGGCAGATGCAGACTGACTCATAAAGCAAAGGTCAGAAAGCATTAGAAATGCTCAAATCGTCATGTGTGGTACCAGGAAGGTCAATGGGAAAAATCATGGATTAGGTGGAAGGGAGGAAGCATTTATTAAGTGCCCAATATGTGCCAAGGACCATGCTAAGCACAGGACAATATCATCTAATTTGTTACCTATGATAACCCTTTGAGGTTGGTGCCATTCTCTGTGAGTCAGAAGGCCTGGGTCTGAATCCTACTTCGGTCACTCACTGTCTTGATCAAGTCACTTTACTTAGGGCATCTGTTTCTTCCTCTATCAAAGAGAGGATCTGATGCACCTGAGGATCCCTTTCAGCGTCCTATAGTGCAGGCTTTTTCCTGCCTCTCCTGCCCCAAGAAGCCTGTGAAGCCTTTACATGTCCTTAAGCTGAAGCATAAACCAGCTATGCACCTTGTGTCCAGACTTGGCATGCCTCTCCAGGTCGTCTAGACAACCACACCAAAGCAGTCCAGATAAATCCCCAGGATGGGCCTCCAAGACATTGGAAATTCCAAGTGGCACTGGATATTGCAATTCCCTCAGATCCATGGAAAGATGCAAAAATAGTGTCTTATCTCATCAAACACTAGATAAATCCCAGCTACCCACTAGGGCAGTATGACCTGGTTAGGGGAATGGGACATTGGAAATAATATTGCCATCACAACAATAATTACTACTACTACTATTACTACTACTTACTACTACTACTGCTGCTGCTGCTGCTGCTACTGCTGCTACTACTACTACTACTACCACTACTACTACTACTACGACCTAATATGTATAGAGCACTTTTCCATTCATTATATCTCATTTGATATTCACCATAATCCTGTTTTTGGCAAGACATCTAAGCTTCTAGAAGACTAACTGGTTTTGGTTTTTGTAGGCCCTCAGTGCCTCGCACAGGCAAGCCTTAACAAATGCTTGCCAATATGAAGACCATTATCGTCATTTTTACAGATGGAAAAAAACAAGACTCTGACAATAAGCTGCTTAGTAAATTACCCAGTAATTTGCCTTGCTCAGAAAGTAAAGTCGTGTGGATAGTACTAAAACCCCATTCTTCATCTGGTGTTTTCCGTAGTACAACAAAGAGCAGGAGGGGAAAAAAAGATATTCTCCCAAAAGGTTCAAAGAGAAAGGATAGGATGCTAGGAGGCAAAGCTGTGTTTCAGGAATCCTCACCATAGCAGAACCGCAGATACCTCAGGCTCGGGATACTGCTTCTCTGCTCTGAAGCCAGAGCTCAAGAGTTCAAGGTGGGTGAACCTGAATTCTGCATCTGCACTGGACTGTAAAGATCTGTTTAATTAATAACTAAATTGTCTCGCTCTAAATCGGAGGCTGCTTTTAAATTTTATATTAAAAGAGCTAGAGAGACCTTTACAGATTCTACCTCCTCCTTTTATTGATAGAAAAGCAGACTCATCTCTTTCTAGCACATCACTCAATCAATCTCTCCACAGCCCCCCTGGAAGAAGGGATAGGTTGGGTAGTTCTCACCCAATTCTGCTCAGCAGCCCATAAGCAACAATTCCACCCACTTCCAAAAGCTAAGAGGAGAGATACTGCACTCATGTGCACATGCCCACACGTGCATACACAAGGAGAACCCACCTGACAAAGATATATAAAGATAAAGTCCAGAAAAAAAACTAGGGGCCAAGTGGGTCTCTAAGAGGACTCGTACAAGGCTGGCTGAGATTCTCCTCCAGTAAAGTAGAAGCAGATGAGCAGAGAAGTCAGCACATTGCCATTCCCATCCAACTTCCAAATGAGGTGAGAAAAGCAGAGCTATTGTTGAAGGAAATGATCAGAAAGTTGGGGAAGAGCAATATAGAGCAACTAGGAACAGCTGGTGGGGCAGTGGATAGAGTGCTAGACGTGGAGTCAAGGGGACTCATCTTCCTGAGTTCAAATCCAGCCTCAGACACTTACTAGCTGTGTGACCCTGGGCAAGTCACTTAACTCTGTTTCTCTCAGTCTCCTCATCTATAAAATGAGCTAGAGAAGGAAATGGTAAACCACTGTGGTGTCTTTGCCAAGAAAACCCCAAATGGGGTCACAAAGAGTTGGACAGGACTGAAAAACAACAACAACATATGCCAATTAATCAACTAGTGCTTAGTATCTAGGAGCTGGGGACATAAATATTAACAAAGCAATCACGATGAGCTTATATCCTACTGGAAGCGACAAGTATATATGAACATATAAACATACAAAGTTAATAAATGCACATATATACGTATATATACATATGTGCACACACAGAGTAATTCAATACAAGACCATTTGGGAGAGAAGCACCTGTCAGGAAGGAGAATAGCTTGCATGCAGGTGGTGTTTGAGCTGCATTGTAAAGCAACAAAAGCACTCTGTTGCATGTATGTATACGTGTGTATGCATGTGGTATGCCTATGTATATATTTATTAACCTTACATTTATTGTGTATATATTTTTGTATGTACTTTTACTAGATTTTTACAAATACCATCTCGTTCAGTTTCACAACAACCGTCTGAGGTAGATGCCATCATTACCCCATTTTACAGTTGGGAAAACTAAGGCAAACAGAGGTGAAGGGGCTTGGCCAGGTCACACAACTAGTAAGTGTCTGAGGCCATGTTGGAACTCGTCTCCCTGACTCCAGGCCCAGTCCTCTGTCCACTGTGCCCCCGTACTGTCTCTACACAGGAGTGAAGCATCATGGGTGAGGACAGAAAGACCATTTCAGACAGAAGACTGGGGGTCAGGTGGTTAAAGGTTTTAAAAGCCAAGCAGGGACATCACTTGTAATCCTGGAGGTAACATGGTTATACCAATGCCTTAAAAAAAAACAATCTGGCAGCTGTGAATTGGAAACTGAAGAAACTACATAATAACTACAAATTGCCTGAAAAAATCTGGGTGTTGGCCAACCAAGATACATAGAGGACTTAGAGAAACTCCCAGGGACAGCCAGGTGGCGCAGTGAATAGAGCACCGGCCCTGGAGTCAGGAGGACCTGAGTTCAAATCGGCCTCAGACACTTCACACACTTACTAGCCGTGTGACTTTAGGCAAGTCACTTAACCCCAATTGCCCTCCAAAAAGCCAAAAAAAAAAAAAAGAGAGAGAGAGAGAAACTTCCATTTTGACAGAGGGTAACACCAGCCATCCTTAGTTCTCCGTGCTTTGCCACCATGTTGTAGCTCCCTGCTCCCACCAACTCTGCGGTCCCCTTCTCCCATTACTGAGCTCCTCTTGGAAGCTCCATTTTGAGGAGGGCCCAGCCCCGCTACCTTCACCAACCAGACTTGGCTGCCATTCTCGCCTCCCTCCCTGCTTTACAGTTCCCTTGGACGCACTGTCCTCCCCCATTGGAATGTAAGCGCTTTGAGGGTTAGCTTCCTTTTTGTTTGTATTTGTCGGGTAAACAGAAAGTGCTTAATAATATATGCTTGTGGACATTTAACTATTGCACAAAACACTCTTTGCAGAAATAAAGGAAGAAAAAGAATGAGAATATATTAAACCCCCATGGCTGGTCTATGCCAATAAAATATAAATGGTGATTACCTAAGTTAATGGAGAGATTTAGTACTACACCAAACTACTCATGTGACACTATAGAACTGCCAACAAAATAATAACAAAATCCATGTGGAGGAGCAGCAGGTCTGAAATCACAAGGGACATCAACGGGGGGATGTAGGAAGGAAGACAGCATGGCATTACCAGACTTCAAAGTGCACCATAAAGCAGTCATCATGAAAACTAATCAGTGCTATTTTCTATTTGGGTTAAAAAAAGAGGAAAGTAGTTCAATAGAACAGACTAGATAAGCAAGAATGAGCAGCAATTAAAACCAGCGGACCAATGTCTAATAAAGCCAGAATACAGCAATGGCTATACAACTTGAATTTTTTTAAAAAGGTCACTTTAAAAATCGAGACCAGAAGGAGGTACCTTTCATAACTATAACTGAGTCAAATGTTCTGAACCAAACAAACATAAACAGACCATTTTGATTACATGAAATTTTAAAGAGTTTGCATAAACAAAATCAGTGCAGATGAAATAAAAAAGGGAAACTTTCAAAAAACTTTCAAAATCTTTTCATCCATATCATTGATAAAATTATATCACGGATATATAGGGAATTTATGTAAATTACAGAGCAGTAATAATAATAACTAGTTTTGACAAAGTTCTTTAAAATCTATAAAGCACTTTAAATAAATTACATCATTTAATCCTCACAAAAACCCTATGACATAGGTGCTTTATTAGCCCTGTTTAACAGATGAAGAAACTGAAGGAGAAAGAGGCCAAGTGACCTGTTGCTCACAATGACACAGCTGTGTCAAAGGTAGGATTCACACTCAGGTCTTCCTGACTCCAAGTTCAGCACTAGAGATACTGTACCAACCAATCCCCAATAAATACGTGCTCAAAAGATAAGAATAAACACTAGTCATAGAAAAACATGCACCAAACAAATCACTATTAATAAGACATGCCAATTAAGTGCAAATTAAAACAACTATGAGCTTTTGCCACAAGCACAAACTGGCAAAGCAGACCAAAAAAAACCCAGAAAGTCAATATCGAAAGGGCTTCAAGAAGACTGGCTCACAAATGCTCTTCTATTGGAGCTGTGATTCTGTACAAGTATTGTGAAAAGCAATTGGAACTGTGACAAGGAAAAGTGACTAAACCATTCATAGTGTTATAGATTTAGAGCTGAAGTGGGTTTTAGACGTTGCTGACTGATTCCTCTTTTTGAATTTGACAATTCCTCCACTGTCATCAAGAAGTTAAGTGACTCATCCATGGCCACACAACTGGTAAGTGTCTGAAGCAACATTTGAACCCAGGTGCTCTTGACTTCAAGTCTAATGCCTGTCATACCCTTTCATTTCCTGACTTTCATACCTTTCACCCCCACAATCCTACTACTATGTATATACCCCACCCCCAAACGGAAAGCAATTAAACTAGAAAGAGAGAAGGGAAAGGGGAGAGAGACAGAGAGACAGAGAGAGAGGGAAGGAGAGAGGGAGGGAGGGAGGGAGGGACAGGAGAATAAGGAATTCAAATGTCTCTGTACTTAGGTCTGGTCATTAGGCTGCAGGGCTGGCTGGGTTAGGTATTAACTCAGACGATCTGTATAAGTGGCCCAGGTGAGATAATTAAAGACTATCAGGCACTAATTGATATCCTGCTACAGCTGGTGCTTTAGACAGAGGTTGAGAAGCAGAATAATCTCATTTGCTCTGGAGACTGGCTGTCTTACTCTGACCTGAGACTTTGGACAGGGGTGTCTTAACTCAGGCTCCACTGCTAACACAACCTTTCACCGGCTCAGGCTTCTGTTCACTCCTCCTTTGATGACTGAATTTATGCACCTACAAAGTGGGGTACATACAGAGGACTCTAAATACATGAGATATCACCACCTTCATTCGTCACCAAGAGCCCTAATATCCCAGGATCTACTGAGCTGTTAAAGGGGTAAGGGAGAGGATTCCCTGGACAGGCTACTGTAGGCTGGATAGTACACAGAGCACTGAGGAAGTCTCTGGCATTTAAACCACTGAAACTACTAGCCTTTTTCAAAGACGAGTAGATAAAGCGGATTGCAGGGGCTCATAGAACATCTCTCTGTTTATTTCTGCTAGCAAAATCCTGACTAGGGTTCTGAGTTTGGGGCCTGTTCTTGAGTTCCCACAAACATAATGGAGCATGAGGTCACAAAAGACAGCCAGAGACATGAGAACAGGGAATGACTTTAAAACCTTGACACTCCTGTATTCACCAGATCTCTAAAGAAATTTACACCTGAGGTCCCCCTAGTCAAAAATTCAGAAAGGCCTAATATATCTTTTTAATTTTTTAAAAATTATTTTTAATTATTAAATATTTATTCTTTTCTCCTCACCCTCCAAAAAGAAAGAAATCCTTGTAATAAATATGATATGCATAGTCAAGAAAAACAAATTCCCATACTGACCATGTCCCAAAATTACATTCTGCATATTAGTCCATCATCTCTCTGTCAAGAGGTAGGTAGCTTTCTTCATCATCAGTCCTCCGGAATCATGACTGATGATTGCATCGATCAGAGTTTAATAGTTCAAAATTGTTCATTTAGCAATGTGGATGTTGCAAGTTTTTCTCCTGGTTCTACTCATTTCACTCTGCATCAGTACATACAAATCTTCCTAGTTTTCTCTGTAACTGTCTTTCTACACTTTTTATGGTACAATGGCATTTACATCCATATATAATAATGTTTGGCCATCCTCCAATTGACGGGTACCCCCTTAGTTTCAATTCTTGAAGTCCCAATTTGATTTTTGCTAATTCTGAAATAAGAGTCTCTATCAGAAAGGAGCTCCTGACTTTCAGGGCCTTCCTTGTGCTTCAGGGGCCACTTGAGCAATGTTATTTCTATGATCAGATACCATCAGCAGACCTGAACTATACCTATGATTACATGGATATAACAGGAAGTTCACTGAGAAATTAAGGTTCCCTTAGGATGGTATCACTGGGTGTGTGTGTCAAAGGAATGGTGCCCTGTCTGACCCACCTCTTCTCATCTGTGGAAAGAACTGGTTATGTAAGAGATTCCATCACCCTATTTTAGGCAGTCATGCTCAATGGCACAATAAGGGCCTAGAAAATGATGTCAGACTTGCTTTCAGTATTCTGGGAAACTACCAATTCTGTAAGCTATAAAGCACCCTTAGGAGGCCTTAGGAGTCTGAGACAGCCATTTCAGCACTTCTTCAGACTCACTGTTTCTCTGGAAACATTCATTCATTCATTCATTCATCACCTAATCGGCAAACACTTACTAAGTGCCTATATTTTCCAGCTGCCTCTACACCATACAGCCCGAAACTCCAACCATGGTCATCACAACCCCCACTCACCCAACCTTGAACTCTATCCCTGGAACCCTGGGCTCTATTAGATGATTTTTCTCCTTATCTTGCCCAAAATCAGGTCTCTAAATAACTTCTTAGCCATCTATATCCTCTCCTCCTCAACCCCTCAGCTGTTCCCCTTTGTTTATCTGTGATCTTCCCCCATTAGAATGTAAGTACTTAATAAACTAACTCTCTCTCCCTTTCTCTCTCTCTCCCTCCCTCCCTCCTAAATACGAACATATTCCCTGAGATTAACACTCACAAAACTCTCACCCTATGTGTCACTTCCTTATCCAATTCATGGACTAACACTATCCTTTCCCACCTCCTACAGATAGCCAGGCCTTTGTTTATGTAACTGCTCCTTAGCCCCTCCACCAAAGGATGAGTTAGGAGGCACAGAGTCTTTTTTTTTTTTACTCTTTTGTATCAAGTTTATTCAAAAGCTTGGTCTGGGAAGAAGATACAACTACTGACCTAAAGTCTTTATTATATGTGGATTCCAATGAGCCAAGTTCTTATTGGCCCTGCGCCATCCAGGCCAACCAAAAGTAAACTTTGGCCCACAGTTAATGAAACAAACAAACAAAAAAAAACAACCCCAACCTACAGGCATTCTCCCGTATGCCTCTGACTGACCACCATCCATTCCAAAGGCAAAGGGAAAGCCCCTAGGAGACCTGACTCAGCCGCCCCAGGGTACTTTGTTTTTAGTCACCACACAGAAACCAAACCAGGGACACTTAACACATCTACTCTGATTCTGCTGCTGGTTTCAGGAAACAATAGCTTTTTACAGCCTACAGTTACCTTCCCCCTCCCTTCTCTACCCAGAGATGGCCCTACCCATATACACTGCCAGGGACACACAGTCATAGTGCCTGTCATAAAACCAGGCACCCACTCACAGCTGAGCACTATTGAGGAGGAAGGGAAGAGAAGAACAATAGCAGGAAAATTAAAAGAGAAATGAAGAACAGTGAGAAAAATAGGATGTTGCATATCCATTTTCTTCATCCCCTTAATTAGAAGATAATGGTTATAACAAGGGAGAGGGAAGTGAGAGGAATGCTGAGCTGGGGTCCATGCTTCTTAGCTCCCTAGTATTTCGGTGATCCCATCTGTAAAATGAGTTTAATGATTGCCTACATCCTGCCTTGCAGAGATGCCACAAAGATTTATTATGTAATTGCTCTGTAAAGGAAAGTTGCTTATTACTGTCAATAGTAGTGGCACTCTGCTGCCTCTCCCAACCTGGAACAAGACACAGTCTTCTTTTGGGGGGACAGAGGGAAAAACACAGTCAGAAGCCAGGAATGCTGGTTTAAAAACAAAGCCAAAAAAATGACACAGAAAAAGCTAACCTTGTGACACTATCCAGAGAAATATTCAGTTATCGGTGACAAATGATCTAACATGCTCCTGTGTAGAACGTAAGCTCCCTGAGAGCAGGACTGCTTCATTTTTGGTCTCTGTATCTAGCACAGCACCTTAACAGGTATTTATCTGTTTATTTGTTTTGGTGGTGTGTTTTTTAAAACTCTGACATTAAAGAGATTTGCAAAAATCTGTAAACCAATGACATTTTCTCAATTTTTGTTTTGGAAAATCTATTTTCTTCCCTCCCCCCTTTTTTCCTTAATTTATTTATTTTTAGTTTTCAACATTCACTTCCATAAGTTTTAAAGTTTCTCCCCCTCCCTCCGCTCTCCCTTCCCAAGATGGCATGCAATCTGATAGGCTCTACACATACATTCCTATTAAAGACATTTTTATATTTGTCATGTTGCACAGAATAATTATAACTAATGGGAGAAACCATGAGAAAGAAAACAAAACCAAAAAGAAAATAGTCTGCTTCACTCTACTTTCCAGCTCCACAGTTCCTTCTCTGGATGCGGCTGGCATTTTCCATCATGGAACTGTTTTAGGTCCTTGCACTGCTGAGAAGGGCTAACTCTATCACAATCAGTCATCACACACTGTGGCTGTTACTGTGTACAATGTTCTCCTGGTTCTGCTCACTTCACTCAGCAGTCTTTCCAGGTTTCTCTGAAGTCCGCCTTTAACCAATATTTATTGAAGTCACTTGAATCCAAGACAGCCCAAATCTATTAGTCTCAGAAGTGAATAACGTTCCCCTACTCAGATGGGGCGATAATCACCAACCATCTTCCTGAGCCATATGCAGGAAAGTCAACTCTTCCTTAAAAAGATACAATCAGTAATATGTGAAAAGACCTTATCTTCCTTATCAAGGCTCATTTAAAGCATCATTCACCTATATGGAAGAAAATAAGTGTCTGTCCTTGGACAAAGAAGGTTCAGGATAGACTATATACACCAATGAGAAAGAAAGGGGAGAATTTTGTTTGTCCCTTCTCACCCTGTCCAGAGACCTCCTAAAAGCCAATGTACTAAAATGTACTAAAAGCCATAGACAAACTGGAGATTAGGATGAATAACCCAGAATCCTAGGGGTCAACTGTCTTAAACTCTTGCAATTTGTAATCACAGAAAGTCGATGAAGCATAGGAGAATTCGTTCTGAGCCCCATGAGCCTATAGCATCTCACCTCAGTCCTAAACACTAAAATCTCTCACTAACATTTCTTCTAATCACAAACTCCTTTGCCTAGATTTAATGTATGGGCATTACTACGTCTACACAACACTTAAAATTCAACCACTTAGCCAATCTGCCCCGAGATGGTGTCTCAACATCTCTTCTTCCAGGTCCACCTAGAAGTCCCAAACCTCAAAGAAACTGGTAGCTTAGACCTATTCTAGATTATGGAATTCATGCTATCTCCACCATGCCTACCTTAATCAACCTCTAAACTCCACATAAAGCCCCACTCCCTGGGAAATCTTTCACTAACCAATTCCATTCAACAAATATTTTACTAAGCACCTGTTATGAGAAAGGCAAATGGCTAAGTGCTGCAAAAATGAAAATTTAAAAGTGACAGGCACTGACCTCAAGAAGTTTTCATTCTACTAGAGGAGTTTTAACGACATGCCTGACCATAATAAGAGGTAGAGTGTGATAAGGGCAAAGGAGAAATCCAGACAACATGACCCAGAAAGACTTGAGAATGGAAAGACTACTTTCAGCTTGATCCCACGGAAAAAGTGGTAGTACTTGAGTTGAGTCTTGAAGGAAGGATTCTGAAAAGTGGAGATGCAGAAGGAGGGTATTCCAGATGTGGGATATGGTCTGTACAAATGCCAGAAGCAGGAGATAGCATGTTAAGTTTGGGAAACAGTCCAATTTGGCTAAAGGTGGTGTTTGATAAGAGAAATAATTTGAAATAATTAAAAAGAAAAATAGGGG
>CM053582.1:195093688-195114614 GCA_028627135.1 Pseudochirops cupreus | reverse complement strand
TCTACCTTTTAAGGTGTTAATTTCTTCATTCAGGTTGTTGACTCTCTTTTCATGATTTTCTTGCATCATTCTTATTTCTCTTCCCAATTTTTCTTCTACTTCTCTCATTTGGTTTTCAAAATCTTTCTTCAGCTGATCTCTAGCTTTTTGGCAATCTTCATGTTTCTTGGAAGCTTTTGGGGTGGGAGTTCTGACTGTGTTGTCTTCTTCCCTTTCCCTGCTTTGTTCCTTCTTTTCCCCAAAGAAGGAATCTAGGGTTTGGTTGCTGTTCTTACTTTGCTTCCTATGCTTATTCATGGTTGCCATTCAATGTTGTTTTTTTTTTAGTTCTGTGGAACTCTGCTTCCAGAGGGAACAGCTCTGTCCCAAATCGCTGGGGTTTTTCCAGCTGCCAGGGCTTTTAGGAGGCTGCTGGGTTCCTCCCCAGCTCCAGCTCACTGAAAAAAAAACCTCAGGACCACCACCTAAGACCACGATCCAGATCCAGGCCACTCAACGTGAGAGCACTTGGCCTCTGTACGATCGCTTGGCCCCCCTGCTGTCTGCAGACCAGGAGCTCTGAAGCGGCAATGTGGAGGCGGGTGCAGAACCTCTGCTTTCCTCTTCTTTGCCCTGGAGGTGGCTTGGCTGGACCACTTTTCTTCCCCCATTTTCCAAGTTCCACTAACCTTAGTCCTTTTATCTTATGGCTTGAAAATTCTGGATACTGCCACACCTGCCGCAGATCTGCTCTCCTGAAGCTCCAGCGGCCCCCGGGCAAAAGCCATTGTTTCAGGCTGGGCTGGTTTCTGCTCTCAGAGTTGAAATGGTTGCTTTGAGCTGAGCTGCCTTCAGCAGGAAATATATCTGTGTGCGTTTTAGAGCCCTAGAATTTGTTTAGAGTCATATTTTTTGGGTATTTGATGTGGCTGTGTCGGAGCTGTGATTTCTTGCTGCTCCTATGCCGCCATCTTGGCTCCGCCCCCCCAGCTTATACTCTTAATGGGGGAAGATAACACAGAAAAGGAAGGTAATAAACCAAAAAATTAATTGATTTCATGATTTGTTTAGGATTGTGGATCTTTTTGTTTAGAATCAGATGAGGTAACTGAGTCTCAGCGAAGTGAAATGGCTTACTTGTTCAGGGTCATAGGTTAAAAAAGTCAGAGCCAGAATCTTGATTTCTCTTCCATTGACTTTACATCAAATTCTCTTTCTTGGTATCCACAGTATAGGAAAGGAAGCGCTAATAAGAAAAAAAAATTACTGATTAGAAAAAAATGTTAATACAAACTAGTTTATGAATATATTTACGAATATATAGTTATATATAGAATATATGAATATACAGTTTTTGAATATAATTTCAGGTTCACAGTTTTAAGAAATATTTTTATCTTGGACCAGATCTGTTATTTTACTGATATAGGGCAATAATGTCAAACTCAAATGGAAATAGGGTCACTAAATTGTAATTAAGGATCCTTGTGGGTCTCATATTTACTTAGAAAACCACCTGTATAATTTCTTTTTTTATTAATATATCAACATAATAAACTCAGAAAGGAACTACATTTTAATCTGGTTTGGGCCCCACTTGGGAGTGGTATGGGGCTGCCCGTATGATACTTGGGTTGTGGGAAACTCTCAATAAAGAAATTACCCTGATTAATGCAGATAATGCAACTGCTCTGCAACTCAGTCCTGGGCTGATGGCAGGGTTGCACAGCCAGGAGCAAAGCAGTCTTTACCCACCTACTCCTAAAAGGGGATTAAATTTGTTCTTGGTGAATCAGCATTCGTTAGAAGTCTAGCATATTTAGAAAGAATAGGTACCCAGAAAAGGGGAGGCAATGTGATACATGGGGAAAAAACACTGAGGAGTCAGGAGATTTGGATTCCAATCTTGACTCTGGTCCTTACTTTTGTGACCTTGATTAAGTCACTTTAACTGTCCTTGACCTCATTTTCCTCTTGCTGGACTTGGTGGTCTCTGAGAGTCCCTCCAGCTTTAGAGCTTTGATCTAATGGTTTTTCATCCTAGGAAAAGACTGCATCTTCATTGGACACTCAACATGTGCCTCTTTCTTCTGGGAAGGCATAGGGCAAAGAAATGCTGGACCTGGAATCTGGAAAATTTGGATTCAAATCCTGCTTCTGCCTCTCACTAGCTGTGTATTTGACCATGTTGACCCTTCATTTGTAAAATGGAGATTGTAGTACCTTGGAGTTGTTGTGTAGTGCTCAAATAAGATAATATGTGTGGAAAGTATTTTGCAAACCTAAAGGTCAAATGTCAGATATTATTATTACCCTAACTAGTATTAAACTGAACAGCTTACATAAGAGGTGACATGACATATGTTGGAAAGAGGCCTGGGATATGGAAGTAGAGGACTGGGGTTTGGTTCTTGCTCTGTGACTTATTACCTGGGTCACCTTATATTTTTGGTGACAAAGATCTGGAAACTAAGGTATTGCTCACCAGTTGAGGAATGGCCGCACCACACATTATGGTTGGTAAATTGGATAGAGCACTGGACATAGAGGTAGGAAGACTGGAGTTCAAATCCAAACTCAGATACTCACTGTCTGTGTGACCCTGAGTAAGTCATAATACTCTGTTTACCTAATCTACTGGAGAACAAAATGGCAAAAACCACTCCAATATCTTTGCCTAGAAAATTCCAAAAGCAGCCACAAAGAGTTAGGCATGACCGAACAACAAGAAGAAGCAATGTAGTAAAAGTAAACAATTTTGAAAGCCTTAAGGACTCTGGTCATGCAGTGATCAATCATTATTTCAGAGGGCTAGTGATGAAGAATGCTACCTACCTCCTGACAGAGAGGTGATGTAGAATGAGACACAGTTCCTTATGTGGTCAATGCTGAATTTGCTTGACTACACCCATTTGTTACAAGGGTTTTCTTTTTTTTCTTTATTCTTTTTCCCTTGAGGAGTGGGGAAAGTGAGAGAGAAAATAAAAGTTTGTTAATTTTTTAAAAAAAACAGTAGGTTTGTAGTCTGCTTCAGTTGCTACAGCAAGACTAGTTTAATTTTTGCTTGGTTATTACTGAAAGAGGGTCTGTTCAGCATTAGAGTGTATTAATTATATAAAAGAATGACCCCATAGTGTAAGTAACTAATTGACAGGTGTTCTAGCTTAGTGTATAGTCTACTGAGCTTCTTAATCAGGAAATTCTGGATTGAAACCCTATCGCCTGCACTTTTTAGCCCTATTGTGCAGGATAAGTCACTTGGTCATTCTGTGGGCCCACTTTCCTCATCTGTAAAATGGGAAGAATAATAATACTTGTATATTATTATCCACTTATCCAATCTGTTGTCAAATCTTGTCGTTTCAGCCTTCGAATTGGTTCCCTTGCTTCAAGTCTTTCAAGTTCCAATCCATTTTCGGCTCAGTTACTAAACCAATTTTCCTAAAGCTCAGGTCTGACCGGGTCAGCCCTCACTCCTGGAATTATCTCCCTCTTCATCTCTGCCTCCTGGCTACCAGGCTTCCTTCAAGATTCAGCTTCAATCCTGTCTTCTGCAGGAGGCATTTCCAGATCCTTCTGCCTGCTAGCACTTTCTTTCTGAGTTAACACTATATATCTTGCGTTGTCTCCACCTTAGGAATGTTGCATATTCTCTCCCCTTTCTGAAGGCCCGGGACTAGGTTTTTGCTTTTGTCTGCTGGGCACTTAGTAGCACAGTTCCCGGCATGTAGTAAACGCTTAACAAACGCTTGTTGACTTGTTAGCTCACCTGCAGCACTTAGGAGGTTGTTGTGAAAATTAAGTTAGACTATGGAATGTAAAGTGCTTTAAGAAACTTGGATCTCTACAAATGCTGGTTATTAGGACTACTGCCAGTTGGGTTACAAATCGCCATCGGTTTCTGCTTACAAAATGCATCGTTTGTAACACTGGTATTCGTAACCATCTTGTGAGTTGAGTGATTCAGCTGAAGAAATCTCTGAGACTCAGACAAGTGAAAGGGCTTGCCGCCCAAGCTCCTACTCCTGGTTAGGTCTCTTGCATCCCAAATCCAGGTTCTTTCCACCGGATCACGTAACGTAGTCCTAGGCTCGGGATCCCGTCCTGGCTTCAGGTCTCGCTCTAGTCCTCGAGGACTTGCGAGGGAAGGCTGGGCTGGGGGCGCGGCCCAGCTGGGCAAAGTTTGCCAAAGAACTTGTCTCGAGGGGGCGGGGCAGGAGGCGGGGCCGGACCAACCCCTGGCCAAAGAGGAGGCCACACCCTGAAACTACCTGAGTCCTTGGAGAAAGAGTAAGAGTGAGAGCGAGAGTGAGAGAGAGACAGAGAGGGCTTCTCGCTGGACGTCGGATTTGGAGCTGACCCCGCTCAGCCGGTGCCGGTGTCCGGGCGGGAGAGCTGAGCGGAGTGAGGCCAGGAAACCCACCAAGCGGAGCAGGAATCCTTGCGGCTCTCGTCTTCCCCTTTTCTCTGCCTCCGGCTCGGCTCGCGTGGTTTCTGCGGAGCCGCGGCCACGGGTGCCATGGGAGCCGGCTGCCAGCCGGGAGCGCGTTGCTGAGAACCCCCTCCTGGTTCCATTGGTGGGACAGCCCTTCCACACACCTTTCCGTCAGGGACCATGAAGAGCAACCGAGCTCAGAAGGGCAAAGGCGGCAAGAAGGACCTCAGCGCCGGGCTTAAGTACAGCCATCAATCCCAGGTGAGAGTGGGGCCCAGTGTCCAGTCCCCGGGCAGCTCCGAGCCGTCGGGGTCGCTCCCCAGGATCTCTAGGGGCCCTGCCCCGCCCCTCGGGGAGGCAAGCGGGGGGAAACTTAAACAAGTTGGTGTCGAGGGGCTGCTTTCCGATTTTGGGGAGCTGCTTCCTGCTTAGGTTGGGAAGCCCTTTCTAGCCGGTCAGGGTAACAATAGCTCCCCTCCCCCAAGCCGACGCCGCCCAGTCTCGGCTCCCTTCGGGCTCTTTGCGCTGCGTTACCTCCCTGACTCTCGGTGCCGGATAGGGAGGGAGTCCTGCAGTGGTTTCACCGTATCCCCTTGGAGGATCAGAAGTTGCTCCCCGTCCCGGGTCCTCTCCATCCCCCTCCTGCTGGCACTGGAGGCCACCAAAACGGAGGCGGGAGGAATTGTAGGAGTTCCTTGCTACCTCCCTCTTTTGCTTTCCTGGCCTGGGCTGAGGCCATCTCATCTTCCCCCAAACCCGGGCCTTTCCAGCCCCGTGCGCGGGTCTTTGGAAAGGGAACCCACTGGCTTTTCCCCCTTTTGTTTGCTGCGGGCCCTTGCCGGACGGCTGGAATTTCCTGTTTGGCAGGTGCCTGGCCTCTACCAGGTGAGGGAAGGCAGGGAGGAAGGACTGAGGCTGTGGGATTGTGGATGCACGCCAGATCTTTCAGGAGCAAACCCCAATCTTCGGAGGCCGCTGAAAGAAAGCGGAGGCGTTTATGCTATAAAGCTGAGAATAAATGAGAAATAGTTAAAAAATCTCTGGGGCCTGCATATGGAAAGGACCTTTAGGTCTGTACCAACTTTTCAGTTTTGCATCTTCCCTTCTATGCTTGCCTCCCCAGCTTTATTCTGCTCCGCTGCCTAAAACTCTTATCAACATCATTGAACCATGCTTTTAGCGTGTGGATAAAGGAAGCCCTGGTGTTTAAACTAAACCCAGATTGGGTTTGGATGGGTGGGGAGAAAGAAGGAAGGAGGAGAGAACACTTTTCTTTTGGATTTTAAAATTCCATTCTTGAATTTGGAATATTAATTCCCCTTCGATTGAGAATTTTCCCCCAGTTGAGAATTTTTCTTCTCTCTGAGGCGAAAGCTTGGGGTTCTGCTTTGATGGAGTTTAGAGGGACTACAATTGGTTAGTGCAGCATGGAGGCCTAGACCTGGGCCTTTGTAGGACTTCTCTGAGTGCAGATGGTCTCAGAAATAGTAAGTATTATTGGGTTTTCTGGCCAGGTTGTTTTAAAACAAATTCTTAAATATAGATTCCCACCCTCAGTCACCCCTCGGGTAATCCACAAGCCTGTGGTTGTAGGGAACTTCCTCTGTGAAAATTGATGCAGATCTGCAACTTCCCTGTAACTCAAAGCTTAAAAGAGTCCTTCAGGGGCACTGAAGGGTTAGGAGACCTGCCCTATTCACACAGGTAACATGTGTCTAAGGAAGAACTACTCCTAAGGCTGAGTCTCTACCTATTACATCATGAAGGCAAAATAAAGATATAAGGCAGAAAACTCAAGCAGGTTGATTGTGAAAAGATGAATAACTCCTCCAAAAATCTCTAAACAGAATCATAGAATTTCAGAGCCAGAAGGGATCTCAGCAGTCATCTTATCCAGCCTATGCATGAAAGCTTATCTAGCATCTCCAGCTCTGCTACAAGGTCACTAGTGAGGGGGAATCCAGCTCTTAAAAGGCAATGCTGTTCACATGTGGGTGGGCCTAATGGTGAAGGAAATTTTCCTGCTACCAAAACTAGATTTATCTCTTTACAGCTTCTACACATTGCTCCTGGTTCTGCCCTCTGGGGTCAATAGTTCCACATGACAACCTTTCAGATATCTGATATTAGATAGATATGACTGACTCTCTCTCTCTCTCTCTCTTTCTCTCTCTCCTTCTCTCCCTCCCTTTCTTCTTCTCCCCCCTCTACTCCTTCCCCCTCCCCTCCCTCTCTCTCTTTCTCTCACCTCCCCCCACTCTTTCCCTCTTTTCCCACCCCCTCCTACAAGCTAAACATGCCCCATTCCTTCAGCCAATCCTCACAGACACTTTTTTGTCCTCCTGACAGGGGACATGTAGCAATTTCTATTCAGCTTTCCCCCCCTACTTTGCACTGACCTGTGAGTGCCTCAGTCTAGAGATCACCTGGTAGGGAAAAGTTCTCTAGAAATACAGGTAGACACTTAATTCTGCAATTTATAGTCTTTGCTGCTTGGTATGCCAGAAGAGAAAGCAACCTGTCAGTAGTCATACAGTCAGTAGGTCTTCCTGATCCTATTATCTCTTTATCTACTATTCTATGATACCTTCCTTATGCTATGGAAAGAAAAAACCCAGTGTAGGACTGTCCATTCTCAACGTAGACACAGCACTCTCACTCCCAGTCCCAAGTGATATCCAGGTAACCAAAGCTAATGTTTCTGTCTCCCTGGGACTTATTTTCAGCTACTTAGCATTATGTTAGGAGCCTTTGCTACAGTGTAAGGGATAGAAGGATAATGTTACCATACTCTCTTCCTCCTTTGCTCTCCTGGACATATGCTTCCTTTTCTGTCCTGGAGAACACAGCTGCTGTTTTGGGCCCCAGGTTCCAGTGGCAGATTGCTGAAGCATTTCTGATCGTTACCTTTTTTTTTCTCCTTCCCATATCACATCCTGAAGTATTGAGCTTATGGAGCGGTAGGTTCTAGGGCTACCTTAGCTGGTTATTGTCCTTCATTCTCGAGGACTAAAATGACGTCACTGTCTTAGAGTCAAGTTTCAATGCATCTGACTGTGACTGATCAGGCCAGTACAAGCTTGGAATAATTTACCACAGGTTGGGCACAAATAATCGATGTGAACATTTGGGGTGGATTCTCTAAATTTGTGCATCTCACGTTTCTTTTAAGGTACTTCAATTCTGCTTTGCTCATAAAGCACAGCACCTTCTCTGATGAGGACGCACCATGCTGGGTGGTCTTGTGCCAGTGTCTCCCATGTCACACAATCAGTTCCCAAGTTCTTAAGAGAGATCTTGAGAGTGTCCTTGTATCACTTCTCCCGACTACCATATGAACACTTGCCCTGTGTGAGTTCTCCATAAAATAGTCTTTTAGGCAACCTTAGCTACACAAACATTAAGGGACAACTGAAATCTGAGTCCTGTGGTTTTCTTTCGCTTTCATTGAGAAAGGAAGTGTGGTCAGAGTAGGTCCCCAGATGTACTTTAGCCTCTGGTAGGTAACACCCTTGCAGTGCTACACATTTATTCACTTACCTTTTTGTCTTCCTTACACTAATTGTGGTGTTTATGATTTCCTGATAATTGCCTCCTTGGGCCTTAGCCTCCTGCCTTCTCAGCAGAGGGGCAGTTATTTGTTTTTTTAAGGTTGTTATTCTCCTGCGCCTACAAGTCATCTGTTCTTCCCATCTTTCTTTTGGGGATGGCCTCCTGCTGACAATGGAAACCTCGGTCTCATTTATTTTTATAATCTCTCAGTTCAATTTAATACTCACTTATGCATTTCCTTTTTTCAGAGCCCTGTGCTAGGTGCGGGGGGAGATGCAGAGTCCTATGTAATCAAGTGAAGCATGCCACAAATAAAATATGACAAAAGAAAACTAA
Organism: Pseudochirops cupreus; assembly: GCA_028627135.1. Taxonomy (NCBI): domain Eukaryota; kingdom Metazoa; phylum Chordata; class Mammalia; order Diprotodontia; family Pseudocheiridae; genus Pseudochirops; species Pseudochirops cupreus. Next base: position 195,106,312 of record CM053582.1, on the reverse strand, counting down.
ATGTATAAGAGATACAGCATAGGAGAAAGGAAATACCATTATGTACTTGTGGTAGGGAGGCAAAGATGATCCCAGGAGAATTTATGAAGGAGGTGATATTTGAAATGGGGCTTGAAGAAGTAGGAATTCTTTGGGGGGAGTTTATAATTGAAGGTTCTAAAAATACATTTAGTTGGGGCAGCTAGGTGGGGCAGTGAATAGAGCACTGGCCCTGGAGTCAGGAGGACCTGAATTCAAAGCTAGCCTCAGACACTTAACACTTACTAGCCGTGTGACCTTGGGCAAGTCACTTAACTCCAATTGCCCTGCCTTCCCCCTCTCCAAAAAAAGCAACAGCAAAAAGAAATACATTTAGTATAAGTAGAGCTTATGTTAGATTTCACACCCTCTTGGGGAAGGGGGAGAAGAGGAAGGGGAAGAAAATTTAAAACTCAAAATTTTATGGAAGTGAATGTTGAAAACTAAAAACAAATTAATTAATTATTTAAAATACATTTAAAGGACATCTTTTGTTTTTATATCATCTGCCTTTGTCAGTATATCCTTATAGTACATACTTTACACTGTGTTATTGTGGGGAACAAATAAGTTAATGGATATAAAGCAGTCCCAGAAAGTTGTGATATAAAAAAAATCAAAGAAAGAAAAAAAATTGTTCAACAAAACTAAGTAATGTATCCAGAAGTGATCTGGCATATGCGTTGTTCCATACCCATAGTCTCTCATGCCCACCCTCACCACTCAGTTGTGCCAAAAAAGATGGGGAGGACCTTTACAAATACCTTCTTTGGGACCAGATTTGGTTGTTTTGTTGTTCTTCCCGTTTACATCGTTGTACTCGGTGTGTGACTTGTTTTCCTGGTTTGCAGCCCTTCCTACAAACCTCCCACTTCTCCATATTCATTGCAGTCGTCGTGGGTTTTTTTTGTTTATTTGTTTTATAGCACACCGATAATGTTCATTACATTCATGTACCACAACTGCTGAAGTCATTGAAGGGTAGAATTTCACTAGGTGGAGACAGGTGTATTGGGGAAGAAAATGGTATTTCAGGTGTAATGATAAATACGGACAAAGGCTCATTTGGCTGGAATGTAGCATACATAGAGGAAAGTGTGAAATAAAGCTGGAAAAGTATGGTGACACCAGATTGTTTAGGGCCTTGACTAGACTAAAGAGTCTACCCTTTGTTAGGCAACAAGAAGTTACTGAAAGTTTTTAAGAAAAGGAATGACATGAGAAGCAGTACTCTGGGTGAGTCACTTAACCTCTCTTTCCTCATCTGTAAAATGGGAGTCATGAAAGCATGTACCCCCCAGGGTTGTTGTAAGGATAAATGAAATGATATTTTTAAAGCAGTTTGCAAGCCTTAAAGTGTCATGTAAATGCTAGCTGTTATTATTAAGTCATTTGCCCTTCCTGAGCCTTAGTTTCTTCATCTGTAAAATGGGGATAAAGTGATACATCTAGTGTCTGGTTGTGAGGATCAAATGAAATAATGTGTGTAAGGCATTTTGTCAGTGATTGTTGTTGTTATCTTCCTCGTCGGGTTTGTGCCTAACAAAGAATAATCTGTTATTTGTATGAAGGGTAGATTGGAAACTGGTTTGGGGGATATTGTAATGGTCCAAGTGAGAGATGATGAAGGCCCGAACTAGGGTGGTGGCAGTGAGAACAGAAAGGAAATGGGCATCATGGTGGAGCAACGGGAATGCTGCATTTGGAGCTAGAAGACTTGACTTGAAATCCAAGCTCTGCTAATTACAGATGCCTGTGTGTGTGCTAGAGGCTCTTCCAGGCTCTGTTTCTTCACTTGTGAAAATGAGGCCATGGGACTAGAGCAGTGGTTCTCAACCCATGGGTTGTGACCCCTTTGGGGGTTGCCCAAGACCATCGGAAAACATATTTCCGATGGTCTTAGGAACCAAGACACCGCTCCTCTATCCGTCTCTAGGCGGGTCCACCCACATGCAGATATGCCCACATACGAGTATTAAAGGGTCGCGGTATTAGGAAGGTTGAGAACCACTGGACTAGATGATCTTTCAAGATATATACACACATACATAGGTATATATACATATATGTGTGTATATACAATATATATATATATATATATATATATACAATGTGTGTTATATGTATGTACACATACACTCATATGCCCCTAAAATCTATGATCTATAAAGGGACAGATCCAAGAGATGCTGGTGGTGCAGAATGGATATAACTTGTCAGCTGATAATTATGATAATAGCTGACTTCTCTGTAGCCCTTCAAGTTGTACAAAAAGTTGTTTTTCACCCATTGTCTTATTTGTTTCTTACAACCCTGGGAAGGCTAAGGAAACTGGTGTTTCAGGGTCAAGTGACTTACCCATGATTACACAGCTAGGAAATGTCAGATCAGGAATTCTGAAAAATGAGAAAGTTGGGTGTCAGTTCCGAATATGTGTTGTCGATCATCATCTTCGTCATCAGATTTGTGGATAACACTCATCTGCCAAGTTTCTATGAAGGGTGGAATCATGCTTTTCTCTGTCACTCATTTTCCCCCTAGTTCCCTTTCTCCACACAGTATGAAAGCTTATATTTACTATCCAAGGTCATCATTAAGCTGCCCTAGATTACCAAACCTCTTTAATTGTGCCTAGCCTTCCATTCCACTGAAGCAAGTTCATCCATTCCATTACTTAACCAACCTGGTTGGTTGAGCACCTGCTATGTGCAAAAATATTGTGAGAAATATAAAGGAGTCTCTTGTACGTAATAGATTTGTAGTTGCATATGCAATCATCTTTTTCCCCTATTCTACTATGTTGTGAAAATTCTTGTTTTATTTCATTTATTTAGATTATTTTTTTGAGGGGCAGCTGGGGTTAAATGACTTGCCCAAGGTCACACAGCTAGGAAGTGTTAAGTGTCTGAGGCTGGATTTGAACTCAGGTCCTCCTGACTCCAGGGCTGGTGCCCTATTCACTGTGCCACCTAGCTGCCCCTCTTGTTTCATTTCTTAAGTTCAGAATAAAATAAAATTAAAAAAAAAAGGAGTCTCTGCTCTCTCAGAACTTATTTTGTCTAGGAGTGTGATTTAGTCGAAGGGATATTTACTAGCCATGGCAAGTCATTTTTATGCTTCAGCTTTCTCCTTTGTTAAGTGGGAATAACAATACGCTAGCTAATTTGTAGAGTTAGTGAATAAAATGTTTTGAAATCCTAAAGCATTTTATAAATGTGAGCTCTGGTTATTGGTGGTAGGGGAGATAATTCTAATGCACAGGAGAATCTAAAAGTGTATTTAGGTAGGTGCAGAGTACTGAGGGGATCACTCCCATCAGGGCATTATCAATCAGGTTATGCTTCAGTGAGAGGAGATAGCCCTTGAGCTGGTAGGCCTTGAAGGATGGACAGGTGGAGCTGGAGAGAGAGAGAGATAGTTGAGGTGGAAGGAATAACATGAACAAAAGTAGAGAAGCTTTGAGTGTGTATTTGGATGGTCCAATAAAGAATATAGAGTACATGAGGAAAAATATCAGGAGTTAAAGGTAGAATCATATTTTGGAACCAAATCATCAAGGGTCCTGCGTGCCAGGTAAAGGAGTTTGGGCTTTTTCATGCATGCAAAAAGAAACTAATGAACATTTTTGTTCTGATTGATCTGATTTTGATCTGATTGAAACTTCTTTGGGATTCTCTTCCCTATCCTTCCATCATCTTATCCATTTAAAGTCTAGTTCATAAGATGCCATCTTTGTGAAGCTGTTCCTGATTTCCTAGTAGCCTTTCCATCTCCATTTTCTAGCTTTCTTCAAGTCCCAGCTAAAATCTCACCTTCTTTTGGAAAGCTTTCCTGATCGCCTTCCCTCTGTAGATTTTCTCCAATTTTCCTTTTTGTATGTAGTTATTTGCATTAGACTGAGAGCATCTTAAGAGCAAAAACTTTCTTTTGCCTTTCTTTTTCTGTCCAGTGCTTAGCATCGTGCCTGGCACATAGTAGGCACTTAATAAATATTTATTGGCTTGACTGACTGACCGTCTCGAAACTGTTGTGATCTCTTCTTCATCTGGACTCTTATAACACCCCTCTTTTATGGCACATTGCACATTCTACTGCCTGTTTTTTTTTTAATATACTTGTCCTATCTTCTCCTACTAGCTTCTAAGGGGAAATAGGCTTAGAGCCCAGTTTTGCTTCTTTCCCTATCATCTTTTTGCATCTCCTGTGGTGCCTTGTGCATAGTATGGTGCTTGAAAATATTTGCTAAATAGATTTGAATACCACTGTCCTAAGCAGTGGGTGGGGAGAGAATGACAACCAAAGGATTTTTATAGACTTCGATAATGTTCAAGTGAAAAGAGACTTAAGGTCATCTCAGTCAACACATTTTACAGATGACGAAGTAGGAGCTTGCCCAGCATCACACAGGGACTAAATTAACAAAGCTGGAATTTAAACCCATATCCTTTGGTTCCTGGTATATCTTTCTTTCTGTCATACCATACTGATCATTTTGTCCAACCCATAATAAATTGAATAAAATGAAATCCAGAGGATTGTCCCAAATAATTTTCACAAGATCACACATAATCAAAAAACTTAAAGCTTGTAAAGTACTTGACAAAGGCACAATTAAGCATGTAAAACAAGGTGCTTATGGAGAGAATGAACCTTTGATTTGATTAGGCACAGTGAACTCCCATTGTGGAAGCCCCCTTTTTAGATGGAAATTTGCACCTTTAATTTGTCTTAAAGATTAAATGTCTTGTCTGTGGTATGTATGATAGGCAACGCTTGAACCTGTATCTCATGCCTCTATAATAAGTATAATGGGAGATCATAAAAGTTCTTATCAAAAATATATCTTCAAATCCTGCTTTTCTGGTGAGTGATTTGAAGATCCTCCACCTCCACCTTTCTTCTTGAAAATTGAGTCATTAGTCTCACTTTTATGTTTCTATGTTATAACAAACAAAAAACCACACACACAGCTAATGCTTATGCATAATGTGGACTTTATGTACCCACCTGTTGTGATGATGACCCAGCTGCTCTTGTGTCTTGGGTGTGGCTTTTTGCATTTAGTACTACCTGCAAGCATTTACAAGACTGTCACTGGATCAGATCTGCTTGCTGGAGAACTCTTGGGATTCTGCCCTCTAGGAGCATATGACCTAAAATCACAGAATTTCAGAACTGAAAGGGACCTCAGCAGCTATCTAGACCAACTCAATATGAAAAAAACTGCATCATTGCAGCATAGTTGACAAGTGATTGTCCAGGCTTTGCCTGAAAATTTTCAGTAAGGGTAGAGGACCCCATACTCTGAGGCAGCCCATTCCACTTTGGGGCAGCTCTTAGTGTTAGGAGGCTCTTACTTGACCTCAAGCCCAAAGAGATTTTGCAGCCCAGCTGAATGACTAAAGAAATTGTGGTACATAGAATTAATAGAATGTTACTTTGTTGTAAGAAATAGTGAATATGATGAATACAGAGACTCATGGAAAGATTTACATGAACTGATGCATAGTGAAATAAGCAGAGCAAAGGAAGCAACATACACAATGACTGTAATGTCATAAATGGAAAGAACCACCCACAAAACAATCCAAAATGAGTGTTGCAGGATTACGAAGAACAAGCATGTCCCCAAAGTTGAGATGTGAGAAAACACCTTCCCTTACTCTTTTGCAGAGCTAGGGAGGTCCATGGGTATTAATTAGATTTTTTCAATATATTAATCAATGCATTAATCATTTTTTCCCCTCTTCCTCTTTTTCTTTTTCTCTTTGAAAGAAATATTTTCTACCAATTACATAGGTTTTATCAAATGCTTTTCAGAAAGGTTGGACCAATTCACAATTGCAACCAAAGCAGGTTGGAATTATACTTAAGAAAGTGACCCACTAGGAAGGGGAGGGGAAAGAGGAAGGGATACTGGGAAAAATCTGGGTGACATCATAAACATAAGAGATTAATAAATGATTAAATAAAGATTCCCATATCCTATAACTGATCTATAAATGGGATGGATGATAGTGATTTTGAAGTTCACAGAAGGACCCACAGATATTTTCATTTAAAGAACAATTCAAGGTGTGTTCTAAACTAAATATGGTGCCATCCTTCTGTCATATGCATATGCACATTTCTTTTGAAGGCCCTTGACCCACACTGCGTTAAACTCCTTGTCTTTTGCCTTTGGCCTTAGTTGGGATATCGGTCCCTTTTCACTTGTTCAGTCTCTTAAGCTTCCTCAGCCATTTACCCTTTCAAGGTAACTTTAGTGCTCTTATTCTTAGTCTTTGTCTTCCCCACCTCTAAATAGCAGTTAAGAAATCTTCATTTTGGGATGGCTTGGTGGCTCAGTGAATAAATCACTGGCCTCGGAGTCAGGAGGACCTGAGTTCAAATCTGGCTTTTTAAAACATTTAACATTTAACGCTTACTAGTAGTATGACCTTGGGCAAGTCACTTAACCCCCCCCAAAAGCAAACAAAAAAATTCTTCATTCAGAAGTCTTAGACTTGTAGCCTTTTTAGAATTAGAAAGAAACTAAAAGACCACACAGAGTGGCAAGAGGACAGGACTTGGGACTTGAGAGCTGGGTTTGAGTCTTTCCTTGGCCACTTCCTAGTGCCCTCAGTGCCTCAGTTTTCTCATTTGTAAAACAGGAATAATAATACGTGTATTACTTAGCTCTCAGGGCTAGGTAGTGAGGAAAGCAGTTGGTTTCTGTTTTTTAGTTTGTTTAAAATATTTATTATTTTTATTGATTTATTTTGTTTTTATATCACCTTAATGTCCAAATATATCTCTCCCCAACCACCCAGGGAGCCTTATAACAAAGAATAAAAAAGAAAAAGGAAAAAGATAAAAGCAACAACCAGTACCTCAAACTGAGCATGTGCAGTGCTCTGCATCCATAATCCCCTACCCCCAATGAAGGGAGGGACGTGTATTTTTTCTTCTGTTCTTTAGGGACAAACTTGGCTATAATTAGACAGTTTTCTTCCTTCCTTCTTTCCTTCCTTCCTTCCTTCCTTCTTCCTCCCTCCCTCTTTTCTTCTTACCTTTTTTCTTCCCTCCCTTCCTTCCTTCCCTCCCTCCTTCCCTCCTCCTTTCCTTTTTCTTTTTCTCCTCTTTTCCCTTCCCCCCTTCCCTCCTTCCCTTCCTGCCTCTTATCCTTCTGTAGTCATTGTGCACATTTTTTCTTGGTTGTGCTTAGACTGCATAAGTCTACCCAGATTTCACTGTAGTCTTTAGATTCATTGTTTCTTATGGTCCAGTAATAGTCTATTACATTTCTGTACCACACACATTTCTGTGTATTCTTTCTGCGATCTATGCACATATACTTTGTTTCCAGTTATTTGCTTAAAAAGGTGCTGCTGTGAATGTCCTAGTGCATGTGGGACTCTTCTGTCTTTGATTTCTTCAGGTATGTGCCTAGCATTAGGAACTCGGGCTAGAAGATGAGGATGATGTTTTAGTCACTTTCTTAAGTATAATTCCAACCTGCTTTGGTTGAAATTGTGAATTGGTTCAACCTTTCTGAGAAGCATTTGATAAAACCTATATAAACGAGAGCTGTTATTATCTAGACCAGACCCCTCATTTTAATCTGTGCTTAGATACCTCATTAAGCCTCAGTTTTCTCATCTGTAAAATGAGTATAATAATGCCTGCCCAACCTGTTTTTCACCAAGTTGTGAGCCTCAAAAGTGAGGCTAACTAAAGTCCTTTATAAACCTTTAGATACTTTATACAATTTAAGTTATTTATATTTATAGTACACATTATTATATTTATATATTTTCAGGGACTCGAACTCAGGCTGTTAGGATTCCCCCCCTCTTTTTTTTTTTAAATACTTCTTTGCCTCCTTTCTGAGGTGGTGCCTCCCTCTTGGGCTGTCAGATCCTGGATTTACCATCTCTTCCCAACTTCACACAGATACTGAAAGACTTGACTGCCCGAGGCCTGACTCACAGTGAGTGTTGCTTAGCAGGTATATACATGTCAATTAGTGTGCTTGTTAAGGAGACCTTTAGAACTTGCCTTACAGAATGGCTTGGACCCTGCGGGTCACTTGATAGTAGAGACTAGCTCTTCTTTCCACATCCCTTGATTCCTTTCCAAACCAGAGACCTGGATTGTACCTGGCAATGGCCAGAGCTAATCTTTCTCCATGAAAATTTGATGCAGTTCTGGGATCAGAGCTCAAATGAAATATTCCCAGACATGGAAACAGGTATCAGCAATCAGAGTTTTGAACCTTAGGAGTGAAAGGAGAAGAAGCTAACTCAGCAAATGAAACATATAGTCTCAGAGATAAATGAGGTCACCTTTTATCTATAGAGAAATTGAAGACCAGTTATACTTACTGCTTTGGAATACACTAGGGGGAGTGTTGTGATGGATTAGTCTGGGGGTCACATCTTATTAATTATACCTTTAAAATTTTGCTCTTTTTTGGAGCCCCCTGGGAGAAAAGCTCTCCTTGAAACTTTGCTTAAAGACTTCCCTTTGAAGAGAAACCTGTCGCTTCTCAAGACAATCAATCTATTCCACTTCTGAAAACCACTATTAGGAAATTTTTCCTTACATCAAAACTAAATCTATCTCTTTGTACCTTCTATCTACTGTTTTTTGTTTTCCCTTCTTGGGACCATGCAGAGCAAAGCAAATTCTATTTCTACATAAATAATCCTTGAAGAACTTGAAAATAGCTGTGATGCTTTCTCATCCTCCTATGGCATGAGCTCAAGACTCTTCAGCTCTTTAACTTATCACTGAATGACCTTCTTAAAAATGGCTTCCAAGGGGTGGCTAGGTGGAGCAGTGAATAGAGCACCGGCCCTGCAGTCAGGAGGACCTGTGTTCAAATCCAGCCTCAGACACTTAACACAAAACAACTGGCCGTGTGACCTTGGGCAAGTCACTTAACCTCCATTGCTCTGCCTTCCCCCCTCCAAAAAAGCAAAAAGTAAAAATAAATAAGAATAAAAGACTCCGATCATCCACCCTGAGAGCAGCATTGTCATCTCTCTATTCTCGGAAGCAGTGAGGCTTGAGAGCTGGTTGTCTGTCGTGGTGCAGGAGGCGGGAATATTCCTTTTTGTGGCTGGGACCAGCGGTTAGGGCTGTTATTCAGCACACACTGGCTTTGGATTGGGCGTCTGCTCTCTCTGGAAGCCTTTTTGCTTCTGGTTTCATAGCAGAAACAACAATAGCAGCAATAACTGACATTTAACTAGCACTTTAAGCTTCACAAAGCGTTTTACAGATATTGTCCAAGCTGGTCCTCACAACAGCCCTGGGAGGTGGGTGCTGTTAGTATCCACACTTTAAGGTGAGGAAACTGTGAGACAGAGGGTAAGTGGGTTTGAGGCAGGATTTGAATTCAGGTCTTCCTGACTCCAGGTCCACCCCTCTATTTACTATACTTGCTCGTTAGGAGTAAGGAGAGAAGAGATTATCATACCCATTTAGCAGATGGAAAAACAGGCACTAAGAAGAGAAGGAACTGACTTATTGGAACCCACGGGTTTTGATTCTCAGCCCCCTACCCCACAGACTACAGCTGTCTCTGACACAGATAGTCAAGGAACCCTAAATTCTGCCAAACTCAGGCTAAGATAGGCTGTTCTTTCTTCACCCGTGGGTTCAACTTATCAGTGACAACAGCTTCTGTTGTGGGCATCCTATCTGTGGCTGTCTGTTACTCAGGATGTTGTGGTCTCTGAATTCCTCATTAGGTTTGTCTGTATCTGGTTTGTGGTTCAGCCCAAACAGTTGGCTCACCTCTCTCCTAAGGAAACATTGTTAGCAGATGTGGAAGAAGAAGAGGGAGGTGTGTATACTTCTTCATACATACTATGTATGTGGGTGTGGTCCTGGGGCCCTTGGCTTTCTGTGACTTCCCAGTGTTCTGTACAAGCTAACATCTAAAGTTCCCAAAATCATAGATTTAGAATGAGAAGGGATTGTAGAAGTCAATGCACCCCCTTATTTTACAATTAAGGAAAATGAAGCCTAGGGAATTGAAGTGAGTTGCCTAAGGTCATGTCAGTGGTTGGTGGCAGAGCCAAGAATCGAACCCTTTGTCATTTCTGCCCCTTCCCCGAGCCCCCAACCAACTATCTTTCACGGTTGACTTAAATCATCACCATGCAAGTAGGGAAGAATGTGTTACCAAGGCTGAGAGCTGGGTTGGATTTTGAGGAGATTCCAGAGAACAGCATTTATTTTATCAGCATATTCCTGTGACATGTGATACTAAGTGAAACATGGCGCTCTTTGGTGATAACATATCTGCTCCTGTTCTTCTCAATATTTCCTAGGTAGCACCAATGTGCAAGCAAACTACCCTCCAGGCCAATTGGGAATTTTTCCAGCAGGCTATAGGGTAATCTGCTCATTTTATACTTTCCTGAGAGTGTTGGGTAGGAGCCTCAGGGTGATCTGACACCCTTAATGATTGTCTAGTGACATAGCATCATGGCTGTTGACTAGGTGGAGGTTTCTGATCTATTGTCCACCATTGGTGCCTTTTTTTTTTCATTTTTCTTTTTTTCTCTCTTTTTAAAATTTAGTATTTTATTTTCCCCCAATTACATGTAAAAACAATTTTCAACATTCATTTTTAAAAGTGAGTTCCAAATTCTTTCTCTCCCCCTGCACATTGAGAAGACAAGCAATTTTATATAGGTTATACATGTGTAGTCATGCAAAAAATGTTTCCATATTAGTCATGTTGTAAAAGAAAATAGGCCAAAATAGAAACCCAAGAAAAATAAAGTTTAAAAAAAAAGTATGCTTTGATCTGTATGCAGACTCCGTCAGTTCTTTCTCTGCGGATGGATAGCATTTTTCTTAAGTCCTTCAGAGTTTTCTTGGATCATTGTATAGCTGAGAACAGCTAAGTCATTCACAATTGATCATTTTACAATATTGCTGTTACTGTGTACAATGTTCTGGTTCTACTTATTTTACTTTGCATCAGTTCGTGTAAGTTTTTCCAGGTTTTCCGAGAACATCTAGCTAATCATTTCTTATAGCACAAAAGTGTTCCATCACAATCATACGCCACAAATTGTTCAACTATTTTGCTAACTGATGGGCATCTCCTCAATTTCTAATTCCTTGCCACCAGAAAAGAGCTGCTATAAATATTTGGGCATAATTCTAAATTACTCTATGTAATGACTGAATCAATTCACAAGTCTGCCAGCAATGCATCAGTTTCTCAGTTTTCCCATATCCCTTCCAACATTTGTCACCTCCCTTTTCTGTCCCATTAGCCATTCTAATAGTTGTGAATTAGTAATGCAGAATTGTTTTAATTTGCATCTGTCCAATAAGTAGTGGGGGCCATCTCCAGTTGTCCTGATCTATATCTTGCCATTGGACCCAGATGGCTCTGGAAGAGAAGGTGAGGCTGGTGACTTTACACAGTCCTGCCTCCCTTAAATCCAGTTCATTTGCAAGTCATGGCGTCACCTTCCTGATGTCATTGTCTTCTTCAAGACCAAAGGACAAACCACAACAACAACAATGCAACTCCCCCCCCCACCTTATCCCCTTCCCCACCTACTTTCTTATAGGGTAAGATAGATTTCTATACCCTCTTCAGTGTGTATGTTATTCCCTCTATGAGCCAGTTCCGCTGCTTTGAACCAGTTCCGCTGAGAGTAAGGTCCAAGCATTCCCTGCCACCTCCACCATCTTCCCCTTCAATGTAAAAGCTCTTTTTTTTTTTTGCTTCTTTTATGTGAGATAATTACCCCTTTCTTCCTCTCCTTAAGGAGCACTTTATAAAACTGCCTGTGATGGATGAGTTGAAGACTTGGGCTAGACTTGACCAAAGTACCAGTCAAGTCCAAGGCAGAACCAGGCTTAATCTTGATCATTGGAAAAATCCAAGAATATTAAGCAGATGAATTATGAAAACTTAAAAAGGAGTGTCTAAGAGCCAACAAACCATGCCAGATTGACCTCGGTTCCTTCTCTCTAAATGTTGTTATATTGGTGGAATGCCATAGAAATGGGATATCTCGCTTTCAGCAAGATATTTATCAGGGACTTTTATGGTACTTTCCCTTTGGGCAAGATGGAGAAATGGAGTTATGGAAATATAGTTATCCCTTCCACACTGAGGGGGTTAGAAGTGTGGCAGCCCTTCAACCTGCAAAATCCTCCTAAAATTTTTTGGCCCACCCTTCATAACACAGAAGTAGTATGAATTTTTTCTTTTTCTTTTATGGGGTGTTTACAATGCCGTATTGTAAAATTTGGGTCAAGTGTTTGATGCTAGGCTTATATGTGGATCAATGTTAAGCAAATATGCCATATGAAGAAAAACTTTTTCTGTGTCACCTGCTGGCCTTCATGTGTTGTCTGTGATTTCCACAAAAGTTTCCCAAAATTCCTGTTTAATTTCTTATGCCAACCCTCACTGTGTCAAAACTGATAGAGAAAATTGTGATGTGGAAGGGAGGGATAACTGCATAATTTGGTGAGTTCTTAGTTGATTCAGTAGCCTTTTTATCCACGGCCTGAAGCAGAGAGTTGCTAAGACTTTATGCAGGTACACTTGGAAATACTAGCATTCTTTTTTTTTTT
>CM053582.1:195076758-195093188 GCA_028627135.1 Pseudochirops cupreus | reverse complement strand
GGGAAGTATCTTTGTGTGCATTTTGGAGTTCTAGGATTGGTTTAGAGTCCTATTTTATGGGTATTTGGGGGTGGCTATGTGAGAGCTGCGATATGTTGCTGCTGCTACGCCACCATCTTGGCTCCGCCCCCCAAGGGTTTCTAATATAATAAAAATCCTGGGAAGAAAAAAAAGAAAATTTTGAAATATGTTTTCATAGGTTCTTATTTCTCCAACTGGTCCTTATTCCTTCTGACTGGTCTTTTTTTCTAGTATCCCTCTGTGTGAATATCTAATATGATGCTAATACCTTTGCTTTCTCCTGCTACATTCATTCCTTCAGAAGACTTATCCAGTCACTTCTACTCTCACTCATGTGCTACTAGTTTCCAAATGTACATTTCTAGACCCCTAACTCCCATCCTTGGCTCATCTTGCCTTGATTACTAGCAAAAGGCTTTGGACTGGTCATTGCCTTTAGCCTTTTCCTTATCCCCAGTTCCAAATCTCTATTATACATTGCTGCCATATTAATCTTCCTAAGAGACTACTTAAGTGTTTATTTCCATTAGTATCACAACTTAATACAACCTCTTGCTGTCTATTGGTTTTTGTCAAAGAATCATAGGATTGAGAGCTGGAAAGGTTCAAGATGAGTAATACTCATCTGTCTGGTGTGCAAAGTTCTCCAAAAACTGAAGCTGCTTTATATATTCTATTATCTCCCACTATGCCATACTTTTTTTTCCATTAGATGGGTTTCCATCTTGTGCCCCTGCCGAATACACACATACACACACACATACACACACACACACACACACAGACACACCTTGGTCATACCTCTTTCTGTGTCTTTGCTTAAGCTGTTGGCCTGCCTAGAGTTCTCTCTCCTCTTCCTTTTCTCTCTGTCAATCATAGGGTCATAGATTTAACACCATCTAGTCCAACCCCCTCATCTTACAGATGAGAAAACTGAGGCTCAGAGATGTCACATAGGAAGGCAGTGATGGTGGCAGGATTTTAAACTAGGTCCTCTGAATCCAAGTAGAGGTCTTTTCTCTGTACCGCACTGCTCGTCCATATGTTGTACTTAACTTTATGACCTATCTTGAGTCTCACCTGTTTCCCTGGCAACCCACAAGAAGGAAAATTATATTTCCCTCTCCTGAATTCCTGTGGATTAGATTATAAGATTAGAGAAAACATTAATTAAGCCCTTAACCATGGCAGGCATCATACTAAGTACTGAGAATGCGAGACTGAGAGAGAGAAAGAGAGAGAGAGAGAGAGAAAGAGAGTGCTCTTGTGTTTAAGTAAGTTCCTTAACTTACATTCTAATGAGCAAAGACAACACATGTTGCTTGTCCTCCATTTTGAAGAGAACAAATGGCATCACAATGTCGGGGTCATTGTACAGTGTGTTTGGCTATGGCTGATCAGTTGAATACAAGCTCAGAAGGTTCTACCACAGGTCAGGCACAAGAAGGCCTTTTAGAACATTTGGGATGGAGATATCTCTGTGTTTGCACAGCTCACATTTCCTTTGTACTACTACAATTCTGCTTTGATCATAGAGCACGACACCTTTGATGCAGACATACTATGCTTGGGTGATCCTGTGCCAATGTTGCACGTGTCTCACAAGCAATACTAAAGTTCTTCAGAAAGACTTTGAATGTGTCCTTGTGTTACTTCTTCTGACCTCTGTATGAGCACTCGCCTTCTGTGAGTTCTTTGTAGAATAGTCTTTTAGGTAAGTATGCATTTGGCATTCATCCTACGTGGTCAGCCCTTTGTAGTTGTGCTCTATGCAGTAGAATTGGAACGCTTGACAATTCAGCTCAAGAAAGGACCTCAGGTTCAGTACCTTATCTTGCCAGATGATCTTCAGAATCTTCCTGAGGCAATTCAAGCAGAAGTGGTTCAGTTTTTTGGCATGATGCTTGTAAATTGTCCAGGTTTCATAGGCATACAGCATTGAAGTCAGCACAACAGCTCTATAGATCTTCAGTTTGGTAGGCAGCAGGATGCCTTTTCTCTCTGGCCTTTCTTTTGGAGCCTCCCAAATATTGAGCTGGCTCTGGCAATGTGTAGGTCAACTTCATCATCTATCTGTACATCCCTGGAAAATATACCACCAAGTAAATAACTTATCCACAGCATTCAAAATTTATCCATTTGCTATGACTGATGGTTCCACATATGGATAGCGTGGTGCTCTCTGGTGGAGAATTTCTGTTTTGGTGTTGTCAGGCCAAAAGTAGCACAAGCAGCAGAGAGTCAAGCCCAACTCTGTTGCATTTCAGCTTCAGAGACTGCACTGAGTGCACAATCATCTGCAAACAAAGTCAAGCACCAACTCTTCTCTACTTCAGTTTTAATTTGTAGCCTCCTGTCACCCAACTCTCAGCCATGACTCTAAGAAGGTGTAGCACAGGCAGCAGCCACACCCCAGTAGAACCATCTTGGCAGATGAGCTAAAGTAGGTTGAGAGTAACTGCTGGTGAGTTAGGGAGACAACACACAAAAAGAAGAAAAGGGGGTGGGGGAAGGTACCTGCCCACAGGCTAGGTAGAAAATAATGTCATGTCATGTTTAATCATGTCCAATTCTTCATGATTCCAATTAGGCTTTTCTTGGCAAAGATTCTAGAGTGGTTTACCATTTCCTTCTCCAATTCATTTTTACAAATGGGGAAACTGAGGCAGAGTTAAGTGACTTGCCCAGGGTAACACAGCTAGTAAATGTCTGAGGCTGGATTTTAACTAAATGAGGATGAGTCTTCCTGATCTCAAGCACAGTGCTCTATCCACTGTACCACCTTGCTGTCTTCTTAGGTAAAAAAGTAGTCCAGAGAATAAGAAGCTGAGCTAAGTTTCCTGGGGGTTATACTGAAGCCAAATTAGAGATGAGGTACTTCCTTAAATGGAGATTCTGATAAAGAACTCACCCATAGGTGGAAGAAGCTGCAGGAGCAGAGGCATCTCTAGCAGGAGAAGGCAGCAATGATGGTTGGTGCTACACAGTCTAGCTTTTGATTATGCAATACCTTGTATCATTCTTTAGTTTTTTTGCAACGTGTCTTTTTGATCCTCTTGGTCATAAACTCCCAGAGTATAGACTATTATGTTCTATATCTTGTGTCTCACCAAGACTCTTGAATAGTACTGGATGCTGAGGAGGTTCTTAATAGACATGCATTTACTTACGGAATTTACAGATGTGGTAAGATTTTAGAAGATGTATCAAAATTGATTAGTTAATCACTGAAGAAGCTTACTGAGCTCCCTATCACTATGTCACCATGCTTACTTCTGTTAGGCATTCCTTCCAACAATGTAGATTATAGATATGCAACCCCCTCACCCCACTATGCCATCCTACCTTGTGTGAGTCTTTTCCAAATACTCCCATAGACAGTGTTTCTCCTGGGAACAGAGTCTAACTTTAACATAAAGTTAAAAGTTAAGAAATAGGCTGGAAAAACGAACAAGCAACAAAAAAGAACCTGATCATAAAAAGTTTCTGTGGTGACAGGCAAGATCAGAATATAAACTCAGAAGATGTCAAGATCCCCATGCCAAGACCACCCCCTCTCTTTTCAATTCCTTTTTTTTTTTTTACTATTAGGAAACACCCTGTTTTCCAGAGCTGAGGCCCAGCAAGCAACCTTGGCATAACAATAACCTGAGCTTGGCATAACAACAGTCCTTTGTGCTTACCCTCTGGATGAACTCTGCTCCAGCAAAATCACAGAATTACTTCACACCCAGACCCACATAGTCCCTGAGTTCAGACAAGCACCTGCAGGAACCTTGAAAAAGTGGGTCTCCTTGGTATAAGAGTGGACTTTGGCATGTGTGTCTAATTTACCTCCCCCAAAGAGAAATAAAGAATAAAGAATGCTTTTTGCTTATAACCACTGTTAGGTCTTTTGCTTTGTTTTTTAGAGTTCTGTTTTGTTTTTTAGAGTTAACAGTTGGAGTATTACCTCTGTGAACACTTTGGTATTTTTCAGATTTAACAATGGTTGCACAAACTCTGTGACTCTAGTCATTTATTGTCAGGGTTTGTCAAAGACAGTGATTTCAAAATAGCTATAATAAAAAATAAAAAATTTGAACTGGACACAAGCCAAACAAGAATTCCTGAATGAGCTAAAATAAATTATTTTTTCTCTTTTTTTGCTTTTTGGAGGGCAGTTGAGGCTAAATGACTTGCCCAAGGTCACATGGCTAGTAAGTGTTAAGTGTCTGAGGCCAGATGTGAATTCAGGTCATCCTGACTCCAGGGCCAGTGCTCTATTCACTGCGCCACCTAACCACCCCCCAAAAACTGATTTTAAAAAATAAAAGTGGTAGAGGAAAGATTGGGGAAATTGGAGTAATGCAAGAAAAATTATGAAAAGACATAAAACCAAATTCTCCCATAAATTCCCCACAAGAGGTCTACCCAAAGCTTTTTTTGGGGGGAGAAGGAAGAGGGTTGAAGAAGGAGTTGGTAAGAGGCCTTCTTTCAGATATCTTGACTTCATGTGGTTATCAATGGATATCTTTCAAGCTGACTATAAGTAATCCTTCAAGGCAGCTAGGTGGCACAGTGGATAAAAGCATTGAGTCATGACTCAAGAAGATCTAAGTCAAAATATTTCCTCAGACCCTCACTAGTCATGTGACCCTGATGCCTGCACCAAAGGTGCGCAGGCCAAATGTGAGAGTGTAGGAATGAATGATGATGCAAGGCAGGCAGGAACTATCAGGGTAGTCTGTTTATTTATCCTGGGGCAGGGATTTTATAACAGAGGTGGTTGCATCTGGTTTTCTCATGGAAAAAATGATTAACCAGCTCATATTTAATTATTGGTGCCTATGCAATCTTTGGGGGTCACTTCTCAATAATCATACCCTGTTTCCTTGCTAGTCATGGAAAGATGGTGAACCAACACCCTGAGCACTAATTAGCCCACATGGGGAGTGGGGTCTAGGGAAATCCTGACCCAGACTCTACCCATGACTGGACTGGCTTAGAATTGGCCGTCTACATCTCTTGCTTTCTTAGCAAGTAACTTGGGTCCATGAATCTCTGTCCTCAGAGCCACGAGTGACCTAGCAACAGAGCGAATAATACAAGATGCAACAAAGCACAGACCTCCTAGCACACACACCAATGGGACAAAGTGGAGGATTATGGAAGTAGTTATTCAATGGGTTAGTTCTGCTTACCCAATCAAGTACCTTATTTGCAATATTATCAGGATCAATTCCTGATATATATGGCTTGCAGAAATTTGGTTTGTATTAATTCTTGTAAGGCAAGGGCAGACATAGTGAAAGATATGATTATAGCACCGACAGCCAAAATACCTGCAATAAACAATCTCACAAATCTTTTCCTTCCACCCTTTTGAGATTTCCCCAGTTTTCTTAATCCTAATTTCCGTCCCCCCTTTAAATAAGATTGTAGCATGGAGAACATACAAGGGGACAGAGTATGTTTTCAAATCAGGGAAGGTTCTCAGATTCACTTAAGCCTATCAAGGGGCCAAGGGGCAGAGAAGATCTTCAGATTTCCATTATTATTACATAGGGCCACAAGATCTTTCATGCCCATTACAGAGGCAATTTATATCTGAATTAGCATTAACATCTCTTAAGTACAACTAATCCCCACAAAATAAACATTTGCAAGCTACATAATGTAACAATTCATTACCAGAGTGACCACACAGCCTTAAACAAACACAAGTGTATAGCTTTATAATCCCCTCAATCCAAAAACAAAAATGTCCAAATAAAGTTCTCTTGGGGGTGTGGGGTGTGTCCTTCCCGCCCCCCCCCCGCCCACATACTGACTTTGCAGGCTTCCTCCTGGCACTTTCAGGTAAAGGCTCTAATGAGCCAAGTCTCCAGCTCCCGTTTTCAAGTCCTGAGGGGCAACTGGGCAACAAAACCAACAAGGTGGGATCCTTGGGGATCCATGGCACTTCATCCTACCCACCATAGACACAATTCCCATCCTCCCCCTGGGCCCCAAACTGTGGGATGCAGCAAGAAAAACACATTCAGTGCTTCTGGCTTGCTGCACAGTCCTTATCTTATCCTGTGGCTAAATTCTGAACTCCTGGGTTCCTTCTCCTCCCGCAAGAGGCAGCCACTCCTGGCTTCTGCCCCAATCATGATGCAGGCAGCTCATCATTCCTGCTCTTACCTCATCAAAGTCAGTATGCAGGCAGTTCTGCATTCCCATTCCATGGCTCCACAGAGTCACAGCTACCACAACTGGGAAACAAACAATTATCCCAGCCCCCATACTTTCCTTTTAGTTTGCAGATCCTGTTCATGATGCCATTTGTAGCAGCAAGCACCCTAACATACCCTGGATGGCTGCTAGGACTGGTTGTTTGATCTGCTTTTCTTTCTTTTCTTTTCTTTTCTTTTTTCTTTTTGGAGGGGGGAAGGTAGGGCAGCTGGGGTTAAGTGACTTGCCCAAGGTCACATGGCTAGTTTTTGTGTTAAATGACTGAAGGTGGATTTGAATTCAGGTCCTCCTGATTCCAGGGCTGGTGCGCTATTCACTGAGCCACCTAGCTGCCCCTTTGATATGCTTTTCTAAAGGAAAACAACTCAAGAAGAGTTAATAATCTTACTTTAATCAATCAAACATATACCATTTACCTAGTTCAAGGGAAAAAGTCAGCACCCTGTACTTCAGAGAATGCAAACAGAAGTTACAAGCAGACAAAAAATACAGACAGAGAGACAGATCAGCAGATGGGGCTTCCAGCTTTCTGACCATTACATCCATACCTAGTTAGTTACCAGAGAAGGAAGCACCAACATCTGGGTTTTCAAAGCCGGGGGGCTCAACGGCTGCCCAGAGTCTCATCTGGCCAAATCACACAGCTCTTCCCAAAGTGAGCCCCAAAGCAAAACCTCACATCAGGGTATATAAGGCAGTAACTAAGTGCCTTTGTGGCATATTAGTCTTTTTTATTTTTGTAAATAGGTTTTTATATCTTAATTTCTTCTCTCAAATATAGCTTGACCAGTGGGATTATAATTAATTTTATTTGAGAATGATCACAGAAAGATTGAAATGATCTGCTAGTGTAGGCAGGAGCATTATCAGTTTTCAATTGTTTTGGAACACCCATTGAAGCAAAAGATGGTAACATATGATTAATTACATTTTTAACTGCTTCTACTGTCTGAAGGGAAGCAAAGGTAAAAGAAAGAAAAGTATCTATTGTGACATGCATATGTGATAACTTACCAAAGGGAGGATAATAAGTTACATTTATCTGCCAAGATTTAATTTTCTGTATGTTAATGGTGATTAGTGGAGGAGTAGTATAGATATCACATTGAGGGCAGGTTTTAATGATCTGTCTAGCTTGTTACCTAGTAGGTTGTGGCCTCTATTTATGAGGATTTGTAATTTCTGAAAAAGGTTTAAAAAAATCTGTATTCTGTGTGTGTGTAAGTTTAGCAGTATCAATATGTTGGCACATGTACACTGAATATTTGCTATCTGACACAATATTAAGGGGAGAAGAGAAAATCATTTAACAATAATATGATAACTGGAAGCTTTGCATTATGAGCAGAAGTAAAGCAAATATTAATATCCTTATAATTATTAGAATCAATGTAGTAAGCTATTTTTTTTAGTTTTAAGATTTATAAATGATCACCAAACTTTTACATGAAAAAAAAAGTTACTTGAAAACTTATAAAATGAGAGCTCTGTGTTTTTCCTTAAAGCAAAAACAAACTTTTAAGCTGAAATTTATTAAAACTAAGTTGGTGTAAAATGTCCTTAAGTAACATGAATTCCCAAAGTATTATTAACAAACTAAATTTCTAGTTAATTGTAGAATTCTTTGATATCACAAAGTTTTTTAGTCAAAAAAGAAATAGTAATTGAATCTGATCACAGTAGTTTTAAAGGCTATAAGTTTTAGAATCCCTTTAAACAAAGGGAATATTTAAGGTGAGCCTTAAGTAGTTTGTATAAATTTTGATGCATATTTTAATTCTAGTTGAAAAATAATATTAAATTTCCCAGCAAACTAATACAAAAGAGTTTGCATCTTTTACTGACTACTTGCTTTGATCATAGAAGTTTGCTATGGAATATGTGAATTGAATATAGTCGTAAGTGCCTTTTATCTTAAACAGCAATTTTCACCAATCCCAGATTAGAGCCAATTATAGTTAATTTTATTTTCACAGAGCTGTAATAAACAATAAAGTTTTACTAGGTTTCTCCTACATAAGGGATTTCATTTAACCTTTTTCTTTCTCAAATTTAAACTTGCCCTGGTATAAAAGCTAATTGTTAAGAATCTTTTTTAAATCTTTTGTACACAGACTCACAACTTTTCAGCAAGCTAAGTTCATTATTAGGAACTACATAACTAAAGCAAATTCCTTTCCCATGCTGATGATCTTGCCTATAGAGATAGTTTCCAGGGCCTTTGGCAGTTTTACAAAATAAGGAGGAATGTTTCTGAATGGACAGAATTAGTCTGAATAAAGTTTTCACTTAGCTCCTGCTTTGCACATACAATAATCAATTAAAAATTTTAGGTTTTAGTATTAAAACAGGATTTTTAAATAGCTTAGTTAACAATTTCCCTAACTGATAGCCAAATTGTTTTAGCTGTAATCTCCTTTTTAACTACAGGTAAAGGTATAAATACCTGGTTTTCTATATGGCATATATAAACATAAGACAAGGTTTAGCAGAACAGATAAAGTGACATAACTGTTTTTACTCAAATTTTTTCCTCTATCTTTTAGTTCCAACAAAATTAGATTAAAATTTGCTTTATTTAATACTATTTCTGGCTAATAGTGAGTATTCAATTTTTGCTATTATAATAGAATTTTACTACAATTTAGGAAGACCATAATAATAATGACATTATGTCATTAATTGCATTTCCAAATCATCACTTGCAAAAATTATTGATTGAAAACTGGGTTTATCAAGTGCAAAGATTTTTCTTCTCTCCTCACAGCTGCAAAACCTGATTGCGGATTTAGGGGTTTGAAAAGAGAGGTTCATTTGCTTGCCTAAAAATGTGGGCTTCAGAGTGCCCAGGGCTGTTGTTTGTGAAGTCATCAATATAAGTAGTATGCTTCCTCTTTTTTGCCAGATTGGGCAGGGTAACTCAAATTCCCTATTATTCTTCAGCACTCTCTTTTTTAAATCTGATCTGGGACAAGAGGCTTTAATAAATTTTTGTAAAAATGTTTTCAGCTAAATAACCTCTTACTCCAATAAACTTTATTTATGTGTCCACTTCTTAAAAATTTCTTTGAAAGTGAGACCTTTGAATCTTCCAGTAAAGGTGAGTTGGGACTCTGGAACAAAAGAGATCCAGTGGTGCCTTGTACCCTCTCCTCTGTACTGGAGAGCCCAAAGCTTCACCTCTGCGGTGTTTCTTTTTCAGATCTTTGTATTTTTTCCCAATTTGACTAAAATGCCAAGTAGTATAACACTTTTCACTTTTCACAATTCCAAAAATAACCAGAATGAATTCAATTAACTTTTGGTTGTATCCTGATACACTTTTCTCTTTTAGGTGAGGTAGGAAATGGTTAAATGCTCATCTGTTTGCCTCTTTGATCTCAGGGGAAACCAGCAGAACCAGCAAAAAGATGGAGTTAAATAATCTTTTAGCTCAAGAATCTTGGGAAGATTGGCAAGAAAGGTCAGTCTCACTCAGGTAAAAGGAGAGTGTAATCCAGGACAGGAAGCAACCCAGCAAGCCAGCAGCAAGCCCTACCTCAGCAAACCAGTGAGAGATCCTGAGCTCCAGTGCAGTGGAGTAGGCAGACACCAACACCAGGACTCACCATATGTATAAGCAGTGCATAACCAGGGGAATGGGCAGTCTCTGGTTCTGAGAACTGTCACATGTTTCAGCATATGCCTAGGCAAACAAGCAACCTCCAGTAGCCAGACACCATGTGCTTCAGTATGATCCCCAGGAAACACAGAACCTTCCCCACTCTAGACTCAGCACATGCCAGATACCAGCACTAGGACTCTGGCTTAGCACTGGGTGAGCTGCCAGACCCCTACAGTCTCCAGGAGTACCAGCAACCCCCTAGTCTACCCTCACAGCACAGCATCAGATATGAGGGTCTGCTGTGGGCCTTAAGACAATATCAGTGCAGAACCAGGTAAACAGCTAGGGTCTGCTGCTGCTGGCATAAGAAGTCTGAGACACTCAGACACTTGACACACTTATTAGCCATGTGACTTTGAGCAAGTCACTTAACCCCAACTGCCCTCCAAAAAGCAAAAAAAAAAAAAGTCTGAGACAGTGCCCCTTCCATCCAAGGCTCAGAGTTAAAATTTTTAAAAAAGGAAAAAGCTCTCTTAACCCCAATTGCCCTACGTTCCCTTCTCAAAAAAAAAAAAAAAAAGGAAAATGGTCAAAAAAGACGAGCAAAACCCAACAACAAAAAGAGTCTGACCATAGAAATTTATTATGGTAACAGAGAAGATCAAGACACAAACTCAGAAAAGGACAACAATGTCATAACATCTATAGGCAAAATGTCAAAGAAAAATAGGAAGTGGTCTCAATCCAAGAAAGAACTCATGGAAACAACTCAAAAAGGTGCTTTAAAATCATATAAGAGAGGTAGAAGAAAAACTGGGAAAAGAAATGAGAGTAATGCAAGATAATTATGAAGAAAGAGTCATCAACTTGGAAAACAAAAACAACTACTTAAGAAATAGAATTACCAATGAAAAGGAGATACAATAATTCACTGAAGAAAATGTCTCCTCAAAAAGTACAGTGGAACAAATGGATAAGGAAGTACAAAAGCTGAGGAAAACCAACTCCTTTAAAGTTAGAAATGGGCAAGCAGATGCTAATGACTCTATGATACATGAAGAATCAATCAAACAAATTCAAAAGAATGAAGAAATAGAGGAAAAATGTAAAATAACTCATTGGGAAAACAATTGACCTGGAAAATAGATCCAGAAGAACCAATGTTATAATCATTGGACTACCTGAAAGCCATAATGAAAAGGAGGACCTGGACAATATGTTTCAAGAAATTATCAAGGAAGACTGCCCTGATATCCTGAAACCAGAAGGCAAAATAGGCATTGAAAGAATTCAGTGATCACCTCAGGAAAGAGATCTCAAAATAAAAATTCCAAGGAACATTATAGCCAAATTATAGAACTATAAGGTCAAGGAAAAAATATTGCAAGTGGCCAGAAAGAAACAATTCAAAACTGGAGAGTCACAATCAGGATTATACAGGACTTAGCAGCTGTGACATTAAAGGATCTGAGGTCATGGAACATGCCATTCTGGAAGGCAAAAGCAAACAACCAAGAATCACCGATCTGGCAAAATTAAGAATAATACTTCAAGGAGAAAAATGGCCATTCAGTGAAATTGAGGGATTGCAAGCTTTCATAAGGAGGAGCCCAGAACTGAATAAAAAAAAAATCATTTCCAATATCAAGAGCCAAGAGA
This sequence comes from Pseudochirops cupreus, assembly GCA_028627135.1. NCBI lineage: Eukaryota > Metazoa > Chordata > Mammalia > Diprotodontia > Pseudocheiridae > Pseudochirops > Pseudochirops cupreus. The sequence continues at coordinate 195,081,685 of CM053582.1, read as the reverse complement.
GGCCTAAAAATGTTAAAAGGGAAAAGAAAACATATGAGATTCAGTAGAGTTGAACTGTTTACATCACTACATTGGGAAGATTTTACTTGTAATTCTCAAAAATTGTACCACTAATATTACAGGTAGAAGGAATATACATAGAGAGTACATGTATAAGGTGAATTTGAGGGAATGACATAAAATAAGTAAGAGATATGAAAGAGGAGGACATTGAGCACAAAAGGAAGGGAGGGGTAGAAATGGGGTAAATTATTTCATGTGAAGAGGTGAGAAAAACCTATTACAGTGGAGGGAAAGATGGGAGGGTGGGTAATGGGCATTTCTTGAACCTTACTCTCATCAATATTGGCTCAAAGAAGGAATAATATACACAAGCAGTTGAATATAGAACTCTATCTTACCCAACAGGAAAGTAGGAGGGGAGGAGATTAAAGGCAGGACTGAAAGAAGACAGAGTAGACCGAGGGAGGTGGTAGACAAAAGCAAAACACTATCTAGAAAACAAAGTCAAAAGAATGAAAAAAATAGAAGAGAATAGGAAACATCTAATCAGAAAAATAACTGATCTGGAGAACAGATCAAGGAGAAATAATTTAACAGCCATACTGCCTGAAAATTATGGTTAAAAAAAAGAATCTTGGTACAATATTACAAGAAAGGAAAAAGGAAAATTGCCCTGTTCTAGAACAAAAGTTCTAGAACAATAAGGCAAAGCAGAAATAGAAAAAATCCACTGATCACCACCTAAAAGAGATCCCATGAGGAAAGCTTACAGGAATATATATCAAAGTCAAGTTTCAAAGATCCCAGGTTAAGGAGAAAATATTGGAAACAACAAGAAAAAAAAACAATTTAAGTATCATGTAGCTACAACAAGGATTGCGCAAGACCTGGTAGCTACTACACTGAAGGTCTGTGTGTCTTGGAATACTATATTCCATAAGGCAAAAGAGCTGGGGTTACTCAACAAAGTATAACCTTGAATGAAAAAAAAAATGGATCTTTAATGAACTGAAAGACTTTCCAGTATTTGTGACAAAAACAGCAAAACTTAAGGGGTAATTCAACATATAATATCTGGGAGAAATATAAAATAGATACCAAGGACTAATTATAAGGGGCTCAATAGGGTAAAATAATTTACTTCTTATATATGAAATATTATGAGTTTTATCATGATTGTCATTTTTATGTAGGTAGCTTGAAAGAAAGGCTTAGGCTGAACTGAGTATGATGGAGTAATTCTAAAAAACCAAAATTGTGTAGGGAGAGATAAGGAGTAGCAGTTATCTCATATAAGTGAGACAAAAAAGGACAAATTGATACGGAAGAAGCTAGTAAGAGGGAGGGTGGGTAGTGCTGAAACTTACTCTCATCGAGAATGTGCTAAAGAGTGAAGAGCATATGTATCTAGAAGGATACAAAAGTATTTCATATTCAGAAAGAAATAAGAAGGCAAGGGGACAGGATTGGGGGAGAGGATAAGGGAGGGATTCTTGGAGGTGTGGGTAGGTTAAGGAATAGGGTTGAAGTAAAGCAGAGAAGTGAGGAGAAATAGGAATAGGGCGAGAAGGATAATGAAGAAAAAACAGGAAGGAGGAAAATATACAATAAGTGATTGTAGCTTAGAATTTAAATGGGATGAATTTACCCACAAAATGGAAACTGATGGCATATTGAAAATTTCAATTCAACAATATGTTTCTTTCAGGGAATGCCATAAAAATGAGAGAAACTCACATACACAGAATAAATGTCAGAAGTAGAATTTATTATGTAAAAAAGCAGGGGTGGTAATCATGAGTTCAGACAAAGTTAAAACTAAAATAGATTTAATCAAATGAGAAAAACAGGGAAACTACATTATGTGTCAGCCATATTATTCAATATTGTTTTAGACCATTTAAAATAACTAGACAGTATAAAATCCTGAGAGTATACCTGCCAAAACAGACACAGGAACTGTATGAATGCAAACATGAAACACTTTTTATACAAATAAAGTTAGAGCTAATTAATTGAAATAATATTTATTGCTCATGAGTAGGTAAAACCAATATTATTTTAAAATGGCAACTTTACCTAATTAATCTATTTATGTAATGTAATTCCAATGAAATTACTAAAATTTATTTTGAATTAGCAAAAATAATAACATAATTCATTTAGATGAACAAAAGGTCAGGAACTTCAAAGAAACAAGGGGGAAAAAGATGTAAAGGAGGCAGATCCGATAGTATCAGACCTTAAACCATATTATAAGGTGAGAGCATTGTTAAAATGTAAAATGGATAATTTTGCTTATTTTAAACTAAAATTTTGTTGTATAAACAAAATCTATGTGGCCAAGAATATAAGGAATGCAGACAAATGGGGGAAAAAAGCTTTCACAGACAATAGAATGGGATTGGGTTGGAATATTGCTGTGGTGTAGGAAATGATGAGCTGGTTATTTTAGAGAAACATGGAAAGACTTGGACTTTTGAAAGAAGATGCTATCCACCTTCAGAGAAATAGATGACAACTAGAAATAAGCATAGTATGGTCTTGCATATATGTGTATGAGTGTATATGTATAGATATGTGTATGTTTATAGATATCTGTGTATGTGTGTAATATATGTGTATATATATAGATATATGTGTGTATATATTATATACATACATATGTGTGTATGTATATATATATATATTATATATGCATTTAATTAAAGCCTTCATGGGGTGGGGGGAATAAAGTTAAAAGTACACAGGAGAGAACAAAGAAAACTTACAAGGAAGCCAAGAAAAGCTGGATAGCTTTGAAAACAATGTGTAGTATTTATTATATAGGTTTTCATGAAATGGAAATTTATTGCCCATATTGAATCCCCTCTTATGTTCTGCTTTGTACATGGCAATGTTTTTTTTTCTTATTTTGTACTTAAGTTTAAAATACATTTAAAAACTAAAAAAAAAAAAACCAAAAAAACCACAAAAAACCCACCACTGTCAAGGAGGGAGAAAGAATGAAAGGAGAAAGGACAAACAGCAGAAAAAAACAGGATGGAAGGAAATATACATTTGGTGTATAACTGTGAATGTGAATTGGATGAACTCTCCCATAAAATGGAAGCAGATAGCAGAGGGGAGCAAAACCCAGAATCCTATAATATGTTATTTAAAAGAAACATACCTGAAGCAGAGAGACACATGCAGAGTAAAGGTAAGGGGGTGGAACAGAATCTATTATGCTTCAGTAGAAGAAAAAAAAAAAAGCAAGAGCAGCAATTCTTTTTAAAAATAAATAAATTAATTAAAATTAAATTTTATGTTTATTTTTAGTTTGCATCATTCATTTCCACAAGATTTTGAGTCACAAATTTTCTCCCTGTCTCTCCCCTACCTACCACCCCAAAACAATGATCCCACTGTATACCCCCTCCCCCAATCTGCTCTCTCCTATATCCTGCCCTATCACCTCTCTGACTCTCTGGTAGGGCAAGATGGATCTCCCTACGCCAGGGCCTGTATATCTTATTTCTGAGTTGTATGTAAATAATAATAACAACATTATTTTTTAAACATTTGATTTTAAAACTTTAAATTCCAGATTCTTTCCCTTCCTCCCTCGTCACGCACCCTTACTGGGAAGATAAGCAATGCAATATAGGTTGTACATGTGTAGCTATGCAAAACATTTCCATAATGGATGTATTGTGAAAGACTGACTATATTTCCCTCCATTCTATCATGCCCTCCACTTGTTCTATTTTCTACTTTGACTCTGTTCTTTTTCAAAAGTATATGCTTATAACTACCCTCCTCCCCAACCTTCCCTCCTCTTCATCATCCCCCCTCTCATCACCCTCCCCCTTACTCTTCTGTAGGGGAAGATACCCAATTTAATGTGTATGTCATTCCCTCCCTAAACCAAATTCAATGACAGTAAGGTTGACCCATTCCCTTTTGTCTTCCTGTTCTTCCTCTCCATTATAACAGTTTTCCCTTGCCTCTTCTATATGAGAGAATTTACCCCATTCTGTCTTTCCCCACCTCCTCTCTCATCTCTCAATTTCACCTTTTAAGTATCATCCCTTCCTATTCAATTGATTCTGTGCCTTTGTCTATGTATACCTGTACATATGTATACACACACTCATATATATTCATATGCCCATATACCCTCCTATGTAGACATAACACATTTATATTCCCTTCACCTATCCTCATACTGAGAAAAGTTTCATAAGTTACGATTATCGTTTTTCCATGTAGGAATGTAAGTAGTTCAACTTTGATAGGTTCTTTATGATTTCTTTTCCCTGTTTACCTTCTCATGCTTTTCTTGCCTCTTGTATCTGAATGTCAGATTTTCTATTCAACTCTGTTTTTTTCATCAAGAAAGCTTGAAAGTCCTCTATTTCACTAAATGACCATATTTTCCTCTGAAACATTATACTCAGTTTTGCTGGGTAGGTGATTCTTGGTTTTAATCCTAGCTCCTTTGACCTCCAGAATATCCTATTCCAAGCCCTTCAATCCCTCAATGTAGAAGCTGCCCAATCCTGTGTTATCCTGATTATGTTTCCACAGTCTTCAAATTGTTTCTTCTTGGCTGCTTGTAATATTTTCTCCTTGATCTGGGAACTCTGGAACCTGGCTATAATATTCTTTTTTTTTTCTTTTTAAATTTTTCATTCATTTTATTTTTGTTTCTTTTTTTTTTGCAGTAGACAATGATTTTTATTTTTATTTTTTAATTTTTTTTATTTACTCATTTACTTTTAATTTCCAAGATTCAGTTCCACAATCACTTGAGTTTCAGATTTTCTCCCCTCCCTTCCCCCCCCTCCATGGTGGCGTGCAATCATGTTTAGGATCTGCAAATACTTTCACATTGTACAATAGTTTGGTCATATAGAAGGGTTGTAACCAATGAGTGATC
>CM053582.1:195046982-195076258 GCA_028627135.1 Pseudochirops cupreus | reverse complement strand
TCAGCATGAAGCAGCTTGGGAAGCTGAGACCTTCACCCCTTGTCCCCAAATGAATTTGTGTCTTATCCATTAAGGGGGAATGATAAGATCTGGGATGCTTTGTTGTAACCTCAGTTTGTAAAATCTCACTTGTGTTCAGGCACCTATGTATGTAACATCAGTTTGTAACAAGCCTGTGTAATTAAGCTGTAAAAGTCACACTTTCCTTCAGCCATAAAGGCATTAACTTTAATTCTGCCTCTTCCCTGCCCCCAGCCTCTTCCCTGAGCTAGCAGCTTTTCATGAACACATTGTCCAAGCATTTAATCAACAAATGCTTAGTTTAGAGACCCCATTGTTCTTAGTGGCCAGCTGCACTTAGAAACCTTGAAAAACACTATCAGAGAGATGACTCCCTCCCAAGATGGGACCTCCTGAAATCCCTAATCAGTCTAGCTTCCAGACTTGGTATCTCTTGAAACAACCAAGCCTATGCTCCCAAGAAGCCATGTTAGACCTATGTCACCCATCTTTGACCAGAAGTTACCTAGTGACGTGTCAAGGCAAGAACTCCACCCCCCCCCACTCACCTGGCTAGCATAAATTAACCCTTCTGCCTTGGCCTGACAGCCTTCCCCCCTGGATTTATCAATGGCTGGACTGCCCGCTTCTCGCAAAATTCTAATAAAGAGACCTTTCTCTACTTTCACCTTGAGCTGTCTCCGAGTAATTGATTTAGGGATCTCTGTATCCCACACACAACTAAATCCAACAAGGTATAGCCCTAAGTGCTGGGGTCCCAAAACCAAAACCAAAAAACAGACCGTCACCCTCCAGGAACTAAAACTTCTACTGGAGAGATGTGATCTGTATACAGCCAACACCTAGGAATCAGTGGGGAGTCCTCAGAAGGGGAGCTTCCTAAATCCTAAAGCTTCCTGCTTTCAAGTCATTCTTAGTAACATGCTATAGGCTATTTAAGGCCATCTGAGTCTCTTAAAAAAGATGCAAATAACGGTTGCCTTCAGCAGGTCACCTCCTAGGTGAGAAGACCTTTGGCCACGTGGGAGGGACTTGTGCCTTCCACCTCCAGCTAGGCACACTGATTCTGTGCCCTATGGGAAGGCTGCAAGAGGCCAGGTGGACTGTCTTCCACTTCCTGTAGGTGCCTCATAGTCAGCCTCCTCCTCAAGTGAGATGATCTCAAACTGCAGGAAAGGATCCTGTGCCTTCCGCCTTCTGCTGGGCTCAGCATGTGGCCTGAGAGAACACTATAATCTCTTCTTCCATGACTCTGACAGAATGGAAGGAAATACACAATTAAAGATCATAACTGTAAATATGAATGGGATAAACTCACTCATAAACAGAAGAGATTAGAAAGCAGAATTTTACAATATCACGCTTATAAGAAACAAATTTTTAATATAAAGATTTACATAGAATTAAAAAGTGAAGAGCTAAAGAAGAATCCATTTTTGTTTCAGGTAAACTCAAAAAATCAGGGTAGCAAATTATGATTTTAGACAAGGCTACAGTAAAGGAAGTCATGATAAGCCAGGACACTACATTATGTTTCAAGGCATCATAGATCAACAGTGTCAAACTCAAATAGAAACTAAGGACACTAATCCATACATGAAGATCCCTATAGGCTACATATTGATGTAGTTGGGGGGGGTTTTGCTTTTTTTTTTGGAAGGGGGAAAGTAGGGCAATTGGGGTTAAGTGACTTGCCCAAGGTCACAAGGCTAGTTTTTGTGTTAAGTGTCTGAGGTTATATTTGAACTCAGATCCTCCTGATTCCAGGGCTGGTAATCTACTTACTATGCCACCTAGCCACCCTGTCAATTTAGTTTTAAAATGTAATTATCTATGTTTTAAAGTATTTTACTTTTATTTATTTTGTTAAATATTTCTCAATTACATTTTAATCTGGTTTGGGCTATAATTAGGGGTGTTGTAGGCCCCATGTGGCCTGGGGGCCATATGTTTGACCCCTCTGCCATAGACAATAAATCAACATCATTACTTTATATGTATATACTAAAAAGCATAGCCTCTAAATACTTAAAAGAAAAATTTGTCAGATTTCAAGAAGAAATAGCCAGTTAAACTATAACAGTAAAGACTTCTAGACATAGCTTTCAGACTTCAACATATCTAACAACAAAGAAGGTAGGGAGCTAAATAGAACTTTTAAAAAATTAGACATGATAAATCTCCAGGGATCACTGAATAGAAAGAATTTTACATATTTCTCAGCCATGCATGACACATTTGCAAAAACTGACCATATACTGAGGTATAAAAACCTCACAAATAAATGCAGAAAGGCATAAATATTAAACATACTCTGTACTGATCACAATGCAATAAAAAAGATACTTAATAAATGGCCTATGCAGAATGAATTGAAATTTAACTAAGAAGTAAATAGCTTAATCTTAAAGAAAGAATAAATCACAGAAACACTGAAAAATTTCACCAAAGAATATGACTACAATTGGACAACACGCCAACACAATGAAATAGCAACAGTCCTTAAATTGATCTAGCTATTCCGCGCCATCCCAATCAAACCAGCAAAGACCCACTTTGTGAAGGTGGCAAAAACAATAATGAAACCACCTGGTGGGACAAAAGGTCAAGACTGTCAAGAGAAGCAATGGGGCGGGAAGAGTGGAAGAGAGGAAGACCTACGAGTGCCAGACTTCGGATTATTACAAAGCAGTAATCTTCATGACTATCTCATATTGGCTGAAAAACGAGAGCTTCATCGGTGGAACAGATCAGGCATTCAACATGCCAAAGCAAGCAAAATAAAACGGACAGCACAGTGCATGAGAAATCCAAAGACCCCGACTACTTGGGTTAGAAGCCATTATTCGATGAAAAAAATTACCAAGAAAACTGGAAAACAGTCTGGCAAAAATGAGGCACAGACCATCATCTCACACAATGTAGCATGATTAGCTCCAAATGGATATGTGACTTTGTCATAAAGTAAACATTAAAAAAAATTAGAGGAGGGGTGCCTAGGTGGTACAGCGAATAGAGCATTGACCCTGGAGTCAGGAGGACCTGAGTTCAAATCCAGCCTCAGACACTTAACGCTTACTAGCCATGTGACCTTGGGCAAGTCACTTAACCCCAACTGCCCTGCCTTCCTCCCTCCAAAAATAAAAGCAAAAACAAAATAAAAAAAAAAGAATGAAAAAAAAATTAGAGGAATAAGGGAGAAATTACCTTTCAGATTGCTGGACATGGGAAGAAATTGTGACTAAATAAAATGTAGAAAGAATCAAATAGGACAAAATAGATCATTTTGGTCATACAAAACTTACATTTTTGAATATATTTTTGCAGTCCAAATTGGAAGGTAAACAAGTAACTGGAAAGGGGAAGAAAGCTTTGTCTCAAGTTTCTCATTTCCAAGATTTATATGGAACTGATTCAAATTTATAAGAATAAAAATCATTTCTCAAATGATAAATTAGCAAAAGAAATGAACTGGTAGTTTTTTAAGAAAAAAATCAAAGTTATCAGTAACCATATGAAAAAAATTTCCAAATCACTAAGAATTAGAAAAATAAAAACTAAAGCAACTCTGAGGATCTACCTCACATCCATCAGATGGGCAAAGTGGACAAAAAATAGAAAATGACAAATGTTGGAGGAGCTTTAGGAAAACAGGCACATTAATATACTTGTTAGAACTGTGAATTGGTCCAACCATCCTGCAAAGTAATCTGAAGCTATACCCCAAAAGTTACTAGAGTGTGTGTACCTGTAAAACGTCCCCCTACTCGGACTCTGGGGACCCTACTCTATAAATGTCCCCCAACTCAGACTCTGGGGACCCTATTCTATAACTTACCTCTTCCAGGTGCTTTCCTCCTCTCTGGCTTCGGTCGTCACCAGCTTCAAGACCTGCTTGAAGAACTAGCACCCCCCCCCCCCACAGAGCAACCCAGGACTCGGGCAAACGGTAAGGATGTTTATTGCAGCATATACAGGAACAGACAGAGCTACACGCACGCGGTTTCCCCTTTTTATACCGTAGCTTTTGATTCCCGCCTCAGAGTGCCGTCATCGCCCAGTGAGCCACTCACGTACAGCCCCAAAGATAAGGAGACATCTCGTGTGATCATGCCTTCTTCACTGAGACATGCTCGGGCCTCCACCCCGTCCCCAGGCTGTCGTGGTGCACCCCCAGTGGCTGATGACATCAAACACCCTTACATGTACCCTTTGACCTAGCAATATATTACTAGGCCTATATCCCAAAGAAGCCAAAGAAAGAGGAAAAAGAAACCTATGTGTATAAAAAATGTTTGTAGCAGTTCTTTTTGTGGTTGTAAAGAACTGGAAATTAAGGAGGTAGCCATCAATTGGAGAATGACTGAAAATATTGCAGTATATAAATGTAATAGAATACTACTGTGCTGTAAAACATGATGAAAGGGATGATTTCAGAGAAATATGAGAAGACATATGAACTGACATAAAATGATGTGAACAGAAACAGGAGAACAATTTCTAGAATAGTGATATTGTACAAGTATACCTCAGAGATATTGCAGGTTGGGTCCAAGACCACCACAATAAAGCACGTATTGCAATAAAGCAAGTCACACAAATTTTTTGGTTTCCCGGTGCATATCAAAGTTATGTTTACACTATACTGTAGTCTATTAAATGTGTAATAGTATTATGCCTTTAAAAAGTAAATATTTTCATTTAAAAATACTGTATTCCAAATAAATGCTAACCATCATCTGAGCCTTCAACAAGTCATAATCTTTTTGCTGGTGGAGGGTCTTGCCTTGATGTCTGTTGAGAAAAAAAGAAAGAGAGAGCTTTTAAGGAAAGAAAAGGAGAGCTATTAAGGCATCTCTTTTTAGAATGCAGAGAAGAGAATCGATGTAAGGTCAGAAAGAAGCACAGACAAGCAGGACTACTTTGAAAGCTACAAGTTGGACTTATTATATTTTGTTAGGTTGAAATGAACCTATGTGGAGACAATCCTTTAAAATAATAGAGTTTATTGAAAGAGAGGAAAATAGGAACTTCCAGAATACATGTATATATATAGACAGTATGCTTGAGATTACAAAGGAGAAACTATAACAGATTTACGTAAGGACTATTCGGTTATTTTATACTATTCTAAAAATAAAGCTTGTAGAATCAGAGGAACTTATTGGCAATACCATTTGTAACAGAGAATAACAAAAATTTGTACATAACACCACCAAAGCATGCAGAATAGTGGGAACTTGTATATCACCTGCAGAATAACAAGAATTTATATACATGTCTTCCAAAAATTTTCTTTATTCCCCCAAAATGTTTTCTAGTTTGTTTCCAAAAGTATTATGACTACTGTTAACCTTTTATCAAGGTTCTCTCACAATCTAAAATTTAAAGCAAACTGCACATAATAGAGATCTGCAGTTTTATGTAAATTTTTTTCTGTTCTACTATGTATATGGAAATGTCCATTATATTTGACATTGCTTTCCAATAAAAAATATTTTTTAAAAAAAATTGGCATCGGGGCAGCTAGGTGGCACAGTGAATAGTGCACCAACCCTAGAGTCAGGAGGACCTGAGTTCAAATTCGACCCAGACACTTAACACTTACTAGCCATGTGACCTTGGGCATGTCACTTAACCCCAATTGCCCTGCCTTCCCCCCTCCAAAAACAAAACAAAAAAACAAAAAAAACCCAAAATAAGCATCTATTAAGTACTTACTATTGTGCCAAATGCTCAGGACTGAGAGAAGCAAAAATAGATTAACAGACTATGATGTCTTTAAGTACAAGGAGCACATTTTGCATTTTGTATTAGAATGCGCTCTTACAGCCTAATGTCTATAAAGGCAACAATTTAAATTCAACCATTTACTAGGCACCTTCTTATCATCTAATGTTCCTTTTCATCTACTCTCTATGTCTAGTTTGCACATATTTATTCACACACTGACTCCTCAATTAAAATGTAAGCTTCTGGAGGGAAGGAGGGGACCATTTTGCCTTTCTTTATACACCAACACTTAGCAAAATACTTGAGACATATTACGTACTTAATAAATACTTATAAATTGATATTCTTCTGGCATGGTGCTGCGGATCATAGAAACCACATTTTTCAAAGAATTAAGGTGAAGATCAAAGGGTAATAGAGGGAGTCTTGAGCAGGCAGCAACACACTGTCAAACAGGAATTGCTCAGATCAAGGAGCATGCAGAATATGCTTGAAGAAATATATGACAGAGAAAAAAGAAAGGTTGGTCACCCAGCTAATCTTTTATTTTATCCTTGCTGAGTTTGAGATACTGGCATGAAGGTCTAATGCAAAGCTTTAGAGGTCACCTGCCTGTCACTCTACTAAGAGTTGGTCATTGAATTGATGAAACTACCAAGAGCAGAGTAACAAAAAAAGCACTTAATAGCACACAATCACTGAATCCTAGAGTTGAAAGGGACCTCGGTGTCAATCTAATCTAACACAAATGAAAGGAATCTCCATTATAACATACCCAACAAGATGTCTTACATGTTGTGGAAGACCTCCAACAATACAAAATCCACCACCTTTTGGACAGCTCTGTAACTGATTAACTTTGCAATTTACACACATTCCATAGGGTAAGCCCCTCACATACATGAAGTAACTATCTAGTCCACCCTAGGTCTTCTCCAGACTAAACAGCCCCAGTTCCTCAACCTTTCATTGAATGATGTGTTCTCAAGGCCCTTTACACTGTGGTAGTTCTCCTTTGAACACTCTCTAGATTATTTAATTGTGTCCTTCCAGGAACATAATGCTCTAGATGAGGCCTGACAAGGATTATTCCTAGAAACCGTGTCCCCCATAATGCCACCCAAGATTACATGAACTTTTTTGGTTGCTGCATCACACTGCTGACTAGCATTGAGCTTCAGGACACTAAAACCTCTAGTTTAGTTGAGTTTTGTTTTCAGAAGTGCTATTTTAACATCTTATACTTGTGAAGGTTTTTTTTTTTTATCCAAATGCATGGCTTTATATTTGTGCCTACAGAATTTCACTTTATTAGGTCCAGCCCAATGATCTAGAATAAAGATCGTTCTGGATCCTGACTGTCATTCATTGTGTTAGCTACCCCTCCCAACTTGTCCTCAGGTGCTGGAGAATACAAAAAAGGCAAAAGGTATTTATTTCCTGCCTTCAAGGAGTTTACAATCTAATGGTATCATCTACAGACTTGAAGTGCATACCATTTAAGTCTTTAAGTTACTGATAAAAATAGTCACCTCTGACCCCAGGTGACTGAACTACTACTAATACTACTAACTAATAATACCACTCTTTTAGTCCTGGCTATCAAATTAGTTCTGAATCCATCTGATTACACATTTCTCCTCTTCTCCACAAGAACAGTATGACACTTCATGGAAAGTTTTACTAAAATCTAGGTAAATTACATTACAGCATCTTCTAGTTTAGTCATTCTGTGGGAAAAGGAAGTGTTAAATATTAAGGACTGGTAAAAACAGGAGACATTGCTGAGGCACACTTCCTCTTCCAAAGGATGAGGATTATTGAAAAGATAACAGCTGGACAGACTGAGTGATATTAAAAGAACCAGGGGAAGTATCTCAGGCTGCTTGGTATATTATCTTCTTTGGAGAATTATGGGAAAGAATTGGCCAGGACAATAGTAATGTGGATTGGGGTTGCTGGGAACCCTGAAATGTTGGTATAGGGCAGCATCCTCCTGGAATGAATTCACACACTCAAACCTTCTTCCAGTCAAGGGGTAGTACGTAGTAACACCAATAGAAGGCAGGATTCTTGGTGAACCTGCTACTTACTGGGGGTGAGACTGAAGTTCATTTACAAAAAGGACAGTGAAAGGATCTGGAGGGGATTAATGTGTGGTAAGTAGTGTGGGGTGGGCCATTAGTAAGCTAATTAGGTGATCTAGATGGGAATAAGGAGTGGTTGTGTATGCAAGTTGTCTGGAGTAGAACAAAAGCAATAGAGAAAGGAATGCCAAGTAAATTAATTCGGTGATCAAGGTGGGCTGGGGTGGGCCAGTTACCTTGGGTGGAGGCCCCCAGGTGATCTGGGCTGCTGAAATGTATGGGAAAATTCAGGGACTGGGTTGCTTTCAAAGACATATTCTTTACCTTTTAGGGGTCCAGGTCCCATCACCCCATCAATAGGGGCTCAAAAGTGGCTTGGAGAGGGAAGAAATCAGGGATCCACCAGACTGCCCAGGTTAGTTTGCTAAGTGCCTAGAGCAGTTAGGATCAGATGACCTATGAGTATCATTTCAAGGTCAAGACACCAATTCACAGACACAAAGCCTTTTTGAGAAGTCAAACTCTGAGTAAGATCTAGATTGCAGAGAAACCAAGGCCTCTTCCTGAACAATGGCAGCCAAAGATTTGTAGTTTATGGAATCCCACCCCACTCTGAAACCAAGGAGGTGTTTTCTCCAGTATCAGTTCAGGAGAAAGTTAAAACAGGTTTAAAGCAACTTTTTACTGTCATCTAACCTAACTCGGGGAAAACTGGTTATCTTCAAAGGGGCTATTAAAGTAACAAAATTCACTTCAGTTTAACAAACATTTATTGACACAACCTACTTTGAAGAAGAAAGGAAAGAAAAAGAGAGAAGAAAAGGAAGAAAAAGGAAGTTAGAAAAGGAAAGTGGGAAGCCCCTACCTTCAATGAGCTTACAGAATAGTTTGTTTTTAATTTAAAGGCAGGCTCAGGTAATAAGTTTATAGGAGAATGCATGTGACCCTGAGCGGGAATAGGTTTAAAATAGAATGCATGTGACCCCGAGTCTGGGGGAGTGCAAATAAAAATTAAAGGTATTATTTCTCTTTTGCTAGTTGGGAACAGCATATCCAGTTAATTGACAGCAGTGTTAAACAAGAAAAAACGAAAGCTGTGTTCGACGAACCCAGGCAGCCCAGAACTGCAGATGTCTCTAGGACACCCCAGCAAGGTGCTAAGGGAAACTTTGGCTTCCGGGCGTAGTACAACGCAGCACCCCTCCTCGAGGCGCGCTTAAGACAGCAACAAGTGAGCAGGGTCTTCAAGCCACCAGAATCGTCCAGGGGAAAAAGGAAGGCTACCGCGCTGGGCAGCACCTTAGACCGGTAAGAAATCTCCCCGTACAAAATAACTTCTTTTTGTTTGTAATACAAAGTCAAGCTTGCATTTGGCCGCAGGAAATCCCTCCTTGGGACATCACAAAGTAAAAACCGCGTCTTCCTCACGGTCTTGGGGCCAGGTTAGAGCATGTTTATGTGTGTAAATACATTCCCCGGGGAGCACATCAGTAAATACGTGAAAGCACATACACGTTCATCTAACGTAGTGCAATTCTAAGTGTGCTTCCCACACGACTACGCTGCGAGGCTAATTTCACGTGTTTGTCCCAATTTTACGAGTGAGGAAGCTGAGGCATGGAGAAGTTAACTAGCCTGCGCAAGGTCATGCTAAAGTTAGCAAGCGTCAGAGCCAGGCAGCCTAACTCCGGGCTCTCGAGCCCAACACTTGGCCGCAGAGAGCAGGCGTGCAGCTCTACGCTAAAGGCAACTGTTGACCAGCTTTCAGTTCTCGAGAGGGAGCAGACCCGGGCGTACGCCTGCGCTCTCCCTCCTGCCCCGCCCTCCAGCCGGCTCCTCCCAACCCCTCCACTTCTACCACTCTTCCCCGGCCCAGTCTCCTGCTGCGCAAGGCATTGTGGGACACAAACAAAGTGCCCCCCAAACAGGCTGGAGTGAGCGGAGCAGCGACAGCGGCGGCGGCGCCCGGGCCCCGCACGCGCCGCGACCGCCTCCCCCCCTTCCCCCAACCTCCCCCTTCCCCCTTCCCTCATTCCTCCCCCCTTCCCCCTCCCCACCCCGCCGGGATAACGCGAGCTGCCTCCACGCTCCCCCAACCGCCAACCGCCCCTCAACGGCCGCCCGCGCGAGCGCGCCGCCTCGGCTCCCCCGCTCCCTCTCCCACCGCCCCCCGCTGCCGCCGTCGTGAGGGGGTGGCTCGCTCGCCGCCTTTCCGCCCACCTCCGAGACAGCTCGGCCGCTGCCGCCATGCCCGAGCCGCAGGCTCTCCACGGGCCTAGGCGCGGCGGCCCGAGATAGGGTCCCCTCCGCCGCCGCCCGGGGGAGGAGAGAAGGGAGAGCGAGCCAACCGTGCGCTCCGCCCCCTCCCCCTGGGGCTGTCGCTGCTGCCGCCGCCGCCGCCTCCGTCGGGCGGGGAGGAGGAGGACCAGGCCGCCGGGCCCCAGCACTGTCGTCGTCACCGAACCTCACAGGTAACGGGGAGGCCGGAGGGGGGTGCGCCGCCGCGGCCCGAGCGGTGTAGGAGGGAGAGCGCGAGGACCCCACCACTGTCTCTCCGTCCCCCTCGAGGGACCAGACAGCACCACCGCCCCCCTTTGCTGCGCACAGCGGGGGTGGGGGAGGGTGGGGAGAGGGAGGAAACCCCATGCCTTCTATCCCGGTCTGCGGGGCAACCCCGGCCTTCGCTGGGATTCCCACCCCCACCCCAGGACAACTAATCACGCGTCGAGGTGAAGTCACGAGCCTCTTCTGTCCTGGAAAATTTCTCCCTATTTTTTTGGAGGTGGGGAGCATCCCATTCGTTCCCTTTTAGAGCCAACATCTTTTTGGCATTGGGAGAGCAGGCGTCCCGTCTTACCTGGATCTGGGAGAACATGGGCTGGAGGAGCTCCCTCCCTTTTCCCTCTTCCTTCCCCTTTTTCTTGGTGGTTCCTCAGCAGAGCAGAGGAACAGGAGGGCACTTGTTAAAAACAAAAACAAAAAAACCCGAAAACCTTCTGCTTGCCTCCTCCACTGAATGCTCACAGGGCATACGTTTTAATTTTAGTGCCGGGCCAGCTACCTGAAAAAGTGAACGGCAGGTAGAGTTAGAACTGATGAAAGAAAATTGAATCTGTGTGGAGGTCCCTCATTCTAGAGATAGGCTTCAAGAAGTTGGATAATTCTGTATGTCGTTGGTTGTGTGTGGAGGTTAAGACCAATAAACATAATTTTGTGCCTCTTTAGTTGTAAATTGCTGTTAGAGTCAGGGAAGAGAATTCTGTTCCACCTTCCCATCGTTTCTTAATTTGTCATTCATATGTTGGCTAGTACCAAATTCTAGCCACTCAACTTGATGAACCACTGAACTGATCCCTATTTCCACAGGAATTAAGTCTTGTTAGTTTCTTTGCAAGCTTAATGCACTTACACTAGAGTGTAGAATGTAAGAAAGAGGTATTTTCTGGTGGATAGTTCTTGTTTATTAAAGGTGGTTTTGTAACCTTTACAAATGAGGAAGCCATTCACACTTAAGGTTCACCAGCCTGAAGTCCCCTTAGAATTGAGTCAGAGTAGATACATAGATATATGTATATATTACCTTTTTTTTTTAAGGTGAAGTATTCTGTACTTTTGCAACTCTCTCTGCCTTCACTCATCCCTGTGGTATTTTTCACACTTCTCAATTGCAGAAAGTGCCTTTAAAACTCTGCAATGGCAGAGTAATCTTCCAAGGAGGTGGGAAGAATGTAGATTTTTACTGACTTTTTGGAAAATCAGAGGGTTTTTTTTAAAACTTCGTTAGATTCAGAAAACTAGATATACAAATCTAACTTAAAAATAATTGTTCCCGGAAATATTGGGAGGTAATTTGTCTACTTAGATCATGAAGTATAAAATTGACAAATGTTTTTTCAATACAAAGTTGTTAACGTGATTGGTAAACACAGTACAGATGTTTCGATTGTTCAGACCTGAGAAGGAATTCATAAATGTGTGGTTTCAAGTATTGCCTTGGATTTGGATTTAGGAGGAAAATAAGCATTTATTAAGTGCCTACCATGTGCAAAGCACTTTACAAATATTACCTCATTTGATCTTAACTCTGTGAGGTAAGTGATTTAAAGTTCAGGGGAACAGAGGTTGACCAAAGCAGGCAAAGCCAGCTTAGGCGGTTCACCTGCCTTCAATTAGCTAGGAGCCAAGAGGCTTAAGGTGTGCCTATATTCTCCCACTACTGTTTTAGTTCCTTATTATATGATGGATAAGGTGCCACAGCCTTTTTGTTTCAGATCCAAAGGTTGCAGAGATGAGGTTGGAGAGAAGAAGCCAGTAAATTAAATACTTAAAATGTAGGAAAGTTATAGCAATGGTGGTGGTTGCTGTCTACTAAGCTGTTGCCCAAATCCTATCATACCAGACCGAATACCTGGTGTTGTGGTGCCTTTCGTTTATCTACTATCTACCTTTGTAATCGTTATTAAGCAAAAGAACTACATTACCACTATCTGCCCCATTATAGGATATTCTGATACTAAAATTTGAGGAGGTACATTTTGCAAACTAATTCAGATTTATCTTTGGCTTTTTTTGTCACCTGAGTTGTTTGGGAATTGAATGCTTATTTTAGAAACTGAAGTTAAATGCACAGGTATAACCCAGTACCTACCAAGCCAGGGCAGCTAGGTGACACAGAGGATAGAGTACTAGGCTTCAGGTTGAGAAGACACATCATCTTGAGTTCAAATCTGGTCTCAGACACTTAATAGCTGTGTAATTGGCATGACTGAGCAACAAAAAACAAACTAAGCCTGTAGAGTCAAGACTAGAATGTATAAACATTCTTGTTACCAGCACTATTTTTTTCTTAAAAACATATATTGTATTTTGAAAGAAAAAATTTGGGAATTTTTGAAAATTCTGAACCATAGTTTAAATTATCTTTTTCAGTCGCATGGACCCTCTATGTGGGGAATTTTCCTGGCAAACATAACTGGAGTAGTTTGCCATTTCTTTCTCCAGTTCATTTTAGAGAGGAGGAAACTGGGGCAAACTGGGTTAAGAGACTTACCTGGGGTCCATACAGCTGTTAAGTATGTGACTTCAGATTTCAACTCTGGAAGATGTCTTCATCCGGGCCCAACACTCTATCCATGGTGCCCCGACTAGCTGCCCTTTAAATTACCTTGGCAACCAGCAAAGGGTGGGAGGGGGAGGAAGAAGAGGTGATAGTGGTGGTTTTTAGATAATTCTCAGTACTTAGAATGTGAAAATCAAACAAAATTTCTGACTTACCACCTGTTGTCGAACCAGACTAGTAAACTGGTTGAGAGCTAGCTGATTTGCATGGAAATGTGGTGGGGATGTTTTGTTTCAAGGTCTTGGAAAGAAGAATGCACATTCGAATTTTGTTGAGACTTAATTTCTCTTATCTTTTGTTTGGTTTCAGCCTTGTATTAGGTAAAGATGTTATCTGGCAAATGTGTGACCCGCAAGTTTACTTCTATTCATTCTTATTGAAAGCTAAGTCTTGAGTCTGCTAGGTGTGGAAGTGAATAGAATACCAACCCTGGAGTCAAGAGGACCAGAGTTCAAATCCACCCTCAACCATTTACTAACTGATCCCAGGCAAGTTGCTTAACCCCCAAAAGAACTTCCAAAAGAAGAGAAAGTTAAGTCTTGTATGTAGACTTATTTTACTAGTTGCAAAATAATAAAAATTTTATTTTCATCACTTAGCACAGGGGTGGGGAGCCTGTGGTCTCGAGGCCACATGTGGCCTTCTAGGTCCCTCAAGTTTGGCCCTTTGACAGAATAGTGAGGCTTGGATTCAGTTGAAGGTCTGCACTTGAAGACATAGAGGGCCACATATGGCCTCTAGGCCACTGGTTCTCCACCCCTGACTTAGCATATTAAAACTGAAAAGGCTCTTAGGTTAGCCCAGTCCCCCTCATTTTGTAGGTGAAATTGAGGCCAAGAGAAGTTGAGTGATTTGTCCAAGGTCACACAGGAACAGACCATAACTATGAACTCAGATCATATAACTTTTAAATTCTGGGTGTCCTGAAAGTCTGGCTTTTGTATTAGTTATTACTTGATTGATAGATGCTCAGTGGTTAATGAGGTAGAAGCTTTCTTTAGGTGGAAGCTTGGTAAGATAGAGAAGAGGACCTGGGATCAGATGCTAGCTCTGCCTCTTAATACTTGACTGACCTTGGATATATCACTTAACCTTTCTGGGTTTCATTTCTTTATGTGTAAAATAAGGGGTAGTGTACCTTCCAGTGATTCCGATCCTTAGTTGCCAAGTCAGATTTTGACACATGAGAAGAAACTTGCTAACTGAACTATGGAAGTGAAATGTGCTGCCTCAGTCTCTCTCATTAGAATTCTTCACACAAAGACTGGATAAGGACTTGTCAGGGATTGTTTTTTTAAAGAGAATTCTTGTTAAAAGCATGTGGGAGAGGGAGTCAGATTCATTGTCCACTGGTATTTCTTTCCATTCAGATTCTTTAATTATAGTTAAGGAAACTTGTGATTTGGAAACTTTATGATCTTTTAAAAATTTCTCAAATTGTTAAAGAGTGGTATGGATAGTTTCATGAAATATAGCCATAAAATTGGTTGTACTCAAGCAAAACCTGAATGATAATAAATGTTAAATTGAATGGTTTACCCATCAGGAAAATTGATGGAGGGTATTCCTGCATTAAGTGTAAAGCAGTGCTCTTCCCAGATGAGGAATAACTATTTTGCTTTTGAAATGTTTTATCGGTGCTTTTTCTCTTTTTACTTCATGTCACTTCCTACTTGCCCCTCATTCAATAGAACCCTCTTTTGTAACAATTACTGAAAATCATGTCCCCAAAAATCTATGCATTGGTTCTATTAGTAACCTCATCCCCACACTTCTAATCTATTACCTTTCTGGCTGAAACATGAGACATACTTCACTGTGAATCCTCTAAAGTCATTGAATCACAAACTTCAGATGGAAAGGACCACAGAGGTCATTCTAGTCTAGTCTTCTCACTTCAGTGATGTGATTGAGCCAAATAGTTGCCTAGATCACACAGATATTAAGTAGCAGAGGTAGGATTTGAAATAGGTTTGTGATTCCAGATCTAGTTATCTTTCTACTACATGAAGCCACTGTGGTTTTTTTGGTTTGGTTTTTGCCGGTTTTTTATTGCAAATTGTTCTCGTGGTTCTGCTTACCTTGGTCTGTATCAGTTTCTCTAAATTCTTCATATTTGTTTTGTCGTTTATGGCACAGTAATATTAAGGAAGAGCTTATGCTGCTCATCTTGGAAGCTCTTAACTCAACTTGAAAGGCCATATGTGGCCCTCTATGTCCTCAAGTGCAGCCCTTCAACTGAATCCAAGCCTCACGATTCTGTCAAAAGGCCATCTTTTTGAACGACCCATCCAAAAGTCAAGTGAGCTGCTTCAAAAGATAATAGTATATATTCTTTTTTAATGATATCACTTGCCAGTAGTAAATGGAATTTCATTTTTAGTTATAAATTGGATTATTAGATAACCTCATAAATTTTTCTGTCCTGTTTTTCAAAGTTACCTCCCAAGAAATACCCTTTTTCCTAGGGGCAGGATAACTTTAGCTTTATTCTTTGCCTTAGTTCATAGAACAGATCATAAAACCTTCTCTTTCTTTGTCTCTGTCAAAGATTCTTGCCTCTTTTCTTATCTTTGTTAAAAAAAAGTCTCTTACAGTGTTTCATTATAGAGAATGTCTTACCAATATATTGAAGTCTTATTTCCCATGTATCTATCCTCTTTTCTAGTTTAGTTTTAGTCTCAAGGGCCAAGCATTCAGGGCACTCATATGCATGAGTTGTGACAAATTTGCCTATATCTATTGCAAACAGTTGATGGATGTATTAGGGGAAGGGAAGGGAGAGAGAAGCTGCTTATTAAAATATTGACAGATACAAACATAAAAGAAATAAAATTGCCATATCAAATAAAACATTGGAACTGCCAATAGATCTTTCTTGTTGGGAATTATTAATAACATTTTACAGCTTAACACGACAACATTCATTTCTATACTGGAACTTGGGGGGGGGAGCACTCCCTCCTTGTATGTGATGATGATTGAACTGTCATATGGTCTACACTTTGGCTAGTTTATTTTTGCTGACCAAATTCTGTACATCCAATTAAGTGCCCTTTCCCTTCTCACCCTAGTGATTTTCTGTTACAGTTAACCATTAACCATTTTTAAAGTGCCCACTATGTGCCAAGCACTATGCTAAGTACAAGGGACACAAAAGACAAAAAGTCAAATGTTCTTGCCTAACAGGTTGTTGTGTTTGTCCTCCATTTTCAAAGAGGACCATGATATTAGGGAGATGATGACATGACTTTGATTTGAGTGAGAGAGGGCTGTATAAGGTCACCAACCTCACTTTCTCCAGACCGTCTGGGTCCAGTGGCCTGATAATCCAGGACCACTGTAGATGGCCCAGGATGCAGTGGGAGACCCTGTCTCTTTTAGGCTAAGGCCTTTTCAGTTTCTCATTTTGAGTGAGGTAACACCCATTCAGTGAATAGGCTTCTTAAAGAAGTGAATCAAGGGATGGCCCCTTTAATTAAAAAAAAAATCAAACTGGAAGGGGGAAAGGGGGAGACCCTCCAGATTGTTGGCTAAAAGAGTTAAAATTACTGTTTACATTCACTCTGAGCCCAGAGGCTCCAAAATACAGCCATTAAGTGGTAGCCATTAAGGTGCTTGGGCAGGAACCTATTGTCCAATCTATGAGACCCTGAGAGGTTTGGTCTTTGAGAAGGAAATCTAGTCAGTAAACCCCAGGAGGGATATAAATCTATAAACATATATAGAATATATGCAAAATTAATACAAGATAGTTTGGGGAGGAAAGAGACTAATAGTTGTGGGGGATCATGGTCAGACCTGTACTTGAGAAAAATCACTGGTGAACCTATGCTTAGTGGAAATTCAAAGTCCAGAGATTAAACGGTCCAGCTAAGAGGTGATTAGGACCTGAAATAAGATATAGCTATGTAATTAGAGAGAAGGAGACAGTTTTGGAGAAATCTTGTGGATAAAGAAATAAGATTTGGTAAAGATTGGAAATGTGGAGTGAGAGTAAAGAACTAATGATCAATCAATAGGTAACCTATTCTCCTATGTCAGGGACACTATGCTAGGCAATTAGGGATACAAGTTTAAAAAAATGAAACAGTACTCAAAGTGAGCTTAGAAAATGGTAATATCCACAGTAGAACAATAGGAGTTTGGAAGAGGGATGGGACAAGATGAGTTCTGCCTAGGAATGTTGAATTTGAGATCCATATATTAGACATCTAGTTTAAAATGTCCAGGGTTAGTGATCTAAATCACTACTGATTTAGTGCCATTTTTAAGTCAAGTGGCATTTCATAGAGCTAGCAGTATTCTTGCTTAATATGTCTGGTATTGAGTAACAATCTTATCATTATGAAAAGCATACACTCAAAAGTCTACAGAATAGGGCGGCTAGGTGGCTCACTGAATAGAGCCCTGGCCCTGGAATCAGGAGGACCTGAGTTCAAATTCAGCCTCAGACACTTAGCACTTACTAGACATGTGACCTTGGGCAAGTCACTTAACCCCAGTTGCCCTGCCTTCCCCCTTCAAAAACCAATCTAAATCAGCTCAGGAAAAAGATTAGGCCTGGCTTTGTACATCTGCAATTTGTCTACATAGAGATGATAATTGAATCAATGGAAGTCAATGAGGTCAGGTGTGAGAGTGTTGAGAAGTTAGAACTATGGATAAATACATATTGGGCATTTATGACATGGATGATGCTTTAAAGACTGAGAAGGAACAGTCAAACAAGAAAAGTATCAGAAGAGTACAATGTTTTGAAAATTTAGAGATGGGAGAGTTTCTAGAGCAGTGGTTCTCAACCTTCCTAATGCCGTGACCCTTTAATACTGTGGGCATATCTGCATGTGGGTGGACCTGCCTAGAGACCGATAGAGGAGGATTGTCTCAGTTCCTAAGACCATTGGAAATACGTGTTTTCCAATAGTCTTAGGGCGACCCCTGAGAAAGGGTTGTTTGACCCCCAAAGGGGTCGTGACCCACAAGTTGAGAACCGCTGTTCTAGAGTGACAAGATGGTCAAATAGCATCAAATGCTTCTGGAGGTTCTATTATTAGTATTAAGAAAAAGCCACTAGATGAAGCAATTAAGAAATTGTTAGTAACTTTGGAGAGAACGGTTTCACTTACAGTCAAGTAAAAGAAGGGTGAATGGGGGGGGGAGGGTGAGGACATGATACTTGTTGTTAACTTCTATCCCTTTGGGGTTTCTGGTTAGCCAGGTCTGGACTTCTAATTCATCTGGTCTTCTGACCAATCTAAAACTTCTCTTTCTCTGTGGTAGTAGATTTTCTTGGATATGTGTTTACCTATTTTTTTATTCCACCCTACCATCTCCCTTTTTTATTTTGTTTCCTTACCAGTTTACTAGGGACTTTCTCCACTCTGGACTTTTATCTAACATATATTTATTCTATTCCTCTACTCCTTTGGATGTTCCTTGCCCTTACCCTGGGGTCCAGGGTAGAAATGTTCTACCTATCCCCTTGTTCAGATACTTTGCTGTCTGGTAAGACTACTTTGATGGTCTGTCCATTCTCTGTTCCTTCAGTTTGCAAAAGATGCATCTATCTTGT
The DNA here is from genome assembly GCA_028627135.1 of Pseudochirops cupreus. Classification (NCBI taxonomy): domain Eukaryota; kingdom Metazoa; phylum Chordata; class Mammalia; order Diprotodontia; family Pseudocheiridae; genus Pseudochirops; species Pseudochirops cupreus. Next base: position 195,057,723 of record CM053582.1, on the reverse strand, counting down.
AAATCCCTTTATCAGTCACTTTGACAGTTATTCCTTTGGCAGGACCCTACTCTTTAGGACCTCACAGATTTGATTACTTAGTGGTTTGTTTGTGGGTTTTTTTAAACTTTCATTCCTTATTCTCCATGCCTGATTGTCTAGTTCTCTCTTGATATTACTGTGATTCCCACCTACAGAACCTGGAGATAAATTTGATTATACTATTTTTCTCTTCAGAACTTCTCTTTGATGTGTTATTTCTCTTGTCAAGCTTAGGATCTGTCATTCTTTTCTGGTTTAAAACTTGGTTATCCCTTTTGTTCCCCCAACTTACACTTTCTGTCCTGAGAGTACTTCTAGGACAGTACATTCAAATTATACCTTAGGCTTAAATGAGTCTTTGATACCTAAACTGGGGACATCTAGGTAGTGCAGGATATGCAGAGCTAGCTGATCCTGGAGTCAGGAAGACTTATCTTCCTGAATACAAATCTGGCCTCAGTTACTTACTATCTGTGTGACCCTGGACAAATCACTTTAACCTGTAACCTGTATGCCTAGTCTATAAAATGAGCTGGAGAAGGAAATGGCAAATCTCTACATTTTCTCTGCCAAGAGAACCCTAAATGGGGTCACGAAGAGTTAAAACATGACTGAAAAATGACTGAACAACCTAAATTTAAAAATTCTTCCTATTTTTTTATTCATAGGTTGGTGCTGCTACCCAGTGGTTTTTTCCAGAAGAGAGAGTTGCCCCTAAGTTTTGTAGCATCTCAGTACTTTAAACATACACTAACAACACAGAAGAATTTGATTTCAAGGTGGATGATTGAATCAGATAGATGCACCCTAAAGTCTATTCTGACTTGCTAAAAGTGCTTTTTTTCAAAAACTCTGTTCATATCTTGGCATTCTGTAGACTTTTTTTTTCTTGTTTTGGTTTTTGGAGGGGGGAAGGCAGGGCAATTGGGGTTAAGTGACTTGCCCAAGGTCACATGTCCAGTAAGTGCTACATGTCTGAGGCCTGATTTGAACTCGGGTCCTCCTGACTCCAGGGCCAGTGCTCTATTCACTGAGCCACCTAGCCACCCTATTCTGTAGACTTTTGAGTGTGTGCTTTTCATAATTTGATAGGTTGTTACTCAATACCAGGCATATTAAGCAAGAATATTGCTAGCTCCATGAAATGCCACTTTACTTTAAAAATAGCAGTGTCCTGTGTAGGTGACCTACCATGATATGGACTACCATTATCAGTAATTCTGAACTTTGTAGACCTGACTGAAGAAGAAATAGACTTGAGAAGAATACATCAAAAGCCAGAAAACTTTCTTTTCATATATCCCCGTGGAGTACTTGTTTTTCCTCCATTTCTATCACAATGCCTCCAAAGAGCATTTCACTGAGAACTGTCTGACTGGATGGTTTTTAATTGAACATGGTCACATTGAAATTACCAGATTGTTGGATTGACTTTCAGGAGACCAATCACCAATTTTTTTCTTTCATGTTAGGGTCTTTGTCCCTTAAACTCATTCCTTGCCCATGGCATTCTAATGAGTTTTAATCTGACATGGAGAACTTTGGATGCCTCAACTTTTACTAAGTGTAGAGCCTGAGTATCCAGTCAAGAGTATTTTCTAGTCATCCTTGGTTTCTTTTTTGTTTTGTTGATAACTGTTATTTAAACACCACTATCACTTCTTCACCCTGCTGTATATAACCCTCCCCTGTAACAAAGAAATGCAATCAAGCCAAACAAATTTGTACATTTGACCATACCTAAAAATGTTCGCTTCCGCATCTATTACCCACCACTTCTTTACCAAAAGGGGTGCTTCATGATCAAGTCTTTTTCAGCTGGAGATTGACCACTGAATTGATTAATGTTCTGAAATTTTTCGATACTTTTTCCTTTACATTATTATGTAAGTTACCCTTTGATTCTGCTTATTTTTTCTGCATAAGTTCATTTAAATCTTCCTGAGTTTTTCTGAATTCTTCATATTCATCACTTCTTGTGGGGAGATATTTCAGTGCTATTCACACACTATGACATTCAGACATTCTCAAGTATGAGCCTTAAACCTCCTTCTAGTTCTTGGCTATTATTTTAAAAGGTTGTTAAATTTATATGAAATCTTTCTGCTCTCTGATTGTCTGAGATGATAATACCCAAGTATTAGTCTTTTGTTGTTTTGCCCTTTCCATTGGATACAAGGAAAAAATAAAATTAATTTGTGCTTTTTTTTCTTTTGCTTCTTGGAGTGCAGTTGAAGTTAAATGACTTGCCCAAAGTCACATGGCTAGTAAGCGTGTCAAGTGTCTGAGGTCAGATTTGAACTCAGGTCCTCCTTACTCCAGGGCCAGAGCTCTGTTCACTGTGTCACCTAGCTGCCCCTTAATTGAACTTCTTGAGGGTTTTTTTTTTCCTTCTTAGTGATTAAAGCATTCCGTTATATGATTGAGAACCTGCATTTCCTCTTTTGAAAACTGCCTGTTCGTTAGCCTTTGACCAAACTTACCCATTAGGAATTGCTTTTGTTCTTATATGTTTGTGTCAACTGATTTTTGGAGATCAGATCTTTATTAAAGAAATTTGCTACAAAAATTATTTTCCCAGTGAAGCTATCTGCATTGATTTTGTTTTCGTGCATGGACTTTAATTTTATGTAATTAAAAGTGTCTGTTTTATCTTTTATAGTCATCTGTATTTTAGTTTATTCTTCACAAAGACAGAGCTCTAAGTTATTTCCTTTAATTTTTTTGTCATGTAATTTTGAAAATTATTTAGCTCATACAGTGTATCTATTTGGAGTTTATTGTGATATGTGGTATATGTTTAGTGTAAACCTAATTCTACCAAACTACATGTTTCATAACTGCAAATAAACATTTTCTCTTTGTTATTTATTGTTATTCACTTGACTTTTTCTTGACCATGTGGCAAAAGTGAAGGACGACAGGTGGACAGCCAGAGTGCCTTACTGTTAGCTTCTGATGTTAGGAGAAAACAAGGAAAGCCTCCCTATGTTGGGTGGACCCCAGAATACCTTTATGAAACTTTTAGGAGAAACATGTACAAGAGGAAAGGGAATGAGGAAGGGAATAAGCATTTATAAGTGTCCAATATATTCCAGATACTATGCTGAGTTTTAGCTTTACAGATATTATCCATTTGGTCCTCACAACAATCCTGGGAGATAGATGCTGTTGTTATCCCCATTTTATGGTTGAGGAAACTGAGGCAAACAGGTTAAGTGCCTTGTCCGAGGTCACATACCTAGTATCTGAGGTCAGCTTTTAACTCAGGTCTTCCTAAATCTAGGTCCAATGATCTCTTCACTGCACTGCCTCCCTGCCTCTATAGCCTGTGCATAAGTTGTGCAGGATAGATGGGTAGGGGTGGGTTACATATTGTGTACCATTGGAGGGAGGACCTGAATCAGGAATATTGGATGCATCTGAATATTGCTATAGAAGTTTTTCAGATAATAACAGCAACAGTGGACATCCTTGCTTTAACTCATCTCTTTTTCATTACAAATAATTTTAGGTCTTGATTTAAAATAGACACCAATTGTCAGAGAGGTCCATTTATTCATATGCTTTTCAGTGTTGTTTTAAAATGTGACTGAGTACTGTATTTTTGTTGAAAGTTTTCTTGTCTCTGTTGATATAGTCATCTGACTTAACATTTTTGTTATTAATATGCTCTCATGTTTTAATTTTTCTAATATAGAGCCTCTCCTGCATTCCTGGTATAAATCCATCCTGATCATAACTAATAATTTTCAAACATTGCTGTCACCACTTTGCTAATATTTTATTCATTATTTATGCTTTAATATTTATTAGTGATACTATTTTACAGTTTTTCTTTCTCTGCTTTTTATCTCCCTAAATTCTTAACAACTTCTGATACTTTTACCAGCTATGACAATGAGTAAGTCACTTAGTCTCCCAAAGACCCAACTTCCTAATATGTAAAATTTAGGACCTACATCAGAGGTTGTAATGAGGATCTGGTGGGATAATTTGTAAAGTACTTTGCAAATGCTGTGGAAACTGCATTAGACATTGGAGAGAGTGCTACATTCGGAGTTAGAGGACTTGCTGCCTGTGTGACATTGCATAAATCACTTAAAGTCCTTGGATCTCTCATCTGTTCTTTGTAAAATGAAAAGATTGGACTAGACTAGATAATAATAATAATATAATAATGATAACAATAACAAAGCATTTATTTGATGCTCATAACAACCCTGGGAGGTTGTTATGGGAGGAGGTCTCTAGATGTGGAAACTGAGGCAAATAGAGGTTAAGTGACTTGCCCGGAATCACACAGCTAGTGAGTGTCTAAGGCTAGATGTGAACTCAGGTCTTACTAACTCCATGCTGGGCACACTATCGACTATCATCTATCTGCCCTTAGTTGACTTTTAAGGCCCTTTACAACTCCAGATCTTGAGTTGTATAATCCTGTCATTTAAAATTCCTCTGAAATTCATATTTTTCTTTATGACAGAAACACTTCAACTCATTGTAAATAAATGAAGAATGATATATCTTTAAAGTTCCTTTTTTTTTTGAAATTTAAAAGAAAAGTAGACCTAAAATAAGTATCTTTTTTTATAGTCTTCAGTAGGAGGTTAAAATTAACTGGACTCTACCTTGAAAGGCTTGTTATTAAATCATTTTTATATAATCACAGATTTTTAATGCAGGAAAACAGCCCACTGGATGTTGATAAAAACTTGTTAACTGCCGGGTGTGGTCTGGAGGCTAGTTCATCTTTATATAAAGGGACCCTTTAATAAAGAACTGAGTTGTATTACGACAGAAGTTTCATGTTTCACATTGGCTGACCTCCTATGGCTAGAGTGAAAATTGACAGACACTGGCTTTCCGTTTTCCTGTATTGCACCTTCCTTTTACTGACATTACAATCTTCAGTTTTCTCCTTTTAAACTGTTTTTAAAGCTGTACTTTTTAAACTTTTCATCCTATTTCCATAAAATAGAACTGTGGATGCCAACCTTTCTGAAGTTTTAAGATACATATTTTATATATAGATTGATAGAAACTTAAGATTTTATCTTTATAGCCATATGCTCTCCTTTCTGAAAGTATTTTTTTTTTAAGAAAAAGTATTCTAAAATTAATTCAAGACATTTTATGAGATTATTTGAGATAACCAAAGGGTGTCATGAAAACAAGATTGAGAGTTACAGAATGTCAGAACTGGAGTGGGCATCACTGACCATGCAGTTCCGCTCATCCTGAAAGAGGTCCCCTCCGTAACATGCTGAACAAATGTTCACTATTTGCTTGAAGACTTCCAGTGAGGGGGAACTACTACCCCTTGAGACAGCTCTTTACATTTTTGGATAGCTCTAATTGTCATTATACCTTTTTTAAAATCAAATTTGTTTGCTGACTGGCAACTCCCACCCTTTGTTCCTAGTTTTACCTCCTGCCAAGAAGAACAAATTTAATCTTTCCACGTGAAAGCCCTTTTGAGTGCCTTGAAGACAGCTATTTAGTCTTCCCTGATATATCTCTTCTCTAGGCTAAACATATCCAGTTCCTTCACAGGTCCCCATTTGACCTAGAGCTAGAAGACCTTCACTATTCTATTTACCTTCCTCCGGACACTCTCCAGGTCTTCCTAAAATGTTGTACTGAGAATGCCAGATCCGTGGTCTGAGTAGGACAGAATGTAACTCCTTATCCATGTCTTACTCTTGCACTTACAATATACTGAAACTTAAGTTCCTTTTCACATAAACTGCCATCGACCCATGTTTTTTCCATCTTGTACTTGTGAAGTTGTTACTCAGTTTTGCTCAGTGTTCTAACCCATCCAGATTTTTTTCGGTCCTTTTGTCCAGTGTATTACTCAACTCTGTCTTTTGTGTTATCTATAAATTTCATAAGTATGCCATCTATACATTTATCTAGTCATTAATTTAAGATGTTAGAACAATACAGATCTTTGGGGTACTCCACTGGAGATTTCCTTTGAAGTCAGCATCAAACCATTAATGACTATTATCTGAATCTCTCTTCCCCCACCATAAGGAGGAAAGAAGTGCTTTTCCTCATCTCTAAAACCAAAATTAGTCATTATTAACTGTTGTGATTATTCTCCATGCCAGATTGGGGGTGGAGGTGGGTCACTAGATAAAACTGTTCAGATCCATCTTATCGACTCTCTCTAAAATCCTGCTTTTGATGCTTACTAAGTAAATGTGTGACCTTGACCAAACCATTTAACCTCTCTGAGAGACTGAACTAGATGACTTCTGAAATCTCTTCAGCTTTTAAATCCGATATATTGCTCCTGTATTATTATTACTTTTCTCATTCCTTTTCCAGTCCAACAGGCATGTTAACTTCAGGTAGTTCATTTGACTTGTTCTTCATGAACACCTGTTCTTTTAATATAATATATTCTAGGACTTTGTCAAGAACTGAAGTCAGACCCATTCATCTTTCCTGTGGCTTTTGAATGAGGGACTGAGCCATATTCTAGTTATGAGTCTTACTTCCATGAAGCTTCATGAGGTCAAATTTGGCTCTGCATTATACCCCAGTTCATCTTGTTGGTATTTTTTTCCCAGTTGGCCACATTTTGTTCATTTGTGTACTGAAAGCTGAGGCCGTGGGTTTTTTTGGCTGGCTCCTTCCTTGAATATTGTCCTTTTATTATTCCTCCACCTGATTCTCTATCAAAATTGGTCATAGAAGATTGTTCCAAAACTTTGCACTCAAACCTTCCATACTACTCCCTTATGCTTGACTAAGAAAATAGAAGCTCTTCTTCCTGCGCTTCTTTTTCTTCATATTCTGTTTCTCAAAACCCCTTAACTTCACCCCATTTTCTTTTACTTCAGTATCTGGTGAAGAGGCATTCTCCCCAAGTCTAACTCTTTTATGTGTACCCTTGATCCTATCCCTTTCTCCCACAAATTTCTTCTACAGTTGATCCTTTTTCTGTAATCCTTCCCTATCTGTTGGTTCCTTTCCTGATGCCTAGAAATACTCAAATCTCTTCCATTCTTAAAAGTCCCTCACTAGATAGATCTGCCATCCTTCAAGCTGTCATCCTATATCCTAAAGTCTAAAGTCCTTTTTAAAAGCTGCCAATAATTATTGCCATCACTTCTCTCAGTTGCTTGACTCTTTTTCATTTGTTGTCCATTCGTAATGCCCACCTGAAAATAGTATCTTGGTAACTAATAATTTCTTTTTTTAAATTATATATATATTTTTCTTAACAATAATCCCATTTTTCTTCGCATTTCCTGAGATGGAGTGAGGTGGGGGGAACAAATATGCATAGTCAAGTGAAACAAATTCCTGCCTTGGGTATTTTCAGAGAGAGACAAACACAGAGAGAGAGAGACTCTGACAAGTACAGAATCGGGAACTAGTTAGTAGTTCATGTGAAAAAGAACTAAGGGTTTTAGTACACTGCAAACTCAAGCATAAGACATGAATAAGGTATTTTTCTCTTTGTGTCTTAGACTGAATTTGAAGCATTGTATTCAATTCTCAGTGCACCCCAAAGTCTTATCACCTATCAAGAGTTAGTTAACATGCGTTCATCATTGTTGGTCATTGCATCAACCAAAATTCTTAAGGCTTTCAAAGATTTTTTTTTAATCAGTGACTTCTTCAAGTACATTGCTTTGTTTAGTAAATACTTAGTACTTCTTTACTGACTGACCTAAATGACAAATAATCCAGTGAACTTTTTTCAATTTCATCTTTCCTGACCTTTTATTTGTATTTGATTCTCTCTCCCTCTCCCCCCTTCTCCTCTCCTTCCCTCCCTTTCTCCCTTCCTACTCCATTTGTTTTTTGAACCTCCTCTCTCTTGATTCCTTTTTCCCCTGTATGACTGTTTTCTCAGTCTCCTTAGCTGAATCATCCATATCCTGTCCCCTTAATAATGGGTATGCTCCATGCCTTTGCTTTGTTCTAAGTCTTTCTGCACTGTCTTTTAAGACTTCACAGCTCCAGTGGTTCAACTGTTATCTGTGCATGTGCACATCTACACATTCAGCCCTCCATTGAGCTCCAGTCTCTCACTTTACCATCTGCCTATTGGACATTTCTACTAGATTTCCTATAGGAATTACAAACTCAGTATCTTTAAAAAAAAAAACAACAATTCCTCTTTCCTCCCCTCCAAATTCATCCCTCTTCTCAACTTCCTTTTTAAATGTCCAGGATATGACTGTCCTTCCATACACCCAAGTGAATCAGGACACTTAGCTCATCAAGACACTTTCTCACTCCACCTATCCATTCAGTTGCCAGGAAACATAAGTTTACAAAACAGATGTACTTAGTATTTGCTAGGCACTGGTCTAAGCATTGAGGATAAAGAAACCCAAACTATAGTCTCTGCCTTCTAAGAACTCACATTCTAATGGGGGGAGACAACTATGGACAAACAACCATGTTCATACAAGATAAATACAGTACAAAGGGAAGGTAATCTCAAAGAGAAGATACTGTATGTGTTTGGAGAGACCAGAATCAGAAAAGGGCACCTACAGAAGATAGAATTCAGTTTTGAAGGAAGTCAGGAGGCAGAGATGAGGTGAGAGAGCAGCCCAGCTATAAGGGCCAACTGCTGCTGTCACTTCTGCCTACAACAACATATTTCACATCCAAATGCCTTCACTCACATAGCTCTCACTCTACTTCAGGTTTTCATCACCTCTCACCTAACTAATATAAAAGCCTCCTATTTGGTCTTCCAACCTCAAATCTCTACTTTCTCTATTCCTAACAAAAATGATATTCTAAAAAGCACAAGTCTGAACATGTTTGTCTTCTACTCAGTAAACCCCAATGGTTTCCCATTTCTTCTGGGATCAAATACAAACTCCTCTGTTTTACATATATACATAATACATAAACAAACATACATTACTGTGTATGCTGCTAAGCTGTTAGCAGCAGCATATTTGCCAGCTGCTCAGGGTGGGTCAACTGTTAATAGATTCTGGTCTATTACAGTCCACAAAAGGCTCCAGCTCCACAAAGACTGCTCTGGGCTCATGCTTGCCAGCCCCTTTCTCACTGAAGAAGGTATTGAAAGAGTCAGCACCACTCCCCCAAGGTCCTGTTGCTGGACATGATACCATTGGGTTGGATACTGTGCCCTAAGCAATATAATTCCCAGTAGGCATTGCACATCTACATTACAGCCTGGTAGACATGGATAGAGATAGCATATACACATGGGTGTTCTGATATGTAAGGATTAGGAGGGTACTGTTGACTTAAGACAGGTTACAGGTCCGTCGACACAGAAAATCCGGTTTTCTTTTTATACGTATAATTACATGTATGTTCATATAGAAGCAAATGACTTTACAATCTGTATCCAACCTACCTCAGCTTTTTTTTTCTCATTTAATTTTAAAAATTCTTACAGGGGGATGATTGGTCCTATCATAACATTTATATGCAGAAATTTATTTAGCCATTCCTTATTCCCTAACAGGTACTTTCCTCCTTAGTTTCCAATTTGGGGCTACTACAAGAAGCTGATTTCTAAATGTTTGTTTATAGTGTATTGGGTATAAAGGATAAGCACAAAGAACTAGGAGAGCATTATACACAGTAACTGCAAATTGCACAATGATCAACTATAATAGACTTAGCTCTTCTCAGGGATACAATAATCCAAGGCAGTTCTAAAAATTCATGATGGAAAATGCTATCCACATCCAGAGAAAGTACTGGAGTCTGAATGCAGATTGACACATGGTGTTTTCATTTGAATTAGAGGTGAAAGGCTATACATACATCTTAATGAGCTTTCTGAAAAGAGATACTTGATGAGACAGTGAGTTGAAGATTAAGTCACAAGGCATATTGATGTACGCACAGTCTCTTCATTTTGTGAGTAGTTTAGGATAAACTGATGTTGGCAAGGAAAGCTAAGAACAAAAGAGATGTTTGGGGATTTTTAAAAAAATATTTTGGGGTAAAGAAGGACTAATGACGTACAGTAGCCCAGTTCTTATTTTGCTTGTCTTTTTCCCTCTTAGGAGAATAATCTTTGGATTAGAAAGGATAATTTAAAAATTATTTATGGGCAATTGACACCCAAGATAAATAATGACATATATAGTAAGAAAACACCTGTTTTGAGTGAGTTTAGGTCACTTAAAAAACAGCCAACTCTTTCAGGATATGGTGGTCACTAAAGCTGGCAAGAAGGTGTCTGCATTTTAAATATGATAATGAATTTTATAGATAGGTTGATTTATGTTAGAAGTGTATGGTCAAAAACTTTTCATGAAAGTGGTTAGCTATGGGAAAATTTGGAGAGGGGGGCGGAGCCAAGATGGCAGCGTAGCAGCAGCAACATATCGCAGCTCTCACATAGCCACCCCAAAATACCCATAAAATAGGACTCTAAACCAATCCTAGAACTCCAAAACACACACAAAGATACTTCCCACTAAAGTCAGCTCGGCTACGAGGAACCATATCAGCACTGCGAACCGAAACCAGCCTGGCCTGAAGCCGCAGCTGTGCCCCGGGGGTAGCTGGACGGGAGGAGCTGAGGAGCCTCTCAGGTGAGCGTATTAGCAGCAGCTGCGAGTGGGAATTGTGAAAGGGGGAGATAAGCAGATGGGCCAGAAGGCCTCCAGAGCAGAAAAGTGAAAGGCAGAGGTTTTGCACCCGCCTCGGCTTTGCAGCTTCCCGCCCGCGGCCTGCAGGCAGC
>CM053582.1:195009752-195046482 GCA_028627135.1 Pseudochirops cupreus | reverse complement strand
TTTTTTTTTTTTAAATCTGTAATCTCCATACAGCTTTGTGTTTAATCTGCTAATTAAGCATGTTAGAAAGCAGCTAGTTGACTGAGTAGAAGGGGTGTTGGATCCGGGACAACTCATGTTAGATCCTGCCTCAGACATTTGTTAGTTGTGTTTATTGCCGGCCAAATCACTTAACTTCGTTTTCCTCATCTGCAAAATGAGAATAGCACCCTACCTCACAAGATTGTTGTGAAGATCAAATGAGGGTGACATGTAACATGCATCACAAACCTTAAAGCATTATATAAATGTTAGATTTTTTTGTGTTAGTGATTCCTCACTTAGCTGTCTGGCAGATTGAAATATTTCAATGGATGTTGTGCTTTCATCAAAATGGGTACTCTTAGCAGTTTAGATGGGCCACTTAAATCTTTCTCAAAAATCCTTTCTCATCCTGTGTCAGTGGTTTCAATGTTCTTCCATATCAAATATCCACCCAACATGCCAGAAGCCTGATTCTTATAGGTCATTTTTACATTTTATGGGTCCAGTGTATGACTTTATAACTTAAAAACTGATTAAGTGAGTAATGCTCTCACGAAATCTTACTGCTTTTGACTTTTAGGAATTTTCAGTTTACTTTGTTAGATTTAAGTCTGGATTAACATAACCTTCTCCCATTTCTTATGCCCCTTACCTGTCATGAGGTACGGGATATAGGATGGTTTGTTGTTATATGTGGTAGTGCTTTCTCTGCTTAAAGGTACTTTTATCATTTTCCTCTCACTTTAAACTTCAGAGAAGTATAAATTTTTATTTTTTTAAACCATATTTAAAGTAGTAACGTGGTTTCTTCCTGTCATTTCAGTTTCTTTAAAGTCTAAACATTCATATTTTTTTCCTGTTAAAAACCACTTGTAATATCAGTGGAAAGTCAGGTACAAGGTGAAGATCAGGATTAAAATAATACAGCTTAATTTTAAGAGAAAAAACATGATTCTGGAATCTTTATTTAATTGTTTTCCCGGCTAGTATATTTTCATTATCAGGGTTAGCATCAAGCATCATTAGTTTTATATGTGACACTTTGACTGCATTCTCTTTTCCTATCCAACCTACATACTGCTATCAACATATTATTTACCATGAAACTTCTACTGAAAAGCCTACAGACTCCCTACACTTTTGTTAATTTCGAAATGCTACGTACTTAATAGGCACTCAAGTAAAACTTTGATACTTGAGCAATTACTCTGGACAACCCTCTGCAATATAAGTTGATGCTGGAGTTTGGCTCAAAGAAACTGACTAGCAGGCAACATACCCAGGGCCAAAGGTAAAAAAAGTTAGACACGAAAATTACTGCTAACAGAGCTAACAGAATTTAGATCTGTTAGTATCCAGATTGTAGAAAAATTATAGTACTGTTCCATGCTCTTAAAAAATCATATGTAGTTAAAATATTGTGCCACAGCTTAAGAGGAACATTTACCAGCTATAGTGTGACCAGAGGAAATGAGAAATCAAGGAAGTTGATTATGTATGAGAGTGTAGCCTGAAAAAGGAAGATCAAATCAGCAACTTTTGCAGATATTTGAAGGATTGTCACATATGCCTGGCACATGGTAGGCACTTAATAAATGTGAATTGATTGATTGCTCCAAAAGATCAGTAGACAAAAAATTACAGGGAATCAGATTTGGCTTGCTATTAGAACTTTCTAAAAGCCAGAACTGTACAGTAATGGAAGTGGCCACCTCATGAACTAATCAGTTCTCTGTTCTTAGAAATATTAAAGTAGAAAAGGAATAGCTATTTACATGGGGATGATAGAGAAGAAAATTTTTCTTTGCGATTTTCATATAAGGCCTGACTTTTTCTAGAGACTGAAGCTTTTGAAGAGAACTAAACCTGAGCCTGAAGGTTATATAAAAGGGAAATTAGTAAGAAATTATAGTGAAAACAAAGAAACTGGAAAAGACTATCTTTAAATTACTGTTAAGCTAGTTGAATAACTTAACCTGGAGATTTATTCATACTGTCATCATAATTTAGCTATGCCACTTTGATCATATACTTTTATTTATCATAATCTTACTGCCAGGTCCCAGGTCACTTTCCCAAAATCATTGACTTCAGTACTGGATCAAAGTCTTTCTCTCTCCCTAGTATCTGCCTGCCAGCCATCATTCTCAACCTTCATAATTTTAATCCCTTGACCATACTATCCGCAGAATTCCCCAGCCTCTTCTGTTGTAACCTCCTCCCTTTACCACTTCAACTACATAGCAACATGGTACCTTTTATTGTATATTGTAGGCCAGGCCTACAGTACAGCTAGGTGGTACAGTAGATAGAATATTGAGCCTGGAGTCAGGAAGACTCTTCTTCCAGAGTTCAAATCTGGCCTCAGACAGTTACCAGCTCTGTGACCCTCTGCAAGTCTCTTAACCCTGTATGCCTCAGTTTTCTCACCTGTAAAATGAACTAGAGAAGGAAATGGCAAACCACTCTAGTATCTTTTCACCAAAAAATCTGTAATGGGGTCACTAAGAGTCAGACGTGACTGAACAACAACAGAGCCAAGGCTGTCTCAGGCTGATCTAGTGGTTCTGGTTGAGAATTGTACTGAAATAAGTTACTCATAGCCCATATTTTTTTCCCTTAATTAATTTGTTTATTTACTTTATTACAATTACAATTTACTTTATTTACAATATTCAGTTACACAGTCTCTTGAGTTTCAAATTTTCTCCTCCTCCCACTTCTCTGATCTCTTTGAGATATAACCATAGAAGTGGTATTGCTGGGTCAAAGGATATGCAATTATTTATAGCCCTTTGGGCATAGTTCCAGATTGCTCCCCAGAGTGGTTGGATCCGGTCACAACTCCACCAACAATGCATTAGTGTTCCAATTTTTCCACATCCTCTCCAGTATTTTCCTATTTTGTCATCCTAGCCAATCTGGCTGATGAGATGTGATACCTCAGGGTGTTCTGATTTGCATTTCTCTGATCAATAGTGATTTTGATCATTTTTTCATATGCTTATAGATATCTTTAATTTCATCTTCTGAGAACTGCCTGTTTATGTCCTTTGACCATTTATAAATTGGGGAGTAGCCATAGCCTATCTTAATACTTAACAAGATTTATTCATAAATACTGCTATCAACATACTATTTACCATGAAACTACTACTGAAAAGCCTACAGACTTACCTACGCTTTTGTTAATTTTGAAATGCTAGGTACTTAATAGGCACTCAGTAAAACTTATACTTGAGCTTACTTAGTTTACTTAACTGTAGCATGGAAGGTAATTCAGCAAAGATACAGTATTGATTCAGTTGGGTGCAGTTTCTCTGCCTTTGTACTTGTCATTGTGATATGCAGGAATCAAGGGAGTTGCTGATGACTTCTCTTATACTGGCTTTTATACTTAGGCTACTAGAAAACTGCACCAGTGGCATAGTCCCCTGAGCCAAATAACGTCTCAGAATGGTTTCCATACATACCTTTTAAGCAAAATTTTACCTAGCCTTGTTGGAGTAGACCCTTCACAAAACATAGTGCAGCCTATGTGACAGGGATCTTAGTAGGTATTGCTCCAACCACACTTATTTTATGAATCTTACATTATTTCCAGGATCTTTGGACTTTGAAATTCTCTGACCACAAACTTCTCTTCTTTCACAGCCTCCTGCCCTTCTCCCTCTCTTTTCTCCCATACACACTTGTTACTTTGTCACATTCTGATAACCAGTCCTTCTATTTTTCTCAGTTTATATTGGTAGACAGAATTTTCTCAACTAGGACTTCCCTATACTAATAATCTCTGGCCTTTTTATGTCCTACTCTGGCTTCACTCCTCTCTATTTACAGGCCTGACCTTCTGGTTTGTCACTTTTTAATAATTAAATGGCTTCTACTCAAGATGGTGTCACACAGGAACTTTTGCATCACTGCCTTTACTTATTCAGCCTAGATAATCAACCACTAGTAACTGATTACTGTAGTACTTTGCCTAGGCTGCTGAGCATCAGCAAAAAGATCTATGTTAGATATTCTTTCCTTAGCCTGCCAATGACACTCTTACTTTTCACTCCTTCCTTACAGATATCTTGAACTACCCATTCATTCCCCCAGTTATTTCTAAAATGCTATTCCACTTTTGGACAGATGTGTGATTATTACAAATTCTTCTCCTATATCTAACCAAAATCTATAGCTCTTACATCTGTTCTCTCAAGCCAAGGACACATTCTTCCTGAGTTGCATGTCTTAGGACTAAGCTTTGTATGCCCTCCCTACATAACACAATAGGTGCTATTTTTAATAATGTTGATATTAGTAATCCAGTAATTTCATTAATGTGAATTCCCCCAAAGGTACAGATCACAGCATTTTAATAGTTTTTAAAATATTTTGCTGACTATTTCAATATAATTAATTTCCTTTGGGATCCTACATGTTTATTTTATGCATTTAAAAATATCCTGATAAGGCATGCATAGGCTTTGCTAGACTGACAAAAAGGATCCATGACACAAAAAAAGGTTAATCCTGGAGAATACTTTTTTTCTTCTATATCACTGTAAAGCCATGCACGAGCAGCTTTCCAGAAGAATGCTACTGTGAACAGCTTTCAAGGTTCTGGTTACTTAGTATAGTGAACACTCTATTCAATAACAAATCAGGGCAAAACATTCGCAGAAAATCAAGCATTTAGAATATTACAGCTTATCACAGAAAATCAAAATACAGCATTCATCACTAAAATGGCCACATTGTTTTCACCAAAGTGATTATGTAGTTTTAAACAAAGTACATTCATTTAGTCAATCACAAAATCTTTAATTCAATCATAAAGGACAAAAAAATCAAAGTTCTCCACCACTAGGTCACAGTAAATCATAATATTCTCAGTCATTACACAGTATCCAAGTAAAGTCTTCTTTCAGCTTGACTTGAGGCTGGCGCTCAGTGTTCACGGTTCCTCTTCCATGGTCCTAGCTCTAACTATCACCTGGGTTCAAAGGCAGGCAGCTCCCAGTTCCTTGTTCAGTCCTTTGTCCATTTCCCATTCCACATTGAAGCTCACAGTGTCCAGTCTACCTCAAGTCTTTTATAGTTCCTGTTTCTGGAAGACAGAGCTTTAACAGAGCCACAATAATAATTCATACACATTGCCAGCACCATCATCAATTCACTATCTGCTTGTGGAATCAACTCACACCCACCAAAGAAAGTCCAAGAGGTCAGCACAAGTCATCAGCATAGTCCCAGAACCTCCAAAACCCTCCTCCAGGACTTCTGTAAACATATAACCAGAAAATCCTCTTTCAGGGCTTCCAATAAGGTCCCAGGGCTTTTGTAGAAAGTATCACAAACAAACATCAACACAGACAGAGCAGACAAACACAGTGCTGGGATACCACAAGTTTTCTCCTTCTTGACTCTGCCACCACAAGAGTTCTCTTTTCAGTTCTTCTCAATTCTCAGTTCAGTCTTCAGTCCAGCAGCAGCTACCCTCTCCACATGCTTATCCCAAGAAGTTCTGTCTGTCCAGCTTGT
Organism: Pseudochirops cupreus; assembly: GCA_028627135.1. Taxonomy (NCBI): domain Eukaryota; kingdom Metazoa; phylum Chordata; class Mammalia; order Diprotodontia; family Pseudocheiridae; genus Pseudochirops; species Pseudochirops cupreus. The sequence goes on along the minus strand of CM053582.1, from coordinate 195,040,926 downwards.
GTTCTTCCTTATATACAGTATAGTTTTTCCCCTTCCTGTTACAGGAATTCATGAGTCGTAGGGTTCACAAGTTGGGGTTCACATGTTCAGTTTCTTAACAGACCTGATACAAGGCTCAAAAAAAACTTGAACTGAAACAAGGTATTAATTCAATAACTGAACCAAGGTGTGAACTACTTCTCTGCTTGCCATTACAATCACTGATGTTTTGTGTATGTATGACAAAAATTAGGTCTAGACCAACTGCTTATACCATTTACCACAGTAAACTCAGAATGGATATGCAACCAAAATATTAAGAAGCGTACTATAAAAATGAGAGAATTCAGATCAGGTACCTTTCACAGCTATGGTTAGGGAATGAATTATTAGCCAAGTGAGAGAGAAGGAAAGTTACAAAAGGTAAAATAGATTGTATGAACAAAATCAGCACAACTTTGGCAAGAAGGGATGTGATCAACTTGGGAAAATTTTTTTGTCTAATATTTGTGGGGATCTGATTTTCAAGGTATGTAAGCGTTTAACCTGTATAGGACAAAAAACATTTCCCAATCAGTAATGGTCAGAGGATATGAATAATTCTCAAAAGAAAATTTGCAAACTGTTAACAACCATATTGGGAAAAAAAAGTACTCCAAAGTACTAATAAGAAGAGGAATATGAACCAGAACAACTTCTGAGGTTTCACCTCAGTCTCAGCAAACTGGCAGCAACAAAAGAAGGGAATAATCGGTGTTGGAGGAATTATTGGTGGTGGATGCATTAATGCATTGTTAGTGGAACTGAAGTAGTTCAGCCGTTCTGGAAAAGTTTGGAATTATGGAAAGAAAGTGTCAAAAATGCTAACATGCATATACTTTAAGAAAGTGAGTGACAAAAAGAGAGACTTCACATATACCAATGTACCTATGACAGCACTTTTTGTAGTAGCAGAATACCGAAAGCAAAGTAGATGACCATTGGTTGGGGAATGGCTAAACAACTTGTGGTATATGAATGACACATAAAATAATATTTTAAGATTAACAATGAAATTGGGAAAACTTTAACTTTAGAAAATAATTTTATTTCAGCAACTCTGTGTACTCATTTGAGTTAATAGTGATTTTTACAAATCATTTTTAAAAATAAATTTTATGCTAAATTGGGGAAAATGTAATATAGAAGCACAAAAATTAAAAAATTTTTTTACAGACTTTTGGGTTCTTTTGATTTTTAGGAAATAAAACTTTTTTAGTTAGCATGTGAAATTTATCTAAAGCAGATTAAATTAGCTAGTACCTCTCTGTATCACATAATCCTTGCCAAATATAATTTATTTTGCTAAACTTATTTGCTGAGGATAGCCATGCAATAAGAATGTTCTTATTATAGTTACAGTATTTACAAGAGTATTCTTGACTTTCTTTGTATAGCTTAGGGAGCCATTTTTCATGCCTTATAAATTCCCAGGAGTTTATTCCCTATCTGAGTTGGCTCAAAAATAAAAAGTACCCAGTCTGATCTAGTCAGAATATCTTAAGCTCTGATAATGCTATCTGTCATCCTTTGTTAGTAGCATAGATGGCACAGGAAAATGATCCAAATCACTTTGAATTTCACTTTTATAAATAAAACAGTTTAAACTAGCAATTAATATTTTATTTGTGTATCTTTTAGGACATTTCTGATTCATTTGCATCACTGAAGAGCATCTGTAGAAGAGGAAGGAAAAGATGGGTGTGAAAACATTTACTCATAGTTCCCCTTCCCACAGCCAGGAGATGCTTGGAAAGCTAAATATGCTTCGAAATGATGGACATTTCTGTGATATCACTATTCGTGTCCAGGACAAAATCTTTCGGGCACACAAGGTGGTACTGGCAGCTTGCAGTGATTTCTTTCGCACCAAACTTGTTGGCCAAGCAGAGGATGACAGCAAGAATGTATTGGATTTGCATCATGTGACAGTCACTGGATTTATACCCCTTTTGGAGTATGCTTATACAGCAACTCTGTCAATTAACACAGAAAATATTATTGATGTCCTGGCTGCAGCCAGCTATATGCAAATGTTTAGTGTTGCCAGCACATGCTCAGAGTTCATGAAATCAAGCATTTTATGGAATACACCCAACAACCAACAAGAAAAGGGAGTAGATGCTGGGCAAGAAAACAGTTCTAACTGCAATTTTACCTCTCGAGATGGTAGTCTTTCTCCAGTATCTTCAGAATGCAGTGTGGTAGAAAGGACCATTCCTGTATGCCGAGAATCGCGGAGAAAGCGTAAAAGCTACATAGTTATGTCTCCTGAAAGTCCACTTAAGTGTAGCACACAGACAAGTTCTCCCCAAGTGCTAAATTCTTCAGCTTCCTATTCAGAGCCTAGAAACCAACCAGTTGACTCTTCCTTAGCTTTTCCCTGGACTTTTCCATTTGGAATTGATCGAAGGCTTCAGTCAGAAAAGGTTAAGCAGATAGAAAATCCCAGGACTTTAGAACTACCGGGCCCATCTGAGGCAGCTAGAAGAATGACTGATTATGTAACATGTGAGAGTACAAAGGCTAATTTGCCTCTGGTTACTGAAGAGGATGTACGGGTCAAAGTGGAAAGGTTAAGTGATGAGGAAGTTCATGAGGAAGTGTCCCAACCTGTCAGTGCATCTCAGAGTTCTCTGAGTGATCAGCAGACAGTGCCAGGAAGTGAGCAAGTTCAGGAGGATCTTCTAATTAGTCCCCAGTCTTCTTCTATAGGTATAATGTCTTTTGTATTTTTACATATTGTAAAATACTGTAGTTGTTGATAATGACCACTATCATCATGTATTATTGGGAATTTGTGAGAATTTTTTCATTTGTTGTTGACCAAGTTTCTACGGGTTGTATTTGTTACTAATTTGTTATTTAAAAGAAAGTGCAAATGAGTGGATTTCTGTGGAACAGAAAGTAAAAGGGAGGTTTCAAGCATGACTCTGAATACCATAATTGTAGAGTGAAAAAAAATCCAACAAGTCTTTAATGGGATGTTTATGGATCATAGATTTAGTTAGACTTCTGCAGTACTTTTCAATTTATTTTGACCAGTTTTCTTGTTTTTCATATGGAGAAGTGTCAAGTAAATTTGCCCAGGGTCACACAATTACTAAATTACATAAATGAGAATTTTAACCTGGATCTAATTTATACCAGCATTCTGTTCATATTACCTTTCTCATTGGTATTTCAAATCATTCAAATTGTTGAGTGACTCTGTGTGCCAAGTACTGATCTAGATATTGTAGAGAATACAAAGTAGTATAAAAATAATTCCTGTACTCAAGGAGTTTACAATCCTTTGGAGCATGCAAGTCATAGATAAGTGAAAGGCTAAATTTAACAATACAGCAGTTAAATACAAAATAAAGGAGATGTCAGCAAACTATATGATTAATTACTAATTAAATGAAATGTGGATCATGAGTAGAGTTCTTTGTGGGGAGTAGTGTGGGATAAGGCTATACTACAGAGGGCCTTATTACCAGACTTCTAAAACAGTAGAGAACCTAATTGTTTCTCTCCCCCTACTCACACACCCCATCTTTTGTTTGCCTTTTGAAACAAAAGAATGACTTGTGAAAATAATCTGATGTCATTGTTTAGAACCAGTTTAGAAAGACAACATCCAGCTGTAAAATGTTAAAAGACCTGAACTAGAGTGGGAACAGTATAATTAGAGAGGACAAGATGGATATCTAATATTATAAAATAAGATTTCCTAGGACTTGGTGATTGGATATGCATAATAATGATAGTTGACTGGAGAAAGCTCAGAGGCGATACAAAGAATTTAATTTTAGGGAGCATTCACCTTTGAGGAGCAACAGAAGGAGACCAAAAAAAAGGAGTGAACCGGAAAAATTTGAAGAATTAGGATAATGTAGTGTACTGAATGCCAAGGGTGATAAGTTTGAAAGAGAAAGTTGTTGGTCAACAATCTTAAGAATTATAAGAGAGCTTAAGGAAAATGAGTACCAAGAAGTCATCATTAATTTTAGTTTCTGGTATTTTAATTATAAGTCATCCTGCTTGAAAATTTGGTTCAGAATATATGCTCGAGATGGCATAGTGGAAAGAATGCCAGGCTTGGAGAAAGGAAGACCTAGGTTCAGATACCACCTCTCACACTCAGCAAGCTAGGTGACACCGGTGAGACAAGTCACAAAACATCTGTGTGCCTCAGGCAACTTCAAAAGTTTTATCAACTCTTATATTTTAAACTGAAGTGCTTATTTGGGGAGAGTGTTGCCAAAATTGGGAATTTTCATATGCTGAAATCACAGCTTATTTTTGTATTTATCCAGTGATTTCTGGTCTTTTCTTTTAAAACCCCTCTGCCCAAGGCCTTCACTTTTTCATTACCAATATTGCTTTTGTCCCTGCTGAAATATCACCAGTGACCTCTTTATTTCCACATCAGTCAGACGTCCTTTCCTTGGTGCTCATTTGACCTCTTTGCCTTTTAACCCTGTTGACAGTCATTGTCCTCCTGTGGTTTTTAAGATATGCTTCTTTTGTAATTATGCTTCTTTTCTAGTTCTTCCTTCTGAAGAACACAAGAAAGATCGCTAACAGTCTGTCCTTGGCCCTCTATTTACACTCTTTCCCATATCTCCATTATTTCCATATATTTCATTGTCGTGTGACTGATTCAGTTTAATTCAGCATACATTAATTGCTCACCTCCTTGCAGTATACTACGTTAGGTTCCCATAACTATATCTCTAGTCAAGATTTTTCACTTGATGTCCAGACCAAGTTTCCTCAACTCTTAGTGAACTAACCTTAGTCCTTCAGTGGTCAGCGCAGAAGGCATACTTGTTGGATTTGCTGGTGATACAAAACTGAGGGAAATAGCTAACATGATGGTTGACATTCAGGATTCACAAAAATCTCAACAAACTAGATTAAGAGATTGAATCTAATTAGATAAATGTAATATGTTTAATACTTGGTTTTCAAAAGTCCATTTCACAGGCATAGGAAATATTGCTAAACAACCATCACTTTGGGAAAGATCTAGGAATGTTAGTTATAAATCACTGATATAAAATGATAGTCAAAAAAATCTAATGCTCTCCTATTAATAGAAATGGGTATAGAACGAAAGAGATATTTCCTTTATATATTCTGCCCTGATCATACCACATCTGTAATAGTCTTTAGTTATGAGTGCCAATTTTAAGAACAACTAGAGTATATCCAAAGAAGGAGACAGGATGATAGGAGGCCTAGATATAAAAATAGTACAAAAATCAGTTGAAGGAAACGGGGGGAATATTAATCTAAAGGAGAGAAAACCTGAGAATTGTTTTCAAATATTTGAAGGGCTATTATGTGGAAGAAATTAAATTTGTTTTTGCCTCAGAGGGCAAAACTAGGAATAATGGGTTGAAGTTGCAAAGGGGCAAATTTAAACAAGTAAAAGTTAAGGATTCCATATTAAAGTTGTCCAAAAGTAGAATGGGCTTCTATATGTAGGAGGTTGTATTTCACCCTTCAGGCAGATAGTTAGGCAATTGTTTGTTTGGCGTGTTGCGGCAGATATTCTTGTTTAGTTATGGTTTGGATAGATGGACTTTGGGCTTTCTCATCTTCCACCTTCCTAAAGGAAGTGAGTCAGAGGCCCACTATTTCTATTATCAGAGATTCTTGATGTCTGTTTTTTTATACCATTTTACTGTATTTTACTGTGTATCATGAAGCACCACCATTTCCCCTTTCTGTCCCTCCACTACATACAGACACATACACACATGCGCGTGCGTACTCTTTAACATGTCTTCCCCATAGACTCCTTTGTCACAGATCTGTTCTCTAAAATCAATATTGGTTGTTACCATTAGAGCTCAGCTGCCTTTGGACTTAGAATCAGGAAGACCTGAGTTCAAATCTTGCCTCAGACACTAATGGTGTGACTTTGCACAAGTCATTGACCCTCTCTCAGTCTCTCAGTTTCCTTATCTGTAAAATGAGAACAATAGGGCAGTTAGGTGTCGATAGAGTCGATAGAGTACTGGGGCTGGAGTTAGAAGACCCATCTTCCTGAGTTCAAATCTGGCCTCAGATAACTTACTAGCTGTGTGACCCTGGGCAAGTCACCTTCACCCTGTTTGCCTCAGTTTCTTCATCTGTCAAATGCGCTGGAGAAGAAAATGGCAAAACCACTCCTGTATCTTTGTCAAGGATGTCATGACGAGTTAGACACAACTGAACAGCATCTTCTTTTCAGGGTTGTTGTGAGGATAAAATGAGGTATTTTTTAAATGCTTTGCAAATCATAAAAATGCTGTGTAAATATTATCATCATTATCAATGTGCATTATTTTTGTCATATGTAGTCTTATAATTCTTTCTTCACTCCCAATTGCTTTATATAAGATTTCCCATGCTTCCCTGAACCCCTTATATTGATTATTTCTTGGTAGTATTCCATTCCATTCATTTATATGCCACATTTTATTCAACCATTCCCCAAATGATAGGTAACTACTTTCTTTCCAGTGTTTTATTAAAAGTATCATTATGACTATTTTGTCATATGTAGCTTCTGATGCTCTTTCGGTGACCCCTTTGGAGCACATAACACTGTCATTTTCCCATTTGCTTTTGTTCAGAATCTCCTCTCTGCCTTGCTGTCCAAGTCGTACTGATTTGGCCTCAGATTTCTCCTTCATCTTTCACCTCTTCTCTGTTCCCACTTCCATTACTCTAATATGAGCCCTCATTCTCATCCACCTAAATTTTAAGTGCCTTTATAACAGGTACAGTTTGTTCATTTTTGTCATTATCCCTAGGACCTAGCACATCACCTTGCAATACACAACTGACATTAATAAATGCTTATTGAATTTTTCTTTTTTTAAGATGACCTTTATTTTGATACAATAGACAAACAACCTTTCTTACAAATTATATTCTCCCAGGGCAGTTAGGTTGCGCAGTGAGTAGAGCATCGGCACTGGAGTCAGGAGGACCTGAGTTCAAATTCAGCCTCAGACACGTGACACACTTATTAGCCGTGTGACCTTGGGCAAGTCACTTAACCCCAATTGCCCTCCAAAAAGTGCAAAAAAAAAATTTACATTCTCCCTAGTTTGTATATGACTGTTAACACAAGGAAAAGATGTGTACTCTAGCGTTCATGGTGTGATACTAATGTTGACCATTGTGTTTGGCCATAATATTTTTTTGCTTTTCTTTGTCGACTTGGCTTACTTCATTATAAGTCTTCCTATATTTTCCAAAGTTCTTCATAGGTCATCATGTTTTAAATAAAGTACAGTAATTTTGTGTTATATTCATAGTTCATTCAACCGTTTCCCTAATTCTTGGACATGTTTTTGTCTGCAGCTTTTTGTTATAAATGATGCTACTGTGAATATTTTTGCATGTATGAATTTTTCTTGCTGTCATTAATCTCCTTTGAGGTCTTGGCCCAGTAGTGTGGAATCCCTGGCTCAAAGGGTATGAACAATTTAATATCTGTTCTTACATAATTTCCAGTTTTTTTCCAGAGTACTTGAACCAAGCTACAGTTCTGTGATCGATGATGAACTCATATGCTTTTCTTTCCACAAACCTTCTAATAATGACTTTTCCTGTCTTTTTTTACAGGTAGATAGGTGGCACAGTGGATACAATGCTGGGCCTGGAGTCAGGAAGACCTGAATTCAAATCCAGCCTCAGACACTTATTAGCTATATAAACCTGAGCACAATTAACTTCAGTTTACCTCAGTTTCTTCACCTGTAAAGTAGGGGTGATAATGGGTTGTTGAGATAATATTTATAAAAATGCTTAGCACAGTACCTAACACATGTTAAAACACTATATAAATACTTGTTGCCTCTTGTCTCCTACTCTCTTTGTTCATTTGATTGTGAGGTGATTTGGGATTCTTAACTCCATCACCTGCTCTGTGCTTGTTCGAGTTTGTCCTTCACACTGCTGTCAGATTTTCTATATGTTAGGATCTAATCATGTTACTCCTTTTCAAAAATCATTTAATGGCTTCCTATTGCCTACCAAATGAAGTTCAAAATTCAGCTTAGTTTTCAATGTCCTTCACAATCTGCACCTTTTTTTATTTCCCCTAGCACATGGTAGAGCAAGCTGCTTAATAAATGTTTTTTGAAGTGCAGTAGCCTCAAAAACAAAGTATTTGTTTACCTAGGATATTCTAAATCCTGTTGTTTTTTTAAAGAGCAGAAAACAGGGAGAGGGAAAGGGTATCTTAAATCTTTTAAATTCTTGAACTAAGAGGTTTTTTTTTTTATCTGATATCTATCTTTGGGACCCCCAGCAAAATGCTAAATCATGAATACTTCTTATTTCAGTACTTTTAAGGATCTATGGTTTTGAAACCATTGGGTGTTAGCATTCCTTCCATCATGGATAAAACTCAGTAGATGATAAATTATCACCCTGTAACTACCTGTTGTTGAATGTTTAAACTGGCTATGCTTATTCTTATATGACAGACATAGTTCATAATAGAACCCACACTCAAAAGTCTTTTCAAATTATTTTTCGGAGATTGTCAGTCTGCATTTTGATACAACCATCATAAAATTCTAGATCAGTCATACCGTGAAGACTTATTAAAATATAAGAAATTCTGTTTATTAGGTTTGATCATTTTAGTATTGGGGGGAAAAACTAAACAGCAAAGTTGAATATCTTTCTGAATTATAGTGTGAAATGTCATTTTTCCCCTAACATTTTACTGAAACTCAGAAATAGTATTTCAAGTTTTTGTTGAAATAATTAAGCAGAGTTGGTAGATAATAAGTAAATATAGGTGATACCCCATTATATAGTAAATACCATTAAAAGGACGTATTATAATTAAAATAATTTGCCCTGCCTCCATCTCATAGTTACATTATTGCTTTACGCTAAGGACACAGGGAAATCTTTAGAGCAAATAATAAAGTGTATAAGAAATGCTTTTTCTGCCTTCGTTCTCTTTTCTTACCTCATTCACACCACTTCCCATCATCATCACCAACAACAAGAAAACCTGCCTTAACTACCAAAGATAACAGAGATTTCCAGGAGCTTAGAAGAGGAAAGAAGTGGGGTTCATGTGTGTATATAACACTCAATTTGTATTTATGTTCTTGCACTTAAAGCAATTCATTTCAATTAAATAATGTTGCATGCCAGGTCCTAGGGATACAAGACAAGGAAAACAATATGTACACATATAAGTATATGCTGAATAAAGACAAAGTAATCTAGGAGCAGCAGGGGAGCACTAATAATTGGGGGATCAGGAAGGAGGGCCTCCTTTAGGAAGTGGCACTGGAGCTGATATTTAAGAAAGCTACCAATTCTGCAGGTATAAAGGAAGAGTATTCCAGACATTAGTGACAATCTCTGCAAAGACAGGCAGGAGGCGGAATGTCACATAGAACAAGTAGGAATATTTGGGTTGTAGAGTGTGTTTGGGAAGTAATATGAGATCAGCATGGAAAAATAGATTGCATCTAGATTTTGAAGGGCTTTCAGTACCAAACAATGGATTTTATGTTTTATACTAGAAGCAACTAGGAGACAATAAAGTTTCTCGAACAGGTCAGGGTCCTGGTTAGATATTTTTAAAACAATTCCTTGGCCGTGTAGAGGACAGATTGGAGAAGTCGGGGGAACACTTGAGACCAAGAGCCTAATTGGCTAGTTTTTTTGGTGGTTGATTTGAAAGGTGATATGGTCCTGAACATAGGGTAGTGTCTGTATGAGTGGACAAAACAGGCGTGTCTTGGATCAACAAGATTTATCAATTCATTGGATATGGAAGATGAAGGAGAAGATGGTGTCTGAGGCAATAAATTTAAGCAACCAATTAATGGTATCCTTGGCAGAAATAAGGAATTTAGGAAGAGGATGGAGGTAGTTTGGGGAGTAGAAAGGTAATGAGCTCTGTTTTTGTTGAATTTGAGATAACAGCATAACCATATGAAGATGTTCCACAGGTAGGTTGTTAGTGATTGCAGCTTTGGAGAAGGTAGAAGCTGATGCGTAGATTTGGGAGTCATTTATTAAGAGATGAAAGTTGAACCTTTGGGAGCTAATGAGCTCAAAATGGGGAGACTAGAAGGAAAAGACCCAAGACAGACCCCTTGAGGCACTTTGAAAAGGGGATAGATATGGGAAATGATCCAACAAAGCCATGTTTAAGTGTAGAGGAAGAGAGCCAGAAAAGTATAGTGTTAAGAAAACTCAGAGAGAAGGTTGTGATCAAAAAAGGAGGACTAAGCAGAGGCCATTAGATTTAGCAGTGAAACTCATCAGAGAAAAATATTGCTGGGAGTCACCTTTTATATCCAGTTCCTTGGTGACTGAATACAAGGAGAATATCAAATATGCAGAGAAAAGTCAAGCAGGGCTCTTAAGAGACATTGAGCTTGAGGGATTAGAATTGTGGCAATACAAAAGTAATTTCTAAGAAAGTATTAATTATCTGAAATTCCACTACAGTGCAACAGTTTGGATTATCTGTGGAGTTCATTATTATGATATCTTAATTTCTGTGTTAATTTCTGTGTTATACCCTGATACTTTTAATTCCCCTTTACCTCCTGTAAGGATACCTTGAAAGACAAACAACTATCTCCTCTGGCCTAGGATGGGAAAAATAAATAAATTTGACATGTTTTGAATTCCCAGACCATCAGACTTAGCATGTACAAATATTCAATCCGAAGATAAGTAGGAGAGGACATTGGAATTAAGACCTGTATTCAGATCCCAACTCTGACCTTTAATAATTATATATAACCATGGGCAAATCCCTTCATATCATTGAGCCTTAGTTTTCTTAATTGTAAAATGCATACAGTGCCTCAACTAGCCTTTTCTGAAGATTGAATAAGGTAATACATGTAAAACATTTGTAAATTTTGAAATGCTAACTGCTATTATTGAGTATAAATCACTTTTGTATAATAAATGGTGGTTAAGAAAAAAGGCAAAGGTAATAATGTGAAGATGGGATTAGTCCACAGAAAACCATTTTATATTTCATTAGCAACAGCTATGAGTCAGATTGGTGAGGGTAGGTAATAAGAGTGCTGGCAAGAAGCTGGAGCTTCCCTAGGGCACATTCTAGAAAGACTTCTACCACACTACCTTCTATAGAATTGAGAAAGGTATATGAGAAACAAAATAATCATAAAACCAAGAAGTGAAGATTAGCCTAACCTGAATTACCTGACTGTATTCCCTTTTGAGCTGGGAGATTCCATTCTGCTTGTAAAGCAAGTTTTTCTCTCTGACCCAGCTTTATTGTTTCTCAAGAAGAATGGCAGTTGTCAAAATTCCACTCCACCCTATTTCTAGCAACAGACTCCTTTGAGTAATCAAGACAATTTTTGTTTTGGCATTTTATCAGGATGTAATTTCATTATAGTATCTCTTCATCTAATAAAGTTCTGTTGAGTTAAAATTGAATTTTAAACCTGACTAATGTGGCAATTTTTTTTTAATCATCTCAGTTTGCTCTGTGATGAGAACATATATAGTATCTATTGGGTGGTTAAGGTTTGACAGATGCCCTTATTATATGTTGGGTTATCCCCTTCCCCCCCTTTTTTTTGCCTTTTGGAGGGGGGAGGGGGCAGTTGGGGTTAAGTGACTTGCCCAAGGTCACAAAGCTAGTAAGTGGTGTTAAAGTGTCTAAGGTCACATTTGAACTCAGTTCCTCCTGACTCTGGGGCCCATGCTCTATTACATTGCGCCACCTAACCAGCCCAGCTTTTCTTTTTCTAAATTTAAATTGGTTCAAAATGGTTTTTTTTTTCCTGACTTATGGTACGTTTAATATGGATATGCACGTAAAAACAGACTGCTTCTACTTTTTGACCAATCACAATCTCTTAGCTATATAGGAAGTATGTAAGGGCCAAGAATTAGACAAGGGGAATAGTTGAAAATGATGGCAATATTTGAAGTTTCAGTAAAATTAGACATGTTGGTTCTGATAGCTAGCTAATTCATGTCTAAAACCAATGCTAAGTTAAGTCATATTTAAAGAACTTGCTAGAATATATTCGACTCTTCTTAGCATCATCGCAGACCTACCCTCATTCTCTGCCCAGGAACAGAAGAAGTAGCTGTAGTAGTGCCTAAGAAATACGTGAGCTAAAATTTTAGTTAGTTTTGCCTGCTTGCAAAATCAAATATTATAGCACTACATTTATGCAGGGATTACTTAACTGATGATCCCAACTAATTGGAACACAGCACAAAATCGGGAAGTATGGAACTGCCTTTGAGCAACCAAATTAGATGTCATTTTCTGCATGGAAGTTCATGAATTCTTTATATGGGAGAGCTTTTCAGGCCCTTAGAGCCTGTTTGTACGTGTTTTAAACACAGCTTTGATAATCTTGGTTTTCTGTTTTCTCAGTCCTTAGCAGATTAGAAACCAAATAGGGAACTGCTATAGAGGAGACATACTGGCAGCATCAGGAAGTGCTAGCTTAGTGAGGGAAAAGGTAAAACAACTTTTAAAAACAGACATAACTCATAAACATAGCAGTTTGCCGTTGCATTTTAACTGCAAAAATTTTACATTTACTGACTATATCACTGTATTTTAACTGCAAAAATTTTATATTTACTGACTCCATCACTGTATTAAAGCATCACAAAGAATGTCAGTTGTTACTAACTAGTGCCTTGCACTTAGTAGACATATTAATAAGTGTTTATCTCATTTAATTCATTGAATTATGACCACAGGTACCAGCCTATAACAGACCAAGAGAAATTGCTTACAAGTAACCAACTGAATTTTTCTTACTTTAAACATCTGATCGCATCTCTGATGGGTATTATCTTTTCTTTTTTACAGGCTCAGTAGATGAGGGAGTCACTGAAGGACTACCTACACTTCAAAGCACCTCTGGCACTAATACTCATGCAGATGATGAAGATCGGTAAGTACAAACTTATTAGAATGCCATGTCTCTTCCACTTCTACTCATTAGAACTGCTACTAATCTCTGCCCATCCATACTTTGTGGTCCTGTGCAGTTCTTATTCATAAAAGATCCTTTAGATATTTGGGTATACATGCATCCATCAATTATGATAAGTTCTGCTCCATAACAAATAGTACTAAAGAACAGTTTTGTTCTACTTGTTTGTAGATTTAGTATTAGTCTAGTATAGGGAATTAATTACATTTCCTAGTACAAAATGTAATGCTAATTAGAATGGTGAACATAAAATAGTGGCATTATAGAAGGTGTCAAGTGGCAGTCTTCAGGGCAGGAAATATAAGTACTCAGGTAGGAAGACTTGTTATAGGTATTCCTGAAAAATTTTTCCACTTTAGCCCAAGGGTTTATTTAAAGAGCACTGTCTCTTTTCATAATATTTTTTATCAGACATGATTGTGGTTCCTGAAACATAATATTAAAACTTTTTTGTTGGTGTTTATAAAATCGATATTTTACATCTTATTAGTTGATGTAGAAATCAATCATGTTCCATTTTTATTGGAAAAATTGATAAATTAGATAAGAAAAAATTGTTAATTTCTGTAAAATACTGAAGCTTTTCAAAATTACACATTGAGCTATCTTTCTTGAAATTCTGTTTTATGTGTTTTAGAGAATAACACAGGAACTGAGCAGATAAAATATTCATTCCTCATTTTAGCAAGCATTTATTAAGTGGTTACTCTTTGCCAGGCATTGTGCCAAGCACCAGAAATACAAAGGAAAAACAAATCTTTCTTGCCCTCAAGAAACTTGATTCTAATGAAGGAAACAAAATGTAAACCCACAAACACTGAAGAATTTAGGCTAAATTGTGTCATGGCCTTTGGGGTTAGGAGGTGTAAAACTTTAGTGAGATAAGTGGTAATCTTCATCTGAGAAACATCGGGTGCGAGGACAAAGTTATTAAAGTTAGAGGAATGAAAGTGTTAGACCCCATATATAGGGAGAAAGGGGGGGTGTCCTTTGATTCTAGAGTTTAACCAATGATTCTGGACATTCTTTATTCCTAATTTAGAGGAGGTTTTTATGTTTTTCATAATGCTTCAGATACTGGCTTTCTAATCCATCAGTCATGAAAATAAGTTTAGAAAAGACATTCAAAATTTATTTGACTTGCTTAAAATAGTTCAGTTATATATTTGCCCAGGCTTAAAATGAAAATATGGATGCCTTTTGTGGTTCTTGGTTTTGTTTGTTTGTTTTTTAGATTGGAAAATGTTCAGTATCCCTACCAACTCTACATTGCTCCTTCTACCAGCAGCACAGAACGACCAAGTCCAAATGGTCCAGATAGGCCTTTTCAGTGTCCAACTTGTGGGGTCCGATTCACCCGCATTCAGAACCTTAAGCAGCACATGCTCATCCACTCAGGTAATGTTGACTTACTTCTCTGTAGTGGTCTAAAGTATGATGATTCTTAAAATTTGTGTACAGGATTCTAGTCAAAATGTATTTGATTATATAAAAGCGAGGTGTTTGTGAGCTTTACAATAAAGCTTTCTAGGAAGAAAAAATCCCAGAGCTAGAAGGGATCCAGAAATAATACAGACCAATTCATATCTGAAGCATTATGCAGTAGATAGCATTCCTAACAATTTCCACTTGAAGACTTCCACTTGATGGGAAACACATTATTTCTGTAAGGCAGCACATTCCTTTTTTTTTTTTAAAGGAACTCTGATCACTTGGAGATATACATATATATATATATATATATATTTTTTTTTTTTTTTTTTAAATCTGGGGACAAAATTTTGCTTTTCTGAAGCTTCTTCCCCAAACTATTTGTAGATTTCTGTTTGAGAGTCAAGCAAAATAGATGTTAATCCCTCTTCTGCAAGATAGTCACCGTTGCCACCAAAATACCATCTAACCCAGGGACTTAAAGACTTTCTTTTTCTCCAAGCTAAGCGTTCCCAGTTCTTTTGATCAGACCTTGTGTAGCACATTTTACAGTCTCATCAATACTCTGGGCCTTTCCCTTAGGATATACACAAACTTTCCTCTTTAAAATGTAGCACTAGAACTGAATGTAGTACAAAGACAAAAGTTTGACAGGATTATCAATTCCCTTATTTTATGGACACTATATTTATGCAGGGGTCTTTTTGTGAAGAATACAGTATAAATCTTAGAGATCTACATAAGTGTGAGTCATTTATTGTTGTTATTAACCCTTTGTTTTTTGTTTTACATGAACTATTATGTAGTTTCCTCTCCATTACCCAGTGCTTATATAATTGATACTTTTAAATCAGATTTGGAACTTTACATTTATCCTAGTTCATCTCATTGATTTCAATAGTATATTGGAAAGATATTTTTGGATTTTGTTTCCATCATCCATTATATTATAGCATATTTTAAAGTCTCATCATTACCCTGGGTCTTTCCCTTAGCATATACATCAACTTTCCTTTTTAAAATGTAGCACTTTAAAGTTATCCCTACCAGCTTTAAGTTATGTGTAAATTTAACAAGTTTGCCATTTATCTCTTTAAGTCACTAATAAAATATTTGAACGTGACCATATGATATACCATCTCCCCATGTTGAAGCCCATTATTTGAAGTCTCATAGCAGTAATCATAACCAACAATAGTGGCACACATCAATATTATCTCCTGTTTCTGAAGTATTCTAGAGAATGTTTTTTGCTAGTCATTTTGGGTTTTCAAGTTACACGTGGCCACAAAATCACGTTTTAAAAATCTTTAAAAGCTGTTTGATTTAGGCCCTCCAAATTGCTTCTTTCATATAAACAATATTCTTTCTTCCCACACAGGCATTAAACCATTTCAGTGTGACCGCTGTGGGAAAAAGTTCACCCGGGCTTACTCGCTAAAGATGCATCGCCTAAAGCATGAAGGTAAACGCTGTTTCCGGTGCCAGATATGTAGTGCCACTTTCACTTCCTTCGGGGAATATAAACACCACATGCGGGTTTCCCGGCACATTATCCGCAAGCCTCGGATTTACGAGTGCAAAACTTGTGGCGCCATGTTCACCAACTCTGGAAATTTAATCGTTCACCTGAGGAGTCTGAACCATGAAGCGTCAGAGCTAGCAAACTACTTCCAGAGCAGGTGAGGTGCACAACAAAAATCTAACCAGGGAAACTGCTTATCTAAACTTTCTCTTCCTACTTTTAGGGCAGCCTGCTATGCTTTTTATCAGGTTTGCCAGCTAACTGCAGTCACATTCACTTTTAACGCCCACTCCACTATCCATACTCTGATCTCTTCTTAATTGTTCTGAATTATATATGTTTTATATGCTCACTATTAAGATTTTTTATAGTAATCAGAACACTTTTAAATGGCATTTTTAAAGTAACAGAAAGCTAACAGTATAATTCTTTAATATTAATGTTATTTGCATAGTGCACTACAATACAATTAACCATATCAAATCATTTTTTACCGTTTCTTTTTTCTTTTAAGCTCTATGAAAATATTTTTATCAAATGGAGTATTTTTATAGAGGAACCTTGGAGCAAACTGTAGTAGATCAGTTGCATTTGTTTCCTTTTTACCCATTTGAGCAAGATCAATGAAATCTCCTCTTCCTTTTATCTTTCTCCTTAGGTAGATTGCTATAAATAATAATTTTCAGAATTAAATTTCTGTTTTCTCTATTTTTTTTTGATACTTACTGAAAATTGCCTGTGTCTTGAGCTCATGAACACAAACATTCTTAACTTTAAAGTTAACATTTTTAAAAGGATTTTGTATTTTTGGCAATATTCTATTTGTTACCAAAGTTCCATTTTTCCTGAAAGCAAAACCTTCTTATTTTAGGGGCAAAATTTGCTTAGTAAATTTAGTTCCTGCTTCCCAAAGATTGGTCTCCATTTGCTTTTTAAAGGAATTTTTCATTATTTGCTTTTAAAAAGGCACATTGGCCAAGTTTTAACTGTCATTTTATATCTTTGTGATTGCTATACTACAGAACTTTAACTGTATGTGTACAGTTTTCTCTAAGCTAGAAGATCGTAATTTATTATGTGAACCAGCTAAGCTTATTTAGGCATTATACTTTGAAGATTAGCTGAATGTGGTTCTTTTGTTTTATGTAACTAGTCTCCTTTCTAGTATCATCTTAAGATTTTATCAAAATTTATACATTGAATAAATATTTGGGCCCGTGCAAATTTTCATTGTACTTTCTTTGATGGCTATTAAATAATCTGGGAAAGTCTCTGGTCATGAAAAATGTTGTGCCTAACAGTGAAATTCTCCTAACTCAGACATGATGAAAGACTTAACTGAAATTGGTAAAATATTTAAAGCAATTAAAGATTTTGAAGCATTGATTTTTAAAGATCAAAATATATCCCTTGTGTAGTGAAATTTACATTCAAATAACTAGTTGGCACTGCGAATAGAGCATTGAACCTGAATTTAAATCCTGTCCATACACTTAGTAACTGTGACTCTGTTCAAGTCTCTTAACTTTTGACAGTTTCTTCTGTAAAATAGTACCTTCCTCGCAAGGTTGGTTTTTGTGAGGATAAAATGGGATAATAGTTGTGAAGTGCTTTGTAAATCTTAAAGCACTATACAAATGCTGGCTGCTGTTATTACTACCACTGCTATTGCTTAAAATTGGCATTGGAATCTGAATAAAAATCTTTTTCAGAGAATTAATTCATAAGTCTTTCTTATATTTTCATATAGTGTCTGAAAATGACTTGATTTTTTTTATTTTTTTGCTTTTTTGAGGGGAAGGGCAAGTCAGTTGGGCTTAAGTGACTTGCCCAAGGTCACACAGCAAGTAAGTGTTAAGTATCTGAGGCCAGATTTGAACTTAGGTCCTTCTGACTTCAGGGCCGGTTCTCTATTCACTGCACCACCTACCTGCCCCTTTGATTTTTTTACTAGGTAAAATATTCCTAAATCCAAGTATACATGAGAGTTTAGCTTCCTAAATGTATTGTCTAGTACAGGGGTGGGGAAACCCTCCAAACACCAATTATGTAGGCCACATGTAGCCCTCCAGGTCCTCAAGTACAGCCAAGTACAGACTTCATAGAAAAAATCCCTTTAATAAAAGGACTTATTCTGTGAAACTTGGACTCAGTCAAAAGGTCGCACCAAAGGACCTAAAAGGCTGCAGGTTCCCCACCCCTGGTCTAATATCTTTTTGAAGTTGAATTTGTGTATAGTTTGGTAAGAAACTGAGATAGATATTGACATTTCATTCAAAAGATATGCTTGTTTTAGTGAATATAATGATGGGATCAATTTTGTGTTTTCGTAAAAGGTCTCTATTGGCAAAATATTTTTAAAACACTTCCATAAATACAGTGTTTTTATGTTACTAAGAAAGATATCTCTATAAACTGGAAAATAACACCGTCCTCTAAAACAATTTACCATTCATGCACAAACGCACCATTATTTTTGTTAGTGTGAGAATGTATTTTCCTTACTCCTCTGTTAGTGTGTAGAATTTTGATATCCTTAAACACTAGGACCAAGTGCCTTTTATGATTGTGACACTTTTTTATAAAATCACTAAAATGTAGTGTTGTTTTTTGTTTGTTTTTCTTACGGATTCCATAGTTCTCTATTTGAATACTAATAACCAGCACAAATGTATTCTTTTTTTTTTTAACCTTCTTTGTTAGGTAAAAATGTCCAAAATGCCTGCTTTCCACAAATAGTCTTTAAAATCAACATATAGAGTGGTTGATTCTTTATCTTGTGTTTATGCAGTTAGGCATTCTTCCCTTAATTTGCTCATCAAGCAAATATTTTTCTAACTGTCAGTGGATTTTTGACAGTATTTTTCAGATGCAAATATTGAGCTAAAGGATGATAGGCCCATTCTGTTCTTAAGCACTTTTACGTAAGTGTATTGGTATCCTCAGCTCTTTAGGTACTTTAATGATTAGATTTACCCTGTTTACTTATACCCTTGAATAGCTTTGCAGATAGCTTTCTTTTTTCTTTAGAGAAGAATTTAAATGTTTTGATATTTAATATATTGGTTTAGTGTTCTTGGATTTTACCAGTAAAACAGGGAGGCACATCTAAAATAAAAGGTTGTGGTAACTGCTCCAAATACCAGTTATGTAGACTTTATTTTTCCAGTAAGTGGACATAGTTTTGAAAGCATTCTTCAGCCTGTTTACACATTTTTACATTTATAAGCATATTTCTATCCATTCATAGAACATCTCCTCTCCCTTCCACCCCCTAAAAATCCAGTAATATTTTCACTGTCTCTACACACTGTAGTCTTAAAATGTATGCGTGCCTACTAGCATTTCATTTTTATTTCTGATTAATGTAGGAATTCATATTCCCAGTTTAACATTTTCATAATTTTTATTTGAGGTTTGAAATATCTAAAGATCATTTTCTTTTTCTTTTTTTTTTGGAGGGCAATTGGGGTTGAGTGACTTGCCCAAGGTCACACAGTTAGGGTGTGTGTGTGTGTGTGTGTGTGTGTGTGTGTGTGTGTGTGTTAAGTGTCTGAGGATGGATTAGAACTCAGGTCCTCCTGACTCCAGGGCTAGTGCTCTTATTCATTGCGCCACCTAGCCACCCCTAATGAGCATTTTCTTAACTGAAAATAAATAGGATTATGATAAGAAACTTTAGAGAGGACAGTAATTTACTAGAATATGAAGCTGCTATAATATGGAATTATAAGGAGTCCTAAATAGTGCATGTTTGGTCTCCTTTATTTTGATTTTGCTCAGGAACAATGCTGTTTTTAAAATACCTGTGTTGTGAATCAGATTTTCTTTTCTTAAGATTTTAGTATTAATTTGGGTGGGCAAGGACTTTTACTACATTTAGTGCTTCTTTGAAAAGTAACGTTGTGTTTTGTCCTTTGCTCCTCATTTAGTGATTTCCTAGTACCGGACTACTTAAACCAGGAGCAAGAAGAGACCCTTGTTCAGTATGAGCTTGGAGAACACAGTTTTGAAAGCAATTCGTCTGTCCAAATGCCTGTCATTTCACAGGTCTCATCAACTCAGAATTGTGAAAGCACTTTTCCCTTGGGGTCTCTTGGTGGTCTGACAGAAAAGGAGGAAGAAATGCCAGAGCAGCCAAAGACCAATGCCAGTACTGAGACAATTAGAGATGACCCCCCAAAATTGGAGCTGTCTTCTATTACTATTGAATAACTTCATGGTTTGGCATCATTTTTGTTTTTGTTTTGTTTTGTTTTAGTAAGTGCCTGTTCTTGGTTCTGTACATTTTTTTAATTTAATTTTTTAAAGAAGAAAAGATGTAATGGGGGGGGAATCCTTTTTACTTTGTTAGCTATGCTTTAAAAAGAAAACTGCAACAAGTGTCATTTTTCATGACAGAGATCGCTCTAAGACTGAGTGTGCAATAAGATCATGTCAAATCATCATAGAACCTGTGATACGCTTAAGGAAACTGACTGACGCAAAACACTTAATAATTTCTTCTTCCACCATTTAGTGTAGGTTGCCTCTTCTCTGCAAGCCATTGGGTAAAGAAGAAATCAGAAGACTTTTAATCTCACTAAAATGCAAATATGTGCCAGAAATGCATTACCATACATACCAATGTCCTAAGTAGATACTTATTCCTCTACTTAGGACCTTGAACAATATTTTGTAAAGCCTACTGTTTTCTTGAACTGTTTACAGTAAAGTTTTTGTTCTCAAATGGTAAATGTTTCTGAAACTTAACAAAATTGCCTTTTTGCAGCTTTGTCATTCTTTTTTTATGGTACTCCATCCTTTAATGTTTCACACTTCTCCAAATACATATTTCTTGCTTATGTGGAGGTATGCAAGAAACTTTAAAGTCCAAATGTGCATTCGAAATTGAGAAAGGAGAATAATACACATCTTGTCCTAACAGAAACTAGTCTACACATCTTCATGCCATACTTTTTTGGCTGAAAATTTGTTTACCTGAGCTATGACTGTTGATGTTTGGCTAAGTGGTTTATTGTCTAATCCGGTTTCTTCTTGCCCCATCTTCAGTTGTATTTTATTTTTCAAATACTGGCCCAGTTACAAATTTATTGAAGTAAAAATATTGGAATCTTTTATGCTTATACATATATATGCATACTGTTGGTGATTTTTATTATTCTGTTTGGGATAAAACCAGGAATTCTCTGTGGAGGCCAAATTCTTAACCTAATAGGGGGTTGTTTACAAAAAGTCTATATGACAGTGATAAATGGTCCTTTTTTCCAAAATCTTTTGGACTCTTGCCAGGTTTACTAAAGTCTGCAGTTACTAGAGCTTATATACAGACAATTAAAGCAACAAAGTAAGAAGTTTGTGATTCTATCTTCTCTAGCTTTAAAAAAGGTTCAGTTAGAATTGATGGTCTTATGTTCATGAAGGCATCTGAAATGATCTGACAAGTACTTTTAGGGTAACAGTAACATTAGAGCGATAAGATTAGTGAATGTTTCTTATGCTGCTGTGGTGTGGTGTTGGACTCCCAGAGTCAGCTGAAGTTGAAGCTTCTATGATGCTAGTGATTATGTTTTGTAGCACATCTAGTGCCATTAAAGCATCACTGATCTTGAGCCAGCCTCCAAAGAAATTACAGGTTGATTTCATGGGTTATGAAATTTGAATTAATCCTTTATTTCTCCATGTGGTTACAGAAAGTGTAGAATAGGAAAGGAAATGCAAAAATAGTACCCTGATTAAAACATAAAATATTTATATTGTTGTCAGGTGCTGGGTGGTAATTTGTATAATTATTTTTCATAGAAATGTGCTAATTTCATTGGACCAATTTCCATTTCAAAAATTGACTAATTCATTGTCTAAATTTAATCAGATTTTGGGTTCTCTTTCATTGCTTTCTTTATGAAGGTAGAAATGGTATAAAATTAAATTACATTCCTTTATAACAGAACTTAAATAGTTTCTTCAGAAGGATTTTAATAGTAAATATTTTCTAATTTTTACAAACACAAAGGTAGGCAAAGTTAACTCTTGCAGATTTTTCTTGGAATAAAGGTACTTGCTCAACTTTTTTTTTAAGTGTTCTTACCTCATTTTCCAATCTTGTTTCCATCACCCTACCTTGCTTCCATGAAACTATTTTGTTTCTAATTTTGTTCCCAAATATAGAGAGGGCTTACCTGTGAACTTTTTAGGAAGATAAGTAAATAGTATACCATCAGTTGCACCTCTTTGCAACTAGGTTAAGTTACTTTTTGCAACAGTTTGTGATCTTTTTGAAACAGTGCTGCGTCCTTACTAAAGAAAATAGGTTTTAAAATTTATTTTAATGTATTGTTCTATCTTTTTCTGTTACATAATAAATAAAACTTAGTTTTATTTTTAAATCAAAGGCAAGAAGTGAACCTTTTCCTCCTCTCCCATCTCCCAATTCCCCACCAAAAAATCAGGGAGTTAGTAGTGTTCCCATTTCTTTGGATGGGGAAAAGTAATACTTATATATAGTGAATGTGAGGCATTCATTTCTACCTTTTTGACATTTTAGTATCTCTTTCCTTTTTATTTAATGTCTACACACAGCTACAGAGGGGAAAAAGCAGTGTTCAGGGTAGAAGGAAGAAGTAAGTAGAATTAAATAATTCCATCCTTCCATCCTGAGAACCAAGCAATAAGGTAAGAGAGCTCTCTGCATAGTAGTTGCTCTCAAGGCAGGCTGACTGTATTCTCAATATGAGATAAGCAACACTGGGTACTCTCTACAAATAGAAATTTCAGATGTCCAGATTTCCAGGTTTGTGTAAATTTGTAACAGCCTCTTAAGCTTCCCTAATTCCTTACTACTTCATTACTGCAGCCCCCACTACCACCACCACCAATTTATGCTAGGTATTTAGAAAATATTTTATATGAGAATATTTAAATGAAATCCTTGGTTCGTTTTTGAGAGGAAAGGTAGATAGGTTATTTCACTGAAATACATTTGGTACAAGGATATTTGTCTTATAGGTCTGTGTTTAGGAAATTAAGCTATAGAATTATTATGGATAGTATTTAATTATGGTTTATTTCTAATTTCTCTGAAAAAGCCCTGAAAGCAATTTTTACCATTAATTTATGGGAGAGCATATAAGTGGGTGAAAATACCAATGCTTATTTTGTTTTCCCACTACAATTACCACCACGATACCTAAGCATTGGAATGTTTTCAATTTTAGATTGTTTAACAGAGCTATCTTTTTTTTTTATGTCCCCCAAAAGATAGTGCTGTGTTATAATGGGCTTAAAGTTTTAGGATGTATCATAAATTGTCTCTTTTAAGCTAAGGGCTTTATATAAGAAAAGCCTTTTTTTAAATCTTTTAACTATTAAATAAGTCCAATTTACCTTAGGAATGAGCAAAGGTACTCATAACTAACCCCTTGATGCCACATGTCACAGCTACATTAGTTCATTCTATCTTCAATCTTGTTCTTTCCCTTAGCAATGGTGAAAGTTCACTGTACTCCCATCATGCATAATAATATGTATTGGTCAGCCGTTTATCCTTAGTCCACAGAAAGCATTACAGCCATTTTAACATCACCAAGTGTTGTTCTTTCCAATATTTAAGTTATAAATCCATGTTGGGGGGGGAATCTAAATCTTGGGGCAAAGGGGGTAGGAAAGAATTGGTATTTTGTTACTGTAATTTTTCTGTAAGAGGTTGTACATGGGAAGTCTTGATATTATTAATTATTATGACACAATTTTATAAAATTTAATGAGTTCTTGGATTGCTCTTAATTTGAATTTTAAATTATAAAACAATCAATCTAGTTTTTATAAGTTCTCAAGTGCAAGTTGACTTAAGGGGGTAAAATGTTTCGGTGGTTAGCCAAAGTTTATTTAGGCTTACATGATTATACAAAAATATTTCAAATTAAGTTCTGGATCACAGTAAATGTAGTTCCATATGTGTCCTTTAGTTCTTTTAAACAAAAATCTGCTATCTTGCTAAAAAATTTTTTCATTAGTTTAATAGAATGTTTAGCAAACTTGATTTACTGTTAATTGCTCAATTAAATTATACATCCTGAGCCAAATTCTTCTAGTATCTACATTCTTGACTAAGAGGAGCTCCTTAGAAACTAATTTAGCCTTTTCAGTTTCCTAGGGTTAAACTATTTCTTATTAATCTTATTGGCCTAAGAGTGCAGTAACCAAAGCTACGGAAGGATCTTGTCTACTGGTTCTCATTGTAAAGATTATTTTATAATGCCTTGGTCTCTGCAATTTATCATAATCAGCCACTCCCCCAAAGTACTTCTATTTACCACTTACAACGTAATGCAGTTGTTGGAGCACATAAGCAGGTTCCTCTTTAACTCGAGTGTTCTGTGGTTTCACTGAGAGGGATTTAGGATGTGGTTAAAAATCAGCTTATTGGCATCTCTGTCTTGCTAAAGGAGGACCTTGTGGGAGTGCAGTTAGAAAATTACGTTAATGTGAAAGAGCATTACCATTGTAAAGTAGGTAACTAGAAGATTATTGAAACGCCGTCTCCTTCCCATTTATGGTCATTTTCTGAAAACACTCCAATACCAACGTTAGGCTTCGAAAGTTGGTTTGGGGAGTTGGGTTGAGAGCATAAGAAACCTAGTTTGCTCTTTTAAAGTAGTAAAACAAAATTATGAAGACGTGAAAAAATGGTATTGCAAAATGTGTACCTTGAGGAGTTTATAAAGCTATGAATAGTCCAGTAGGCTTCTTAAGTTATCAGATTTAAAAACATTAAATTGGGCCTCTATTAGTTCATACCTGTTTGCCCCTTTTGGTTTCAAAGTTGTCCAACAATGTGTCTACTTCCTTAGGAATCCCCTAATTAGCCCATAATGTTTAGTAGACAATAATGATTCAAGGTAAAACACATTACTCTGAATTAACCGTTCACTGAACCAATGTTAGAACCAATAAAGAAAAGCATCTCTGGCAGTTGAAAGTATCATTTAACATTTAATGCAACTAAAGCCCTAAGTTATTTGAGGCTATAGCTATGTGTGGGAGAATTATTAATAGAAGTCTTACTTTCTTTTTCAGAAGGAAATCTTGTAACCTTCAAACCAAACTAGTCACTGCATTTTTCTGTTTTGTAATAAATCAATGCTCTTAAACACATTTATTACATCATTTAATGAAGACCGTTTTTGTGGTAGAAAAGTACGAAAGGATTGATTTTTGTGAAAGTGAAATTCTTAAAACAGAAGGACTAACTTACACACTAAATTCTCATGAGATAACATATCCTTGTTTGTATAAGTAGTAATATTTTCATAGCCTTTATCCGTATAATGTTGCTGAGGTACATAATTTTAGATTGTCATAAAAAATTCATTTCATGCCTCAGTAACTAAGCTCTCCCCTCTGTAGGTTCCAAGTAGGATCTACTTTATACCAAATTTCACTCTATAGCAAAAACTGTTATAGTGAAGTTCTAGTGTATATAAGAATAGTTTATAGAGAGCTTAGGAATTCAGGTAACTGCAAATATAATTTTTTATTCATACTTTTGACAAGTAATTTTTTTTAGTAATTTAATTTTGAAGTGCCTGATTTAAAACAAATTCTTCAGTTGCTAGCTCTTTTAAATTAACTGAATTTTTTGGGTAAGCCTCTAGTCTTGATTTTAGCTATGATCTTTTAACATACTATCACTTTGTTCATTCAAATTTTAGTTAGTTTTATGATTCTTAAATTCCTTGGTTACACACACACACACACACACACACACACACACACACACACACACACACACACATTTCTAACCATAGGTGGATTTCATGATGCAGTTGAAGGAAATCCTTTCCTTTCATGCTTCAGTATATGAATGAGTTAAAAAAATCAGTTTCTGGACATGTTAAAAATCTTATTGATGAATGCTCACATACCAAAGTACATCTGATGAGGGAAAAATGTTTCTTCCCTGCTTTGTGGGAACATTAATCATCTTCCTCTTGATGTACATTAAGTTCCTGTTAGCATTAGTAGAAACTGTTCATTTTAAGAGAAATCTCTTTCAGCCCCTAGGAGCAGATACTTTTAGCAAAAATCTTTGTTGTTAAATTGTAAATGTTGTGTTTCCTTAAGTGGGTTTTTCTGATTATCAATTTAATTCTCGTGTTGACAAATGCTATCTTAAAGTCTCTCATAGTGAGAGAATAGCAAAGTTTTGACAATTGCACTGCTTTTCAACTTTCATGTGCCTGATACGAATGGTTCACATCAGGTATTTGGAAGAAATAAGACCACGAACTTTGTTCATTTTTTTTCCTAAAAAGTAATGGCTTCCAATGCTTATATTATAAGAGATTTTAAAACATTGTTTTAAACTTGGGGGAAAAAAACCCCTGTGGTCCCCCAAAACTTGGTTTTTGTCTGAGTTTCCAAGACTATTTAATTTCTCTGATTTCTGGTGCCTCGTGGTGCATCAGGTATTGCCTGCCTCTTTTTAGGGCATCTTTGTGGCACCTTATATCCAACTTGGAGGATAGTATATGTCCCAGTTGCACATATACCATCTTTTCAAAAGCCATTTTATAAAAGTCCTAGTATTTTAATATTTAAATATATATATTTGTGAAAGATACTTTTAGAATGGACCCCTTTTTTTTAAAATTTAAAATTCTCATTTTTTAGAATAAAATGAAATTTCCAAGACTAATTGTTTTTCTCTATAGCAACATAAAAAGATAGTCAAATTGAGGTCGAAGGCCATAACCCGACTATCATAGAAGAAATCGGTGGTGGTTAATGCAAAACATGAAAAGCAATGACCCTTAAAGAGACACATGAAGGAAACAATTCGTGATTTTAATTCAAGAGAACTAGATTTTTATATGAAACTCTGCTTTTTTAAAAATTTCATATTCACTGCCATAGTAGCTCAGTGTTTTACAGAGCTAACAGGTCTGGCCCCACCAAAAATAAAAATAAAAACTGTACCCCACTGTCTTCCGGATGGGTGACTGTTTTGTTTAACTGATGCATGCTTTAATATTTTGCCTATGTCCCTGGCAACAAGGAAATTTGGGGATGATTTTTCTTAACCCTGCCATTTTATGACGTTCTGGGCACAGGCAGTTTGTGAAACCCTTGAGATAGGATAATGCAAGAGGAAAAATGTGAATTAAATTATGTGGGTGGGTGGTGTTGTGTATTCTCCCACTTCTTTCCCCCCCCCCCCCCAGGTCCTAGCAACAGTAAAACTTTTAACTGTGCCAGTCCCCAATCACCAGCTCTATATCCAATTGTCATCTCATTCAAACACAGCTTCTTTTGGTGACAGTGGCCACAGCTAAGTTACTTGGCATGTTTGACTTTCAACAACAGAAATGGTTTTTGTTTTGCTTTTGTTTAATGTGTACAATGTTTAAAAATTCACATTTTATATACTAGTATCTGGCTATTAGTATTTTTCAGGAACCATAGTTCTTGGTGGCTATATATGTGTATATATACATATATATATATATATTTTTGTGACTTTTTTGTAAACTAAGTGCCGTTTGAACGTTACAATCATTTTTAGAGTTGTATTGTAATCAATGTGAATATCATGTTTTTTCAAATCTGTTCTGAGCCTGTAGTGTTTGCTTTGTGATCCTACGTGTACTGTATATATTCTGTATAGTAACATTGTACCGAAATACTAGCTTGTTTGATATAAGGAGAGTTATGTATTGATTACTTTTTTGCTAGCCTGATTGTTTAATCTTTAAAAAAAAAGTTTTGAAATATAAAAAGAAAAAAATTTCTCCAAACTGGTCCTTATTGAGGTCCAAAATTGAGGTGCAGTTGGGCAAAAAGGGCAGGGAAACACTAGCTTTGAGTGTCTTTGGATAGAAACATGAGGCTAAGATTTTTTCATTAAAAATATATTATTAATGTTTTATGGAGTAAAATTTTTCTATTTGTTGTTATTTAACCAAATATTTCTCAACTCTTTGGCTGAACAGTTAAGTGGTGAATGGTATCTGAAGGCAGAGAAAACAATATAAGCATTGTTCCTAACTTGTGTCTCTGGAAAGGGACGACTTTGCTTGATGCTGTGTCTCACTTTCTTGGATAAATGTGCAGAGAACTGGAACAATTCTTCCTAGTATTTTACACACCCTCAGTAATACAAAGTGAACCTGTAAAGGAGTCTAACCCTGGAATTATCAGATTTTCCCTCACCGGAAGTAATGCATTTGAATATAATAAATCTCTCTCTCTCTCTCTCTCTCTCTCTCTCTCTCTCTCTCTCTCTCTCTCTCTCTCTCTCCCTCTCCCTCTCCCTCTCTCCCTCTCTATCTCTCCCTCTCTCTCCCCCCCTCTCATTTATTTCCTTTCTGCAGCAGAAATTTATTGAGTAGCCCCAAGAAGTTTGGAAAAAAAATTAATGCATCTTCTGAGGAATGCTTTAGAAATCTGTCCTTTTGCTATTTTTTTTTTCATTTCACCTGGCATGCCTCTGTTCTTCCTCCCAGCCAGCCCAACTTGTTAGTCTTGGCATGAGCAAGAAGTCCCAGAAGATCCACTTCTTTAACTCTGCATGCTCTTTCAACCCATGCAGATACGTGGTTTAAGTACACACCCATTTTACAAATGACTTCTTTCCCTTACCACATGGATTCTTACCTGTATTTGGAGCTCCAGCTGTTATCACTAACCAGCTGTATTAACTTTCGAAAAGTCACTTATCTTCTTTTTTTTTCCTGCAAAATTAGGGGATTGAGCCTGAACGCTATTAAAGGACCAGAGGATGGGCAAAGTGACTCCATTCAATAGGTAGAACTGGCGTTAAAAGTTTTAGGTTCCTGTTAGGGTGATACTTTGATGTATGTCTGTCTCTGACTCACCCCTGACACCCTACTGTTTAAATCTTATTTCCTGCTAGTTAATTGAGTTAACATCTACAAACATTGTAGATTAATGTAGATTCCAGTTTAACATTGATCTGTCTTTGGCTGGAGTTAAGTAACTTAATCTCGTTTGCAAAAGGACCAAAAAAACAAATTAGAAGTAAAATTTAGCCCCAGACAGGTTAAAATCCTATATAAAAATGACTCTTCAAAGCAGTGGTTCTCAACCTTCCTAATGCCATGACCCCTTAATACAATTCCTCATGTTGTGGTGACCCCCAACCATAAAATTATTTTCATTGCTACTTCATAACTAATTTTGCTATTGATATGCTGGATGTATTTTCATTGTTACAAATTGAACATAACCCACAGGTTGAGAACCGCTGCTTTAAAGGGAAGGGACTCTTAAACTTGGGGAAGTGGGTTATCATAGGACTTAAACATCAAACCAAATAAAAAATAATTTTGAAGCCAAATTTGATAAAAAATAAGGAATGTTAGCTCTTGAAAAGCCGCTTTGATAGTTTGCTTGTAAGAAAAAGCTACTAGAGATAGTTACACTCTGATGACAGTAAACATTAGATATCATTATGTTCAAAGTACTGTGTTAAGCATGTAATGCCCAGAGCTGAGAAATGGAGCATCTTGTTTGTGGAACAGCCAAGAGGCCAAGTGTCACAGGATCAAAGCATACATGGTGAGGGTGAGGCATATATACGACCAGAAAGAGAAAAGGGGGCTAGGTTATGAAGTTTTGAATGCTAAAAAGCATTTTGTATTAACTCCTGAAAGCCACGGGGAACTGCTGGAGTTTATTTCAGACTGTTGAAACATTGAGTATGTTTAGATTAGGATAAATACAATACCTGCTTTACAAGTACAAGGGACAGAGGAGAGAGATGTAAATGAAAGAGATTTAGGGAGTTTGGGTGAATATGTATATGAGTCAACACATAATTAGGAAGGTCTTAACAGGCTATACAAAAGCAGAATGGGATGTATAAGGATAGTGGGTCTCTTTTCCCCAGAGGTCTTCATTGTTATACTGTAAGAGGTGATTCTTATTCAGCCCTTTCTAACTCTTGAGATTCTGTGATACTACTTAATTTGTTTTAAAGGAACAAAATTTACTCCCAGCCTCAAATTTCTGCTCCTAAGATTGAATTGCTGTAAAGTCCACATCAATGATGAGCTTTATCTACAGCACGGTTACCCAAATAGACAAAAAAATGGAGTAGAGGAGGAATAATACACTGTCATAAAATTTGAGTTAGACCTCTAGTGATTTGTTTTGTAAGATCTCTGGTGGTCTGAATCTTAACAATAAAGCAAAAACAGGTTTAGAATGAGCAACATTTGCTTAACTGCTCCAACTCTGGGACAGAGACAGTGTAGTTGAAGAGAAGGAATAGGCCTGCATCCAGGATCTTACTTTCAGGACTTTTCTTAGGAGAGGCAGTTGAGCTGGGAGGTGGTGTTCCCGATTTCGTGTATGTCCAAAAGCTCTGCCTTTGAACTTCTTAGGGTCTATTAGGAGAGGATTGAGTTTTTAATTCTTCAATCATATCCAACCAATAATCTAGTCATTATCAGTAGGCTTTGTTAGGAAATCCTGCCTCTGAGACTTAATTCAGTATGACCAATATCAGAGTTTTTGAGGTAACTCATCAGGGAGGCAACAGCAGGATTTTCAGCAGCAGCATAGCTTGCACTTAATACTTCACTTCTCACATAATATATAACATATAAAATGAGGGGTTAGTAAAAAAGATGCCTTCTGCCATGTTGAAAAAAATCATCCTATAAGCAAATATTAACTGAAAACACCAATAAAGCAAATGCAACTGGGTTACTGCCCAGACAACCTACCTCAGTTCTTTTCCTCCACTACCCACCTAGGGCAGAGATAGGGTCAAAGATTGGGCTAGTTCTAAAGAACTCTGGGAGCAGATCTGAAGGAGCAAGTTTGAAAAGGTCCCTGGTATAAAGCAAGACTCTTAGAAGCAGCCTGGAGTCTGGAAACACCAAGTCCTAAGAAAAGGAAGTAAATTGGAAATTAAGAAAATACACAAAGAAGAGGCCACCGTGTCAAGTTTAAGTGGAAAATTTTGCTTACATGTCCAAAATAGCAAAAGACAATTATGTCCTTATTACTGCACTCAAAGAAAAGAGGTTAGGATTTGTAGGTCTCTTTATTAAATGTCATCCTGCAGAAAAAGTTCTACCTACCTTGCCTAAAATCTAGTCTACAGTAAATGCTCTGACTACAGGAAGGAAAATCTGATCAAGTCCTAACTTACAATGCCCCATTGTCAGCCTTATGAGGGGGTGGG
>CM053582.1:194974990-195001966 GCA_028627135.1 Pseudochirops cupreus | reverse complement strand
AAGGAAAGCAACTCAAAGTGGGTTAACAATCTTACTTTAATCAATCAAATACCATTTACCTAGTTCAGGGGAAAAAGTCGGCACCCTGAACTTCAGAAAATACAAACAGAAGTTACAAACAAACAGAAAAACAGATCAGCAGACGGCTTCCAGAGTCTGACCATTACATCAGTTACCTAGTCAATTGCCAGAGAGGGAAGCACCAACATCTGGGCTTTTCACAGCCGGGGGGCTCAACGGCTGCCCAGAGTCTCGTCTGGCCAAATCACACAACTCTTCTCAAAGTGAGCCCCAAACCAAAACCTCACATCAGGGTGTGAGAATGTCACAGCCCTCTAGACCCACTGCCCAATCACAAAGCTACAAGGCACGGGCATTCCTGGAAAACAAGCCTGGCGCCACAGGCTCCACATGACCACATTCAGCCTATTAGGGAACAGAGTATACTTTCAAATATCCAAGGGTCCTCAGAGTCACGTAGCCACTAGCAAAGGGCCTAGGGGCAGGGAAGATCTTCAGATTCCCATAACACTATCTCATGGAATTTTGGTATTCTTTCTCAAATTCATTGGCAAACTGTTAGAAAAAGCTATCTTTTCTAAATGCTTCCACTTCCTCTTCTTTGCAGCCCTTTCCAAGATGGCTTTTAACCCCATGACTCAAGGAAAGTTGTTTTCTCCAAAGTCACCCATAATTGCTTTATTACTAAATCTAGTAGTTTTTCCTCAGTCCTTATACCCCACTTTTCTGTAGTTTTTGGCACTGCTGACCACCACTTGGACATTTTCTCCTTTGATTTTTGTGATAATACTTTCTCCTGGATTACCTTCTATCCAATTGATTACTCTTTTTCTTTTTCTTGTTTTTTATTTATTTGTTTGTTTGTTTTGCTTTTTGGAGGGAGGAAGGTAGGGCAATTGGGGTTAAGTGACTTGCCCAACATCACACAGCTAGTTTTTGTGTTAAATGTCTAAGGCTGGATTTGAACTCAGGTCCTCCTGACTCCAGGGCTGGTGCTCTATTCACTGTACCACCTAGCCGCCCCTTGATTACTCTTTTTCAGTCTCCTGTGCTCGTTCATCATCTATCTCCTGCCTCCTAAAAACAAATAATTCTCAAGACTCTATCCTAGTTCCTCTTCTCTTTTTACTCTATATTCTACTTTTGTGATCTTATCAACTACCATGAGTTCAAATATTATCCCTATATGAATGAGTCCCAAACCTCTGTATTTGTAGTAACCGTAATCTCTCTCCTGGGCTCTAGTCTCACACTGACAAAGACTTGCTGGATATCTCTGTCTGGGATTCCTATTAATATCTCAAACTCAGTATGTCCAAAATGAATCCTGTCTTTTTCCCACAGATTCCTTCTCTCCTCCAAACTTCTTTTTCTCTAGAAGGAAACACTGTCTCTTTCCAATCACCTAGTTCAACCCCAAAAAGCATCCTTGACTCTTTCTTCTCTTTCGCCCCTCCCCTCATTCAATGTTGCCATGGCTCCTTGATGATACCTTTGCAGTGTCTTTTAAATCCACTCATCTCCTTTTCTCCACTCCTATTGTCAATGCCCTTGTTCATGTCTTCATCACATTTCACCTAAACTATCAGAATAACTGCCTGATCAATTTCTTGTTTTTAATCTCTCCCTTCTTCAATTAATTTTCCATGTTTGTTTTCGTTAAGTCATTTTTCAGTTTTGTCTGACTGAAATATCTCTTAGCAGAGATATTATAATGTTTCCTATTTCATTCTCCAGCTCATTTTTACAGAGGAGAAACTGAAGCAAGCAAGGATAAATGGCTTGCCCAGAGTGACATAGCTAGTAAGGGTCTGAGGTCAAATTTGAACTCAGGGAGATGAGTCTTCCTAACTGTAGGTCCTGTCTCTATCTGCTCCTGACTCTAGGCCCAGCACTGTATCCACTATGCCACCCAGTTCTCCATACAGTAGCCAAAATAGTATTTTTAGGCATAGGTCAGAACAAATAACTTATTTACTTAAAAATCCTTCAGTGGCTCATTGTCTATAGGACAAAATATAAACTTGTCAGCCTAGAATTGAAGGGCCTCTACAGTATGCCTTTAACCTATTTTTCCAGTCTTATTTCATATTATTTCTCTTTATTCTGTTACGGACAAATTAGACTAAATATTAATCATTTCCCCAACTCAGCATTCCATCTTCTCTCTCCATTCTCTTATACAAGTGATCCCCCCATCTTCTCAGAGATGAGGTGGTGCAGTATAGATAGAGTGTTGGACATAGAGTCAGGAGAAAAGCGTTCATAATACTGTTTCTGATACTACTGATACTGTAATTATATGGTCCTGGAAAAATCATTTAAATCTTTGTAAGACTAAATTCTCTCCTCTAGAAAACGTGGGTAGCAATACCTCACTGGGTTATTATGAGAATGAAATGACATAATATATATAAAGCTCTTTGTAAGTGTCAGCTATCATAATTATTAGTATCTCAGCCTTTCAGAAACCTTCTCCTTACCCTTTGACCCAACAATACTACTTCTAGGTCTGTATCCCAAAGAGATCATAAAAAAGGGAAAAGGATCTACATGTACAAAAATATTTACAGCAGCTCTTTTTGTGGTGGCAAAGAATTGGAAATTGAGGGGATGCCCATCAATTGGAGAATGGCTAAACAAGTTGTGGTATATGATTGTGATGGAATACTATTTGTGCTATAAAAAATGATGAGCAGGCAGACTTCAGAAAAAACCTGGAAAGACTTTTATGAACTGATACTAAGTGAAGTGAGCAGAACTCTGAGAACATTGTACACAGTAACAGCAACATTGTGCAATGACTAACTCTCATAGACTTGGCTCTTCTCAGAAATGCAAGGATCTAAGACAACTCCAACAGAACTCATGACAGAAAATGCTGTCCACATCCAAAGAAAGAACTATCTAGTCCAAATGCAGATTGAAGCAAGCAATTTGCTTTTGTTTTTCTTTTGTTTTGTTTTGTTTCTTCTTTCTCATGGTTCCTCTCATTGGTTCTAATACTTCTTTACAACATGACTAAAGTGAAAATATGTTTAATATTAATGTATATGTAAAGCCTCTATCAGATTTCACACTATCTTGGAGAAGGGGAAAAAATTGAAAACTCAAAAGCTTATGGAAGCAAATGTTGAAAATTAAAAACAAATAATTTTTTTTTAATAAAAAGAGGAAGAAGGGGGTAGGGGAAGGAAAAACTAATCAATATATAGGAACACACTAGCTTTGTATATAATGTTAATCAGTCAATAAGCATTTATTAAATGTCTACCATGTGCTAAGCACTGTGATAATTGCTAGACACTGTCAAAAATTTGAAGAATGAAGAGGTTCTGAAAGTCTCAGATGTCATTTCTTTATTCCAATCTCAAGAAAAATCTGTTTGAAGGAACCAATGTTTGAGAAGAAAAAAATGAAACATAAAAAAAACCCCAGTAAAATATATTTAATATGATTGCACATTTATAACCTATATTAGATTGCATGCCATCACGGGGAAAGGAAAAATTTAGAACTCAAAATCTTACAAAATTGAATGCTGCAAATTAAAAATTAATTAATTAAAAATTGAAAAAACAAATATTAATGGGAAAAAAAGAAAGAATCCTTCTCCTCCAAGGTTCTGCTCAGTTGGTTACCTCACAATAAAGCCTTCCCTGGTCCTTATTTCTCTTCTACCTGTGAGAAACATGCTTGTGGGGATCACAGGACTTCCCAGGTAGGGTCAGGGAATTAGCCCAGATGAGCTTCTGCTATCCACTGCTTCCTTGGGGGCCCTTAGGAATGGCAAACCCCTTCTCCCTGAAAGAACTCAGAAACAGAGTGTGCAGAGAAAGGTGTTTATTATGCTTCCTCAATTTTCTCACTTTATTTCCCTATATTCCCCCTATATATGCAGTTTACATAGGCATGGTAGTGAGGATACTTGTGACCAAGTGTGACCTCTAAGTAGGTCAACATCATCTCCAAAGGGCCAAGAAGCCTGTGGAGGTGGGGGTAGGTTGGAGGGTAAACCTTGAGAGGTGTGATGAGATGGTTGATCCAGACATGAGCCCTTCTACTGAAGTGAGGGTGGAATTGGGATAAGCTGGAGTTTATGGATTCCTAAGACAAGGAAAGGACAAGTTCTCCAGCTCTTTAGGGTCCAACAGAGCCTTTTACCACACCCCCACCCTTCTAGTTTCCTCTGGTCATTGTCATAATTCCAGGAAGGCCATGATCTCAGTAAAATAAGATAAGTAAGCTTCCCCACAGCTATGTATGGGGAGAGTGAAAACTCAAGCAGTCTGAAATTGTTAACTGCCCTCTTCCTCCTCCATTGCTGCTGTTAATCAGCAGCAAGCCTCTCAGGAATCTTTCAACCGTCACTTTCATTTCTTTTGTCTGCTTTCCTGCCTCTGTGGGCCTCTCCTCCTGGCCAGTGGGAGTCAGGGACAGCCCAGGCTCACTCTTCCTCTCTTGCTTTGGGACCCTTCCCCCCCCCTTTCCTTGCTGTCAATCAGCATCCTTATTCTGTGTAAACCTATTTGTCAGCCACTGAGAGATAATGGCAGGCTTCCCTGTGACTTCCCATTAGCCTCGAGACTTAAGTCTGCCTCTCAACCAACAAGACAGGAGACAGTTGGGAAGGGAGCTTGACTGCACTAGGGTATAAATTCTTGCACTGTCTTTTGTAACACACCTCTCCTCCATGATGAGTGATGGGGAAGACCACCCTCTTCTCCCGGGGAAGAGAATAAACTCCTGTTCTTATCCTAAGAGATCTCTATGGTTTTGTTTTGTTTTTTTATTAAAAGGCTGAGGGTTATTTTTCATCCCAAACAGCTATCAATTATCTTCCAAAAACTTTTGTGGGAGCAAAACAAGATACCATAATATCACCTCTTATATACCCATCCCTCCATTTTAACCCATTTCCTCTTTCATTGAGGGCATGAAATAAGTGGTTTTTATCTGTGTATTCTCATACTTGTCCATAGTAGGCTCTTCATAAGCATTAGTTAAATTTTAACCAAATTGTCCTAACAAGACACTTATCTTGTGTATGAGAAATCCAATGGACTGGGGATTTCTGGGAGATCTGAGATCTAGTCCCGACTATGCCATTATTTGCCTGAATCAGTCTGGGTCAGACATTTTACCCGCGTGAATCTCTATATTCTAGCTTTGCATCAGAGTGACCTGGATAGTAAAGAAGGTCTCTTTTAGTTATGTTGTTCTATGATTCTAATTAAGAAGCTATAACAATACAAATAGCCCCTGCTGTTGGACCCTAGAGAGCTGGAGAACTTGTCCTTCCCTTGTCCTAGGAATCCATAAACTCCAGCTTATCCCAATTCCACCCTCACTTCAGTAGAAGGGCTCATGTCTGGATCAACCATCTCATCACACCTCTCACTGCTCACCCTCCTACCTGCCCCCACCTCCACAGACTTCCTGGCCCTTTGGGGATGATGTTGACCTACTTAAACTCATTCCTTAATTATCAAAATCCACTCATTTCAGTGATTCTGAACCCCTAGCTGTCATTGTATAAATCCTCCTCCCCAATCCCTACTGCCTGTTCTCTTGATCCTATCCCCCCCAATCTGACTTCCTCCCTGTAATATCTCACTCAAGATCTACCCATGCTTTCCACTATGCTGTCTTGAATGCCTGCTTCACAGGTAACCAATTTGCTTTCATTTTAAACTTTTTCCTTTCTCATTCCTTCCATCTTCTGGGACTCACTGAGACCTGGTTCCCTCCTAATAACATGGGAACCCTGGCCACCCCTTCCAGCACTGGTTGCATTTTCACTAATGCTCCCTCCCCGGTGAATACTAGTTGTAATGGAAAAGTTAGAATCCTCCTCACTCACCATTGCCAGTTCCAGACTCTCACCACACCACCATCACTCAGTAGTCTCTACTCCTTTGAGGGTCATTCAATCCATATTTATCCAATTCTCTCTATTATTGTTCAAACTCCAGGACTTTTTCCTTTTTTTTTTTCAATTAGTTCAGAGCTTAGCACATAGCCTTTCTCTCCTTCCCAATTCCTACCATTGAACAAGGAGATACTCCCTCAAACATCCTAACCTCCCAGTCCTTCAGTTTACTTATTTCTCATGACCTCTTCCTCTATCCTACTTCAGCTACACACAGGCATGGTCAAACCCTAGACTTTGCCTTCACCTACAAATGCTCCACTTCTTTTTTCATGAACTCTGAAATTCTTGTATCTGATTACAATCTTTTGTCATTCTATGTTTCAGTGCTGTTCATCCTCACTGTAACCTGCAATCCCTCCACCTCTCAATTCTTTCCTAGGCTATCATTTCTATACTGACTCACTATATTCTCCTTCTTTCCCCATTTTGACCCATAGTGAACCAGTTCACCTCCATGTTAATCTCTTTTATTAAGTTCCTTTCCTCCTCTTCCGTTAGCCAATCCTGGCCTAAAAAGTTCCAGTTTGACTACACTTTCTCAGCCCTCTTTGCTGGATCTTTATCTAGGTCATACTTGCTAACCATGGGTATCCACAAGGCCTCTTTCCTAGACCCTCCTCTCTTTCCCCTCTATGCTGTTATGAATGGTAATCTCAATAGTTCCCACTATCTCAATGATCATCTCTATTCAGATGATTCCCAGATCTATTTATCTAGCTCAAACTTTTCTCTAGACCACCAAGTTCACATCCCTAAGCTGCCTTCTCACACTGCCTTCTCACACACTCACACTTCTCACACTCCATTATCTAGGACCTTCTTACCCTATAACATCCCTCTACCATATTGGTCCAATTAAAATTCCAGCTTCTGTAAGAAACCTTTCCTTGATAATGCCTTTTCTCTGAGACCACCTCCAATTTATCTTGTACATAATTATTTGCATGCTGTCTCTCTGTTTTTCATCTTTCTTTGTGACCCCAGCATTTAGCTAGGTGCCTAGTACATTGAAGCACTTAATAAATGCTTGTTGACCCTCACAAACTCTTCCACTCCTTGCAGCCCAACCCCAGAACTCTAGGATCAATCACTTAAAGTTTAGGTTTAATCCGGTTTAGTTTCTCCCTAAAGGGGAGAAATAGAAAGGTACTCAATGTACAATGGATTATAGGACACCTATTTATTTCTTCCACACAATGGAATTGTTTAATACACAAGAGGCTCAGAAGTATGCATTAGCAAACACTTTTAAAAGTAGCAGTAATTACTTACAACTACTGTCATGGTCTCCCAAGAGTTGCTGCCTAAATATCAAAACAAAATACTTTGTTGGACTGCTGAATGGACAGTTAACCTTCACCTTTGTTCTGTATTATCTGAACCACTCTTTCCATGTCCATTCCATCTTCTGGCAAGCCAAACCAAGAAACAGGTCCGTCCTTCTCTCAGTAGTCATCTTCTCCAAGGCACATTGGAAGAGTTGGTTAGGGATTCCTTGAACAGCATAGCCAGTAATAACTGAGGTCCCAAGAGCTCCCAACTTATCTAATTAATAAATATGCCTCTGAGTCCGGACATATCCATCTCAGGATCTTTGTTCAGATATGTAAGCTCAGGAAAGAAAGAAAATGCAAGAATCAGCCAGAACCTTTAAGATAAAGTTACAAATTCAGCTAGACCAGAACATGAGCTTTGGCTGCCCTGTGTCTATAGTAGTGTCCTCTTGATACAATCACCCTTTGCTGATGGGGTACAGGCTCTGGGACCCCCCTTAAACTCTCCTTGAATCTTCTCACTTGATGAGCAATTTGCCAGAGGTCATAAAGCTTTCATTACCACTAGACCCAAATATCTGTTACTAGCCTAGCCCCTCCATTGTCCAGTTACTTCCCACCCTTGATCCTCCCAAAATATCTATACCCAAATCTGTTACCCTTAAACTAACCTAGCTCTCCATTGTCTGTTATCTCCAGGTAGTCTCCAACTATTTCCCACCCTTAATCTCTCATTACTGGAGTCTGACCTTATTTGACTCCTTCTGAAGACCCTCTCCAAACTCCTCCTCTAGACCACACGTAAATCCTCCCACAGCCTTTCTGTATGTAAGATCCATTTTGCTTCCATGAAAGGGCTGAGAATTATCTAGTGCAGACTCACTCCATGTCAGATTATTCTGGCCTGCTTATCCAGTACAAGTGGCACAGATACCTAGGCTCCTTAAGAGTCTACCTATTATGGTGAATATCTAATAAACTTTGCTTTACTTTGGTTGAGAGAAGACTTGAGTCGAATTCATTCAGCAGGACCTGGCATGTTGCTATTTTGGGGTCTCGAGCACCCCTAAATCCTGAACCTCAACATTTCTGCCCTCATGGGACCAAGGGACTAAGAAGGATATTTGTTATCCCAAGTCACTTGGTTCAGCATATACTTTATGGTCTCTTTACTTTTCCTCTCACAAAATACCCCATCTTCTAACTCGGAATCTTTTCACTAGTAGTCCTTCAAGCCTGGAACTCTCTCCCTTGTAACTTCTGCTTCCTAATTTCCCTCACTTCCTCTAAGTCTCAGCTAAAATCTTGCTTTCTTGAAACCTTTTCTAGTTCTCCTTAGTCTCAGAGTGAAGCACTAAGACTATCTCCAATTTATCCTATACATATCTTGTTTTTACTTGCTTGTTTGTTTTCATGTTGTCTCTCTTATTGCACTAAGTTCCTTGAAAGCATGGACTGTTGGGTTTTTTGCCTTTTTTTTTGTATCCCCAGTGTTTAGTTAGCACTGTACCTAGAACGCAGTAGGTACTTAATAAATGCTAAACTGATTGACATGCTCCATAAGATACACTCCAGTAAGGGTCATTTTTGTGTACATATGGTACCATAGAAAGTAACTGTCTCTGAATGCTTAAGACTCTAACTGAAAGCCTACAATGATGTAAAAAGACTAATATATAACCTAGAATGAAAGAAGATTCTACCTGGTGGCAGATTTAGACTTAAAATCTATGCTCCAACATTTACTAGTTGTGTCACTTCTCTTAAACTCAGTTCCCTCATTTGTCATATGGGGATGATAATACTTTTATTATATTCTGAAATAGATTTATAAAAACTATTACTTTTATTACTGACTTCACAGGGTTGTTAGGAAGAAAGCATTTTCTAAATATTAAAGGGCTATATAAGTGTCCAGAGTTCTTACTAGGAAACATAATAATTAAAACCAAAGATAAATGAATATTTGGTATCCATATAACTGAAAACTAGTTTAGCTTTTTTTTTTTTTAACTAAATTGACTGAATTGACAGACAGATGGTTTTGGCATCCAGTAGACACAGCCACACAGTTGAAAACTAAACACTGAACAGACACATAAGTGGATTAAATTAAATATTTATACTTCCCTACAACAGATCTTTTGTACAAGGCAGGCCAGTAAGCCAGAAGCTTTAACAATGAAAGGGAGTGGGGGCTGGTTCTTGTTGACAATGCTTCCTGCAGTTCAGCACCCATACTGGTGAAGTGGAAAGCCTCAAAGCCAGGGAGCAGACCAGAGCCCAACCCAGCCCAGCAGCTATTTCCTGTTGTAGGAATGGGAGTTCTAGTTCAACTTTCAGAAATTCACCACATTTTGTAGCCGGTCCTCCAGGGGAAGCTTTTGAGATATAGGAGATAAGGTTTTAGTCCACCCAGAGGCCTACAGTCAAACAATGAGTTAAGTAATTCCTTGGAGGCAAGGAGAAGATTGAATAAAAGAAGAGGGATGATGAAAATTGGAGAAAAGAGAAAGAAAACAAGCCCATCCCTTTACGTGTTGCCTTAGTTGCCTGGTTCATACCTTTCACCTTTTGAATTCAGTTGTAGAAGAGGGAATGAAATCCCAGAAAAGAAATTAAGGAAGGAAAGGATGTAGAACAGAAAAAGACCTTAGCTCTATTCTAACCACTTTATTTTGCAGCTAAGGTTATTGAAACACAAGGAACTGAAACACTTGCTTAAAATCTCAGAGGTAGTAAGTGGCAGATCCAGCAATTGTCACTGGGCCCTGCCCCCAGACTCCAAATCTAGTGATCTTTCCATTACACTATCCTGAACTTTCCCTAAATTACAGCTTCCTTTTCTTGCTCCAACAGGAAAAGGACTTTTAACCAGACACAGCCCTGAGGGAGTTTCCACAGCTTTTCTCTTATCTAAGGTTGGGGACCAGATATTTGTCATTTTCACTTAGGGATTTCATTTGCAATTACCCTGGGATTCCAGGTGATGCATAAATATAACCAACAGAGGATATCAGACCCGTTGGAGCCAAATTCCAGGGCGGGGCGGTTATCTGTTTGCCCCCTGGTGCTAGACACCCAGCCCTGGAAATGCTGTGCAAGACTGCTTTGTTCATTCTCCCTCCAAGGCTTGAATTTAATCTCACCTCAGCCTAAGGAATGACACATCAAAGGAGCAAGCTGAGCCAAACAGAGAAGGGTCCATTACCATTACCATCTATGATCCTGCCGTGTACTTTGGATTGTAGTGGCTAAGTTGGCGAATGCTACAGAACAGGGAGTGGAATTTTATTCTGTTCCTCCCTTCCATTCTGAGTCAGCAAGTAGTCAGTCATTGACTGAAAGCACATCAGTTAGCAAGTCCTGGCAACTGCCTTTTGCATTGTTCCCATTGGTTTGTTTTGGATGGTTGCTCAATATGTAAGCAGAAGGGTGTGCAAACCATTTGTATGAGATTTAGGGCAACAACACAGTCGAGCTGAAAAGGCCAGGCTGGGACTATTGCTTCCTAGAAGCCAAACCTTTAATAAGATGTGCAAATAATCAACCAGTCAATCAAACATTTATCAGGCTGGTGCTACTAAGAATGAAACAATCCCTACCTGTGAGGAGTTTACATTCTAATGGGAGAGTCAACCAAGCATGTAATAAATGTAATACAATATAATTACAGAATAAATATAAAGAGAAAAGCACAGTGTTGATTCAGTTAGAACTCCTGACCAGTTCTTTAACCAGTACTCCCAGTGGCATGATGATGGCAGTTTAGCATTTACACACACACACACACACACACACACACACACACACACACGGCCAGTCATCTGTAATTTACCAATTTAAAGTTGCTTGGAGTAACTAAGGGATTAAAGGATTCACCTATGGTCACAAAACCGGTATTGGGATGAGGGGGAGCAGGACTTGAAGCCAGGTCTTTCTGGCTCCAAAGCCAGTCCTCTTATCTGCTAGGCATGTTGTTTCATATAAATATTTGCTCTTAGAAGCAAGACAATGCTAGGAACTGGGAAGGATTTGAAGAAGTATCCTGCTCTCCAGTAAGTTACAATATCGCTCAGGAGTTACTAAGAAACATAATATCTCTGTTGCTTGATAATCTATGGTGACCTTGGACACTTGATCCCTCTGGGTCTTGGTCTCCTTATCAAGTAAAATGAAAAGGTTAGACTGACTGACCCTAAGGATTCCTTCTGGTTCTAAATATATTATTCTAAGATGAAATTTCCTTCTTTTTTTTCTTCTTAAAAAAACAGAGAAAGGAAGGAATGAAGAAAGAAAGAGGAAAGAAAGGAAGGAAGAAGAGTGAAACAAAAGAAATAAAGGGAACAAAAGAAAAAAGAAAGTGTCATTCTGGATTAATGAGAAGGCAGCTAAAAGAGCAAAAATTATGATCTTTAGCTGGGGCAAGGAGTTGCACTTCGCAGCAGCAAGTGCTGGGGAACTCAGCCTAGTTGGGGGTTCTGATAAAATAGTTGGGCAGAGGGGTTGGGATATTCTATGGTTTCTCAAGGTAAATTGTTTTTTTTTGCATAACTACTCAAGTCCAAAGAGAAAGCTGAGGGATCCCTGGGGCAGGGAGGAGAGTTTACCACATTTACAAAATAGTTGGAGGGTGAGAGTGATTCTGTCTGGTC
This sequence comes from Pseudochirops cupreus, assembly GCA_028627135.1. Taxonomy (NCBI): domain Eukaryota; kingdom Metazoa; phylum Chordata; class Mammalia; order Diprotodontia; family Pseudocheiridae; genus Pseudochirops; species Pseudochirops cupreus. The sequence goes on along the minus strand of CM053582.1, from coordinate 194,990,081 downwards.
GGCCTCAGGCAATTCATGAGTCTGGGAATGGGGAGAAGGTCAGCTTCAGTCACAGCATTTAACCGGGGAAAGAAAGGGAGAGAGAGAAAATTTCTAACTGACATAAAAAGTTATCTCCACTTCACAGACAGCACTGAAGGTCAACGTTTAACAGTCTAATCAATGACATTCTGGGAAATGTAGTTGAGTTCAATCTACCAAGAGAAACTTACATTTGGCATTTTCAGGATGGGCACATAAATTTGTTGCTTTAATGGCATACTAAGAAGCTTTGGAACCATATTGTATGTCATGTGCATGGCACTTCCAACACACAAGCCAACATTATAATGGAACTATTTATCAAAGTCCATCAGTTACAACATACCAGAGAGGCCTACATTGGATGGGTACCTAAGAGTTAGGAAAACTTGGCTTCTATGTGGCTAAGATCAAGGCACTTAACCTCTCAATGCCCCTAGACAAGTCTCTGTAGAAATTATAGGGGAGCTGCTTATTTACATCAGTGATGGGAGTTCATACACCAGTGAAATCATAGGTCTGGACCAGAAACACACACACACACACACACACACACACACAAAATGCTCTGCTTATACACACAAAGCTGCTGAAAAACTGGGCCATCATGTATCCATTACTTTAAAAAACATTTCTCCTATAGTGATTTATGAAATAGCTGCTTTTCCACTAACAGCTAGGGATTAAAGAATCATGTGCAAGTGGCAGGGAGAGAAGCAAGGAGATTGGCTTAACCAGAGCATCACCAGGGGAAAATGAGGTTGCAGAGGTGGCAGTGGACGGCTGCAGGTCTATGAATGACAGACTGAGGAATTGTTTGCTGTGATAGCTAACTGAGCCACTGTATTAATAACTGACATTTTATCCATGTGGGGAACCCTTGATGTGGAAACTCCAAAGATGCAGATCTTCAATCGTGCTATTCTTAGCTAGGTAGCCCAGTGGATAAGAGTTTTGGGCCTGGAGTGAGGAGAAACTGAGTTAAAATCTGACCTAAGAAACTTACTTACTAGCTGTATGACTTAACCTCTTTGCTACAGTTTCCTTATCTGTAAAATGGGGATAATAGCACCTACCTTCCAGGATTGTTGAGAGGATCAAAGGAGGTAATAATTATAAAGTACTTAGCGTAGTGCCGGGTACCTAGTATAAACACTATATGTTATCTTTTATTATTAGCTCAGAGTAATAGTATTAGAGACTTGACCTTAGCCCTGAAAGTTTAGTGACTTTCGAATGGTCACATAAATAGTGTCTGAGTCTGCTCAGCTCTACATCTCCACCCAAATTTGTGTTGGGGGTATCTTTTTCTACTCATACTGGTTTAAGCTTCCATTCAGATGTGTTCTCTTCACTGTGAGCCAGGGGTGACTGGTGCCTCAGTTCCATTTAAATTGATTAACTTTTACAAATGGATATTTATTTTGAAGATATAACAAGTATAGAAGTATAAACATCCTGCCTGATATCTCAAGGGCATGCTCTCCTCATATCACCTTGGTCTCTAAGGAGAGTGAGTCAACCAGTTTCTACATAACATTGGTCCTACCAAGTTCATGTCCAAATGCTAGATAAAACCCGGTTTAAACTCTAGATGGGCTTAATCCAAATAGTCCAAAAGGCTTTTCCTTACTACTAGCCTCATTTGTATACTGGCTATAAAACTAGCATGGAATCTGCTCCTAGACCTTATTCTCTCAACCCCTAGGAGCTCCAGTCTCCATTTAAATTGAAAGAACAAATAGCAAGGCAAAGAACCAAAGCATATATTCACAGACTACATGTTGGCTTTGTAGAAGAAGGGCTAAAGACTCCTTCCCTAATAGCACAATCTCTCGGCTCTCCCCAGAATGCCTCTGGGCAGAAAGAAGTCTAACAAAGAGAAGAATGAGGTCTGGTCTAGCAGTGTCCTTTGTAATCTCATCCCTGTTCCTTCCCACCCCCCCCTTCCTCCTCAGTGTTGGCTACACAGCCAATCATTGAGGCTCCTTTGCACCTTGGGATTAGCTAGTAGAACTAGTTACAGAATGTTTATGCATGCTACAAAATTCTGTTGGGGATTACCTCAGCAAAGTATTATGCCAGTTTATAAAGACCAGGCCTATTGGCTAGTCTTCCATTTCATATGCATTATCTCATATGAGTCTTGTAAAAACCCTGAGAGATCTGTATTGCCAAAATCATTACCCTCATATTATAGTCCTGTTGACATCAGTTCTTTATCATTTCAGTCTTTGACTCCTAGTTCCCTAATTAGTCTCCCTGCTTTCATTTTCTCCAAATTCCATAGTATTCTACCCTGCCAGATTTGTCTTAGAACTATATTTTTGTATTTTGATGCAACTGTGATAAATAAGTTTTAATGTATCAGTTACCTTTTACATGACCAGCTCATCTTCTTTTCAGTCTTACATTTCTTTGTATCTGTTAGATAGTTGGTCTCTCATAGCTCTAATCACCAAAAAGGGATGAGGTAACAAAGCATTAAACTAAACTCTAAAAAAGCTGTTAGATAATTTATTTGTAAGGTGTGAATGAATACCTTCAGTAAATCAGAAATGAAGCAAAGTAATAGGATGAATAATAGTAGACCACATCTCTAAATGTCCTTAAAAGTCAGATCACTGAGTATAAGGTAGAGACGAAATGAGTGAATGACAACATGAAACTGGAGAAAGGGAAGCTATAAGCAGACACATGGAGCTTTGAATGTAAGCACAGGCAGGAGCAAAAGCCATAAAGAAAGGGGTCAGGACTCTGGGAGCAAGACTGTTTGGGCACAAGTTATATCATCGTAGGATCTGTAATGTTGAAGTCTCTAGACAACAAACCCCAGGATGATAATCCTGATCTCCTTTCTTAGCTAGGTATAACAGTTGATAGAACACAGGGCCTGGAGTCAAGAAAATCTAAGTTAAAATCTGGTCTCTGATATGTACTAGTTCTTTAACCTTGGGCAAGTCACTTAATCTCGGTCTGCCTCAGTTTCCTCATCTAAAATGGAGGCCATAAAAGCACCTACCTCACTGGGCTGTTGTAAGAGTCCAGTGAGATAATATTTGTAAAGTACTTAGCATAGTATCTGGCACATAGTAGGTGCTTAGTAAATGTTTATTCTCTTCCTTTTCCTCTTCCCCCTTCCCCAAGAATTCCATCATTGTAGACTAAAGCCTTTAACTCTGAACACAGGGAAAATCTGTTTATCTTTCTTTGTTTTAAATGTTTACTTTGTCTTTATAAATAGTGTTTATCATTGGCATTTGATAATCTAGGTGTATTTTTTGGGAATACAGTTGGAAAGAAGCAATTAAAGGGGAAACTGTTCCAAGAATTCCAAGAGAAGAGATAGAGAGAACATTCACATGTTTTGCAAGAAGTCATATCTCTGACTAGGGGCTCAGAGCTAACAACAACAAAAAAAAGATAATCATGATCATGAATCCTTTGATGCACTTTCCATAGTGGAGAAGGAACATTTATTCCAAGAAACCCATTTGGGCAATGAGTCATAGCAGGATGTGGGGCAAATTGGACTGGTTGAACAATCTTGATCACTATGCTATCTCCTTAACACTGTTACATGCCATTTATCCTGTGCAATACTTTGTTGATAATACATAAAAACTTGCCCACACCCACTGAATGCTTATCTATTGCCCTTTGAGTGACTCACAATTTTAATTCTTTGAAAACTAATATCCTATTATTTGCAGTCATATGGCATTACCAAAAAATATTGCTTAATAGCAATAATCTCAAGTTTTTCCCTTAACCAAGAGGTGGCCTTTTGGTTAAGGGAAAAACTTGAAATTATTAAAAGCATTTCATAATTTCTCAAATGCAACCCACTGGGCCTAGTTCATCATGCATCTGCCATATCTGTCTTATATATGTATTGATGAATCAACTCTGTGGGTTCTCCATCCAACTGTATGTCATAATCTAGACAAAAGGCAGTCTTTATCCTCTTGCTTTTTCGTGTGTAGATGGGTCTTACTCTTTTGAGTCCTTGTAGGGACTTAACAAAATTATCTCAGGAGATAGGTGCTATTATTATCATCTCCATTTCACAAATGAGGAAACTGTGGAGACAGATGTTAGTGACTTGCTCAGGGTCACAGAGTTACTAAGTATTCAAGGCCTTTTTAACACTTCACCATAATTGCTCTTCACACAGTAGGCACTAGGCAAATGTTGACTGCATAAACAGAAGGTTGGCAGGCTAACTGAAATCAGGTTTTCCCCCTGAAGATGTCATGTTCTCTTTTGCCCTTTCACAAGCTGACTGCTCCTCTTATGTCCTCATTCACTGTACGCAGAGGAACAACCAACATTCATTTGGTGTTCAGTGGCCACTTTCAAATGCATTGAGAGGTGAGGGAGAATGAAGTCATGAGGTCAGAAATCCTGTCTTACCTATTCTTTGAAAACCCTGCCTCTTTCCCATGCCTAGCACTGGGCTCTGCCCATGGGAAGGGTTTAATAAATTCAAATTGGATGAATGACATAAATGTTTCAAACACAAGTGACTATAGCAATAGGGAAGTAAATAAAAAGAACCAAGTTTTGGAGGAATGATAATAAATTCAGTCTGGGACCTGAAGAATTTGAGGCACTAGTGGACATTCAATTAGAGATATCCTTTCAGCAGTTGGAGATATGTAGGTCTGGAGTTAGAAGAGCAGGCACAACTGTAGATCTAGATTCCAGAGTCAGATTAATGAGGAGAGTGCAGAAAGGGAAGGGAAAAGGGCCAAAGACAAAACCTTGGGGAATGTCAGGCTTAAGGGGTGGGGAACAGGAAGGGCAAAGTGCCAGAAAAGGAGGGTTAGAAAGATAAGAGGAAAATCGAAAGAGTGTTAGGAAGTCTGGAAGGAGAGAATATCAAAAAGGAGGGAGACAAAAACCATGTGGAATGCTACACAGAGGTTAAGGAAGATGAGGATTGTGAAAGTTTATTGAATTTGGCGATTAGAAAGTTACTGGTTGTTTTGGAGAGAGTTTTTGGGGACTAGGCTGCTTAAGAAAATTTCTTGAGTGATTACTAGCTTGAGGTTGTATCTGTATGTGGGAAGGGGTGACTAGGGTAAATGGTGAATACTATTCCCAAAGAGCAACACAAGCTAGTGTGACTTCACTCGGCCTCTGGATAAAGATGGCAGGGTCCAAATGGTGACCCTAAGTCAGAGCTCACCTGGGCAGCAGCCAGAGTTTCCATGAACTACCCTGTCCAAGAGCCTGAGAAGAGAGTCGAAGGTCAGAAGCTAGAGCAGGGGTTTTGAACCAGGGAGTTTGTATGAAAATCAGGAAGTATTTGGTAAGATATGATGGCTTGTCGGATGTAATCCTCCCCCTTAAAGCTTAGCTCTAATAACAACAACAATAATAATAGGAACTAGCACTTGTACAGCAATTTAAAGTCTGGAAAATGCTTTGCAAATGTGATCTCATTTTAACTTCGTATCAACCGTGGGAGATAAGTGCTATTTTTATTCTCACTTTACAGAGGAGGACCCTAAGGCTGAGAGGTAAAGTGACTCACCTGTTGTCAAGAACACCTTCCCCCCCTACTTCCCCCTTCACAAACTCTGACTTGGAGGTTTTCTAGCACCTCACCTCGGTCCAAGGCTTTAGTGAAATTGAGGGAACAAAATGTGTGTGGGTGCTTCAGGTTTTTTGGTGATTATAATGAGTTCTGCTCTTTTATGAAAGGATGACCCAGATCACACTGAATAATCCTCCTATAGATCTTCAGCTATAGACTTTCCTTCTTTACCTTTCTTCATCCTCCCCACTCCAAGTCTGAATCATAGGAAGAGCAGGTATAGGAGCCAGAGAGCTGGACCTGGAATCAGGAAGACCTGAGTTCAAATCCAGCTTCAGACACTTCTTAGCTGTATGATGACCCTGAGCAAATCACTTAACAACCTCTGTCTGCCTCAGTTTCTTCTTCTGTAAAATGCCTCTCAGAATTGTTAGGATAAAATGAGATAATGTTTGTGAAGTTGATTGTTGTCACTTTACTGTCCTCCTATCTTCTTCCCCCACCTTGGACAAATTTTAGAGACAATGGAGGGGGAAGACTAGTGGGATTTGAAAGAGATAACAAGCTAAAACATAACTTCGAAGGATTTGAACTTAAAGAAACAGGACAATGCTGGCATCACTGATAGTAGAGGTGATCCCATAAAGAAATTCTAATTTGGTGTGGAAATTTTCATTCATTCATTCAACAATTGCTTATTTTGAGGTTTTACTATGTGCAAACTCCTAGGGATACAAAGGCAAAGGTGAAATAGTTCTTTTTCTCAAGGAATTGATTTTCTTTTACTGACAGGAATGTTGAATTTCAGTTTTTAGATGTTAAGTTTCAGGACATACCATAAAAACAACTCTGTATGACTTGATCATAATGGGAGGATAAGAAGATGAATGGGAGGAGAGAGTGAGAGGAAGACTTTCCTGTCATAGTTGGACAAACTGTATTTGTTATACTTATTTTGAACATCTTGGTAACAAGCCCTGTTTATGCCTGAGGCTGAAAAGGAGGGGACTGTATTTCACTGTCTCAGAGATAATGAAACAGTGACAAGTACTTCTTTGTTATGTATCCAGGAGTATTGTCAATTTATACCTGAATCAATGCAGTTTGGTGGACAGCATCTGTTATTCAACCCCTTCTACCGACCCAGTTTTGTGGATTTAGTGGGGATGAGGGGAAACACTAACAGAGAGAATTTAATCATAGAGCTTCAGGGGTACAGTACACTTGCTTATATAAGCCATCAGACCCACAAATAATGACAGTGAAATGTTTCATTCTTAGTATATATTGTATATTCCAAGAGTGGCAGCAACAAATAGTAGGCGGGTATTTACCGTTCCATGCCAGACATCATATTCAAAATGATACTAGAATTCCGTCAATGGGGAGAACTTGCTGAGCTCTACACTTGGGAAGTCTGTAGAATAGAAATGTGTGTCAGCCTGGCCCAGTTGCCTAAAGGCCTTCAGCCAAGTCTGCAAGGGAGTCTGGTCTTTGGAGTCGAAGCAGTAGCATATTAACATTAATAGATGGGCAGATAGGACACATGTGTAACGAGGGGGTTTCTCATAGGTAAAAAGTCTGGGAACTTAGTTACTAGCAACAACATCCTCTAGCCATTAGGGACTAAATTCAAACAACTCCAGGACCTCTTCTCAACTATCACTGCTGACCCTTAAAGTAGAAATAGTTATCTCCTTCCAGTATTCCTGGCTTTTGCTCATGATTTGTGTGTATATGTGAGGTGCAATCTAAGTACAAGAGATATTGGCCCTGTAAACACTGGTATTTGGTAAAACCTCCGAAATTCTACAGAGAGATGATTTAAAAATCTTCTCTACTTCCCGATCAATTTTATAAAGACCTCATAGTCTTCTCTACAGGCTTTCTACATTTATGTGTAGAATGTGACCGAAAAGATTTAAAAAAAAAATCTACATCTGTAAAATTTGTATGTATTTTTTTTTGCTTTTTTTTTTGAGGGAGGAAGGTAGGGCAATTGGGGTTAAATGATTTGTTCAAGGTCACACAGCTAGTTTTTTGTGTTAAGTGGCTGAGGCTGGATTTGAACTCAGTTCCCCCTGATTCCAGGGCTGGAGCTGTATTCACTGCGCCACCTAGCTGCCCCAATTTGTATGTATTTCTGAGGATTATTTTTCAACCCACTAAGTTGGTCAATGGTCAATGATAAAGTGGTACAATAATTTTGTACAGGCACTATATAAAGACAATACTTTTTAATAGGAAGGGGGACAAATTTGCTGAATTACAGTTCAGAAAGTATATCATTTTCAATAATTCCATGGTTGTCCTTGTAGCAAAACTCCATCTGTTTAACACCAATATTCTTCTGTTAATGACATATGGCTACAAATTATTGAACCAAAAGAATAAAAATTGTAGGTGTCCCAAAAGGGGCCTGGAAAGAGATGTGTGATGACAAAAAGGTACATTAAGAATAACTGGTTAGAAAATTTGAGTTCAAATTCTGGCTTCTTTGCTTTCTAGCTGTGTGAACTTGAGAAAGACAATGTAGCCTCCCTGAGTGTCAGATTCCCAACTAAAGAAATTATATTTTATACTATCTATCTTGAAGAAATGTATAAATGTATACAAACATGTGATTTGTTATTATTATGATGGCCATAAGTAGGTTCAAACATAGCACCAAATAGAACTTAAAAGACAAAAGGATTTTGAGCTGGAAGGGACTGTAGATTGTGAATAGACATCTATAAGAGCCTAACCTTTTCATTCTACAGATGAGGAAGCTGAGACCCCAAAAGGCTAAGTGACTTTCCCAGTGTCAAATAGGATACAACAGAAAGGCTAGAATTTGAACTTAGCTCTCTGATCCCAAATCCAGGGCACTTTTCAGTATGTAATATAAATGCTATGTAAGAATGGAAAAGGAAATAGGCCAGTCATACGGGAAGTACAAGAGAGGCAAGCCCCAATGTGGCAGGGCTATTCATAAAATATTAAAAGAACCAGCAGAAAGCCACCAAAGCATGTTAAGTACATCTTCCATAGAAAACTTTCAGAAAATGACATACAGGATAGGAAGGGTGGGTGAGATGAGTTGAGATCTACTCTAGTGGCCATAGAAATATGAGATCTACTCTAGTGGCCATAGAAATATGAGATCTACTCTAGTGGCCATAGAAATATTAAAATTAATATATCTGAAACTATAAATAGAGTTAGAGAGATAATGTGGCAGCTAGGTGGCACAGTTCATAGAGTGCCAGAGTTGGAGTTAGAAAGACTCATCTTCCTAAATTCAGATCTGGCCTCAGACACTTACTAGCTGTGTGACCCTGGACAAGTCACTTAACCCTGTTTGCCTCAGTTGCCTCATTTATAAAATGGGGAAGGAAGTGGCAAACCCCTTCAGTTCTTCAGCCAAGAAAACCCCAAATGGGGTTATAAAGAGGCAGACAAGGCTGAAATGACTGAACAGCAACAAAAAGAGAAGTAATACTGTATGGTGGATATAGCTGGTTCATAGGAATACCTGGGTTCAAGTCCTGTCTTTGAAATATACTCTGAGATACTGGGTGAGTCACTTAACCTCTTGGTGTTCTAGACAGCTCCCCAAGACTATTTAATTGCAAAGGAGTTACTGGTTGATCTGCATTGGTAGAGGGAGCTCCCTAGACTGATGAAATTAGACAGTCAGTCCTTATCTTTTTATTGGAAAATAAGCTACATTCTTGTGAGAACCTTTGCCAAAACAGAGCTTTAGAGGAGTGGTAGGCAGGAGAGGAAGGTTGTTTATTTTGAAGTTCCCTCCTTCCTTCTGTTCTTCAAAACAAGTTGTTGTTTTTTGTTGTTTTGTTGTTTTTTGGAGGGGGGAAGGCAGGGCAATTGAGTTAAGTGACTTGCCCAAGGTCAAAACAGCTTTCTAAAGGCCAACAAGTTTGGTTAGATTTAGTTTCAGGTTTGCAATCCCCTTTCTGTTACTTTTCCTGAATATCTTTGACACTTTTTTTTTTGCTCAAAATACATGTCCTGTGTCCTTTCAGAGTTAAAAAAAAATGTTTAGGAAAAATAACCACTGCAAAAAAAAAAGTTTCCTGAATTTCTTCACCATTGAAAATACTTCGGAAGTGTGTCCTCTCAAAGATTCTTTGTGAGCCAAGCAACTTTTTGGGAACGGATCCCTCCCATCTCCCCAGGTAGCTTGGCTAGTGTTTTGTTCTTTTTGGGCTGGGCCTTCTGTGATCCTGCTGTTTCTCCAGAAAGTAGCCTCACTAATGCCCGAGAATCTCCTCCAGCAGCCTCATCTACTCTCCTTTCTTTCCTGTTGTCAATATTTTCCTTAAATTGCTGGGTTGGAAGCCAAACTCAAAAGCAAACAGGAAAAGATTAAGGTATTCTAAGTGTACCTTTTGCCAACAAGTCTTTCTCTATTTAGTCAGCTTCATGCCTGGAGCTAGAACATTATTTTCCCATTATCACCTCGTTATCAGGTGGTTTAACTGTCTGTGAAAAGGGGAGAAATTGTTCCAACATCAGAGTAAGGAGAAAGGACAACATGGCTAGGCTTAAGCAATTTTTGTACTTCCTGGAGGTTATGAGCATTATAGCAGCCAAACCTTAGGCTTTGCTCAGTATTTCAGTCTTGTTAAACTCTTTGTGACCCCGTTTGGGGTTTCCTTGGCAGAGATACTGAAGCGGTTGGCCATTTCCTTCTCCAGCTCATTTTACAGATGAGGAAACTGAGGCAAACAGAGTTAAGTAACTTGTCCAGTTAAGTAACTTGTAACTAGTAAGTACTTGAGACTGGATTTGAACTCAGGTCTTCCTGACTGAAGGCTCAGTGCTTCATCCACTGTGCCACCTAGCTGCCCCCAAACTTTACACTAGAGGTCATTTTTATTTTTGCTTTTAATATTTTTTGCAAGGAAGTTTTTCCTGTGAGAGGGCTCAGTTTTCCTCTTGAAAGGGGGTTTAATTCCAGACAAAACTATGTCCTGTTGTCTTTTGGGCCAGAGGTAGGGAACCTGCAACCTTGAGGCAATATGTAGCCCTCTGGGTCCTCAAGTGCGGCCCTTTGACTGAATCCAAACTTCACAGAACATTTAAGGACCTAAAGGGCCTTGAGGCCACAGGTTCCCCACTCCTGTCACCATCCCCCACCCCTGGTGCCTTATCCCATTTCTTAATCTTTCCTCTGACAACTACATTGCCTCACCACCACCTCACTCCACAACCCATTGCAAATAATTTCCATCCTCACCACTTCCAGAAACTATTTTCTCTAAGGTAGGAATTCTTAAGCTGACTGAGAACTTAAGTAAATGTAAATAAATATGCTTATGCATATGTGTTATGTGTGTGTATACACATGCATACATGTAATGTTGATGATTGTATTTCCATATAACTAGTTTCCTTTGTAATCTATATTTTATGTGTAAACCTCGTCCCAAAGTCTATGGCTATGGAACTCTCTCCTTATTGGAGGAGATGAATGCTTTGCCCATCGTGATTTGGCAAGAGGGGAGAGCTCCAACCTTCCCCAGTCCTCTTTCAGGGATCTTTGGGGACCAAGAAAGAGTTGACTTCCAGTTTACTTCAAATGACTCAAGTCAAAGACTCTGGAAATCCATGAGAGGAGCAGGCAGTCTACACCATGTCTTTATTCTCAACTTGCTACTCTAGAATGTGGAATACTTTGGGTGGACTCCAGGTCCTTCTCTCTGAGGTTACCTCACTAAGTTACCTTACTCCCAATGGGAGATCTCTTTCCTTTGTATCGTCTGTTTTACACGCGTGTGTGCACACACACACGTATTCCCCTATGTATACCTTCTCTGATTTCTGTTTTGCTCTGATTGGGATAAATGGGTTTCTTTGCTATTCTCTATATGTATTCATTGTGGAACTGGTATTAAATGAGAAAGGGGTTATGCTTTGGATATAGAGATTGAGGTCTTCCTCCACAAAATGACAAAGTAATCAAAAGAGAGATGGAACCCTCTCATATTCCCTAGTATGGTGCATGGCAAATATACTTGTAGCCCAGTACTCCCTCTTTCTGAGGAAAGCAGAGAGTTGGTCTCTGGCCCCAACCTCCTGCTTTCTTGGCAGAAATGATGATTCCCTTTGGAGAAGAGTAGTGTGAGAAGAGTCTGGAAATGTCTATTCTGCTTCTCTTTGAGACACACTCAAGGATAAGCCCTTGCTACCGTATGTGGGCCTTACTACTTCTATTGTTATATGTGAATTTAATAACATTATTTTGAGGGGTGCATAGGCTTTATCAGAGTGCCAAAGGCACTAATGACATAGAAAAGGTTAAGATCCACTGCCTAAGGTCTGTTGACCTTTGAATTTTGGAATTCAATCTTCTTTGCCCAGTTCTCATATTCTCTTGACCTTTCCACAGCATTAAAATGTAAGTTACATGAGGGCAGACCTTCCTTGTTTTCTGGCTTAAATAGGCTATTGTTAATTGTTTCAGTTGTGTCCAACTCTTCATGACTCCATTTTGGGGTTTTCTTGGCAAAGATATTGGAGTGGTTTGCCATTTCCTTCTCCAGCTCATTTTGCAGATGAGGAAACTGAGTCAAAGAGGGCTAAGTGACTTGTCCAGATTCACACAGCTGGTAACTGTCTGAGGTCAGATTTGAACTCAGGATGATGAGTCATCTTGACTCTAGACTTGGCACTCTATCCACTCTACCAACAAGCTGCCCTACTAAATAGATACTTGCCAAACTAAATTTACTATTTTAGCACCAATGCAATATTCACAGCACCAGCAGTCACTATAAAAATGCCTGCATAGTGCTCAATTGCAAAATATACCAGGATCTCTATCTAAAAGACAGAAGCAAAACATTTATTCAGATACCAGAAAACCGAATACCAAAACCAATAAGTTGATTCCATCATAGCAGCAAAGAAGTTAATAAGCCACAACAGCACAGAGAGCCATAGCATCCTTTAGCCTTACCACAAACCAACACAAGCCTAGCTGTCACAGTAGGTGGCAAACATCAACATTTACTCACAATCCTGTCTCCCTTGGATGTGTCTTCTCTTCCCACCATGTCTAGCTGCTTTGATACCCAGCTTCCTGTGGGCTCTGCTCTACCTTTTAGCAAATTCCTCCCACCACAGGCTCCATGTGATTACATTCAGTCTATTGGGGGCAGGGTTTATCTTCAAAGCAGGGAAGGTCTTCAAATTCCCTTAGGCTTATTAAGGGGCAGGGAAGATCTTCAAATTCCAACTATCTACTCTTAAAACCCCAAATTTCCTCCCTTGATATTTTTCTCTCTAGGTTTTTTTTTCTTTTTGGAGCGGGCAAGGCAGGGCAATTGGGGTTAAGTGACTTGCCCAAAGTCACACAGCTAGTAAGTATGCAAAGTGTCTGAGGCCTGATTTGAACTCAGGTCCTCCTGACTCCAGGGCCAGTGCTCTATTTACTGCACCACCTAGCTGCCCCTCTAGGTTTTCGTACTTGTCTGACTGCTCCTTTTCCACCTTATACTGTTTCTCATTATTAATCTTGCCTCATAAGTCTATTTCTCAGGGTTCTATCTTGGACTCTCTCTGTACTCTTTCATGACCAATCTCATCCCACTCCTGTGGTTCAATGACTACCTCTTCTTTAGTGATTAGTTTGGTAAACAGTCCTCAGCCATACTGCTGCATTTTCAACTGTTTGACGTCTCTGCCTTGATGACCCACTAGCACCTCAAGCTCAACATATTCAAAACTGAATTTATAATTATCCCTGCTAAACTAGCCTCTACTCTGAAGTACCCTAGTTCTGTTGGTGATCCCAGTCATATAGGGTAGAAACCTAAGCTTCTTGAGAGCAGGGAGGGTCATTTTTGTCTTTGTGTTCCTGGTACAGTGCCTGGCACACAAAGAAATGCTTATTAAAGTGCTCAATGATAGTTCTTTGCTGCTAATCTCTCTCTCACTTCCCCCTTCCATCCTATAAGTGGCTAAGTTTTGCTGAGGACAATAGGCAATATTTCTCAGCTCTTCCTGTCCACTCATACTGATAACACACTGTCTCAAGCCCTCATCAGTTCTCTCCTGGACTTCTAGTTTTTCAGTTGGTCTAATTGTCTCGGATATTCTCCCCTTTCCAATCCAGCTCTTATGTAGCTGCTAAAAGAGTCTCCCTAATGTAAAAGTCTGACCATAATACTCCCATGTTCAAAAACCTTCCATGGCTACCCATTGCTCTTAGAATAAAATGGCATTATAGGTGAATACAGCATTGAGCTTGGAATTAGGAAGACTTGTGTTCAAATCCTATCTCAGATACTCATTAGCTCTGTTAGGCCTTAGTTTCTTTTTTTTTATTTTTATTTTTAGTTTAGTTTATTTTTAGTTTACATCATTTCCACAAGATTTTGAGTTACAAATTTTCTCCCTATCTTTCCCCTACCCACCACCCCAAAACAGTGATCCCACTGTATACCCCCTCCCCCAATCTGCTCTCTCCTATATCCTCCCCCATTTCCCCTCTCATTTTCTGGTAGGGCAAGATGGATCTCTATATCTTATTTTCCTGTGCCTGTATATCTTATTTCCCAGTTGCATGTAAATAATAATAATAACATTTTTTTAAACATTTGATTTTAAAACTTTAAATTCCAGATTCTTTCCCTTCCTCCCTTGTCACCCACCCTTACTGGGAAGATAAGCAATTCAATATAGGTTGTATATGTGTAGTTACACAAAACATTTCCATAGTGGACATATTGTCAAAGACTGACTATATTTCCCTCCATCCTATCCCACCCCCTACTTGTTCTATTCTCTACTTTGTCCCTGTCCCTTTACAAAAGTATGTGCTTCTAACTACCCTCCCTCCCAACCTGCCCTCTTCTCCATCATCCTGCCATTATCCCCTGCCCCCCTAATCTCCTGTAGGGCAAGATACCCAATTTAGAGTATATGTTGTTCCCTCCCTAAGCCAAATTCAATGAGAGTAAGGTTGACCCATTCCCTTTTGCCTTCCTGTTCTTCCCCTCCATTATAACAGTTATCCCTTGCCTCTTCTTTATGAGATAATTTACCCCATTCTGTCTCTCCCCACCTCTTCTCATTATATTCCTCTCTCACCTCTCAATTTCACCTTTTAAATATCATCCTTTCCTATTCAATTGATCCTGTGTGCTCTGTCTATATATACCTGTATACATATATACACACGCTCACATATGTATTCATATGCATATTTACCCTCCTATATAGATATATATATGTATGTATACATATATATACATTTATATTCCCTTCAACTATACTCATACTGAGAAAAGTTTCATAAGTTACAATTATCATTTTTCTGCGTTGGCATGTAAATAGTTCAATTTTGATAAGTTCCTTATGATTTCTTTTCCTTGTTTACCTTCTCATGCTTCTTATATTTGGATGTCAAATTTTTTATTCAGCTCTTGCTTTTTTCATCAAGAATGCTTGCAAGTCCTCCACCTCATTGAATGACCATATTTTCCCCTGAAACATTATACTCAGTTTTGCTGG
>CM053582.1:194932124-194966206 GCA_028627135.1 Pseudochirops cupreus | reverse complement strand
TAAATCTCTGTGGGGCTCTGCTTCCAGAAGGGAAAGCTCTGTCCCAAATCGCTGGGGTCCTCCCGGCTGCCGAAGGTCTTAGAAAGAGGCTGGGAACTCTTCCTATTTACTTCCGGCTGACTGGATAGCGAGGACTCCAAGACCGAGGCCCAAGACGGCGATCCGTCCAGGCTGCTCAACGCGAGAGCTCTGGCCTGAGCACAATTGCTCAGTCCCTCTGCTGTCTGCAGGCCGTGGGCGGGAAGCTACAAAGCCGAGGCTGGTGCAAAACCTCTGCCTTTCGCTTTTCCACTCTGGAGGCCTTCTGGCCCATCTGCTTATCTCACCCTTTCACAAATCCCACTTGTAGCTGCTGCTACTCTGCTCACCTGAGAGGCTCTTCCGCTCCTCCCATCCAGCCGCCCCCGGGGCACAGCTGCGGCTTCAGGGCAGGCTGGTTTCAGTTCGCAGTGCTGATATAGTTCCTCGTAGCCGAGCTGACTTTAGTGGGAAGTATCTTTGTGTGTGTTTTGGAGTTCTAGGATTGGTTTAGAGTCCTATTTCATGGGTATTTTGGGGTGGCTATGTGACAGCTGGATATGTTGCTGCTGCTACGCTGCCATCTTGGCTCTGCCCCCCCTACTCTCTGGGTTTTCATGTTAATAGTAGTTAGCATTCATATAACACTTTAAGGTTTGCAAAGCACTTTACAAATATTATCTCATTAAATCTTCATAATAACCCTGGGATATAAGGGCTATCATTATTTCCATCTTACAGATGAGGAAACTGAGGCAGACAGCGGTTAAGAAATAATAATAATAGCTAGCATTTATATTGCATTTACTATGTGTTTGGTACTCTGCTAAGCATTTTACAAATATAATCTCATTTGATCCTCACAACAACCCTGGGAGGTAGGTGCTATTATTATCTCCATTTGACTGATAAGGAAACTGAGGCAAACAGAGGCTAAATGATTTGCCTAGGGTCTTCCTGATACCTTGGACTGGCTATCTATCCATTGCACCATCAACAGCCTCATGAAACTGCTGTCTCTTGGTTTTTCTGACAGTTTGACCATTCCTCAACCTCCTTCATTAGATGTTATAGCCTCTAAATATGGATATATATTAAGGTATATGGGGATGTTCAGGAGGACTAACACCTCTGGTGTGAAGGCTTGCCCTTTTCAGGGCTGCTATCTTTGGGATCTGCCTGATTCACTCAATTCTCTCACTTGTGGCTCCAAGAAGCTATAGCATGTTCAGTGGCCACACCCTAGTAGATTGTCTTAGCAGATGGCTAAACCAGGTTGAGGGTAAGTGACAAGCCTCAAACCCATTGATGAATTAGGGGTGAAGAATTTCCCTTGCAGAATGGGCAGATGAGAAGAATTTGTTCCAATGGCCTTGAAAGCAGCTAAAGCAGGTGCTATGGAGCACTTAGTGCTTCGTCAGGCACTAAAGTTGCCAAGATCATCCATTGCATCCTGGGCCATTGCCAGTTATTTTGACTTTTGTCCTGCTACCGTACTTTGAAGATTCAGGAGAGAGTGAGACTGATGACTTTGTGCAATTCTGCCTCACTTAAATCTGATTCACAAGCAAGACAAAACATTACCCATAGTGTCACTGGTCATGAAGGACAAACGACAATGACAGGTATCAAAGCTCTATCTTGTACTCTTTTTTCTTTTCTCTCTACATCCTATTCTCTATCCTGAGTTCCAATCCTAAATCATGAACTTTCTATTGGACATTTCAAACTGTATGTCCTGTGCTTATCTCAAATACAATATGTCTGAAAAAAGAGAACTCATTATTTTTTCCCCAAAACTCACTCCTCTTCAAAACTTCCCTATTACTGACAAGGGCACTACAACCCTTCAAGCCACCCAGGTTCAGACCTTTGCGTCATCCTTAGCAACTCACTCTCACTCCAATATTCAATCAATTGATAAATCTTATAGATTGTATCTCCACGACATCTTGCATCCATCTGTAAAGCCAAGCACAAGCAGCTTTCCAGAGGACTGCTGCTGTGAACAGCTTGCAAGGTTCTGATTACACACGATAGTGAACTCTCTATTTATTTCAACAGTAAATTAAAGCAAAACATTCACAGAAAACAAAACACAGCATTCAGAACGTTTTAACTTCACAACTTATGACTAAAATGGCCACATAGTTTTTACCCAAGTGGTCACATAGTTTTAAGCAAGAGATAACATTCATTTAGTAAGTCCTTCATTTAGTAAATCCTTAATTCAATCACCCTTAAGGAGGCAAGCCTCCTTAATTGACACAAAGTATAAAGCTCAAAGTCTTCCACCCATAGGTTGCAATTAAGTTACAATATCATCAGTCGCTACTCAGTACCCTCTTAAGGGGTAGTGGAAAGTACAAAGGCCATCCATCCCTAGGTCAAAAGTAAGTTACAATCTCATCAGTCAGCATTAAATACTCAAGGAGAGGTCTTTTCATCTTGACTCGAGGCAGGCTCTCAGCTTCCATGGTTGCTTTTCTATGGTCCCAAATTCTACCTGAATCTAACCAACTGCCACTTGAGTTCAAAGGCAGACAGCTCCCAGTTCCTTGCCCAGATCTCCATACAGTTCCTGTTCCATATTGAAGCTCACAATGTCTAGTCCACCTCAAGTTCTTATTCAAATACCAGGAAACTGAGTCCCAGAACCAGAAAGTCAAAGTCGTTACAATAACCACAAAGTTGGTACACATGGTTAATGCAGCAAACACCCACATTTCCAAGCCTTCATAACAGAAGAGGTTCCCTCAAGCAGGGATCCTCCTCTCTCACTCATGGTAGCTCCTCAGTCTGGTTCTCAGAAACTCTCCACGGAAGTTCCCAGAAGAAAAGTCTCAGCAGAAGCTCCAGCTGGCTCTCAGAAGAAGCTCTGCCACTATAAGCTCTGTTCTCAAAATCAAAATCACTTTCTCCAGCCTGGGCTTCTCCTCCTTAGCCTCCACGCTGCTTGCTCCAAGAAGGTCTGGCCTCACTCAGCTTGGGCTTTTCCTTATATATGGTATTAGCTCCTCCCTGTTCAGCCCCTTCCTGTTATGTCAACAAGTCCATCCCACTGTGGGATTCACAAGTTCTGGGTCTTAATACTTAACTTGAAACTAAGTGCTAAGGACCTGTTAGCTTGCCTATACAAGGCGATCTTCAATTCCATTACTATTATACCATCCCCTTCTCTTTACGAACACAGTTATCACCCTGGTTCAGGCCTTAATAATCTCTTATCTGTACTATAGGAATAGCCCCCTTAATTAGCCTCCTCTTTTCTAGTCTCTGTACTCCAATCTGTCTTTTACATAAATATTAAGGTGATTTTCCTTACTATTATGCTATAAGAAATGACAAAGGAAATGGTTTCAGACTCACATGAAGTGATGCAGAATGAAGTGAACACAACAAATCATACAAAAACAATAGTAACTTTATAAAGATAAACAACTTTGAAAGACTTAGGAGCTCTGACCAACCATGATTACAAAGGACTCATGATGAAACATGCTATCTACCTTCTGACAGAGATATGAATAACTCAGAATGCAGATTTGAGACATTTTTTTGGATATGATCAATGTAGAATTTATTTTGCTTGACTATACATGTTTGTTGCAAGGGCTTGGTTTTCTTTCTTTTTCAATGGAGAGGGGAGAAGAGGGAGACGGGAAAGAGAAGACAGATTTTTGTTAATTTAAAAAAAATGTGTGGAGTGGTTAGGTGGTGCAGTGAATAGAGCATTGGCCCTGGAGTCAGGAGAACCTGAGTTCAAATCTGGCCTCAGACACTTAACAATTACTAGCTTTATGAAAGGATTTAAAAGTTAAACAGAGGATTTTATATTTGATCCCAGAAGCCATTGGGAGTTTTTTTTTAAATAGGGAAGGTGGTGACATCATCAGATTTGTGCTTTAGGAAGGTCAATTTGACAACTTAGTGGAAGATGGACTGGAATAGGAAGAGACTGGAGTCAGGGAGACCAAGAAATAAAAATACAAAATAATAATATGTAATAAAAATCAGGACAATAGTATATATAATACAGAAATAAAAACAAAGTAGATGGTTTTGACTATATAAAATTCAAAGGCTTTTTCACAACAAAACCAAAGTAGACAGAATAAGAAAAAAAAACCAGGGCATTGGGGAGGAAGGGGCAAAATATCTCTGATAAGACTTGTATATTCAAGATATGTAGGGAATTGATACAGATGTATAAGACCAAGAGTCATATCCATATTCTGTGTATAGTCATTCACTATCCAAACAGCTCTCTTGTTTTGACTATTCTGGTTGATTGGTCAAAAATTGTGGGGGAAAAGAAATCAGTTTTCCAATGCAGAATTGCTAATTATTACCAGCTTGCCAAGGCAAAGCCTCTACAAGCAGACTTGACCCCTTCCCCTATTGAATTCTGCAAATTGTCCCCACTATCATCTCCACTCTCTCCTATCTTCAGTCTGTCTCTATTTATCAACTCCTTACCTGATGCCTACAAACATACCTGTCTTTTACTCATCCTTAAAAAAAAAACCCTCACTTGATCCAAACTACCTAGGCTTGTTATCATCATTCTTTTCTCCTTCATGGCCAAACTCTTTGAGAAAGCAGTCTGCAATGTGTGCTTCTTTTTCCTTCTTCCCTTACTCTCTTCTTAATCTTCCATAATCTGGCTTCCAACCTCATAATTCAACTGAAAGTATCCTCCTCAGCTACTGATGATCTCTTAATTCACAAATCTAATGACCTTTTCTAAATTCTCATCTTCTTTAACTTCTCTGTAGCATTTGACGCTGTTGATCATAATCTCCCAGATACTTTCTCCTTTCTAAGTTTTCCTGATCCTATTTTCCCCTGGTTCTAATATCTGTCTAACTGCTCTTTCTTAGTCTTCTTTGCCAGTTCTTCATTCATGTCACATGCTCTAAATATGGGTGTCACCCAACACTGTCTTTTCTGTCTAATAATCTAGAAGTAGTGACTAGAGAGCTGAGTCTGGAAGGAACACATGACTTCAAATCCAGCTTTAGATACTTAGCTACATGACCCTGGGTAAATCATTTATCCTCTGGTTGCCTCAGTTTCTCCAACGGTAAAATAAGGATAATAATAGCACCTAGCTTGCAGGGCTTTTATGAGGATCAATGAGATATTTGTGAAAACTGCTTTTAGCATAGTGCCTGGCACAAAGTAGGGATTATACAGATGCTTATTCCTTTCTCTTTCCCTCCTCTTTCTCTTTTTTGTTCAATTTCTACTGTCTCACTTCATGATATTATCAGTTCCCTTCAGTTCAATTATCATCTCTATTCAGATGATTCCCAGATATATATGTATATGTATATATACACATATATGTAGACATGTATATATGTATATACACATCCTTATTTCTATCTTTCTCTCTCTATCTCCATCCATAGCGTCTCTCCTGAGTTACAGTCATGCATCTTCAACTACTTTTTAAACATTTCGAACTCAACCTATCCAAAACTGAACTCATTTTTTTTCCTTCTCAAATCTTCTGCCCTTCTGAACTTCCCTATTAATATTAAGGCACCACAATCCTCCCAGTCACCCAGGCTTACGACTTCAGTGTCATCCTCTACTCACTCATTCACCCCATCTGATTCATTGTCAGACCTTGTCATTTCTACCTTCATAGCATATCTTGTATCTGTCTCCTGTCTATCACCTCATAAAGCCACAAGACTAGTTCCAAGTGCTCACCACCTCACACCAGCATTGTTTCAATAGCCTTGTGTTTGTTCTACCTGCCTCAAGACTCTCCTTACTCCAATCTGTCACCAAGGTGGCTTTTCTGAAGTATAAGTCTGATCATGTCATACTTCACCCCACCTTTCACAATTAAATATAAAGACCTTTGACATTTAAAGCTCTTTATAACCTGGTCAACTTTCCATTCTTCTTATTCCCTCCACTTACTCCATAATCCAGCCATACTATCCTACTTGCTGTTCCTCAAACATGATATTTCATCTCCACCTCTATGCTTTTCCATTGGCTTTCCCCCACACCTGGACTGCCTTGCCTCCTCACTTCTACCTCTTAGTTTTCTTCATTCCTTCAGGACTTGGATCAAATCCCATATTCTGCAAGAGGTTTTTCCCAGTCCAGTATGTATCTTATATGTATCTAGTCATTTACATGTTGTCTCCCTCATTCAAATGTGAACTCCTTGTGGGTAGGGAATTAAAATTTTTTTTCTATTTATATCCCAGTTCCTAGCACAAACTAAATTCTTCATAAATGCTTATTGATTGACTGACTATCCAATGAGGGCAGAAATTTCACCTCATACTCTTCAAAATGGTAAAGGAACAAAAGACTGACATATCCTCTGATCCAGAAATAAAAATAAAGATTTCGGTATATTTGCAACTTCTCCCCTTGTCTTTGACCTGTAAGACAATTCAGAGTACAGAATGAAACATTTTTTGGGAAAACGGCCAATGTGGAAATTTGTTTTGTTTAACTATACATGTCTGGTTTTTGTTTTTTTCTTTCTTAATGGGGATGGAGATGGGAGTGACTCTCAAGTTCTTCATCTGCAAAAATAAAGGGGTTGAATATATGAGGAGTGGTCTCTATCTCTCAATTTCTTTTTTTGTTTTTGTTTTTTTCCCCTTAATCTTTCATTTATTTATTTTTAGTTTTCAACATTCATTTCCACAGGATTTTGAGTTACAAATTTTCTCCCCGTCTTTCCCTTACCCCCCAGTCTCCATTTCTTAATTACATTTTTTTAATCAGTAAAAATTTTCCTTTTCCCACCTCTGCCTCCAATTGAGAAAGAAAAAAACCAAAAACACAAAACCCCCCTGTTACAGAAGCGTATAGTTAAGCAAAACAACTTTCCACATTGACCATTTCCCCAAAAAATGCCTCATTCTGTTGTCTGAGTCCTTCACTTCTCATTCAGGAAGTGGGTAACATTTCATCATGAATCTTCTAGAACTGTGATTCATCATTATGCTGATCCCATTTCCTAAGCCTTTCAAAGTTGTTAGTCTTGGCAATTTTTTTTGTCATTGTGTAAATTTTTCTCCTGGTTCTGCTCATTTCATTCTATGTTAGTTCAAGTCTTCCTATATTTCTCTGACACTGTTTTTCCTCATTTCTCACAGCACAGTAGTATTTTTTTTTAATCATATTTACATGTCATAATGTTCAGATATTCCTCAACTGATAGGCATCCCATCAGTTTATAACACTTTGCCCCTACAAAAAGAGATACTATAAGTATTTTATATATTATTAGAGTTTGTTTTGCTTAGGACTAGTTTACCCTCTCTTATTCCTTCTTCTCTCTTCTCACCTTTGCTTCTTATTTTCTTTTTTAGTAAATTGTATTTCTGAACTCTGTGTGTGTGTGTGTGTGTGTGTGTGTGTGTGTGTGTGTGTGTGTGCGTGCGCGCGTGTGCATTCTTGCCTTCTTTGACTGGTTCAGATGAGAGTTCAGTTCAAGTTATCTGCTCCCCTATTCCTATTTCTTTGTATAGACTTCTACTTGCACACCCCAATTATGTGAGATAATTTCCTCCATATTTCCTTTCCTCCCACATAGTATATTCCACTTTCCTTCCCTTTCTATTTTTCTTATAAAATCATCAAAATGTAACAAAACCCTGCTGGCTTCTGAATCTACTCCTTGCTCAATACATATGCCAAGACTGCTCACCCATAGTCATAGGTCCCCTTTTCAGTTCACCTTGAAGCTGTGATACAAATTCGAGTCCTAGGCTTGTTAGTTACTGGCTTTGTGACCTTGAGTACACTTGGCCTTTCTGGGTCTTAGTTTCTTCATCTGTAAAACGAGGGACTTGAAATAGGTGGCCTCTGGGATTCTTTCCTGCTCTAGTTCTTTGATTCTATGATTGTATGATCAGATGGCCTCTGAAGTACATACTGGCTCTAGATTTATGATCCTTTGAGTTAATTTCTTACTCTTTCTTCAAGTTAACTGGGCTCCTAGATGCCTTGTGTCAAGTACTTTAGAATACAATCCATTCAAGGGTAGGGATGGTTTGGCTTTGGTCATTGTATTCCTAGCACATAGTACTATGCTAATTGCAACCCTTAGGGATTCCTCCCCCTCTTCTCTCCCAACATCATTGATTTGGTTAGGAAAGTGATTTTGAAAGTATTCTGGTAAGGTAGAAGATAATTTTTTTTTATTATGTGTGTGATTTATTCCATGTAGGGGACTCTTAGTATGGAAACTCCTTCCACTAATACAGACAAGAAGTTTTTCTGTAATCTATATAGTCTAAGAGGAGCAGTTTTTCAAAATGTGGTCTTCCATGTTTCAGGAGGTTACACCATCAAAGCCATTTCCATAATAATACTAAGATATTATTTGCTTGTTTAAAAAAGATGAAGAGACAGTTATAGTGAGAAAAGAGAGAGACAAAAGTAGAGAAAGATGAGAGAATTGGAAAATATAGTGGCAACCACACTGGCATACCCAGAATGGCTGCTAGCATAAGTTCTTAGATCTGCTTTACTAGGTAAGATAGTTGTTTAAGGGGTCAACAATCTTTTTAAATTACATTCACTCGTTCAGGGGGAAAAAAATCAGCATCCAGAGAAAATCCAAACAAAGAAAATAGAGAAAATACAAGCAGAGAAATAAAGACCAACAGATTGGGCTTCTGCCTGAGAAATTTGCACAAGTGTGCACATACACACTTTTTAGAGCCAGAGGGCATCACCACCCTAATTAGAAATTAACAAAAGGGGTGAAAGCCTTCCTACAAGCCAGTCTCCCCTAAGCAAACTTCCCCTAATGGGCTCCTGGTGAGGCCTATTAATGGGTGGGGAAGATCTTATATCCCATTAATATTACAAAAAGGAGTGAGGGAAAGAGAGAGGTAGAGAGGAGAGAGATAAAGAGAGCTGGAGAGAAAGGAATGGAAAGGGAAAAAGTAAAGAGGAGAATGAAAGGGAGGTAGAGAAATGGAGAGGATAAATTTACTAGGTTTTCAGTGAGAAAGAGAGAGAAAGGGAGAATGAAAGAGGACTGGTTTACTAGGTTTTGAAGGTATAAAGGTAAATTGTCCCATTCACATCCTGCTGTTCACTTATGTCATTGGTTTTGTAGTAAGTCATCACCAATTACTAATGTCTTTTGAAATTCTGGGTTTTTCTTTAACTACCTACAACCTGGTTTCCAAGCATATATTCTTTCAATTAATGCCCACTCCCCTCCCCCCAATCTTATTAATCTTTTTTTTTTGAGGGGGGAAGACAGGGCAATTGGGGTTAAATGACTTGCCCAAGGTCACATGGCTAGTAAGTGTTAAGTGTCTGAGGTCTGGCTAGTAAGTGTTAAGTGTCTGAGGTCCGATTTGAACTCAGGTCCTCCTGACTCCAGGACTGGTGCTCTATTCACTGTACCATCTACCCTCCCCCTTATTAATCTTTAAGGTTCATTTTTCACTACTTCCATAAAGTCTGCACTGATAGCTCTGATTCAGGTTGGGGTCTTTGATTCTCAACTTCTTACCCACTTCTTTTCTGAACCTTGACATTAAAATAACTAACATCTTGATGACCAGTTCCATCACTTCCTGACAAAAAGAGAGAGAATAAGTGGAAGCAGAGTCAGATTTTATATTCTTGGGCTTAAAGATCATTGCAGAGGGCAGCTGCAGTCATGAAGTTAAAAGGTGCTCCTTGGAAGGAAAGCTATGGCAAATCTGGACAGTAAACTGAACAGCAGAGATATCACATTGCTGACAAAGATCCGTATAGTCAAAGCCATGGTTTTTCCAGTACCAATGTATGGCTATGAGAGTTGGATTATAAGGAAAACTGAGCACTGTAGAATTGAAGCTTTTGAATTGTGGTGCTGGAGGATTTTTGAGAGTCCCTTGGATAGCAAGGAGATCAAATCAGTTAATACTTGAAGAGATTAATGGAGACTATTCACTGGAAGATCAAATACTGAAGTTGAAACTGAAACTGAAATACTTTCACCACATAATGAGAAGACAGGACTTATTGGAAAATACTCTGATGTTGGGAAAGATTGAAGGCAAAAGGAAAAGGGGTCAGCAGAGGATGAAATGGATAGATAGTATTATGGGAACAATGAACATGAACTTGGAGAGACTTTGAGAGATCAAGGAGGATAGAAGAGCCTGGTCTGGCCTGGTTCATTGGGTTTTGAAGAGTTGGACACCAATGAATGACTGAACAAATTATGCTCAATTTAATATACAGTCTTTGTAATATCTTCTAAAAGTTTCATATGTATGAATTTTATTTCTTCCAACAAGATTATAGTTTCTCAAGGGCAGGGACCCTTCCAATATTTGCCCTATAATTCCATCAAATTGACAGAATAACTTCACACCTCCTAAAAGATCAAGAAGTATAAACCCTTCTTTATGCTTCCTTAAGAGGCTGTGAATATGTTACCCCAGTTTTGTACCCTTTACAATCTATAGAACAGGTCACTTAGTGTGTGACCTTTGTTAGAAATGTACTTAGTCTAGGAATAAACAATACTTGTTGGTTTCCTGAATAAATGGATAACCTCTTCAAAAGACTACAGAGAATCAGACAAATACAAGCCCTTTTATGCTGCTGCCATTTGAATTTCCTCCCTTGTTCCTCCCTTCAGAACTGGAATTGGTTCCAGCTCTTCTGGGTTACAATCTTTCTGACCTGCTCATTACATATCTACTTCTTAGTATGTACCCTCCTTCCAAACTTGGGCTACATGCATCCCATGATAATGAGACTCTAATTCTATGAGGGGTATGTCAGCTAATATGTATGAGGCTAGTTAAGCATGCATGTTAATGAAAAGTTGGTAACTGTCTTTTGACCCTAGCAGGTTTGAACCAGCTTAGCCCAGGCCTCTTCCAAGGGGAAACTTAGAGATTTCTTCCAGTTATATGATTGGATAGGGTTGTTCTGCCCTTCCTCCCCTCATCCTGATTTACACCTTCCTGCACATCCTGTGCAACATCTGTTTTTGGAACATCCATTGTTCCTATAGAATCTGTGGAAACCAAACTGCTAGCATTTCTCACACCTTTAAGTTTTTATACCCTTTCACAAAATCCAAAAGGCTCACTCAAAATTCGAAGCTGTCATACCCTTTACAAGGTTCAAATTCTATTGGCAAAATTTGTTTCTGTTATTTTACATTCTGTGTACTTGGCAAGTGAGTTGGGGGAAAGAGGAGAAGGGAACATGAATTTATTAAGTCACTACTATGTTCTAGGCATTGTGCCACGTGTTTTACAAATATATCACATTTGATCCTCATGCCAAGTTATGATCCCCATTTTATAGTTGAAGATATGGACGCAGACAAAAGCTAAGTAACTTACCCAAGGTCACACAGCAAGTAAATATTGAAGCCACATTTGAACTTTGGTCTTCCTGCCTCTAAGCCCTCCCCTCTATTCACTGCTGCACCACTAATGCTTAACATCGTACTCTTCACACAACAGGGGTCAGATTCAACTGATCTGGGACCTTGGTATGGGAGACAGTTTTCTGGACTTAGTAGCTTCTCCATACCCATGTGACCTTGAGTACCTCACTTAACCTCTGTGGGTCTTAGTTTCCTCAACTGAAAAATGAGGGAGTTGGATCATATGGCCTCTAAAATCCCTTTCAGCTCTAAATAGATGATTCTACGAATCATCTTTTCACTACACTTTGTATATATTTTATATTTTTTTGCCTGTGTGCATTTTCTCTCCTAATAGAATGTAAGCTCCCTAAGTGAGGGCTGTGACTATTTTGGCTTTTTTTTGTCTTTATATGTCTACCAGTGTCTGGCTTTTAAGTAGGTACTAATAAATGCTTTTTGAATTGAATTGAAAATGATCATGGGTAAACTGAAGGCAGGTTAGAAGAATATAGAGATGATTTTAAGGGACACCAAATGTTATGTAAGTGTCCTCTGGTTGGTACATGATCCTACATATAGTATTTGTTAATAGCTTTTTTCTTTAGGAATGAAATAATAATTTAGTTTAATTAAAATTTGGGGACCATCCCATTAGTGTGTCTTCCAAAGCAGTGAAATTTTCCTATTCACTCTGGTGGTGTTTTATTTTTTTGTGACAAATGGAAGCAATTGAGAAAGATGAAAAGTTTGTTTTATCTTTCCAAAATGGATCATTGACCTGGAATTTTTTGAGAACTCTTACTCTAATGGGGAAGAATACTAGGCTATAACTCAGAACCTATGGGAGAAATCTGGGCTATTGGGCAGAAGGTCTGTCAAGAGAACTTTCTGTAGACTTCTCCACCTGTAAAATGGTTGCTCTATTAATCTCTGGATTGCTTAAGTAATGTATAAAATAGCTGAATTTTTAAAAAGTAAAATTGCTAAATAGAATATAATTCCCCCAATAAGTCATAATATTCTACCATATGTAATTACACAGAAAAAATTTTATTTTTTAAAATTTATTTTATTTTTTTGCTCACAACAAAGTGACATTATTTTATTATTCAATCTTTATGGCCCATATTTATGGCTGTGGTACATTTATAAATATCAGAAGAAAAGAAAATCTTAAGTCTCAGTACCATTACCAACAACTACAATACACGAATTTGGGGCAGTGAGAGAATGAGAGAACTATGAAAACAAACAAGCATCCCCCGATAAATTCCAGAATTAGAATAGAGAGAAATCAGTACAGTGGAAAGAAAATGAATCAGCTGGAATCCTGATACTTACGCACCCTGACCATGAATAAATAATTAGCTCTCTCAGCCTCAATTATAAAATGCTTACTCAGCATGGTCCACAGGATTGTTGCAAACACTGAAATATCACAGAAATGTGTTTTTACTTTAGCAGACCTCAGAAAAGAAAGTCGTTCTGATATTTGGAGATTATTGCAGAGATTGCATTCCTTCTACTGATAATCACCAATGGAGATTTTTACTCCTCATGTAATAATAAACATTTACTTAGCTATCAGAGATTTTTCTTTTTTCTTTTTTGGTTTTTTTGGAGAGGGGAAGACAGGGCAATTGGGGTTAAGTGACTTGCCCAAGGTCACACAGCCAGTAAGTGTTAAGAGTCTGAGGCCAAATTTGAACTCAGGTCCTACTGACTCCAGAGCTGGTGCTTTATTCACTGTGCCACCTGGCTGCCCCGAAGATTTTTCTTTATTATAAGTAGTGTTCTATTCACCAAATTACAAGAGTAATTTGCTGAAAATATCATTGTTAAAGAGCCTACAAGAAAACTCTCCCCACACAGTAAGTCAAATATTTTTACTTACTATACATGTATGGTTAAAGAAAAGGTAAGCAATCTATGGAAGAAGTGACAGGGTGTACTGGAAGTCTTCAACAGCACATTACTACCCTAACCAGAGACAATTTTAAATCAGAAGGTCTCATCCTTGAATCAAGCGTTTTTTGGGACACAGTATTACAAGTTTCTGTGTTGGTCAGTGTTTCTCAATGGGTTATCTCATTTGAGCTACATCAACTTCTTCCTTTTCTGTTATTTATTTTAAAATACATTTTTATTTATATATTTTGTTTTTGCATTACCTAATTTTTCCCATTTCCATCCTTCCGTGATGTGGCTCACATGTTCTTTTTCTCTCTACTCATAGTCACCATCCAAGTTCACTCCATCATTACCTCCAGAATATTGCAACAGCCTCCTAATTGATCTCTCATATTTTAGTCTCTCCTCTCTAATCCATCCTTCACAATCTGACAAGGTGATTTTCCTAAAGAACAGGTCTAACCCTTTCATTACCTTACCCAATAATCTCTCTGACCCTTATTGACTCTAAGATCAAATGTCATCTTTTATCTCATGATTTTAAAATTTGTATTTTTGAGTGTTTTATAATGTACCCAATTATTAGCATACAAAAATTTATAAATAAGTACAAATATTACATGTGCATACTCAACTCTTTTTTTCTGATGAGGTATATGATCCAAAAAGTTTGGAGAAATGTGATTTATTACCTTTAAATCTCCAAAGTGGGGGCTGTGCCATGACTTCAACCAATCTGAGGGTGGGAAGATGGATTGCATCCCATTCTCCCTTTGATAGCCATCCAATCAGAGCATCTCACCAACACAGCCACATTGCTTCAACTTTTCTCCCACCCCTGTCTCTCTGTTATGCAAGCTCCTAACTTTCCCGATTCTGAGCCTAGAGTTGGTTAGTCCCTCTTAGCAATTATAATATGACCATTATTGGTTACCCACAGCTGAAGTTGTACAGATATCACTAGGAAAATTCCTTCTCCCATTTCTAGTATACTCACTCCCTGCTCCCCATGTCATTTCATGGCTTCAGCATGCACCCCTGGAGAACAGTGGATGGTGAGTAAGAGCCCCACCTCTCCTACTTCCTCTTTCCTTTTAAGATGTGGCAGAAAAAAGTTGCATAGGGGTATCAGATATGGATGAATTACTGTGTGTATTAAGGACCTCTTTACCCGTCCCCAAACTCACCTCTCTATTCAATAAGTCAACAAGCACTTAGCAAGTGATTCATCTGTGTCAGGTACTGGGCTAAATTCTGGGGACAGAAAGGTTAAAATAGACTGTGACTTTAAGGAACTGACAACCCAGTGGGGTGAGACAGTATGCAAACCACAATATACAAACAAGACAGATTCAGGACAAATAAATTGGAGGTTATTTCAGAAGGAAGGCAATAGCATTAAGAAAGATCTATTGTCAAAGGAGAATTTTAGCTGTAATTTGAAGGAAGGCCTAGGCTTTCTTGACATGAGTAACTGCTAGTGAAAATGCAGTCAGAAGGGAGGGGAGGAATAATGGGTAAGAAGACTGGAAAGGTAAGAAGGGGCTAGGTTATAAAAGTCTTTAAAAGCCAAACAAAATTTTGTATTTGATCCTGGAGGCAACAGGGAGCCACTGAAATTTAGAGAATTATGTGTGTGTGTGGTATGTGGCGTGTGGTGTGTGGTGTGTGTGGTGTATGTGTATGTGTGTGTGTGAGTGTGTGTGTGTGTGTGTGTGTGTGACATGGAAGATTGTTTTGATCTTTCTTTTGAACTTCTCTTTTACTATCAAGGGCACCTCCTTCCGTCCAAGTCACACAAGTTCACAACCTCATTCTCCATCACTCTACACGTCCAAGAAATTGTCATTTCTTCCTTCTCAATCTGTCTAGCATCATAAGGCCATCCCTCTAGTTCAGCCCCTTTTCTGGACTATTGCAATAGCCTCTTAATTGGTCTTCCTGTCCCCAGTCTCTCTTTTCTTCAATACATTCTCTATGCAACTACAAAAATATTCCTAAATTTCAGATTTGATTGTAGTCATTCATTTTATTTCAGCCTTTTAAAATTTCTTTAAGTTGAATAATGTATTTTATAATTTGTATAGTAGTACATGTGAATTTGTAAAAAGTAAAGTCGGGGTTAGCACTAAAAATTTAAAAATAATGTACCTTAGTACATGTAAATTTATAAACAAGTAAATTAAGAAAATAAACATACTGGCAGGGGTCATACTAATTTTTTTTTTTCTGATAGCGTGCAAAAACTAAAAGAAAAAGGAGGACCACTGCTCTAAATGACCAATACAGGGAGATGGACAAGGAGAGAAGTCGAGAGCAAAGTGAGATAGATTATCACCTTCTTGAGGGGTTGACGGGCGGTGAGGGCAAAGAGAGAGTCAATGACGGAAAAAGGATAACTTTAAATGGATGGAAGCATCTCGCACCACCAGAAAGGGAGTAAAAGTGCAGTAAAAGTGATGGGATTCTAAAAGTATAATTCAAAGCATCCATGAGCTTCCCTCTCCCCTCCGACACTGTAGTCTGAGATTACACTATTGCCAATTCCTTCCTTAGGATCTTGAGGCTTTAGAGATAGGCACGTCGAAGATTTCAAGTCTTTAAAAGTATGAGTGAACTCTTCAGTCTAGTAAAATGCAAGCTCCCTGTAGGCAGAGGCTCTGGCTTTCTTCTTTATAACTTTAGGCAATCACAGTGCTTAACACCTAGTAGTCACTTGAATGTTTTCGGAATGCAAAAGGATTGTTTCCCTCTCGGGGTCCTAAAGCGATTACGGAGCAATTGGGAATTAATAAACTTCCCCTCTTTCACTGTTTTCCCAGAGAGCGGCCCTGGCCCTACACCAGGATAGAAGCCTCCAGTGCATGGGAGAAGCTGAATTTTCTGCGAGGCGACCTCTCCAGATGAGGAAAGCTCTGTCCCGCCCACTGAAGAGAGGTATCCTCTGATTGGCTTCCAGGCGCAAACGAAGCTCTCCATCACCATCTACTCGCTCCTGGATTGGTTCTTCTATCAACCGCAGAGCTCAGAAAAAAGAAGCCTTTGGTCATTGGGCTCCTGAATGACTCTTCATTTGACTTCTCTGCTGATCGAAATGAGGCATCTCAAGAACTTCGCTATGACTATTAAATCCGGGTCTATCTGTCTGGCTCAGCAATACCCGTCTCAAGGCCCTGCGGGGGGTTTGCACAGTTCAGCCAATCACATAACACCTATCCCCGGTTGCCAGGCAGAGTATGCTAATGAACCCCCGCCCGGTCTGCAGCTCCCACTCTGCGGCGGGAAGAACCACCTGGAGGCGGCGGGGGGGTTTGATTTCCATCACCCCTGGGGAGAACGGATCGGGGACCCACCGGCTAGTTGGCTCCCCTCACCCCACATCGTGTAAGTACCCAGGGGACCAAGGGAACGGGCTAACTCGGGGCTCAGAGCACCCTGTGGACAGGGAGGGTGTTTAGCCTCTGCTTAGTCCCACCCAAAATGGCGCCGAGCTCGTTCCGCGTCTCATAGCCCGGCCGGGGCCAACCGACCGCGGACCCGGGTGGGGGGGGATTAATAGTGGGGGGGGGGGAGAAATCCCGGCGGCACCGCCCGATGGTACAGTCCAGCCGGGGCTGGGACGAGGCACCTCACTCGGGGTGGGGGGTCAAACCAACTGCACCTTCTAGGGGGAAAGGGGTAGGAGCCCCGAAGGATCCCCGCCCTGGGGCGCCGCTCAGCTGGGGCCTGCGGCGCCCCTTCGCCCGTAGCTCTGCTGAATCACACCCTTCCCTTCGGCGACCACCGAGTCCCCGGCTCGTTCCCCCAGCCACGCGCACCTCTCCTCCCCCTGCCCCGCATTGGTTGGGCCGGGACGGCAGTTGAGCGCCCGGCCCCGACCGAGCTGTGGTGGTTGGGCGGGTGTGCAGTTGGGGCGCTGCCGGCAGCTGTTCGGGCCGCTCCGCTCCGCTCGCCCTCAGTGTGGCGAGGCCTCGAGGGGACGAGGGCGGCGTGGGGGGGCGGGAGGCGCAGCTACCCCCCCTGCTCGCCCGCCATGGCGGGGCCGGGAGGGCTTCGCTCGGTGGGCAGTCAGGTGGAGGCGGCGGCTCCCCCATTTTGGCCCTTGTGACGGAGGCCCTGGCCTCGGCCGCGGCCTCACGTCCGCCGCTTGCTGCCATGCCCTAACGGTCTGGCCTCCCGAGGTTGCCCTGCCGGAGGTTAGGATAGTCCTTAGCGCTGTAGGTAGCGGCTGTGTCGGAGGAGTGGGGGAAGGGGTCCCTGGCGGGGGAGGGGGTCCCGGAGGGGGTGGGTGGGCTTTAGGCCGTGTGCGGCGTGGGGTGGAACGCGGGCGTGGGAGGATGCGTTTGCCAGAGGCCAAGTTTCTTTTGAGTTTGAAATTCCCTGCGGTGTTAAGTGCTATGCCCGGAGCAAAGCGGCCCTCAAATGCTGTATATCTTTGGTGAATTATCCCTGGTATAAAGGATGGGTTCTCTAGTTCAGAAAGGTGTATGCCATCGAGTCTGAGGTGGCTGTGCATTAAACACCCCCATGTCCCTTCCCTCGTACCAGGCGTCGGACAAAGCAAATTGAACCTCCGCCGGTCTTGAAACATTTAGACCGCTGGTGTGTATTGAGTAATTGTGGGGTTTGGGGGCTGCATGCGTTTTAATTAATCTTGTGGACATCACGCGTCGCAGTACGTATATTTTAACCCTGAAATTTTATTGTGTCTTACCGATCTTCATAGTTTATTAAATGTCATACATTTTGGAAGAGCCATATCCTGTAATCCCATTAAGTCCTCCTTCCCTGTCACCTCAGTTTGACAAGATCTCTTCCTCTCATGGTCTCCCATGGTACTTAAGGTCTACTCTACTCATTTTGCATTTAATTTGATAAGTCTTGTGACATCTTTTCTGCTTTAGTCTTAAGCTGTTATTTAAATCCTTTCATAAATTTATGTCTATCTGGAGATACTTAGACCGATAGTTATCAGCTCACAAGTTTTGCATTTCCTAGGGCACCTACCTACTTGACTCTTTTGCTAATAGTAGGTGTTGAGTGAGATTATTTAATTTAGTAGTAAGTGAGATGACGAGTATACCGTAAAGCTATATGAATTGTAAGGATGCTGCTTAAACATTATCTCTAACTCAGTGCCTCACACAGTGCTCTCTGTTCCTTAAGGTGTTAATAAATGTCGAAATGAACAAAATCTTTGATAAAGTGTTTGTTTTCTAATTTTGACTTTCCTTGGCTTTGTGACCTTGGGCAAGTCACTTAACACTTCAGATGTTAGATGAGAATTTTAACACTTGCTTACCTTTTACATAATTATAGCATTTTAAGGCAAAGCATTTTGCAAATATCTAATTTTATCCTTACAGCAATTCTGGGAAATTATTATCCCCATTTTACAGATAAGTAAACTGGAGCAGACAGATAAACTTGAATAAGGGTCACTTAGGTAAATGTCTTAGGCCAAATCTGAACTAAATTCTTACTGCATCCACTTACCCACTGTAATACCTAGCTGCCTCTGAGCAAAAAATACTTGGTAAACTTGAACATTTTGTTGTCTACCTATATAGAGAGATCTAAACGTTTGTGTTTTTTAAAAAATTTAATCGGGTCTTAAAAAGTTTTCCTACTTTCCAAGCCTGACATATTCCAGAGGCTTTGTCTACTTTTCATTTAGATCTGCCTGGTTATAGAGTGCTTGATTATTCATTTAACACTTATTGAGGCACTGAAAGGTACCTGGGGATTTATTAAGTGTTATGCCACTATTATGGAATATGTTACGTAAAGCATAATCTCTATTTTTAAATAACCTGAAGTGCTACCTACTTTTTAAAAAATAGAGACCAAATAGATCTATATCATCAGTCAAGGTTTTGTAATTCTTAATTGACTGACACTGTATCTCAGCCTCTAACTTACTTGCTAATTAACTTGGCCTGGTGTGGTGTTTGTATAATATCAACTACATACAAAATTGATTTGTAAAACCTAGGAGCTATCTCTGATTGTTTCTAGGGGTGTCAAGAAAGTCCTAAAATTTTATTAAAACACAGAGAGCTTTACTATTTTAATTCAGTTTAATAAAATCATTGTTAGTGGAAATGAAGAGGGAGTTATGTGTCAAACATTCAAAAAAAATTTGATTATTATAACTTCTAAAAATATTGTGAATTACTGGATTAAAACTTTTTTCCTTCCTTAGAGGAGTTTATAATTTAATCAAAGGTGACTAAAGTACATTAAAGACCTTTTATTATCTGATTCTAGCCTACTTTTTGAAGTCAGTTTTGCATTGCTATCCTTTATGTGTTGTTCATTCTAGCCAGAAGGACCTACTGTTTCCTGATGATGATCTTATATTCTCCTGCCTTTCTGTATTCATGCAGGCTGTCCTTTATGCTTTCTGTATGTTGTCTGACTCTTCAGATTGTTCTGTTCCTTCAGGGGCCAGGTTCCAATGCCACCTTAATCTTCCCCTTTCACCCTCACTTGAAGGAGAGCTTGCCCTATATAAATAGCGCTTTAAAAAGTAGTCTGGACCTTTCTTTATCCTTTTTCACTTTTTACCTTGTATCATGCTATTTGTATATGTTTTATTTGTATTAGATTGTATGCATTGCCAGGACAGGAACTGAATTATTTTTGTCATTGTAACCAGTGTCTTGTTAAAGGCATTTAATAAATGCTGAATTGGAACCTTGTCAGTATTATAATTGTGATGTTTGAATTGTGCTAGTCATTAAAAAAATGAAGATCTTGTGTGCAAATCTGGCCTATTCCAGCGAAAATAAACTTAATATTGCTGACTGCCTTTGTGAAGACTTATAATTTATTGTGGGTCTGTTAGCTGTTCTCAGGAGACCTTATTGATGCTGACGGAAACTTCCCCTAGGGGGATAACATAGTTGTCTGGTGAATGACTAAGTATCTGGTCTTATCTAGAAGCAGTCAGTGAAATAAATAAAAAGATTTGGTTTACAAATATCAAATGTTTAATAGGACTTGGTATTAATGGCACCAACTCAGAATTTTCCCCTTTTCCAAATTAATTCCTCTTAAGTTTTTTTCATCTTTTTCCGTTCTCCCAAAATCATCACAAAATCTTGAGTTGGAAGGGACCTTAGAGATTATCTGAACAAAAATTTTTCTACGTTACAGCTGAAATGGTACCACCCAATCCAACCAATATTTAGTCTGTTGTCACATCCTGTTGTTTCTACCTTTGCAGTGTTTATACTTCTCTCTTGACACTGTCACCATCTTTATCGCCTTGTTCCTGAACTATATCAATAATCTTCTGGCTGGTCTCCCTGATTAAAATTTTTCCCACTTCAGTACATCTTTCTCTAAGTCTAAGCTATCAAAGCGATCTTTTCTAAAGTGCAGGTCAGACCATGCTACTCCCATCGTAGTTAATAAACTTTAGTGTTTCCCTGTTACCTCCAGGATCAAATATAATTTATCTCTGTTTGGCTTTTAAAGCCTTTCATAACCTGGCTCCTTCTTACCTATTCAGTCATATTACATCTTAGAACATTCCATTTATACCAGCTTTGCATTTTTGCTTCCTATCCTTCATGCCTGGAATTCTCCCTCACCTCTGATTCCTGGCTTTTCTCGTTTACCAGAAAGCCTCATCTGAAATCCCTCTT
The DNA here is from genome assembly GCA_028627135.1 of Pseudochirops cupreus. Classification (NCBI taxonomy): domain Eukaryota; kingdom Metazoa; phylum Chordata; class Mammalia; order Diprotodontia; family Pseudocheiridae; genus Pseudochirops; species Pseudochirops cupreus. The sequence goes on along the minus strand of CM053582.1, from coordinate 194,945,230 downwards.
TTTTACAATAAGCCTTTTCTGGTCCTTTATTTTAGAGCCTTCCCTCAGAGATTATTTTCAAATCGTCTTCTATGGTTTTTGTTTGTACATATTTGCATGTTGTCTCCTCCTAGATTGTCAGACGCTTGAGGGGTAGGGGCCATTTTTGCCTTTCTTTGTCTCTTTAGTACTTAACCCCGTGCTTGGCACATAGTTGGCACTTAATAAATGCTTGTTGAGTTTACTTATTGACAGGCTTTTGCTTGAACACCCATTTGAGGAGCAACCCACTGCCTAAATTTTCTTCTTTGCAAGTTCTACCTGTTGCTCTGGGTTATGTCCTCTTTTGTTTTTCATTGTTTACAGTTGTGTCCAACTCTTGGCAAAGATACTGTAGTAGTTTGCCATTTCCTTCTCTAGCTCATTTGCAGATGAAGGAACTGAGGCAAAGAGGATGAAGTGATTTGCCCAAGATCACACAGCTAGTAAGTCTCTGAGGTCAAATTTGAATTCAGGTCCTCCTGACTCCAGGCCTGACCCTCCATCCACTGTACCACCTAGCTGCCCTATGTCCTCTAGAGCCAAGCAAAACATGTCTTGAAAAACAACCATTCAGCCCTCTCCAAGCTTTATTTTTTTTTCCAGCCCAAATATCCCCAATTCTTGGTCATCTTTGATGCTTTCCTTTTAGGCTCTCCATCACTATATACAGTTAATCACTAGGTTATGGTAGGTAGAATTTTCCTTAGTGTCTCTTCTGCTTTTGACATTTTAATTGGTAGGACCTATTTTCTAATAGCCTCCTATCCCAACTTGGTGTTCTGGTTTCCAGGCCCTTCTTTCTCTTCTATCATATAAAACAATGTTACCAGGTTAATTTTCTTAAAATTAGTCACATCACTTACCTACTTAAAATTCATCATTTTTTAAATAAAACTCTTCCTTAGTATGACATCCATTTTGACATCGTTGCACCTGTGCAGTCTGGTCACCTATTTCCATATATATGGTAACCCTTTTTTCCGGTGAAACAAGTTTTTCCTGAAAATACTTTTCCCCTTCTTAGTGGCTTTGCTTATATTATTCTTTCACTTAGAATCGTCATCTTGTTACTCCCTTATGCCTTCTCTCCATTTTTATTAAAGCCCCTGCTTTTTTTTTTATCTTCCTTGATTGCCCTAGTTGTAATTATCTCTGGAGCTTACTAGTTTATGCCATTATATGACACATATTCTGTCTTGTATTATTAGCAGTATTCTTAGTGCACATATTTTATCTTGGCTAACAGGCAAGAACTGATGTTTTATTGCTTTGGATCTCCATTTCCCCCAATAGAATCTTGCATACATATTTACATATAATATATACATACATAACATACACATTTAGTAGTTTAGGTGAGTGGTAATGAGGGCTTAAACACTTAGTTGGTGGAAATGGCAATAGAAAGAAGGAATTTATGGAAAAAAATTTTTTTTCTGAAATAAATTTAATAGTACTTGGCATCTGACTTGATTTGGGAGGTGAGTGAGAGGAAGGAGTCAAAGATAACCTTGAAGTATACATAATACATAGGTGCTTTATATATATGCACACATACACATACATATATTACTAATGTATATACAGGTGCTATTGATAGGACAGTGTTTGACAAATTATTACAGTGCATACTTATGTAACAGATAAGTTATTAGAAGTATATTGAACTATTTGAAGGTTAAAAGCAATTTAACATGAGTAAATAGCAATTACCTAGAAAAAAGTACCCAAAGGTAGTAGCGTTTGCTCATTGGCAAAAGGTTTCAGAATAACTGGCCATCTTCTAATTTATATTTATTACACTAGGTAGGAAATAACTGCTCAGTTTTAAAAATAATATTTTACTATTTACAAAGTACTTTTCATAACACCTATTGAAAGTAGGTAGCGAAAGTATTTATCTTCATTTTCTCTAGGAGAAAAGTGAGAACCATAGAGGTAGACTCCTAGAATAAGAAGCATTTTAATATGGAAAAAGTGATATGGTAGAATGGTATGGCAAGGAAAAATTGATAAAAATTTATGAGCATTTGAGTTGGGACTGGAAGCCCTAGATTCATGTCCCTGCTTCCCCATTAGCCATGTGACACCAGATTTTATCTGTAAATGCTTAATGATTCCAAAAAAACTGTTTTTCTATGTGTTACTTAGACAGTTGAGCGTTGTTGATAATAATTCCAATAAATACATTGGATTATTAGTATATAAAGTTTCTAGTACTTTCTGAATAAGGATCTTTTATTTTTGAGTAGGAACTGAGCAATCTTCGGGTTTGACTGCAAAAGGTTATAAATGAGTGATTAAGATATACTATTTAATTACCACATGACATTTTTATGTTTATACATTTTTTAGAGGAATCATTTCATTTCTCATGGTATATACAACACTTGATATTAAAAAGAAAGTCTTTTGCTTTAAGGAGAAGTTTGCTGATCATATACACAAGTGGACAGGCTCTGTGATTTGCATCTACATGCAAATCATAGTGTAGACAATAACCATTCTTCAGTCATTTGGCTTTTCGTGTCTGGATAGTTAGGCCAAACCCTTTTGAATGGTTATGAATCTCATCCCAGAGGCTTTATGGCATTTCTGGGTTTGATGCAGCCATCTCAGTGTCATTTATAAACCAGAGCGTCTGGAGGATCTCACTTACCTATAGGCAACTCTTTGTCTTGCACTCTGTACTGGAATTCTTCCTTGTGAGGAACTCACCTTTATTCAGCATATGGCTATGAGTCATGAAACTCTTTAGAAGAACTGAAAATGAGAGAACAGTGGAGAGCTGCGTTGGGGGTTTAAACAGACTGTAACAGAAACAAGGGAATATGAAGAAAAACCTCAGAATAAAAGATGGCAGTCAAGAAATGTATGAGAGGAAAATGATGAGCTGTGTTTATGTGATGAAAGGGATAAATGATGGACAGCCTATGTATGCAAGATACCTCTGCTGGTATTTATGTCAAGAAAACAAGGAAACTCTAATAGCTCATTTGATTGACTTACCTGTAGCAAAATCTACAGTAGAAAATGAACAAGACTCACACAGGATGAACAATCATAGATGGGTTGGGATTTTGCATCCTCGAAGGGAATACATTGATAATATAGCTCCATTTCAACATTTTAAGTATAAGCTACATATTTGTATGTATAGCTATCATTAGAACAATGGAGTATGAATATTATTTAGATTATTTTGCCTGTGTTTAAAAGATATAAAGTATTCCAACATTTCCTAAAGATCCTCCTTGCAATCAATCCCTGTAATCCTACTTCCTGGTATTTTATTCCTCTTTTTGTGAATGCATTTCCTATAACCACCTCATTGTGATTTGTGGCTGGCTGAGATTCATTGGGTTTCATTAGCCAATGCCCAGGGCTTAGGTTACATCCTCTTGGAGATGTTTGTGTTTCTTTCCTTCTTCCCCCATGGTTGTAAACAGAATCTTTGCTTAGCTGAGAGCCACTGTTTGTTTGAGGAAATATACTTCTATACATGACTTATGTGACTTTTGGTTTTCCTTGTTAAAAAAACCATTTGGTAATGAATGTCTATAGCAGGGGTGTGGAACCTGTGAGCTTTTGACTGACTCCAAGTTTTGCAGAACAAATCCTTTTAAAAAGGATTTTGTTTAGTGAAGGTTGGATTCAGTTGAAGGGCCGTGCTTGAGGACTTAGGCCACATGTGACCTCAAGGCCGAAGTTTCCCCACCTCTAGTCTACAGTCTTCAGTATATAAAGTAGAAATTAGAGCTTTGATTATACCTTTTTAAAAAGGTATTGAGAGCTGCCTTTTTTGTAGTTGTTGTTGTTGCCATAGTACTTGGCTTTTCAACTAAATTTACAAATAAGTTCAGGTTGCTAGAAATGGGTATTTGTCTAATTAGGCAGTTGCCATATAGATATGGCAATTTTATAAACCAAAAATTGATCCCACCATTCTGCCCCCATATTAGGAAAATGCCAGTTAAATGTAAAAAAATTTCATAATTATAACAGTTATAATTCATTTTTTTTTTACCTTAAGGGAAGGGATAGGAGGAAAATAATAGAGATTAAGTGAACTTGCACATAAATTCACTATCAGTTTACCCTTTCCTCATTGTCATGTTTCAAACCATTTGAACAAAGGTGGGAAGATTTTCAGGAATCTGGATGAAGTGACACAAGTGTTCAACAATACTTTCTTTTATATTAGAATGAGTATTAAATTGTGCAAATTGTTCTCCGGAATTATTTTCCTTTTTAAGAGGATATTGACTTACAAAAGTTCAAAACGTCTACTTGTTGAGCAAACAGTTGACTAGTTGATATTATGTCACTTGAATCCTCATAGCAGCAGATTGTACAACTTGGATTGATATGGCTCATAGATGTTAGCTATAACACTGAACTTAAACTACATTCATATCGCACCTTAAGGCTTTTATGGAGGTCTTCAGAAGATCAGTGGCTCATGGACGGTCTCCACACCCGAGTCTGTGATCCTCAGTGCGGCGCCACGGTGCCTCTTACATGTGGGTTGTTGCATTTTTATTTTAATACTTTGATGTTTATAAAATATGTTCCTCAACAGCCCTGACAGCTATGTAGTATGTATGTTATTCTCATCCTCATTTTACAAGTGTGAGAAGTGAGGCTCAGAACTACTTTGAAACAAATTCTGTGAGGCTTGGGAACCCAAATGGGCATTGGAGACATTTAGACACGTCACTAGTCCCAGCTCCCCAAGGGAAGGGATCTGACCTTATCTATGCTTAGATTTTTCCCGCGCCTAACGCTGTGCTTTGCACATAGTGGGGTTTTACTAAATGTTGTTGTGTTATATGGCCACAGGCTGAACTCATAATCCCTGTCAGCTTTCTCGCATTTCCCTGAGAACACTCTCTTTTTCGCGCTTGTGTCTCCTTGACAAGTTATAAGGTATTTATTGCACCATTGATGAGGCCTTTTTCCCTGGCACTGCCTCAAGTTTGGGGCTGTTTCACATGCTTGAGCTGTATCTTGGCATCTCTTTTAAAAGAAAGGTCGTCAGAACCAGGAGAACATTGTGCGCAGTAACAGCAACATTATTTGATGGTTAACTTTGATAGACTTATCTCTTCTCAGCAATGCGAGGATCTAAGACAACTCCAAAAGACTCATGATGGAAAATGCTGTCCACATCCAGAGAAAGAACTATAGAGTCTGAATGCAGATGGAAGCATGCAATTTGCTCTTTTTCTTTTTGTTTCTTCCTTCTTGTTGGTTCCTCCCATTGGTTCTAATTCTTTTTTACAACATGATTAATGTGAAAATATGTTTAATATGAATGTATATATAAAACCTGTATCAGATTGTACATTGTTTTGGGGAAGGAGGAAGGAAGAGAGAGGGAGAACATTTAAAACTCAAAATATTGAAATACTAAAATTACTCAAAATATTGAATACTAAAAGTGAATAAATTAAAAAAAATAAAAAGAAGCTCATGAGGGCTCAGAGAAAAGAGAAGAGAGGCAGTGCAATCATGTACCATTTCTCCTCATGCCGCTGCCCCCAGTAGTCTTAGGGATAGTAGGGATAGTAGGTGATAGAAGAATTCCTTGTCCAACAAAGGACTGGAAGCTATGGGAGACAGAATCAAAGTGCTCAGGCCATGAGAAGGAAAGAACCTGGAGTCTATACTTCACTGTTACTTGAGTCACGTGAACTACATAGGTCTGTGTATCAGTAAGCACCCTAGCATACCCAGTGTGGCTGCTAGCACAGCTTCTTAGATCTGCTTTTCTAAAGGAAAACAACTCAAAATGGGTTAACAGTCTCACTTTAATCAATCAAACACATATCATTTACCTAGTTCAGGGGAAAAAGTCAGCACCCTGAACTTCAGAGAATACAAACACAAGTTATAAGCACAATACAAGCAGACAGGGAAACAGATCAGTAGACAGACTAATAACTGTCTGACCATTACATCCATACCTATTCAGTTACCAGAGAGGGAAGCATCAACATCTGAGTTTTTCAAAGCCTGGGGGTTCAAAGGCTTCCCAGAGTCCCATCTGGTCAAATCACACATCTTCTCAAAGTGAGCCCCAAAGCAAAACCTCACATCAGGGTGTATATATAGCCTTCTCCTGGATTGGAGAATGTCACAGCCCTCTTGACCCACTGCCCAATCACAAAGCAACAAACTCTGGGCATTCCTGAAAAACAAGCCTCCCGCCAGGTGACAAGCCACAGGCTCCACGTGATCACATTCAGTCTATTAGGGGGCAGAGTATACTTTTAAATCAGGGAAGGTTCTCAGAGCCACTTAAGCCTATCAAAGAGCCTAGGGGCAGGGAAGAACTTCAGATTTCCATTACAGTCTATAGGTAAGAAGCGTTGATTCTTGGCACTACTGAGTTCTTTTGCTTTTATGGCCTTCAGCCAGGATAGCATTGAAATTCTGGAGAACTGTATAGTTCCCTGTTCTGGAAAGAGAAGAAACATAAGCATTCTTCCCCTCCTACCTTCCCTTTTACCTCATGGGACAACATGATCCAGTCCCTTAGGCTCCCAACCTAGGAGTCATCCTGGATTCCTCATTATCTTTCACTCCCCTGTATATAATCTGTTACCAAGACCTGTTGATTTCACCTTTACAACATCTCTCTCATGGGGCCCCTTCTCTCTTTCTGACCATGCCACCACTGTAGTGTAGGCCCTCATTACCTTGTGCCTAGATTATTTCAATAGCCTGCTGTTGGGTCTACCTGCCTCAAGTCTCTACCCACTCCAATCCAGCCTCCAGTCACTATAAAGTGATTTTCCTAAAATGTAAATCTAATCCTGTCATCTACCTACTCAATAAACTCCTATCCTTCCTATTGCCTTGAGAATCAAATACAAAATCCTCCATTTGGCATTCAAAGTCTTTAATAAACTAATACTCCCTACTCCCTTTCCAGTCTTCTTATGTTATACCTTACTCCCCAGGGCATACTGTTTAAACCAATGATACTAGCTTCCTGGTTGTTCCATGAACAAGACACTCTATGTCTCGGCTCCAGGCTTTTTCTGGGTGTCCTGCATCCCTGGAATGTTCTCCTTTCTCCATCTCTGCCTGCCAGCTTCCCTAGCTTCAAGTCCCAACTAAAATCTGATTTTTCCAAGCCCTCTTAATTCTGGTGCCCTCCCTTTCAGTTATTTCCTATTACCGTAAAGCTTGTTTGTATGTAGTTGTTTGCTTATTGTCTCCTTTAGAGTGTGAGCTCCTCCCAGACAGGGACTGCCTTTTGCTTCTTTTTCTGTTCTTCCATCTAGTGACGCTGGCCTCCTGGCTGTTCCACAAACTAGACACGCTACCATTTTGCTTCTGGGCACTTTTTCTGGCTGTCCCCCAATGCCTGAAAACTTTCCTCTTCTACTCCAGCTTCTGACCTCCTTGACTTCCTTTAAATTCTAACGCAAATCTCACCTTCTATAGGAAACCTTCCCTAAAAAAATTTAGTTTTCATTTAATTTTTTTATTACTTTTAAAGTTCTGAACTATCTCCTTCCTTCCCCAATACCCCCACATTAGAGAAGGCCACCATTCCACACACACACACACACACACACACACACACACACCCACACCCACACCCATACTCTACATACTTGTATTTATCAGTTCTTTTGCTGCAGGTTCATAGTATCTTCTTTCGTAGGTCCTTTGTCATTGATTTGAGTATTTATAATACTCCAAATAACTTAGTCGTTCACAGTTGTTCTTTGGACAATATTGTTATTACTACATGCAGTGTTGCCTTGGTTCAATTCATTTCATTCTTCGTTATTTCATGTAAGTCTTTCCATGTTTTTCTAAAATCAACCCAGCTCCTAACCCCTCTTAATTCCAATACCTTCCCTCTCAGTTATTTCCTATTTATCTTGTATATAGCTTCCTTTGCATATATTTGTTTGCACGTTGTTTCTCCCCTATTTGTTGTTTGTCCTTCATTCTGGGAGAGGATTATGACTTCAGGGAGGTGATGCCATGACCTGCAAACAAATTGGATTTAAGTGACGGGGGGCTGTGCAAAAGACATTAGCCTCAATCTCTCCTCCAAGAACCATTTGGGTTCAGTGGTGAGATATAGATCAGGATAACTGGAGATGGCCCTGGATGCCCTTGGAGACCTTGGCCTTTTTAAGATAAGGCCTCTAATAGGTCTGTTTGATTGAGACAGCACCCATTCAGTGATTAAGGCTAGGTAAGAATATTGCTATTACTGTATAGAACATTTTCTTGGTTCTATTCTCATTATTTCATACACGTCTTCCATGTTATTCTAAAATCAACCAGCTCCTTACCCCTCTTAATTCTAGTACCTTCCCTCTCAATTATTTCCAGTTTATCTCGTATAAAGCTTGTTTTATATATGTTTGTTTGCCTGCTGTTTCTCCCCCATTAGATTGTAGTAAACTTGTTGAAGGCAGAACTGTCTTCTGCCTCTTTTTTGTATCCCCATCCTTAGCGGAGAACCTGAAACATTGTAGGGACTTAATAAATGTTGATTGGTTGATTGACTATAGACTCAGATATGATTCCTCTAACTCCCCTTTTTTCCCCCAGGTAAAATAAAATCTTCCTATATTAGATTTTTTTTGGTTAAAAGCTAGAGTGCTTGAGTAGTTTTTCCTTTTTATTGTGGAGACCATGACTCCAGCTAAGTTTAGTTGTTTTTAGGGGAATCTTTAAGTGGGTACACTATTCAAAGAGAGAGTTCCTAGGATTGAATCTTTTCAGAGTTATCCCAGATAGTCAATAATAAGTCATTGGTTATGCTTACAAATAAATTCCCTTTATTGAAAAGGAAATGGAGACAATGCTGATTAATTTATGGAAATTCCTCATCAGTAATTGGAAAAATAACCTATTTTACAGTCTCCAAATTCCAAAGGTAGATTTAGATGGTAAACTCCTCTAGGGTAGGATCTGTCTTTTTGCCTCTTTTTATATCCCCAGTGCTTAGCAGTACCTGGCACATGTAGACATTTAATAAATGCTTACTTTAAATACTATGAACTTGTGGAAGGCACCTCATTGCTTGTTACTCAGAACATGCCAAAGGTAGTTCTGTGGAGTGATTGCAGTACCTTGCGTTTAAAGAATCCTTTACAATTTATAAGAGGCTTTCGTTTGGGAGAATCTTGTTTGATCCTTACTGAGCCCTGTAGGGTAGGCAAGGTAGGTATTATCTCCATATGACAGTTGAAGCTTAGAAAGCAGGTCTCACTTTATAGGAACACCCTTCCCTCACCCCTCTTAATGTCCAGAGTGTTCAGGGACAAGTTCTAGACAAATGTGAGAAAGCCTGGAGTGAAGGACAAGAACAAGAAGTCTTATTTTGGGAGTCTGGAAGAAGTTGTAGAACTTTGGCCTAGAACTTGCTTGTGCTATAGCATCTACTGGAGTTGTCTTATACTAAAATTTCCTTATGGTACATTGTAGTTTACATATAGAAATCCATATTTCAAAGAGATGCAAGCTACACTGAAGGAAGCATGTTTAAATTGAAGTTTCATTTGCAACTGGTTTTCTTCTACCTAAGAAATCCCCGTCATTTTTTTTTTGGAGGGGGGAAGGTAAGGCAGTTGGGGTTAAGTGACTCACCCAAGGTCACACAACTAAGTGTCATGTATCTGAGGTCGGATTTGAACTCAGATCCTCCTGACCTCAGGGCCAGTGCTCTCTTCATTGCCCCACCTAGCTCTCCCCCTCCCCCCGTCATTCTTTAAATAGTTTTTTCTTCCCTTAAAATGTCCAACTATAGCTATGAATCATGGAATGTTGCAGTTTCCAAGAGATCCCAATGAAGGTTCACACTAAGGACAATGGAGGTCTGATGGGTCAAAACATCTACAGTATGTTTCTGGAGACTAATTGCTTGCAAAAAATGTGTTTAAAATATCAAATACATGTATTACTGGAAAAAGAGGAGATGGAATAGTGAGCCACCTGAGGGATGACAGATATTATTATATAGCTTATATCACAAGGCAATATTCATAGCATAGACAGCAACTATGAATATGCTGGCATACTTGTAAATTGCAAAATATAACAGACTGTCCATATGGAAGACAGAAGCAAAACATTTATTTAGACACCAGAAAGCCAAATCTTAGCACCAGAAAACCAAATCCAGCATAGCAACAAAGAAGTCTATACACAATAGCACTACAGAGGGCAACACTATCCCAAAGCCTTTCCCCTGCTCAGGTCTCCCCACAAACAAACACTCAGAAGCCTAGCTGTCACCTTGCCTGCATCCTCTCTCTCCCTCTGTACTGACTGCTCTGACTCATTTCCTACTCTACCTGTTCCTCCTGTGTGATTACATGGGCTCCATGTGATTATAATCGGCCTATTCAGGGGCAGGGAAGATCTTCAAATTCCCATTCCCATTACACTTGTAAGTGTATTGGTACCCACCTAATGTCTGGAGACCTAAAAGAGGGCATTCTCAAGCTATTGGGTAGATCTACCATAGAAGATTTTGGGGAAGGACATGGACAACTGTTGTACAGGATGAAAAAGTATGACTGGGTTGAGAGTTGAGTTTTGGAAAGGTGCACCCATATTGGTGAGATCTCACTTCCATTAGAGTATTGAGATGTCTCATAGAGGGACTTAGCTATTCGTTTTATCATGTGGATGGGATGGAATTTTTAAGTTGTCAACTGTCCTGATAAATTGGTCGCAACATTTCCTTTATGTGTTCATCTCTCCTGGTTGAAGATTGTTTTCTATTATGGAAAAATAACATTTTATGTTTACTATTTGTTTTAACTTAAAAAAACAACAGATAGATTGCATGTAAATTCTCATGTCAAGTATTTATTAAATGCCTGTCATCTTTTAGGTATTCTGCTGGGCTGTCTGGGAATTAAAAGACAAAGATGAAATAGTCTTTCCCTTTAAAAAATCTATATTCTATTGAAGTGGGAACATTAAGTACTCAGAGAAATTGAATATAGAATATATGGCAAATAACTTTTTGTGGGGAGGGGAGGAGTAGAGAACACTTACAATTGGGGGCTTCATAAAAGCTCTCCATTAGAACCGTGGTACTTGATCTGACCCACTGAAAGGAGCTTGGGATCCCATGATTTGGGGGTGAGGAGAACACTGAATTTGTAATTCATTGAATTTGCAATGGAATTGCTTTGCAAGTCAGGTCCTCCCCCTGGCCCCTGGCCCTCCCCCCCCCCCCAAATCAGTAAACAAACTTTGTTGGAAGGCTAATTTTGAAAATAATTGAGGAAATGAAAGAATATTTAAGTCTAAAGCACAGATCTTTAAAATATTTTTATAACTTTTAAAATATAATTGGTTTTCTTTGTAATACTACATATTTTGTTTTATGCATTAAAAAAATTATGCTGAGGGATGGCTAGGTGGCTCAGTGAATAGAGTACTGGCCCTGAAGTCAGGAGGACCTGAGTTCAAATCCAGCCTCAGACACTTAACATTTACTAGCCATGTGACCTTGGGCAAGTCACTTAACCCCAACTGCCCTTCCCTCTCCCTCTAAAAAAAAGCAAAAAAAATTATGCTGAGAAGGGTTTCATAGACTCCATTAAACTGCCAAATGAGCTATAGCATACAAGAAAAGTTAAGAAGCCTTGGTCCAGTGCACAGTACCTGGCACATAGTAAGTAGCTGCTTAATAAATATTGATTGGTTTAAAGAAAGCAAGAAAAAGAAATAAGAATACCATTGAGAAAAATCGTTTTGTGTATTCACAGGCTCTTTGAATTTAAACAGACTTAGGATTCACCCATCAATAACCCTCATTTTACAAATGAAGAAACTGAGGCCTAGATAGGTTAAAGTGATTTGCTCTAAAATTCAGACTGTAGTAAGACTTGAATCTACTGACACCAACACGAGTGTTTTTTCCATTATATGGCACTATATGTTGTCCTGAATACATAAAACATATTCCCTCAGGCTGTGCAGTACTGTTTGGAGAACCTTAAAAAATAAAAAATGTAGATTATAGATTTACTGGTATTAAGGTCACAGAAGCCTTATTCTGTGATGACTCAATATTACAATAGAGGATGAATTTCTTAGCCAGCAGGCCTTTGCCCTTTGAGGATGGTTTAAACCCTTATAATTTGACTTTCACAGATGGTCTGTGTAAACAACAATAGAGGTCATAGCCATGGGTGCTGATTTCATATCATCCAAGTTTATTCCCTTTGGCTCCAAAGTAATGAAAATAGGAAAAAAAAAGTTCATTTTAATGAATATAATGAATAGGATAGTAGTGATAAAAGAAGATTGTGAAATGGACTGGTACTTGAAAAGAAAGGAAAGTTTAAGTCAAAATAATATTATCGGGGGGCGGAGCCAAGATGGCAGGGTAGCAGCAGCAACATATCGCAGCTCTCACATAGCCACCCCAAAATACCCATAAAATAGGACTCTAAACCAATCCTAGAACTCCAAAACTCACACAAAGATACTTCCCGCTAAAGTCAGCTCGGGTACGAGGAACCACATCAGCACTGCTAACCGAAACCAGCCTGGCCTGAAGCCACGGCTGTGCCCCGGGGGCGGCTGGACAGGAGGAGCTGAGGAGCTTCAGGTGAGCGGATTAGCGGCAGCTGTGAATGGGAATTGTGAAAGGGGGAGATAAGCAGTCTGGCTGGAAGGCCTCCAGAGCAGAAAAGCGAAAGGCAGAGGTTTTGCACTCACCTCGGTGTTGCAGCTTCCCGCCCCCGCCTGCAGGCAGCAGGGGGACTGAGCGATTGAAGTCAGGCAAGGGCTCTCCCGTTGAGCGGCCTGGATCCGGATCGCCATCTTGGGCCTCGGTCTTGGAGTCCTCGCTATCCAGTCTGCCGGAAGTATTTGGGAAGAGTTCCCAGCCTCTCCCTAAGAGCTACGGCAGCCGGGAAGACCCCAGCGATTTGGGACAGAGCTTTCCCTTCTGGAAGCAGAGCCCCACAGAGATTTAAAAAAAAATAATCACAGTCTGAAGAACCATGAGTAAGAATAAGCATAAGAAGCAAAGTAAGAAGAGCTCCCAAACCCTTGATACCTTCTTTGGGGTAAAG